>CM053036.1:98002812-99202812 GCA_028564925.1 Lithobates sylvaticus
TTATTTACTAAAGGTAAATAGGCTGTCTGCTCTGCAAGGGAATTTGCCTTGAGCTTGAGTTAAACTATAAACCTCTATCATCCAATGGGATGCAAGTAAAAAATGCATGTTTTTTTATTAAATTTTTTAATTTTTTTTATGCATTCTTTGCAAAATTAATTCTCATCACATTTACTAATTGAAGTCAAAATCCCTTTGCAAAAGTTGAAGTTCCTTTGCAAAGTGAACACTCTATTTTTCTATTTGCCTTGTCCGATGTCACCCCTTACTCCTGTCATCCAAGGCTGCAATAAGAAGTGATGCTCACATGTGGATGTACTATATACTGACATACTGCTTTTATCCCCCAGCTGTACTCCTGCACGGAGGACGATGACTGCGCTCTGGATGAGTTCTGTCACAGCTCCAGAAATGGGAACTCCATGGTGTGCCTGGCATGCAGGAAACGTAGGAAGCGTTGTCTGCGGGATGCCATGTGTTGCATGGGCAACTACTGCAGCAATGGTAAGTAGCATTCAAGCTATCCAAACTGTCACTATAGACTAGAACGTCAGCCTGGGCTAGGTGAAGCTGAAAAAGAACTTTCATTCATTCCAACGCTAATCATGTTTCACAAAAGATCAGTGTTGATGGAACATGCATCACCAAGGCGTTAAACTTTCCTTTGGTAACTCTAAAATGTGCTTCCATAACGTCTACTGATTTTAGGTACATCATGATGTAACAACATAAACAGGTTTTGTGTACTAAACACAACTGCTCATTTTAGTGTTCAAAGGAAGAACGGCCGCTTCCTAATTTAGGTTCAAATCAGTCTGTTTGACATGTAAAGGGGATTTCGGAGCCCAATGAATAATGCATTGTTTTTAGCTGTAAATCTAAGTGGCTCATTCTTCCTAACAACAGAGTATAATGCTTTCCCTTTGAGGATTTGAACAAACTATGTGTAAAGCTCAAAGCAAACTGGAACTGGGCTTTCTGCTTTTTAACATACCCACCAAAGGGTCACTTACCATGACAATTGCTAATGTTCTACCCACTGCCCTATTTGAAGTTGTGTTGCTGGCCATATGGGCCCCCTATTGTGTCAGTGCTCTTTAGTACCCCATTATGTAGACACATAAAACACATTGTCCTGCTTTGTATGGAGTCTAACCAGGTGATTGCTTTGTGATGGGATGGGTTTTACAGGTGTCTAGTGCAATCATCATCTCCATACTGATTGTATTGTCGCCTTGCTAATGGCTCACACTTTTACACCACTGTGCTAAGACATGCCCTGCTTGCCTTACAGGTATCTGCGTGCCAACAGAACAGGAAAATGACCGCTTCTCACATCTTGGTTATCAAGAGGAAACCATCATGGAAACCTACCAAAGTGAACATGCTACTATGGATACAAACACTAAGTTCACTACATCTCCAGCTGGAGTTCAACCTTTTAAAGGTAAGTTAGTGTTGCAAAGTAGTTTTTAATATTATTCAATGATGCATATTATGGTTTGCCGTACTATCTGACAACTCACCTCCACCAAACTGGCTGGCTAAAGTAGATGTGATCACTTTTTAAAGAAAAATAGGAGCTCTCTATAGCATGCATGTACCAATTCCCAGAAGTTATTAGAGAAATTGGTCTTTGCAAAAGTTTACAAGGGCTAGCAATGAGATGTGGAAATAACCCAGCAGGGGTACTTATGTGGAATGTCTCTTTTTTTTCTCCCATCCAGGTCGTGATGGCGATGTATGCCTTAGGTCCAGCGACTGTGGCCCAGGACTGTGCTGCGCTCGTCATTTCTGGTCAAAGATCTGCAAGCCTGTTCTTGAGGAAGGCCAAGTGTGCACTAAGCACAGGAGAAAGGGTTCACATGGGCTGGAGATCTTCCAGCGTTGTCACTGTGGAACAGGGTTGTCCTGCAAATTGCAGAAAGGAGAATTTACAACCGTGCCTAAATCCTCCAGACTTCATACTTGTCAGAGGCATTGAACTCCGCACTGGACTTGGTTCTATATTAAGCTATGACTCTGCTTGACAGCTGGTTTGCTCTTCGGATGTAATGCTGTTCAAAAACAGTTTGCATTGCATACTCTGGCTATCATCTCTGGTCCAGGGTCACGTGAATGGTTTCTTTTTATGGAACGGCACTTTATTTACAGTGTTTGCAGTACATTACTGTGTTGTAAATACAAAACGCAACTCTCGGTTGTATATATTTATAAAGAATAAGAGTTTCTACGTCTCTCCCATTTTTCCTTTCACCTCATAAATGTACATCCATATCCCTTTTCCCTTTTTATATGGTACATATGATTTATGTTATAGAATGTCTGCATCTTTATTTTAAATAAAATATGCTGAAAAGTAAGGCTTCTTTTGTTGTGATTCCTACTGCAGTGATGGTTTGTTACAGATATTATGTGATATTTTTTATGTTTTTTTTTTTGAGGGTTCGGTAAAAATTTATTAAATCTTGCTGGTCTATCGTGTGTGTTAAGCCGGCCATAGACGGTTCAAATCTCCGGCTGAGATACGAAACCTGTATGGGCAGGCTGAATGTACCAAAGTTGATCAAGAGCTCAACTTGGGTACAACCAGCCTGACGGATTGTACATGTGATTATAACAAGCGGCTGTTGATGAAACAATATCTTTGCAAGTACATACAAAACTGGCATGTTTAATGATAAAGAGAACAGTCATTGCTGACCTTTGCTGATTAATACAAATAGTCTGTAATACTTAATAACTATCTGCAATAATTTGCATTCATGCATATGGTTGTAAAGGGGGCTGTACAGCATCCAGAGCTCCTATAACATTTTCTTCGGACCCATAGCTTCTGCATACATAGTAATGTGCTGGGGTGTTGTGTTCATTTTATTTTTATGGAGGCTCTGGATGCTGTGCAACCCCCTTTCTTACTGTCGATATGCGTGAGTTCGGGAGTTTTAACTTTCAAAATCTGTGTGTTTGGTTCAACAAGTCCCCGGTTAAAAAGCCCAACAGCCCGGCAACTAGTACTTTCAGAAATTCAGCACCTGTTGTAAGTAATATGTGGACTGCCATTACTTGCTTATCCTCTGATAAGGTCAGTTGCCAGGCTGTCTCTGGGTTTTCCTACCTGTGAGTCACAGACCAGGAACATACACACATCCATTTTATTTATATATATATATAATAAATTAAATAAAAGGAAAATCCAGAAATGTTAAGAGGTCAGCAGTGGCAGCCTCCACATTTTTCTCATAACGGTTATATATATTTTAGACATCTTGTATAAATGTGCACACACACTACAGACCATTTTTAAGTAATTTAGACTCTGCTCTTATTCATCCCTTCCATAGGTCTGCATTAGTTACTGCTGTATTCAGTACATGCATTTGTGCTGGCACTATCGGGGCATCAGATTACATTTTATAACACTGCTTTGCAAAAAGACAAGGAACTGAAGTATATCTACCTTGTCTCACTTCTACTTGAGGGCTTATTTATGCCATTTCAGTTAGGCTCCATTTCAGTACACCACCACACATGTATGGTATGAACAAGGCACATAGGAAACAATTTCTATGTGCGGTGGTGTACAGAAATACGCAGCTTAACAGGCATTGGGGTTAATCTACTAAAGGCAAATATATTGTGCATTCTGCAAGGAAATTTGCTCCAGAAGTTCGTAAATGAGTTGAAGCTTCACTTTGCAAAATATACCCAGTCGCATGCAAGGGAAATGGAAAACAGCATTTTTGCTTGTACATTATTGGATGATGGAAGCCAGTAAATCTTCACCTCATTTACTAAGCTCTGGAGCAAATTTCTACGCGGAGTGCAACTGCACTTGCAAAGTGCTCAGTCTATTTGCCATTAGTAAATAAACCATAGTGTGAACAAGCCCTTTTAAAGAGACATCCCTGCTTCCTCTTACCTATAGTAACTCTGACCAGATAGATCTAATGAAAAGAAAAAAAAACTAAAGATTGGCTTATGCTTTGGGGTTGATTTACTAAAGGCAAATCAACTTTGCACTTGGAAGTGCAGTCGTTGTAGATCTGAAATGAGGGGAAGCTCTGCTGATTTTATCAGCCAAATCACGTGCAAGCTAAAATGCTGTTTTTTATTTTCCTTGCATGTCCCCCTCAGATCTAAAGCGACTGCACTTGTAGTGCAAAGTTGATTTGCCTTTAGTAAATAACCCCCTTTGCCACATAAAAAAGGGCCTAATGTGTCAATACTAAAAACTAGAGTTAATTACGCATGACCAGCAATCAAACTTTTACTGTATTTATTCTGTGGCTGTTGAGACACAATTAAATTTCTAGTGCTGATACATTAGGCCCTAAGAATATCTTCACGTGGTATGTTAAGTGCCCCCACCAAACACCAATTATTAAAACCACGTACCAACCAGGTGACTCCATACCCACATCTGTGTTCATTGGGGTTTGCACTAATCTAAAGATTAAAAGCAGCATTCGGCCAGCAAAACACTTCAATGGACTGACTAGAGAAGTGATAGCCGTGCCGATTGGGTGCTTGCTGAAAAAACACAGGCGTTCAGTCTTTGCATCCAGCATCTGTGCAAACATTATCTTAGAAAGAAGCTTGGATTTTAGAAGAAGTCCTGTCAGCTCCTAGATTCTCTTGTCATGGATTGTATGGTTCAGCCTATAGTCCTACAGCTGGAGCACCAGGTTTATTGTGTCTGTGCAAGAGCCTCCAAAAAGTTCTCCTGAAGGCACAAAGCAGGAGAGTGTCCACAATTCAAAGAGGAGTTTTCAAAGGACAGGATGTGATATGCCACTATCTTTTGTCAATGGTCGATCATACAGATATTGCACATTACACCCTCCCCTTCTGTCTGTGTCCCTCGTGAGCTTTTGTCATCTTCAGGAAGCTGCTCTCACTTGCTTCAGCCTCTCAGATCATCTAAGGCTGTAAACACTGGCAAATACAATAGGCAATGAGGAAACAGAAAACCATCTTTTGCACATTGACAAAGATATTTCCGATGGAGAGAAAGACAGGGAGCAGTTTCTGAACGAGTAGCGTCATTTGATCTGTCAGCATCAAGGGTCAGTGTGACATGCAAGACCTTAAAAGTTCTATAGCTTAGGGATATTTTAGTGCTCTACAGCAGGTGGAGGGATTTATTTATTTTTTTATTTTTTTACAAAGCTACATTTTGGCATCCCAGAAAACATAGCCCATATTTCTTTATGTCTAACATACTGCTAAAAACCTTAAAATTAGACCACTTTCATTGTTCTATTTGAATTAAATATGGTAATGCAAAATACTACATCCCCCAAGATATAGCTATGCTCACTATATCATCCTGACTTGACTCATACAAAATAAAGCGGTGTTCTCACAAAAAAAAAAAAAAAAAAAAAATTAGTTAGCAGCTACAAACTTTTAATAATCAGACACTTACCTGTTCCAGGGTCCAGCCATGTGGGGGATCGAAGCCCTGCTCGTCTCCCCCTCCGGTGCCGGCATTTTTACTGAGCGTGTCGGCTGTGGCTTCACAGCCAGGCACCCATTGCGCATGCGCGAGCCGTGACTGGCCGCGCAATTATATGGGACCTGTCACGTGTCCCAGATAGTTGACAGAGGGAGGGGAAAGAGGCGATCTCCCTTCCTGTGCCGAGGGAAGTGACGTCAGGAGCCCAGGCACCTGAGGAGGCAGATTTCGAGGGACCACATAGCAACAGGGGAAAAAAAGGTAAGTAAAAAAAATAATAATAATTTCCAAATGTATTTTTTTTTTCAAGTACATTAAGGACATTTAGTTTTTTGGGTGGAGCACCACTTTAAGAGATTTGGGCTAGCTCTTATTACGTTATATATCATGAGTATTGTTGCCCTGGTAAAGATCTACTAAGTTCTGACATACTGAGGCTGCAATGGCAACACCCAGAAACAATACCACAGGAAACACATGGGCAATGGCAACTTGTTAGATTTTAATTACTGTATATACACAAAAAACTGGGAACACGTATTGACTCGAGTATAAGCCTAGGGTGAGAAATGCACAGCTACTGTAAGTGGAAAAGAGGGTCAACAATGCCCATTTGCAGCCTCACTGTGTCCATTTGCATGCCTCACTATGCCCATTTGCAGCCATAGGTCCCCTAAACTTCAAACTTGGTAGTTAAGGGTTCCTAGATGCCCCCTAGCTGCAGCCAAAGGGTTCCAAAATGACATTGCTGCAGATGGACATAGTTGACCGAATTTGGGGCCCTCTATCTTGGGGCCACTTGGTGCTAGGATCACCAAATATATAGAATATGTTGTAGTGTTGGTTCCACTGGGTTAGCACACCAAATTTAGGGTTCCTAGCACCAAGTGGCCCCGAGATACAGGGCTGCAAAGTCAGGTCGGAAAATGTAATTTTTTTGCTGCAGAAAAGTGCTTGACTCGAGTATAAGCCGAGGGGGGCACTTTCAGCACAAAAAAAGTGCTGAAAAACTTGGCTTACACTCGAGTATATACGGTATAATAGAGATTAAGGTTGTTTAAGACTGGGTTCACACTATTGCGAATTGGATTCTCTGCATCCAATTCGCAATAGCAGGAGATTTTGACCGGCTCTCTATGGAGCCTGTTCACATATCTCCGCTGTGGCTCCAGTGCAAATTGCACAGGAGTCCTGTGCGTCTTTTGGTCCGTTTCAGGTCCAAATTCAGCCAAAAATTTGCACCAGACCCCTGCTGTGAGCCGCATGTAAAGATAGTGCAAACCCAGTCTTACTCTGCAATTAAACTTTCAATCCAGGCCTCTGCCTCCAGCCCCAACCCCCATTAATACAAGCACATTTTTATAGGTCCCACTCAGTGCTGCCATTCTGGCCTCCCGCAGCCTCCTAGAAAAGCCCAATCACATATTTCAGGAGGCCTGCGGGACAGGTGAGTTGAGTACGTTTTGATTTTAACCAAGCATAACAGGTAAGGGGGGGGGGGGGGGTGGTGGGGGATGTAGGGGGTAGTTAAGTTCCTCTTTAATGAAATATTTATATCCCCCCCCCCCCCCTTATTTACCTCTACTTTCTTTGTCCAAATCAGACTCTAGGCTTGGTAGGCTTTGATGTCATTAAATTGTTTCACAGCATGGTATATTCACACTTAGGTAAAAAGTTCCTACCACAGGTCAAAATGTCAGTTGAAAAGTTCAAACATATTTGCAGCTAACAATGCAAGGTTTGTCATTATAAGAATTTGGAAAATACTTGTGTACAACTAGGGTGCCCATACATGGATGGAAATTTGGACGATTTCTGCTGAATCGGCTGAATTTCAGTCCATGTCTTGCGCAACTCTCCAGGGCATACATAGTATTCCTGTACAGACAACAAATACAATAAATCTAAGTACAAGAAACAACATATTAGGGGACAAAACCTCTTTCTCCCCATTTTTAGCAGGTTTCTACATTCATTTTTATTTTGTTCTTGTAGTATGAAACAACTTCTATAACTACCTGTGACATCATCATTATGCTTGTAGCTGCTGGGAGGAGGTGACAATGGCATTACCTACATCAGCTGCTATTGACAGACACACCCCCAGAACTATGTCTCCCAAGAGCCCTTTCCGTAGAAACACTCTTAAGGCCCCATGCACACATGGTAGCAACACCATATTTATGGGGAACTAATCTATGTGTGCTTGTGGAGAGGGACAGAGGAGGATTGGGGGGGGGAGAGGGACAGAGGAGGAGTGGGGGGGGAGACAGAGAAGGAGTGGGGGGGGGAGAGGGACAGAGGAGGAGTGGGGGGGGAGGGGGGGGGGGAGAGGGACAGAGGAGGAGTGGGGGGGGGGGAGAGGGACAGAGGAGGAGTGGGGGGGAGAGGGACAGAGGAGGAGTGGGGGGAGAGGGACAGAGGAGGAGTGGGGGGGGAGAGGGACAGAGGAGGAGTGGGGGGGGATGGACAGAAGAGGAATGCGGAGGGGGGGCTGGGGCAGGCATAGTTCTGTAGTCTAGCAGTGAGGAACTCAGACAAGACGAACAACAATGGCACCATTGCTTGGGGATTTCAGAGGCAGCGTAGTCAACTCACTACAAGAAGTTCAGAGCTCACTGGATTTGTGAAAGGATCATCGGGTATTTTTCTGTACTTTCAGTGTCTTTTAAAAGGATAGAACACCAAGGAATATGGATGTATTTCCCACACATACACTTTAAAAGGACATCTTTTGTATGCAGCTCTGAGCAGTAAGGCAATTCATCTAACTGGTCTAGTAAGCATCTTGTTACATAGTGCAAACTGCAAAACACTGTAATTCTCTATTCATTTTTGGTTGTTATTTCCCAAGACTGGGTGGAATCAGCATTTGCACATTGCATTGAGCTGAAAGCAATGGTGTGCATAATGTGATGTACTAAGTGTACCGAAGTACATGGTTTGTTGATAGTACTGAGATGAATGGTGCTACGTGTATAGTGAATTTAGTGTGTATGTTTACACTGTGCCAAGTCGTGTAATAAAATGCATTGTGTGAGAACAATCAGGTGTTACTGATCCAGGCGTGCCCACAAAAAGATTTCCTGGGTGCACATCCAAACTTTTTTGGGTTTTATAGTAAATAATGTAGAGGTGTTTTTTATGCACCCAAGAAAGACTAGAAGAAAAATCATATAACAAAAAAAAAAAATTACAAACTTTATTGCAAATACTATAAAAATTATTCAAAGTAGCGCAAAGGCTGATCATGAAGTGTTGGGTCAAAGAAGGACCTTTAGGGATCCCACAATACATAAACAGAATATACTGAATTTCATACTGTTACCCTGTAGATCACTGATGGGTACACCTATCCATCAAAATGAACCACGATTACATGGGGAAAAACATAACCATCACTGCTCCACTAACTAATCCGCACCTAATTGCAGATACAAAGTGGATGATGTCATATGAGATGAATGGTACATAATGGATGCCCAACATAGGATCACAGTAAATACTAAGTTCCAATGCGTTTCAATCACATGTAATCTTCCTCAGGGGGAGATAACTGGAAATTCATCTACAATGAAAACACTTTTTTTCATGCTAACCCTGTCTATTCTAGGTGGAACTGAGATATTGTATGGCAATCCTTGTGAGGTCTATCTCTAGTAGGTGACCTGTGTGGAGCGGTTGCTGACTTCCAAACCTCTGTATTTTAATTTTGTATTAAATATGTATTGCAATGAACTGATGGACACAGTACATGTATGTGGCTCTCTTCGTATGACCATCATATGGTGATTCATAGAATACAGTTTGTTTTCATTTCATTTTAATTCACACTTATCTCCCCCTGAGGAAGGTTACATGTAATTAAAATACATTGGAACTTTGTATTTACTGTGACTTTGTATCTGCACTCACGTGCGGATTAGTCAGTGGATCAGTGATGTTTATGTAGGTTTTTTTTTCCCCACGTAATCGTGGTTCATTTTGATGGACTGGTGTACCCATCAGTGATCTACAGGGTAACAATATGAAATTCAGTATATTCTGTTTATGTATTGTGGGATCCCTAAAGGTCCATCTTTGAGCCAACACTTCATAATCAGCAACAGCACTACTTTTAATATTTTTTATGGTCTTTGCAATAAAAGTTTGTAAGAAATATTTTTATAATCATTTTTCTTGTGTCTTTCTTGGGAGCCTAAACAGTCCTCTATATTTACTATTAAAAAAAATAAATAAATGTGATTCCTTTGGATTTGAAATGTAGTCTTTAAGGTTTGTTGGGTGCACATCCAAATTCTCACTGAGACACATAGGGCAGACAAATACCAGGTTGAATGCAATTATCTTTATTCTTTACAATCCAGGGTAGGAAACAGAATCTGTAACGCAATTCATGCATACCTGCGTGAATAAAGAATGATTAAGTGCAGTCATTTCATGAAATGTGCTACGAATTCCATCTGCTTGCTACCCTGGTTATTACAGGATAAAGATATTTGCATTGAGAAATTACAGTGACACCAGCCAGGTACTGGCCCTAACTAAAGGCATAGTTTAGTGTATTTCGTGTTTTTGTGTATAACACGAGTTGTGCTGTCCAATTACCACTCTGCTAGTCTGTGACACCTTGGTCCACAGTTGGCTTAAAGCGTTTGTTACCCCAACACTTCATATTCCTGATATGTGGCTGCTGTACCATGTACTTAAATATAAAAATGTATCCTGTTCTCTTTGTATTGCCTCCTTTGTGTGAAATCCCTGGTGTTCTGCCAGTCCCTCTGCTTTCCTATTAAAAACTGACCACACTCAGAAGGATAGAACATCATGGTCAGTTCTCCGGCTATGCTTGGAACTCAGCCTGCTCTCCTCCAATAATCTGACTTGTGCTGACATGCCCACGCTGCACAGTCATTCACTGGGAAGCTCAGTGTGCTGCTGTTTCTCCTTCCCCCCAGCTTTTATGCTGCTGAGAACAGAGGGAATGTGATCACTTATAAAAAAAAAAAGGGGGGGAAAAAAAAAAAAAGGTATTTATAATGTTTTTTTATATCTATATAAACACGTTTTGCCTTTCATTTCTGTTTGAAACTGAATGGGTTGTTTTACAAGGTGATCATTTACAAATCACTTTAACCGCTTCCCGACCGGCCACTGCATATATACGTCAGCAGAATGGCACGGGCAGGCAGAATCACGTACCTGTACGTGATCGTGCATGTGCCTGCCTGTGGGGCGCGCTCGCGACCCGGTCGGGAGCTCCGTGACCCCGGCCGCGGGACCAGCGGACCCGATCGCCGCTGGTATCCCGCGATCGGGTTACGGAGCTGAAGAACGGGGAGAGGTCTATGTAAACAAACCTCTCCCCGCGCTTCCTACACTGACTGTCAGTGATCGGCGGTTCCCTCTCATCGGGAACGCCGATCAATGACGTCAGACGTACAGCCACGCCCCCCTGCTGTAAAAAAAAAACACAACACGTCACACTGACTCCTCCCCGCCCCCTAGTGGTTAACCCCCTAACTACAACTGTCATTTACATAGGAATCAGTGCTATTTAAATAGCACTGATTGCTGTATAAATGACAAATGTCCCAAAAATGTGTCAAAAATGTCCGATGTGTCCGCCATAATGTCGCAGTCACAATAAAAATCGCTGATCGCCGCCATTACTAATAAAAAAAAAAATATTAATAAAAATGCTATAAAACTATCCCCTATTTTGTAAACGCTATAACTTTTGCGCAAAGGAATCAATAATCGCTAATTGCGATTTTTTTTACCAAAAATATGTAGAAGAATACGTATCGGCCTAAACTGAGGAAAAAAAATGTTTTTTTATATATTTTTGGGGGATATTTATTATAGCAAAAAGTAAAAAATATTGCATTTTTTTCAAAATTGTCGCTCTATTTTTGTTTATAGCGCAAAAAATAAAAACCGCAGGGGCGATCAAATACCACCAAAAGAAAGCTCTATTTGTGGGAAAAAAAGGACGCCAATTTTGTTTTGGAGCCACGTCGCATGACTGCGCAATTGTTAGTTAAAGCGACGCAGTGCCGAATTGCAAAAAGGGTCCTGGTCCTTTGGCTGCCAATTGGTCCGGGGCTGAAGTGGTTAAAAGCACCCCTTTGGCATAGCTGACCTGAAGACCTGATCACATGCTATAGAAAGTAATATTGTACACCAAGTGCCGGTTCACACTACAGCGACTTGGGATCCAACTTGTAAGTCCTCAAGTCGCCCCAAGTCGCTGGACATAAATCCCATAGAAGTGAATGAGAGCCGTCTTAATGTACACTACTGAAGTCGCTCCGACTTCAGAAAAGTTTCCTGTACTACTTCAATAGATTGGAAGCCGCCTCCAAGTAGGAGCTCCATCTATATTGAAGCGACTTTACAGGAAAAAGAAAATAATTTACCCAGGTACTCCCCACGTTTACCCAGGCAACCCCCTCCCTCCCACAGAGCTTGTTATTCTGTGATTGGCCACAGCCAAAGTCGCCTGTCCTGGAGGCGACTAAATCACGTGGTAAGTTGCTCAAAGTCATGCTGAAAATCGCTCTGAAGTTGCCTCAAAATCGCCTTGCAAAGTCGCGCTGTAAGTCGGGTTGCCCCTGTGTGAACTGGCTCCAATGGGATGCTAGGCTTCTGAATACAAGTTGATATAATCTGACTGCAAATGCCCACTTTTAGTACTCCACACCACTTTCTTTTCATGAAAGAGAGATTTAAGTATCTGTGTTTTACTGTTTATGGTTTTATCTGTTTATTTACCTATTTGATTATAGGATTGTTTAAACTGATGATTATAGGATTGTTTATACTGCTGCTATCAATATAAAGCCATGCTAGCATGTTGCCCATCTTTTAACCACACCAATGTAGGCAGGTGTTAGCATGGGCTTTATTGTTCTTTTATTGAAACACTGTAAAATTGCAATGTGCTATTGACATAAAAAAAAAAGCTGATTAATAAAATCCCTAGGCACAACCTCCCATCCTTTGCAAATCCTAGACTTTTCCTCTTTTGGGAGAGGATAATGACTCTGCTGGCTTTGGTTCTCCGCCCCTTCTGTCACCTTTCCATATAACCTTTTATGTAGCTGCTAGGAGAGGGATGAAGGAGCATAATATAGAGTGTTACGAGTGACAGTTCTGAGTTTGCTGGACATCCAAAATGGTGACGCCCAGCAGCAGTCTCGGGCATCTCAATGTCTACACTACGGAGGCTTTTACAGGTGAATAACATGCATAAAATATGTTAAAGCAGTACTAAACCCAAAAGCAAACATGTTGCAGCTTACCTATTCTTAGTTGTGATTGCTGCATTTGGGTTCTTTTTTTTTAGGCTTTTTTTTTTTTTTCACCTGGTGATCTGGCCAGTAAGTCTGTTTTTCAACAGAACACGCTCTCCTACAGATTTAGCAGTTAGAAGGTTGAAACAAACCAAACCATTTACCACTGACAGGTGTGTCTACAGTGATCAGCTTTTATGTAAAACCTTTATCCCAAAAGGGGAAAAAAAGGCGGTTGCTGTAACTGCTTAACCACTTGCCTACCTGCCACTAACACCCCCTTCCTGCCAAGGCCATTTTTTCAGCTTTTAGCGCTGTCGCATTTTGAATGACAAATGTGCGATCATGTAACACTGTACCCAAACTCATTTTTTATCATTTTCTTCACACAAATAGAGCTTTCTTTTGGTGGTATTTAATCACTGCTGTTTTTTTTTTTGATTTTTTACAAAAAAAAAGACCAAACATTTTGAAAAATAAATGTTTTTTACTTTTTTTCTGTCAGTAAATTTTCGACTAAGTAATTTTTCGCCATCACTGATGTGCGCTGATGATGCGGCACCGATGGGCACTGATAGGCTGAACTGGTGGGCATTGATGAGGTGGCACTTATGGGCACTGATGAGGTGGCACTGATGAGGCAATAATATGAGGCACTGATGAGCAATTATAGGCGGCACTGTTAGGTGGCACTGGTGGGCACTGTTAGGCAGCACTGGGGGGCACTGATAGGCGGCATTGGTGGGCACCGATAGTTGGCAGTGGCGGGCACGGATAGGCAGCACAGATAGGCGGCACGGATAGGCACTGATGGGCGACACTGATGGGCATTGATGGACAGCACTGATAGGCGGCACTGATTGCCAGCACTGACTGGCATGGCTAATGGGCGGCCGATTGGCTCTCCTCTCCTCACACTCTGTCAGTGTGAGGCGAGGAGAGCCGATTACCGGCAACTTCCTTATTTACATGGGACACAGTCAATCACATGGTTAAAGAGCTGCGGACATGGCTCTTTACACAGATCAGGGTCGCGCCGTGTTTTAGCAACATGGTGTGGCCGCAATCGCCGCGCTGTGCACCCCCGCACGCGAGCGGCCCTTTTGGGATAGCGTCATATGACGTTGCACCGCCCCGCTGTATTTGACGGTGGGCGGGGCAGCAAGCAGTTCAAAAATGTTAGCTGGAGTTTGGCTGCTAGTGTTGCTAAGTACATCTAAATCTGCTAGTATATCTAAAGCCCCATACACACTATTACATTTTCTGCAGATTGTTGTCTTCAGATTTACCAAAACCATGTAGTGGAAGGGCCTGTCTGATTGCATACAAATTGAAACTCTTAAGGTTTGACCTCATATTATATGGTTTTGGTAAATCTGAAGACAAAAATCTGCAGAAAATCTAATAGTGTGTATGGGGTCTTACACGACCCTCCCCCCAGACTGACAATGCTGCTGTCTAAAGTGCCCTTGTGGTCCTTCATCCAGAGTGGGGGCACTCTAATACAGGAGGTGCTTTACTGGCCAGATCACTAGGTGAAAACAGAGGGGAAAACGCCTAAAAAAGAAAAACGGATGCAGCCACCACAAATAATGATTGGTAAACTGCAATATACTACATTTTTGTTTTGGGTTTAATACCACTTTAAATGAACATATAATCCTGTGGAAGGAGTTTTGATGAAATGGTCTGGCAACAGTGGTGGCCCGTCAATAGTGGGTGCATGGGCACCCCCCAACGCTACAGATCATAAAAAAATTAAAAAAATTTAATGATGGCCCTTTAAGTGTGTGCGGGACTCCGGACACACAGGTGTATGGGACGCATGATGTGTTTGCAATCAAGAAGCTCTATTGGCTTCCTTTAGATAATCCTCGGGATGCAGAGCTCTGCGCCGCGAACACTCCCACTATAGCTTTGTTCCCTGTTGTATCTTGACACCCTACCATATTACACAGATGACCATATCCAAGATGATGCCACGTACACGCGGCCGGAATTTCCGATGGAAACAGTCCGATTGGGAGCTTTTCATCGGATTTTCCGACCCTGTGTATGCCCATCGGTCTTTTTCTGTCGGCATTTCTGACGGACTTTAGATTGAGAGCCTGTTCTTAATTTTTACGACGGAAAAACCTTCTATGGGAAATTCCGATCGTGTGTATGCAATTCCGACACGCAAAATTCAGACGCATGCTCGGAAACAATTTAACGCATGCTCGGAAGCATTAAACTTCCCTTTTATAGTGCCGTTGAATGTGTTGTATGTCGTGGTGTTATTGACCGTCGGAATTTGGTGTGACCGTGTGTAGGCAAGATAGTATGAGCCGAATTCCGTAGGAATTCCAACGGGAAAACCATCAGAGCTTTTTCCGACGAGAATTCCGATCGTGTGTACGCGGCATAACTGAATAAATCTATTTCAAGTACTTATTTCTGCCTGGCTGGGCTCAAGAATGGCTACTAGATCCTCAAAAATAATTCTATGAACACCTTGATTTATTCATCACCACAAACATGTCAGACAAGAACCCAGCATCACTTTTCTGGTCCATAACCCTTACAATCATTTAAAGTCTATGTAAAGCAAACATTTATTTCCTAGCGTGTTTGGCACCAAAATTCACTGCATACAGTTTTCTAAAGCAAATAATCTTTTTGGAACTAAACTACTGACCAGTGGACTCTGTGCATAGCTAGCCAGGGTTGGGGCCCTGGATCTCCCATTGGAGTGCTTACTCCAAACAGAGTATTTGTGATCCCAAGGAAAAATATGTATGCCAATTTCTCCAAAGGCAGCGTTGTTAAACAACAGTAACAAGTAGCCAGAAGGCTTCTCTTTAGATGGGCCAGGTACTTCCATAGCAGCAGTCTCTCAGAGTCTTCAGCAAATACCTGCAGCAGCTCAGTCTCTGGCTAGTGCAGTATGGTAGTTCTCTTTTCAGCAGTACAACAAGAGCAACGCAGTCTTTGTTGGGTCAAGAACAGCATAAATTCTCACAGATAACAGTAGTACAGTCTCTGGTGGGTCCAATACAGCAGCTCGGCCCACTGGTCCTGGCTCGCTATAGTTTATTACAGGTACTTACAGTATATAGCACTGTCAATTTTTACACAGCGCTTTACACATATATTGTGCATTTACATCAGTCCCTGCGTTCAAGGAGCATTACAATACAAGGTCCCTAACTCATATTCATACACATACTAGATAGGAACCAATTAACTTACCAGCATGTCTTTGGAGTGTGGGAGGAAACCCACACAAGCACAGGGAAAACATGCAAACTCCAGGCAGGTAGTGCTGTGGTTGGGATTTGAACCAACGACCCTAGTGCTGCTGGGCAGAGCCAGTGCCACTATAAGGCAGCACAGGCAGCCCACCTTAAGGTGCCAGGCTGGGGAGTGCAGTAAAATGCACCTGGGTAGACAGACCCACGGCGCTCCACATTACAGACCTATGCACCATTCGCCCCTTCCATTCACCTATTCCTGCAGTGTTTTGCTCTTCTCCCTCAGCCTCATTTATTATTATTATACAAAATTTATATAGCGCCAACAGTTTGCGCAGCGCTTTACAACATGAGGGCAGACAGTACAGTTACAAAACAATTCAATACAAGAGGAATCAGAGGGTCCTGCTCTTTAGAGCTTACAATCTAGGAGGAAGGGTCAAGTGATACAAAAGGTAATAGCTGTGGGGGAGGAGCTGATGGAGAAAATAAAAGTACAGTTGTTAGGTGTGGGCAGAATAGGCTTCTCTAAAGAGGAGTTTCCAGAGATGTCCAGGGGTCTTGCTGAGCCAGGGCCAAAACGAATGGGGGACATGTGTGGGCCGGTACTGTGCACAGGGCACTGCTGTGCCAACCTCTACTTCCTGTCATGCGGCTTCTTTTCAGACAGGCACATGAACTCTGTGCACCTACACTTTCTTCCCCAACAATATCACCCTGCCTCTCTAGTCCAGTCTCCTCTTTCTCTCCTCCCCGCCATCCTGGTCCAGCCTCACATGTTCTCTGCGTTCCTCCGATCCTTCACCACCATGCATAGTTCGAGCACCCTGGATCACTCTTTCTGTAAGTGGGGACTCTCAGGTTAAAGGGGAGGGCTACTGATGTTAAATGGAGACTCTGAAAGTAAAGGGGGACTCCTGATGTAACAGGGGATTCTAATGCGAAAGAAGGACTCCTGATGTAAGGGGGGATTACTGATGGTGACAGGGGACTAGTAATGATGAAGGGGGACTACTGATGGTGAAGGGGGGACTACTGATTTAAAGGGCCAGTGCTGATGTGAAGGGGAAATCTGATGTTAAAGGAGGACTCCCGATTGTTTGGCATATATACCCTGGGCGCTGGAGGACCATTGTCCCAGCCCTGTTCTGAGTGCCAGCTGTGTGGGGGCTCCTTGCGGGATCAGAGCGCTCCCCTGCCCCTGCACTCCTCACATCCTCCAGCTGGGACTCTGCTCCATCCTCAGCTCAGCCCAGCCCAGCCTGGCTTTATTATATTTGTCTGCAGTGCAGCCTTAGCAGCAGCGAAAGCGGCATGAGAAAGGAAACTAGGGCACCTGCGGCAGGCTTACTGCGGCACATGGGGGCAGCTAGTGGCACCAGAGAACAGGACAATGAATTTTCCCCCAGAACAGTACACCAGGCAGACAGGGCATCGCACCCCAAGCACACACTGCATAGGACAAGAGCGGGGGGTGGGGGGATTAAACAGGAGGGACACATCAGTGAACAGCAGGGGCAACATACACCTCTGGGGGAATCTAGGATGAAAAAGGACCTGGAGGTCCTAGTAGATGATAGGCTCAGCAATAGCATGCAATGCCAAGCTGCTGCTAGCAAACCAAACAAATATTGGCATGCATTAAAAAAGAGGATTAACTCCAGGGATAAAGCGATAATTCTCCCACTATACAAGACTCTGGTCTAGCCGCACCTAGATTATGCTGACCAGTTCTGGGCACCAGCTCTCAGGAAGGATGTACTGAAAATGAAGCGATTACAAAGAAGAGCAACAACGCTAATAAAGGGTCTGGAGGATATCATATTAGTTATGAAGAAAGGTTACGAGCACTGAACTTATTCTCTCTGCAGAAGAGATGCTTGAGAGGAGATATGATTTCAATATACAAATACCGTTCTGGTGACCCCATAATAGGGATAAAACTTTTTTGCGGAAGGGAGTTCAACAAGACACGTGGCCACTCATTAAAATTAGAAGAAAAGAGATTTAACCATAAATTGTATAGCGGGTTCTTTACTGTAAGAGCAAGGATGTGGAATTCCCTTCCACAGGCGGTGGTTTCAGTGGGGGGCATCGATAGTTTCAAAAAACTATTAAATAAGCACCTGAACGACCACAACATACAGGGATATACAATGTAATACTAACATATAATCACACACATAGGTTGGACTTGATGGACTTGTGTCTTTTTTCAAACTCCCCTACTATGTAACCATCTATCCTGGTAGAAGAGGTACACTGAGATCCACACATCCAGACTAGGAAGGCTGATCCCACACTATACATCTATATACCAGAGCTGACCCCCCCACACTAAATGATCATTATAAAATACATTGCTGGATTGCAGCAGAGAGGGGTTCGCCAGTGCTCCTCCCTCCTCTTCCAACCCCCCTTTGCACCCAAAGGAGTTTAAATACCACAGGAACCACCAACATAGGAACTTTACCACAATAAATTAAAAGAAAGGAGGAAGAGTTTACTTTTTTTTTTTATTGTAGAAGGGATCCGGCCACAGGGATCAGCCTGGGGCCACGATACCCGGAAGTAACCCCCGGGAGTGATGTCGGCCTCCGTAGTGGTGAACGAGGACTGCTGCGGGGGCTTCGATCTCAGGTAAGTAATTCATAATGAGCTAGTATGCTATGCATACTAGCTCATTATGCCTTTGTCTTGCAGTTTTTTTTTTTTCTTTTAACCACTTTACAACCACTTTAAGGCTGCTTAGATAGGGGGGTGTTAAATGCACCTATGCCTAAGTAGACAAAAATCCTTGCCCTGCTGCTAGGTGGAAGTGCCAACCACTTGGCCACTGTGCTGCTCTAGGCTTTCTTCAGCCTCTGAACAGCACCCTTCCCTGTTAAAATGGGTGGGCTCACAGCTGTCGATGTTGCCAATGGTTTCAACACTGCTCTCCCCCAAAATGGTGACCATTCTCCTATACTGGGGAAACTTTCCTATCTGGTGCTGTAGCCAATAGCAGGGAGAGGGCAATGAGCTGCGACAAGGAGGAATCTTCTGCTGAAGGGATCAAAGGGAATATCAGCCAGAATATGTAACAAAACCTGTGCATTTTACTGACATGTCAAATAAAAACCCTATTCTTTTTTAGGAATCTGGCTCATGTTTACACAATGTCATTTAGTTTAAAAGTGAAAATGGACTATATTTGTACATTAACACCTATTCATGTGCAATACTAAAATACATATGGAACAGTGTAAATCCATATTTTTGCTTCTCATTCATCATTTCAAATTGTTATCATGATATCACTTTTGGTCCAAAATTTTAGTCTCAGTTTCGTAACATATTTTACATACTGAATCTAGCAAAATGTTTAATAAAACATGCAAAAACAAAAATGTATGCCCCCCCCCCCCCCCAAAAAAAAAAACAAAAACAAAATCCTACAAAACAAATTGATATAAATGTTTAATTTTAGAGAGCTGCGGCAGTCCTGGAGAAACTGAAATGGTTATAGAACACTTCTGGACTGCAACTCTACCTATTAAAATCAGCTTATACATAAACACACCTTTCATTTTGTAAGCTTTAAAGCACAGGCTTGCTCTAACAACATGTATTTTGTTTAGAAAATATATGATTTTCCTCCATTAAGATTATAGGTGTCCATGTTCAGAAAATATCCTCCAAATTATATCTTCAGCAGTCAGAACTCCTTTTTTTTTTTTTTTTTAGTATGAGGGTAGCCATTACCCCATTCATTAATACACTATTACATATTCTGTGTAAACATCAATAAAAACAAAAAGTGCTGTGTGCCAACAATGCAAAAAATACAAATAAAGCGCTGAAACAATCAAAAAAAAAGTGTCCTGTGCTTATTTTGTCATAAATATGTTAAAAAGCTCTGAAACAATCCATATATTTCTTCAATATCATAAAGTGTCCCAAGCAATCAAAGATCTTCAAACCTATGGTGAAAATAAATCACAATCTCGGAGACATAAACCACCACCGAAATGTGCTAAATAACTCACCAGAAATATCAACAACCAGCAAATGCGCATATGAATGCAGAATGCAGCTCTCACAGGGGTGCGGGGGATCTTTTTTTTAATTCATTGCTGCCCCGTCAGAACATATTTATGACAAAATAAGCATTGGACACTTATTTGTTTCAGCACTTTTTTTTTTTTACATTGTTGGCATTCAGCACTTTTTTGTTTTTATTGATGTTTACAATATGTAGAATTGTAGTAATGAATGTGGTGATAGTGCTGTCCTCATACAAAACTGCATTTGAGAATACCAACATCACGTAGATAACTGCTGCACCAGAAAATAATAGCATACAGTTAGCAATTTAACCACTTCAGCTCTGAAAGATTTAACCCCCTTCATGACAAGGCCGTTTTTGTCAAAGCGGCACTGCGCTACTTTAATGGACAATTGCGTCCTCGTGCGACGATGCACCCAAATTATTAATTTTGCATTTTTCCCACAAATAGAGCTTTCTTTTGATGGTATTTGACCACTTCTGCGGTTTCTATTTTTTGCGCTATAGACAAAAAGAAACAAAGGAAATCAACTTTAGGGGTGGTAATTTTCTTGTTGAGCATAAATGTCAATTAATTTGTGGGGTTGATTTAAAAAAGGTAAATAGGCAAGCTTTAGGCAACTTTGCAAGTTGATCCAGAGCTTAGTAAAGGCCCCTTTCACACTGAAGCGTTTTTCAGGAGCTACAGCGCTAAAAAGCGCCTGTATAGCCCCTGAAAAAGCGGGTCCTTTAACACCATTGTGAAAGCCGGAAGGCTTTCACACTGGAGCGGTGCGCTAGCAGGACGGTAAAAAAAAAGTCCTGCTAGCAGCATATTTGGAGCGGTGAATTCACTGCTCCTATACCGCACCTACCCATTGAAATCAATGGGACCCCGCGGTAATACCACCGGCAAAACGCCGTGGCAAAGCGCCGCTTTTTTAAAACCACCCCGCTAGCGGCCGAATACCGCGGCTAAAACGACGGTAAAGCAGCGCTAAATATAGCGCTGCTTTACCGCCGCCGCCCCCACCGCCCCAGTGTGAAACCGGACAAAATGAGGTAAAGCTTCACTTTGCAAAAAGTACCCAATCACATGCAAGGGAAATAAAAAAAATGAATTTTTGCTTGCACATGATTGGATGATAGAAGTCAGCAGAGCTTTTGTCCATTTGCTAAGCTCTGGAGCAACTGCTCTTGCATAGTGTATTTGCCTTTAGTAAATCAAACCCTATCTTCCTAATTAGATAGAGATAGATATAGATAGATAGATAGATAGATAGATAGATAGATAGATAGATAGATAGATAGATAGATAGATAGATAGATAGATAGATAGATAGATAATCTATCTATCTATCTATATAATCTATATATATTTTGACATCATGCTCAGCAAGAAAATAACCCCTAAAAATTTAATTTTCTTTATTTCTTTTGTTTAAATTGCTATCTGCATCCCTTCTATGTAATATTTCTTAGGATAAAAAGAAAACTATTACAGAAGACAATATGAAATTACTTTGAAAATCTATTGTAAAAAAAAGTGTTGCTGGAGCTCAGGGATACAAGAACAATTGCACTCTATGAGCTCCGATAATTTAGTCCTCTAAAAGGTAACACATGAGTAGTTCTTCTGTACCTGAAGTTTAGATAGCTATGTTGGATGCAAGAATCATTTGTGTACTAAATGTATGAAATTCAATATAATTGAAATTAGCTGTTCTACTGTGGTTCTTAACAATGAAAATTAGAGATACAATATCTCACAAAAGTGAGTACACCCCTCACATTTTTGTAAATATTTTATTCTATCTTTTCATGTGACAACACTGAAGAAATGACACTTTGCTACAATGTAAAGTAGTGAGTGTACAGCTTGTATAACAGTGTCAATTTGCTGTCCCCTCAAAATAACTCAACACACAGCCATTAATGTCTAAACTGGTGGAAACAAAAGTAAGTACACCCCTAAGTGAAAATGTCCAAATTGTGCCCAAAGTGTCAATATTTTGTACAATTCAAACACATGAATGGGCCCTGAGGTGCTTTCAAACAGGTATTAGGCTTATTGCCCTCTGGAAAGCAATTTGCAGTATAGCAGGCACTGACAGGCATACAGGAACACTACTGCTTCCTTTTGTATTTTTCTTTCCTTTATACTGCAAGTCAAGCAGTGCCACCCGTCAAACTCTGCAGTCCAAGGTAAAAATGCAGAGGCTTGTGTGCAGCCCTTCAGACTATAATGTTAAAATTCAGGTGGGCAGCCAGGTGGCAGTAAAACGAATGCCGCGTACACACGAACTGACTTTCCCGCGGGATTGTCCGCCGGACTGAAGTCCGCCGGACAATCCCCCCGTGTGTGGGCGCCGGCTGACTTTTTGGCGCCAAAAGTCCGGCGGACTAGGTTTTAAGTTTTGTTTTAAAATTATCCGCTGGACTTGGCAGTCCGGCGGACAATCCCGCCGTTAGTATGCTAGTCCGCCCAACTTTTGGCAATGAACGGACTTGCCGATCATCGGAAAGTCCGTTCATTTAGCACGTGACTTCAGGTAGACGGAGCTAGCGAAGGCAGTGAATGCCGCCGCGCTAGCCCCGTCACCTGGTATGGATTTAAAGGGAATCCCCACACCGAAAAAACGGCGTGGGGGTCCCCCCAAATTCATCTCAAAACCTTATCCGAGCACGCAGCCTAGTACGGCACAAGAGGGGGGCGCTCGCTCGTCCCCACCCCTTTCCTGGCCTGCCGGGCTGCGTGCTCGGATAAGGGTCTGAGATGGATTTGGGGGGGACCCCCACACCCTTTAAATCCATACCAGGTGACGGGGCTAGCGCGGCGGCATTCACTGCCTTCGCTAGCCCCGTCTACCTGCAGTTACGTTCTAAATGAACGGACTGCTCAGTGTGTGGGCAAGTCCGTTCATTTTCAAAAGTCCCGCAGACTTTTTCCTGCGGATTGTCCGCCGGAGAAGTCCGGGCGTGTGTGGGCAAGTCACACGCTCGGAAAGTCCGGCGAAGCCCCGCTGGAAAGTCCGGCAGGTAGTCCAGCGGACAAAGTCCGAACGTGTGTACAAGGCATAAGGCTACTTTCCCACTGGGGCGGGGGGGGGGTTGGTTGTTAGCGGTAAAGCGCTGCTAGTTTTAGCAGTGCTCTACCACTGTTATAGTAGCACTTTTAACCCCTGCTAGCAGCCAAATAAAGGGTTAAACGCCCGCAAATCATCACTGCCAAAGCGATTTGCAGGTGCTTCAGCAGCACTGCCCCTTGATTTCAATGGCAGGGGCAGTTTAAGAGCGGTGTATACACCTCTCCTGCACCGCCCCCAAAGATGCTGCTTGCAGGACTTTTTTCCTGTCCTGCAAGCACACCACCCCCATGTAAAGCACTCAGGCTTTCACATTGGAGTGACAGGAGAGGCGCTTTTTAGGCGTTTTACAGATGCTATTTATAGCACCAAAATGCCTGAAAAGCACCACAGTGTGAAAGGGGTATAAGGTTCAGCTGCCTCTTTTTACCACTCCCCCAGTCGTCTAATAGACACCCTGACTATCCTCTCTGTGATAGCGGTGGTCTGGATCTTCAGCATGCTGTCAGCACAAGGCAGCTCATTACATGGATGCAGTAATGGTACATACTACTACCAGTACTGCTACCGCTACTAACTAAATACCTACACGTGTTACTTTTTAGCCAACTTGATTGCATTAAACTGATAAAAATATATTATGGATCTTTCTTGGACTACTGTTTTACCTTTTTACAAATAATCTCTGTTAATCTATATCAGCAAAAAAATCTATTGCTTCTGATTGAAACTGTGTTTTTTGTGCTGTGCAGAAAAATAACTTGCATGACGCCAACATTATGATGTGAACAAGGCACACAGGGAACAATTGTTTTCTTTATGCCCTTACCGAAACCTGCCCTTGACATTAGTGTTGTGGTGCAAAAATAGCACAGAGAAAACAATTACTTAAAGTGTAACTCCACTTTTGTTGAGAAAAAAACATTCCCCTCTGGGTGGTCTATGTACATTGCAAGGATAACAAACTTTGTTGCAGATTCCTACCTATTATTCTGAAGAAATCCCTCTGTGTCTGTCTGTGCCTCTGTACTGAGTGGGTCTAATGGGAGTGGTTTCATAATTAACTGTCAGGTGTGCAGCTGTAGGGCACTAATGAGGAAATCTGCCTATTAGGTTCCTATTGAATTATCTCTCCAAAAATGACATTTTTGTTGCAGGGGATGCCTGAAATCTGAATGTATCTTAGGCAGACTTCTAGGAAAATTGGTGAGCCAATCACACAAGCAGGAAATTATGTTTCTGGGGAGTGGTCAGTACACATTCTGTGTACACAACACCTCCAGGTAGCCATATTGCAATGCATTCTCAGAAAATTATAGTGGCTGCAGATTGAAAAGGAAAGGTAATTTTTAATAACGTTTAATTACAATTAATTAATTAAACAATATGATTAGTGTCGCAATTATATGTGCTATATTATTATTATTTTTTTTTATTTGCTATTTTTTTTCCCCACGAAAGTGTAGTTACTCTTTAAATGCAGGTAGCCGCACATGGTGAGAGACGGAAATATTCAAATCAACATTTCTTTTTCCATCAGTTTTTATGCAGGTGGAAATGAGGCCTACTCTCAGATGCCATCATGTCGGAAGGATTTTTTCAAATAACATAATTTAGCATAAAAAATAAAAAAGAGTCCTGCCAATGACCAGAGCAACAGGGCATGTGGTGGCCTGCTAAACCCTTTGTTAGAAATATAAAAGCTTAGACAATCTTTCAAAAAAATGAGCAAACACATCATCACAGACATCTAGCGCACAGGTAGGGCAGATACAAGAAAAAAATATACCAGATCACCTGAAAAGCTAATTGTTTGGACATAATCCTAATATAATTTACAATGATACGAAGCCCTAGGCCACACTCTGTGTATACCAGCCAATAGTCATAAACCAATATTAAACTGAAAACGAAAGAATTGTTTTCCATGTGCACTTGCAGAGACCTGAGTATTGCTAGTTCAGAAAAAATGCAGGTCTCTGCACATAGTGTGAATGAGCCCTTAATAAAAACCTGTTTTTCTGCTTTGTAAATTGCTACATTTTAGTATAAACACGATGGGCAATGCTATGTATACCACAGGTAATGATATTTTAAAATGACAGCCTCTTGATGTGTGTTTTCTTTCTAAACATTTCATAAATGACTCTTGTAATTCTAGGTAAAAACCCCACAAAAAAGCGCTTTATGCTTCATTCTGCTTTGGTGATCCCAAAATCTCCTCTGTTCACTATGGTGCCCTGAGGACACACACCATTTTCATATAATGCCTGAATCTGTGCAGTGTCTAGGAAAAAAAAAAAAAAAGAAAGGAAGGCAAAATAATCTAAACCTTTATTTTAAAATTACCTGCATGGTGAAAACCAGCAAAGAATACATTTGTGCTGTTAACCTATATTTCCTGCAAAGAGATGAAGGTCTACATATTCCAACTTCATGCTATGTCCTGCAAGTAAAGGCCTCATGCACAGGAGTATGCTGCAAATATGCTGCCAGTGGTTGGCAGAAAACAAATGCCTCTAATCTTGTGTATTTTTACACATTTACAGGAGTATAGTGTTTATAGGCATAATCGTTTAAGGGCCTGCATGTGCATGGCCACATTAAATAATATATAGCTGCATTCAACTGCTGCTCTAAAAAAACCGCTAGACACCTCTAACAGCTGGATTTTTTCTGACCATGTATATGAGGCAAAGGGTATTAGGTTTGTGTGCATTTTTTTTTCAAATCAGTAAACAACAAACCCACAGCATGATAAAGGGTGGTAAGTTCCTGTACACTGGACAAAAACATCAACCATGTTAGTTATAATTCTTATAATTCTAAAAAATTAAAAAATAAAGTGAATATTTTTGATCATAATCATGCTTGGACAATTCCCCCGATTCAGCTTATTTTCTGATTACAGATCCCTCTGCTACTAGTTCCAAAATAAGCCCAGGGAAATCTATGACCACAGCCAAGAGTTCTCCATAGGACATCAGTGTCAAGGACAACTAGCTGGCACCCATTCTTTTCCAGAACATAGACAGGATTGAGCAAAGAGGGGGGTGGCAGTTTCTGACTTATGGTACCAAAGATAGTACTACTTCTAAATTCAGTAACAAGATGTGGATTTAGGTAAATATTTTTCTTCCTTTTAGTTGCAACAACTCCTTCCCTGCCCTCTATAGCAGTAATGCCACCCTCTCGAAAGCTGACCATACACCAAATTACAGCCAGACGGTAAAGCAGTTAAGGCGCAACCTCTGCCACAATTTTTTTGTCCCATTTTTAATAGAATGGGGAAGGATTCGAGCCACTGTGATATTGTTAATGTGTTTTGTGTCCTTGTCAGAATATTTACTATAATTTAGAAAATGCCTATTTTCGTCGAGTGTGAAAAGGGTAGAACCTCTGTAAGTTTTTCTGTTACCATCTGTGCCCCCATTGAGAATACTTTCTACTATTCCTGTCTCAAGGATGCCTCTTTGCCATGATGTGACAGTATCTCTGGGAAAAGAGGCAATGGTAAAGCTCCCCAACAAGGGAAAAAAAAACCTAACCTAGGTTCTTAACCCTTCCAGATAATGTCCAAAGCCAGAAAAAGAACGTCTTGGCAAGAGTTTACTTTTTTTGCACAATTTAGCAAAGATTTAAGTTAACAAAACAATAACTCATGACAAATAGGAAATAGGAGGGAATTGTTTTCTAGAAATGTTATTACAAGCAACTGAGAGTACAGATCAATTACTATCGAGGATTGATGAGCTTAAAAAAAATCATATTAACACTAACCCCTAAACTAATCACCAACACTGAAGCTTGCCCTTCTGCCATATACTTACCTTATTCTGATCTGAAGCAGTAAGCAGAGCACCAACAGATAGCAGACCTGTGCTGAAAACTAACAGAATTGCTCCTTCAGTGTAAAAGGCAACAGATCTTGTGTTCTTTATTTAAATTAAATCTGATCTCCCACAAACATTAGGTGTTTGCAGATCCTATATGAGTGTATTTTGTCATGTTACTTCCTTTGCTTTTATCCTATTTGCATCCATAATTAAAGCTTTTACCAAGAGTGCTAGAGGGAATGATATTGAACATTTAAACATGCACTTTTCAGATCTTTGATCTTCATGGTTCAGAGGAAGTGAGGTTGCTATTTTGTTTGGGATTTTGGTACAGGTAAATGCAGCATTCAGCAGAGTTTGTTCATCGTATGGACACCTGTACTGTGAAATGCCAACGGCTATTGTGCTTTCAAAAGCTTTGCTGGGACACAATTTGGTGTTAATCCTGATGAAAGGTGTGTCAGCTAGAAGAGTTGAGCTTGTCGCCAGTGGTTGCCACATTGAACTGCTGACTAATGAAGCCAGCTTCTAAGTACGCTTGTGTGGAAATGTGCAATTTGGAGATCTTTCTGCTTACAATGTAGACTTTGTAATGACACATATTTTAGATGTGTAAGTAGGATGTCTATAGATTAAACATAATATTTCAGAACGATATTACAGATCAAGGGACTGAGGTAGGAATACCTCCAGAGTAAGATAAAACTAGAGAGGAAATTGCTCTAATACTTTTTTGATAATTTCTTTTGCATCTGGTCTAATGCCTGAAGTGAATTTTAAATGCAATTTTTAGTTCGTACAGGAACATGAAGCAGATTTTATTAATATGACCAACTACCACTAGCAGAAGGATCACCATAAAGAACGAATTAAACAACGAGAAAAGTGATTTTTTTGTTTACATTTTTTGTATATCAAAGCTACAACCGCTCTGAATAATTGGTTTGATACTTATAAAATATAATAAACCACCCAGTGTACCACGATTCAGCCATTACATAAAATCCATGTGTATACTTCAAAAGGATTCCAAAATAATGTGTAAATGTACAACAATATTTATATATACTGTGCCCAAAATTATGTGTGCAAAAAATAAAACCAAATATAAATGAAAGTCCATGCAGTACTCAACTGATGCAATGAAACGTGAAAATCCTGCCAAAAACCACAACAGATCCCTATGTGTGTGTAAGAGAATCTCCACCACCAGCAAACATCTTACAGATGTATAGGTGGGACTCTCACCTTCAAATACAGACCTTCTAGTTACAAAAGGTCTAATAGTGCTTGTTAACTTTTATAAGCTAAAGAACTGGTTCAATGATTATTCTCCTCCTCTGCTCCAAAGTACATAAAATCAGCCATAAAAAGTTACACAATACAACAAAATTAATATCAAGTACGGTACCATCAAGCTGCACATTTACTATGGACACTGGACTGGTGCAATCATGGTCAAGTAAAGAGCTGGGTATCACTGTAGCAACTTAATATAATTTATCCCACTGAAGACCCTCCCATGGATTAACACTTTGTGTTCAGCTCTGGTCAGGGATCATCCTAGCCTAGGCAGTGGTGGCTGGTGGTTTTTTTTTTTTTTGGGGGGGGGGGCGGCGGCACTACCCCACCAGCTGTCTGACGGTTAGTCTGGCACTTACCCCATCTGGGTGGCGGGCTACGGGCATCGGTGTCCTCTGCTCCAGCATGGCAGACCCGATCTAGGTGGTGGGCAGCAGGCTGTGGGCAGCTGCTCCAGTGTCCTCAGCTCCTGCACGGTGGCTTTTGCGGTGTGTCTCCTCTCTCCTAAGTGCTAGGCATCCAATAGGATGGCCTGATGTGTTGGCCAATCAGGAAACGGGTCTCATGACCCACTTCCCGATTGGCGGGGGAGGAGATTTAGTGTGAAAATAGTGAATATACATTCACTATTGTCACACAACTAGGTGGGATCAGGGTGCAGTGCCGTGCGCCCTCCATTTTTTACAGCCTATTAGAGCCTCTGGCTCTAATCACGTGCTTTAAAAGCCCCCCATTGGAATCCATAGTCCGGCGCCCTGTATGTAGATCAGGGGGTCGGACGCATGGATGGGGGGGGGGGGGGGGGGTTGCGGTGCCCGTGCATCCCTAATGGATGGGCCGCCACTGATCCTAGGTACTACATTTAAAAAGTGTTCCGTTCATTAAAATCCAGGGGGATAAGTCCTATAACATCATTACGTTTGACGCCAGTAATAGAAAATCCTGGATTTTTGTCTGGGTTGACTGATTCCAAATTGTGTTAGTTCCAAGAGATAGGTAAATTCAGATTAGGGGATTTTTGAAGACTCAAATACCATCTTTACCGACAAGGCAGGCAATATTTTTACATAGTGAATGTTTTTCCTGACTCCAGTAGGTTACAGTGTCGTGGAACATATTGTTTTGAATATTCTGTTGGTCAAGAGAGGAGCGTTGGAGAAGGCGTTCGCCTAAGTGAGGCATTTCAGAATTTTTTTAGTCCTCGCCACACAGGGCTGTCAGAATCCACATCCCATCGCCATCATCTGCATCACATGGTGGACGATTACCTCAGGGCCAAAACAGAGATGGAGAGCTTTCCAGCTGACGATCCACTGACTTACTGGGTCATGAGAATAGACCACTGGCCAGAACTTGCCCAGTATGCTATTGAATTGTTGGGCTGCCCAGAATCCAGCATGCTTTCAGAATGGGCATTCATTGCTGCAGGAGGTTTCACTACAGATCATAGAACGTGTCTGTCCACAGACTTTATTTTAATGGAGCTCCGTGACCCCGGCCGCGGGACCAGCGGACCCGATCGCCGCTGGTGTCCCGCGATCGGGTTACGGAGCTGAAGAACGGGGAGAGGTTTGTGTAAACAAACCTCTCCCCGCGCTTCCTACACTGACTGTCAGTGATCGGCGGTTCCCTGTCATCGGGAACGCCGATCAATGACGTCACA
This sequence comes from Lithobates sylvaticus, assembly GCA_028564925.1. Taxonomy (NCBI): domain Eukaryota; kingdom Metazoa; phylum Chordata; class Amphibia; order Anura; family Ranidae; genus Lithobates; species Lithobates sylvaticus. Next base: position 98,032,719 of record CM053036.1, read on the forward strand.
CGTACAGCCACGCCCCCCTACAGTAAAATAAACACAACACGTCACACTGACTCATCCCCGCCCCCTAGTGGTTAACCCCTTCACTACAACTGTCATTTACATAGGAATCAGTGCTATTTAAATAGCACTGAATTCTATATAAATGACAAATGTCCCAAAAATGTGTCAAAAATGTCCGATGTGTCCGCCATAATGTCGCAGTCACAATAAAAAAAAAAAACGCTGATCGCCGCCATTACTAGTAAAAAAAAAAATATTAATAAAAATGCTATAAAACTATCCCTATTTTGTAAACGCTATAACTTTTGCGCAAACCAATCAATAATCGCTAATTGCGATTTTTTTTACCAAAAATATGTAGAAGAATACGTATCGGCCGAAACTGAGGAAAAAAAAATGTTTTTTTATATATTTTTTGGGGATATTTATTATAGCAAAAAGTAAAAAATATTGCATTTTTTTCAAAATTGTCGCTCTATTTTAGTTTATAGCGCAAAAAATAAAAACCGCAGGGGCGATCAAATACCACCAAAAGAAAGCTCTATTTGTGGGAAAAAAAGGACGCCAATTTTGTTTGGGAGCCACGTCGCACGACCGTGCAATTGTCAGTTAAAACGACGCAGTGCCGAATCGCAAAAAGGGGCCTGGTCCTTTGGCTGCCAATTGGTCCGGGGCTGAAGTGGTTAACACCCAAAGACCAATTTTTCAGCACCTGTTTGACAGGTGCATATCATTGCAATTTTTTACAGCAAGGCCAATTCTTGCTTTCATCAAGATGTCCTCTATAGGGTTACGGTGGGAAGGCGCCACCGACACCCAAAGACCAATTTTTCTGTACCCGCTACGTCTATCCAAAGTCAAAGTGACACCAGAATGTATCCAAAAAATCTCTACTCTTGTTCCCAGTGCACTACATTGTGGCCTCATCATACACACTGGCTCCCCAGCTGTTGCTGAGCAAAATAAAGGCAGCTTGCAGGGAAAATTTCATTTTTTTTTGGCTTTATAAAATACAATTATTGCTGCAGAAGATTCTAGACATAGATACAGATACAGATCTGCCACTTTACAGGTAGACTAAGGGGACCCATGAGGCACTATATTGGAAGTAATTTTAAATTTTTATGCTTTCACTTTAAAAAAAATAAAAAAATAAAAAAATAAATCACTGCTCATTTAAAAATGATGTTTTTTACAAACTTTATTTTAATGGATACACTTCCCCCAAGGCAGAACCCAGACCCTTATAACCATTGTATGCCCAATTACTTGCATATAAGCTTTCAAAATGGGCACTTTTGATTTTTGACGTTCGGGTCCCATTGACTTTAATGGGGTTCGTTATTTAGGTCCGACCTTTCGCGGTGTTCGAAAGTTCTGGTGCAAACTGAACAGGGGCTCATCTCTATTCTTAATGTATTTTATCTTGTATTGCAACTGTACTGTCTCTATATTGTAAAATGCTGCGCAAACTATTGGCGCTACATAAATCCTGTAAAATGATATTAATCATGGACCAAATATAGCCATGTCCATTTACGCTGCAGTGGCCAGGACTTGGGAGAGGTAATTTGTGGTATAGACATGTTGGCTGTTTTTTTTTTTTCTTTCAACAGTTTTTTTTCTCATAAACTGCTATTTTTTTTGTTATTGTCAATTTGTCCCCCTTACTTATTCATGCGGAATAGGCTGTTATCTAGAAGCCCCCTTTTTTAAAGGGAGCTTCCAGACTCCGATAAGCCCCTGCATTTATTGGGCCAGAGTTGTGGTAAAAAGGCTCTTGTGTCCTCATCAACATGGGGACAAGGTTCTTTATCGGGGTGTCCCCCCTGGCAAAGTACCTCTCCTATGTTAAAGGCTTGTGGCATCATATGGTTTAGGAGGGGGAACGCATGCTTGTCCCCCCTTATTTCCTGGCCAGACAGGCTGAATGCTTGGATAAGCGTCTGGTATGGATTTTGGGAGGACCCCATGCTTTTTGCATAGGGTTCTTTCCTAAAAACTATTCCAGACCTAAAGGGTTTGATATAAATTTTAGGGGGCACCCCACTTTTTTTTTTTTTACACTATTCCTGCTGTTTGGCTGAACATGCCGGTAGTGGATGAGTCACTTAGTGGATGTTAGGAATCAGGAGCCCTGTGCAGGTAGCTGTCACATTTAGCAATGATAGTATTGCCACTGCTAAATGTTTCACTTTCACTGCAGCTGGAGGTTTGCTGAGCTGAACACCTATCTTTCAATAGTTTGCAAAGGAATGCCACAGGCTGTCTCCTTCATATTATTTCCTGTCCTGGTTAAATGTTATTGACCAATAATATTAGACTATTTTCTTTTTTCAAAAGTTTTTATGGCTCTCTTTTCTCGTAGGATCCAACAAAAAGGGAATGTTACATTAGCCATGTGAAAGGCAACAAATGGATGCTGACATTAAACACGTATTACAAACATTATTCCTTTTGCTTAAGCTTGTGAGAATAATGGGACATTGACAGTGCAATTTTCACTGTATAAATAGACCCCTAAATATTCTTCCACACTGATGGAAAAAAAAGAAAAAAAAAAAAGAACTCTTGCATAAAGTTACTGCTGGAGTGTTGGTGAAACCAAAGCATGACTTTCTAATGGCTACTACAACATCACAAGTGAAAAATACAAATTCAATGAAAAGGGGGCGACAAGACAATGTTTGGATAAAGAGCATGACATTTTGCCAAGTTTATTTGCCAAGTGCAGTTTGGTTTGCCCCAGAAGAAAGCTGTCTGCAATTAGTAAGCTAGAAAAATATTACTTGAGGCTACGTATCAATAACCAGCTTATTACCAACACAAGACACATCTACTGGAAATGGCATTTTAGATAATATGATATGATCGTGTGACTTCTGCTTCCCCCCAAAAAAGTTACATACAATTACAGAAGAGCCTTATTATGGCAAACTGGGTGGTGCCAGAAAAGTGCAGCTTAATAGACAATCCTTCTAGAAAAAATGCCAAACAGCCGTGGTTTTTGTAACCAAAACAAGACAGAAATCTTTTGGCAAGACATATTGTTGTTTATTATGGAAATTTAGAAGTGTCTTTTGAAACTGGTAGCTTGTCTTAACCACAGATTATATCCCTATTGATTAAGAGACAGCATCACATTTTTGTAAAAAAACAAAACAGGTTTGGTGAACGGTGTATATGTATATATATATATATATATTATTATACACACACACATATATATATTATATATATATATATATATATATACACATATACACACACATACTGTATTGGGTTACTATCATTCATGTGAAGTTGAAATACATTACTCTCTTTAACAAAACAGCAACCTTAAGGCAAACATGTTTTTTTACCCATTCTATAAGATGTAGGCTCCCTACAATGCCTGTCATCAAGTATATAAAATGTAGCATTTTTATCTGATTTAGCATTTTAAAGCGGGGTTCCACTATAAAGTGGAACTTCCGCTCATCGGAACCCTCCCCCCTCTGGTGTCACATTTTGCACCTTTCAGGGGGGAGGGGGGTGCAGATACCTGTCTAAGACAGGTATTTGCACCCACTTCCGGGCATAGACTCTCACGGGAGTCTATGCCTCTTCCTGTCCCGCCGCGCTGTCTGCTGGGACACACACGGGTCCCAGAGACAGCGCAAAGCATTCCTATTGCATTGCGCGACTCGCACATGCACAGTAGGGAACCGGGAAGTGAAGCCGCAAGGCTTCATTTCCTGATTCCCATACCCAAGATGGCAGCGGCAGCATCTGAGGAGCGAGGGACCAACATCGCTGGACCCTGTGACAGGTGAGTGTCCTTATTTTAAAAGTCAGCAGTTTCAGTATTTGTAGCTGCTGACTTTTAAAAAAAAATTCGCCGGACTCCCTCTTTAAGGTGGATTTTCTTTTCTTTCTGTTACCTGTTGATTGTATCATATGCAAAAAAAAGATATATTTTTAAAAGATTACTCAAAACCTTTAGAATTATGTATGAATGCCAATAGGTGGTACCATTTACCACCTTTTATGTTTTGGATACCAGCAGTGAGGCAGTAAACATTTTGGTTTTTATTGCCCTCCGATCACTCCACTTAGCTGTAAGGCAACGTATGGGGGTGTATACATGCCACATGCACGATGCTTTGCATTGTGGCATGATAAAAAAAAAAAAAATTCTACCCTCCCCCACCGCTCCATGAGGTTAAAACTGTGTATTGTACTTCAGAGGACTAATGCTAATGTAAATGAGTCCTAGGAGCGCTAAAACGGTTTTCCAGGTCTGCTTATTTGTAGTGGCATTTTCATGGGTCTTACTCCTCCTGTTGGACTGCTCAGTTCATTTGCAAAGAGGTATGAGGGACACGTCATAAGACTATGGGGCACCATTAGGGACTTGTTAGTAGGGAGTTCCTGATGTGTATATTAGACAACTGTAGAAGTCTGCCCACATGCAACCACTAATAACTGAAATACCATGCAGCACTGTCCCCGTAGGGCTTGCTGAGTGTTGACTTCATAGGCCTCTCCCTGGTTACCTGCAGCTGGTTGCTCATAGTTTCCACTCGGTTGCTAGGGGTTTCCACTTGTCCCACCCTTACTCCCGCTTGCACGTTACTCAATGACCAGTCCAGGGTATTTGGGTTTTTTGTATTTTATTTTGGAACTTGAATTGGAGAAGGGATTAGTGGGATACTCCAACTGGAACTATTCACAATGGATAAGGACAACTCTCACTTGGCCTCACCGGATTATTTGTGGAAACAGTCACACTGCTTTAACCATACAGCCACATGTATGGAATAATCAAGTCTTCTTGCTCTCACTAGCAGCAGACTTGATGCACAACATTATCTTCAGGATACTCTCCGGCATCCCCGTTTCTGAAACCCGTCAACTGACTTTTCCTGCTGAATGGGGGTGGCCCTCACTCGACAGGCCACAAAGACACAGATCTGTACTCACAGTAGGCAGAATCAGATCCCTCCTGGTGTCTCCCTTCCAGTCAGCTCTGCAGGACCTCTGGGTTTAGCTTCTCTCTCTCTAAGCCTGTGCACTCACTTATCAGGTCCCCCCCCCCCACTGTCCAATATGCCTCCCTATTGGACCAGTGAGGGACAGTCAAACAAGCTGAGGTGCACCTGAGCACAATGAGCAGACCTAACCAATAGATCCTGCTCCCTGGTAGGCAGAGCGCACTCTAGGTTTTACCTGTCCATCTTCCTGGTAAGCAGAAAGATCAAAAACTATACTCTCTTCTAGCACCTACCTAGGAGGGTGCTACAACCACTTTAGGTGTACTTAATCTTTAGAGACTCATTACATTTTTTGAACAGAAATCAGTCTTGCATGTGAAGTTTATATACATAAATTATAAGGTGTTCAGTTTTATTTTCTATCTATATATTTAAATACATATCTGATACAATGAAAAGGTTAAAAAGCAATAATGATCCTAAAAGCATCCCTTATTTTAGGGTTTCCAGTGAACTGGTATAATATATGTTGTTGGTGATAATGCCACAAGGCTGGGTTCAGAGAGTACAGACACAGGAAGGACATCTTCCTGCCTTATTTCCTGACTTCACACAATGAAAACCAGACAAAACTTTGCCAATGTTGTGAACACAAATCTAAAAATGAAAATGTATATTAATTATATTCATGACTGCCAAGTACTCTAAACAAATAGTAATTTCAAATGTATTTAAAGTGGTATCAAACCCAAAAGCAAACATTTATTATATTGCAGTTTACTAATTCTTAGATGTAATTGATGCATTAGTTTTCTTTCGTAGGCTTTCTTTCCCTTATTTTCACCTGGTGGCAGTTAGAGGGATGAGACAAACCATTTGACACTAGCAGGGGGTGCTTGCAATGATCAGCTTTTATGTAAAACTTTTATCCAAAAAGAAAAAAACTGTTGCTGTAACTGCTTAAATGTGTTAGCTGGAGTTTGGCTTTAATTACTAGGATCGGTATATCTACGGAAGTCGCGCCCGCATATGTAAAAGGTGTTCAAATCACACATGTGAGGTATCGCCAGAGCAATAATTCTAGCACTAGACCTCCTCTGTAACTCTAACCTGGTAACCGTAAAAAAAATTAAAGTGTCGCCTATGGAGATTTTTTTTTTTTTTTGTCGCCATTCCACAAGTGCGTGCAATTATAAAGCATGACATGTTTGGTATCTATTTACACAGCCTAACACCATCTTTCACATTATACAAAAAAATTGGGCTAACTTTACAGTTTTTTTGTTTTTTTTAATTCATTAAGGTGTCCCTTTTCCCAAAAAGTTGCGTTTAAAACGCTGCTGCACAAATACCATGTGACATAAAATATTGCAACAATAGCCATTTTATTCTCTAGTTTCTCTGTTAAAAAATATATATGTAATGTTTGGAGGCTCTAAGTAATTTTCTAGCAAAAAATATGAATTTTTACTTGTAAACACTAAATGTCAGAAATAGGCTTAATCATGAAAGGGTTAAATAGGCTGCCAATACACCTCAATGCATGGAAAAAGCTCTACTGTGCGTGTTGTAGTCTGATGCAAGGCAGGTACATTCCTTAAGGCCTGGTTCACACCTATGCATTTTTTTTAGGACATTTTCAGTTTTTTACACTACAGTCCATTTAACATGGTTTCCTATGAGTCACATTCACATCTGTGTGTTTTTATGGAAAGGGCCAGGGACTTTTTTTTTTTTTTTTGGTTCCATAGACTTCAATGGATCAAAATTGTGTATTGAAAAACGCACACCGGGAATATGCAAAATGCAACCTGCATAGGTGTGAATCAGGCCTTAGTTAAAGCAGTTGTATCCTGCACATTTTTACCACAGGCAAGCCTATACTAAGGTAAAATGAATGTATGGTTTAGGAGATATTCACCTTGCATGCGCTCTGAAGGTCCGGCGGATGTTGCCGGAAAATCAGAGCTCCTTGCCTGAACGGAGGACTCCCTTGCGGCTCTGGCCCAAACCCAAAAGAAACACAGAGAGACATGTCAGCTCCCTCAGCGGTGTCCAGGAGGCGGTGCGGGTGCTTTGTTCTAAGGTAAGTTTTTCATAATGAGCTAGTATACAATGCATACTAGCTCATTATGCCTGTACCTTACCATACTAGCTCATTATGCCTGTACCTTAACTGCTTTAATTGGGGTAGAACTAAAACTGCTTTCACACTGAGGCGCTTTACAGACGCTATAGCGCTAAAAATAGCGCCTGTAAAAAGCCTCTCCTCTCACTCCAGTGTAATAGCCCGAGGAGTTTCACAGCGGTGCGCTTGCAGGACGGTAAAAAAAAGTACTGCAAGCAGCATCTTTGCAGCGATGTAAAGCGCCGCTGCCCATTGAAATCAATGGGCAGCGGCGCTTTGTGGGCGGTTTTAACACTTTTTCAGCCGCTATCGGGGGTTAAAAGTGCCCCGCTGGCAGCTGAATAGGGCCGCTAAAACAACAGTAAAGCGCTGCTAAAAATAGCGCACTTTACCGCCGATGTCCCCAACGCCTCAGTGTGAAAGCACTCTAAAAATGAATGGAACTGCAATGCATTACCGTGTGCATTCTCAAGCATTGCTTTAATGTGTTATCACAAGGCATGATTGGGCCCTTGGTTTCACTGACTAATAAATATGATGCACAGAGGAACAGCAATAAATACACATATTGTGTATGTATTCTCTCGAAATTAAACTGTTCTGAAACATTCCAGGACTAGTTACATGTAAGAAGATTTATGGACTTGTATTACAGTTCTGACACAGTAAAAAGTTGGGGGCAGCTACAAAAGCATAGACTGTATATTTCTGTTTTAAGGCTGCATCGGGCCTTTTTGAAACCGAGCAGCGCAATGGAGCTCTGTTTGGCTCAATGCTGCTCTGTCAGCATAACTTAAAAAAAGCAATCCCTTCTTGGTAAACAATATACAATGCAAAGATATTTAACAAACTAGACTCAAACCTTTCTCTTGAAAAAAATCCTGTTTGTTTCACTATGTTCTTTCTCAAACTGATTTTTGGGAGTGTCAGCTTTCATTAGAAGCACCTGAGCAAACCTTAGTTTTCTGAGGAAAATACATGTCTACATCCCTTACTTTCACACTGAGGCACTTGTAAACTGCCAGTAAAACACTGAGCACTTTTGAGGAGCCTTTCAGGCGCTTTTGACATGCGGGAATGAAATTGCGCAGGTTCGGCTGAACTTGATTTCATTCCCACTGTCAGTGTGAACCTGGGCTTAGGCCTCTTTCACACTGAGGCACTTCTAAACTGCATGTACTGAGCGCTTTTGAATTGATTTCCATTCATTTCAATGGAGAGGGGCGTTTTTTTCACTGCCCTGTCAGCGCACTGCCCCAGTCTGAAAGTATTCATTTTAATGAAAATAGTTTTTTTTTTTGTGAGCTTTTCAGCCGAACCTGCATGATTTCATTCCCGCATGTCAGTCCGGACTTCAGGGGGGATTTCAGGTTTCTGCACAGATGTCTATTGACATTGCACCTTGAAGTCGCCAAAAGTAGTACAGAAACTACTTTTGGGAATCAGTGCAGCGTCACATCGATTCGGACAATGCCATTGTCGGAAGTAGCCGCAGATTTGGAATGCGATTTGACATGGCAAATTGCATGCCAAATTGCTACAATCTGAACCAAGACCAAAGCCGCAAAGCCAGCGCCGCACCGATTCGGATGGTGCCATTGCCAGCATTCGCCCTGATGTGAACGTGGACTTAGGCTGCATTCACACAGGCATTTAGCAATGCTGTGAATCCCAGTGGCAATGAATGAATGCCTGTGGCCTGTGCCTGTGGCCACCAACAGCCTGTCGTTGCACTTTAGGGGCTCAGCAAACACAGGTATTCTGTACACAGCTGTCAATCCCAGCTGCAGGAATCAGTAGACTCTTCCCACTGGGATTTATAGTGTGATTCAGCCTAGGTTCACATTGGTGAGATTTGGCATGCAATTTGACATGTCAAATTGCTTGCCAAATTTGCAGCTATTGCCGGAAATGGCACCGTTTGAATCGGTGCAGCACCACACCGATTCCCAAAAGTACTTCATGTACTATTTTTGGTGACTTTGGAGCGCAATTTCTAAAGACATCTGTAGCAATCTGCAATCTGCACAGATGTCTCTGAAATCGCTCCCGAAGTCAGGCTGACATACGGGTATGAAATTGTGCAAGTTCAGCTGAACTCACACGATTTCTAACCCGCTGTCTCAGTGTGAACCTAGGCTAAGGCTGCACTCACACCTTAGCTTTGAATCACGGGCAGATTAGCCACGATTCTGCCCACCATTTCAAAATGCCCAGGTGTGAAAGACAAATCGCACAACGCACATTTCAGATGCCATTTATTTGAACGGCACCTAAAACTATGGTGCGGTTCTGGCGCAATAAAGCGCACTGCAATCACGGCAAACCCCATAATGTGAAGCATGTTGCCCAAAAGAAGCTTCTGAATTTTTTTTGGGCAACAAGCTTCCCATGAAGCAGTTTCCAGAGATTGCTGCTCAGTTTTTGCAGCAGAACTGCAGTGCGATTTTAGGTGCCATTCAAATAAATACCATCTGAAATGTGCATTGTGCGATCTGTCATTCACACCTGAAATTGCAGGCAGAATCCATGACAAATCTAACCGTGATTTAAAAATCAGAGGTATGAACAAAATAGCCCCATACAGCCTTCCTGAGAGGGCCCCCCGTGGCCGAAAGTGACCGACGATATAGATTTATCAGTCCCTTTCTCTGCAAGTTCAGCAGCAAAGTTGAATGAATAGGAAGTGCTCTGAAGCTTTCAGCACATTCACAAACTGAAGCATAGTAAATAGTTACCTATGCTTTAGTGATTAATGGACACCGGAGTGATTGGTACCAATTGCTCACTGTGTTCATTTAGGAAAAAAAGGGGCCAGAAAATTACATATTTACCGGCCCCTTCCCCCACTCTCCATCCTCAAACATCCATCTGTGTGCCTGTAGCAGCTGCTGGCGGGAGAAGAGAGTGGGGAAGCCAGAAGCGATGCGAAAGAAAGGGGCACACAGGGGGCCTGGACAGCAGATGGAAGCACTGCATGTACTAGACCCAATGCCACTGCAGTGCAGCCAGACAAAGAAAGAGGAGGAGAAGCTGGCAGCGCTGCAGGGAGCAGAAGAGGATCGGTGTCTGCAATAAGACAGTACAGCCGGATCTCCTGCTCAGCAGGTACCGGGCCCCCCTTTTAAACTGATGGGGCCTGGGCCCAGTACAGGAGGGCTGGCTGTACTGCTTTATCAGTGACCCTGGGTGCAAATGCAGCCTAAAGGGCTTGTACACACTTCTGCAGAGATCTGCATTTTTACGCACTAGTCTCCACAAGGGCATGCAGAAAATAAATGTTTTCTTTGTGTCCTGTTTACACTGGAATGCAGGCAGCCTTGGAAGTTCACACAGCTATGCAGCACTTTGTCACACCTTGTGTTTGTATGCACTGCTGCTGAGCTGCAGTACACAGAAATAAATGAAATGGAATTTTATAAAAATACAAGCCACTGTCTCCCAAAGCCAATCTGGCACAAACATCAGCCCTTAAAGCATAACTCCACTTTTGTTGAGAAAAAAAACATTCCCCTCTGGGGATTGTATTGCAATGATTTTAACAAATGTTTTTGCAGATTCCTACCTTTTTTTTTGTTCTTAAGAAATTAGTTTACTTGTGCCCATGAGTGAAATTAATGTGCATGACGGTGATTTCATAATTATCAATCAGGTGCTGCATTTGTAGGGCTCCATTGAGGAAAATTGGAGGGTCTGCTTTACTTTAGATGTGATTTTCCTTACCAAAAATTAAATTTGTGTTGCAGGGGATGCCAAAAACCTGACTTGTGTCTTAGTGCAGTACAAACAAATGGCCACTGCCCACTCCTAAAACTGGCCTTTGCAGCAAGGAGCACATGGATGGGCGACGCATGTCAAACACAACCAAAGAAAATTCCCAGCTCAACTTACTGCCCAGTCTGCAACCAACCCAATTATCCTGTCTAAACGCCCATACACACGATAGGACTTTTTAAAAACAAACATGCAAATTAGCTGTTTTAAGTCAACATCCGCCCGTGTGTATGCTCCATCGGACAAACTTTTTCGGTTTTCATCTGACTTTTGTTGGCTGTGTGAACGGACAAACTTTCTGGCAACAAAAGTCCGATGGAGCAAAGTCTGATCGTGTATACACAAAACCATCAAACTTTTGTACATAGTACAAACACGCATTCTCAGAACCAATGCAAAAGATCAGACAACAATACAAAAGTTGACCAAAGGGTGGCATTGGAGTAATTGCTCTCTTTTTTTACATAAGGGTTCACTTTCCAATCCACACTTCCCGTTTTTTCCCCTTCCAGCGCGGTTTATCCACTTTCATTGGAGTAATTGAACGTCCTCTTTTGAAGTTTCGTCAGTACGTTGAAACGTCACTACGTTCGTGTTTGTTGCCTAAACAGTCTGATCGTGTGTATGCAATACAAATTTACGGCCAACGCCCTTTGTACAAAAATCCACGGGAAAGTTTGTACAAAGTCCGATTTACAGTATGCATTAAAAACAGGGGTTTAGTTTGAACAAATTTGTAAATACGTGTCTGTATCTTAGTGCAGACTTCTAGGAAAATCAGTGAGCCAATTACACAAGCAGGAAATTACATATCTGGGAAAATTCTATAAACCATCTGTATACAGAACACCTCCGGATTGCCATATTGCATTGAAAATTACAGAGCTGCAGGTTGAAAAGGCAAGGAAGTTTTTAATAACATTAAATTACAATATAACTTGTGTCGCACTTGTATACGCTATAATATTTTTTGTATTTGCTACTAAATACAGGTAAATACATGCAACATTTTTAAAAGGTGAATCAATCCTTTAAAAGAGGACAGGTGATATAATATTTTTTTTTATTTGATATTTTTTCACCCACAAAAGTGGAGTTACCCTTTAACCACTTTCTTACTGGGCACTTAAACCCCCCTCCTGCCCAGACCAATTTTTAGCTTTCAGCGCTATCACACTTTGAATGATAATTGTGCGGTCATGCAACACGGTACTCAAATTACATTTTTATAAATTTTTTTTTTCACACAAATGGAACTTTCTTTTGGCGGTATTTAATCACCACTTGGGTTTTTTTTTTTTTTTGCTAAACAAACAAAAAAAAGACAGAAATAAAAAAAAAAAACATGTTTCATAGTTCGTTATAAAATTTTGCAAACAGGTAATTTTGCTCCTTCATTGATATTCGCTGATGAGGCTGCACTGATGGATACTGATGGGCTACACTGATGGGCACTGATGAACCCTGATGGGCTGCACTGATAAGACGGCACTGATGGGCCCTGATAGGTGGCACTGATGAGCACCACTGATGGGTGGCACTAATGGGTGACACTGATAGATGTCACTAGCACTGATGGGCACTGGTAGGTTTGCACTGATGGGCACTGGTAGGCGGCACTGTTGTGCACTAGTAGGTGGCACTGACAGGTGGCACAGGTGGGCACAGATGACTCTGCAGAGGCTCTCCACGATCGGGACTGATGTCCCTCTCACAGTCGCCGGTGATCACCGCCGGTGTGACATCACATGATCAGCTGTCATTGGCTGACAGCTGATCACGTGCCAAGGGGTCGGGATCATAGACTCGCTGATCACAGAGCGCACTGCATGTGCTCTGCAGAGGGCGTGCAGGCAGCTTGAGCACGGGAGGATGTATATTGATGCTCTCCCAGCAAAGTAGGTCCGCGCTGTAGCCGTCATTCGACTATAGCGCAGACAGGAAGAGGTTAACAGAGGATAGTATGTTTGGCCTACTCAGTTGTCTGCACTGCTCTGAGTTACCATGTGACACGACACATGGTAATGCTGAGTTTAAGATGCCTCGAACTACTACTTTGGGGTGGCAATGCAGCTTACGATGGTACATTCATTGCGGTAATGCATAGTAAAAAGCACAATACTACAAAGTGTTGGTGTAAAGCTGGCCTTAGTAAGGACATCACCAAAAATGAACTCTTATTGCAAAGAATGCTTGAAATGTGACTTGTAGTTGAGTGCAGAATTCTGGAAAAGACAGTAAGCCAATATACATGCCGGAAATGTTGGGGCCAGTCTATACACTAAGGGGGTTATTTATGAAAGGCAAATTCATTTTGCACTACAAGTGCAAACTACAAGTGCAAAGTGCACTTGAAATTGCACTCAAAGTGCATTTGGAAGTGCAGTCGCTGTAGATCCGAGGGGGACATGCAAGGAAAAATAAAAAACAGAATTTTAGCTTGCATATGATTGGATGATAAAATCAGCAGTGCTTCCCCTTATTTCAGATCTCCCCCTCAGATTTACAGCGACTGCACTTCCAAGTGCACTTTCAGTGCAATTTCAAGTGCACTTTGCACTTGTAGTTTGCACTTGTAGTGCAAAGTGGATTTGCCTTTCGTAAAATAACCCCCTGATGATGTGCGGAATTCATTTTATTTATGTTTTTTTTTTTTTTTTTCAGTTTTAGAAAATTACAGCAGCTGAAAACTGAAATAGAAATGTATTGATATACAGTGTCTCACAAAAGTGAGTACAAACCTTACATTTTTGTAAATATTTTATTATAGCTTTTCATGTGACAAGAAATTACACTTTGTTACAATGTAAAGTAGCGCGTGTACGGCTTGTATAACAGTGTAAATTTGCTGTCCCATAAAATTAACTCAACACACAACCATTAATGCCTAAACCACAAAGGTGAGTACACCCCTAATGCCACGTATACACGGTCAGAATTCTCGTCGGAAAAAGCTCTGATGGTTTTCCGACGGAATTTCTCTCAAACTGTCTTGCCTACACACGGTCACACCAAATTCCGATGGTCAATAACACAGCGGCATACAACACGTTCGACGGCACTATAAAATGGAAGTTTAATGCTTCTGAGCATGCGTTGAATTGTTTCTGAGCATGCGTTGGAATTTTGCGTGTCGGCATTGCATATACACGATCGGAAAATCAGATAGAAAGGTTTTCCATCGGAAAAATTAAGAACAGGTTCTCAATCCAAAGTCCGTCGGAAATTCCGACAGAAAAAGACCGATGGGCATACACGCGGTCGGAAAATCCGATGAAAAGCTCCCATCGGACTGTTTCCATCGGAAATTCCGACCGTGTGTACGCGGCATAAGTGAAAATGTCCAAATCGGGCCCAATTAGCCATTTTCCCTCCCGGTGTCATGTGACTCATTAGTGTTACAAAGGAGCATGTGTGTTAAACTTGGTGTTATAGCTCTCAATCTCAAACATGGCATACTGATCACTGGAAGTTCAACATGGCACCTCATGGCAAAGAACTCTCTGAGGACCTAAACCCTATTGAACATTTGTGGGGCATCCTCAAACGGAAGGTGGAGAAGCGCAAGTTCTTTAACATCCACCAGCTCTGTGATGTCATCATGGAGGAGTAGAAGAGGACTCCAGTGGCAACCTGTGAAGCTCTGGTGAACTCCATGCCAAGAGGGTTAGGGCAGTGCTGGAAATTAATAGTGGTCACACAATATATTGACTCTTTGAGCAGAATTTGGACATTTTCACTTAGGGGTGTACTAACCTTTGTTGCCAGCGGTTTAGACATTAATGGCTGTGTGGTGAGTTATTTTGAGGGGACAGCAAATTTACACTGTTATACAAGCTGTACACTCACTACTTTACATTGTAGCAAAGTGTAATTTCTTCAGTGTTGTCACATGACAAGATATAATAAAATATTTACAAAAATGTGAGGGGTGTACTCACTTGTGAGATACTGTATGTTACATTGCATTTTTATTTCATTTAAACGGTTGGTTCAAACCAAAACTGACACTGGTGAAATATATTTGCTTGAGTTCTTACGTCTACACACCTGTTGTGGCCAGTGTGAGGGGTTTTCAAACAGTATGAAGTATTTGTATCAATGTTATATTATGGAGAATGCAAAAGAAACATGCAAAGGGGGGCCGAACCACCCAAAAATCCCAAGTGGATGGGGTAGTCATAAATCAGGCAGGGAGAGCTTATTTAACCACTTTACAACCGGCCCATAGCCGAATGACGGCTACAGGGCGGTTGCTTAACTCTGGGAGGGCGTCATATGACGTCCTCCCGGAATTCCCCTCTTGCGCGCCCCCTGGGGCGCGCACTCGAGAACATCTGTGATCGCCGGGTCCAGAGGACCCGGCGGATCACGGATCACGGTAAACGGCCGCTCATCGCGGCCGTTTACCAAGTGATCGCTCCGTCAAATGACGGAGCGATCACATGTAAGCAAACCGGCGTCATTTGATGACGCCGGTTCCTCTCCCCTCCTCTCTCTGTACCGATCGGTACAGTGTGAGAGGAGAGGGGGAGGGATCGGTGGCAGCAGTGCTGTGGGTGGGATCTGTAGTGCCCACAGCCTGCTCTGCCACCACCGATCCATCCATCCATGCTCAGCCATCCCTCCTTACCCTGCAATACACAGCAATAGCCTGCAGTGTATTGCTGGGTATTGCAGGGTATGGAGGGATGGCTGAGCATGGATGGATGGATACCCAGCAGTAATCTGCCATTCCCTGCGATACTCTGCCATTACCTGCGATACTCTGCCATTACCTGCCATTACCTGCGATACTCTGCCATTACCTGCGATACTCTGCCATTACCTGCGATACTCTGCCATTACCTGCGATACCCTGCCATTACCTGCGATACCCTGCGATACTCTGCCATTACCTGCGATACTCTGCCATTACCTGCGATACCCTGCCATACCCTGCCATACCCTGCGATACTCTGCCATACCCTGCGATACTCTGCCATACCCTGCGATACTCTGCCATACTCTGCCATTACCTGCGATACCCTGCGATACTCTGCCATACCCTGCGATACCCTGCCATACCCTGCGATACTCTGCCATACCCTGCGATACTCTGCCATACCCTGCGATACTCTGCCATTACCTGCGATACCCTGCGATACTCTGCCATACCCTGCGATACCCTGCCATACCCTGCGATACTCTGCCATTACCCTGCGATACTCTGCCATATACCCTGCGATACCCAGCGATACTCTGCCATACCCAGCGATACTCTGCCATACCCAGCGATACTCTGCCATACCCTGCCATACCCTGCGATACTCTGCCATACCCTGCGATACTCTGCCATACCCTGCCATACCCTGCGATACTCTGCCATACCCTGCGATACTCTGCCATACCCTGCCATACCCTGCGATACTCTGCCATACTCTGCCATGCAATACCCTGCCATACCTTGCCATACTCTGCCATACCCAGCCATACCCTGCGATATTCTGCGATACCCTGCGATTCCCTGCAGTGCTCGCTACGATCAAAGCCAGGATCGTTTTTTTATTTTATTTCAGGCTTTCCAGCCTAGAGGTGAGATGTGGGGTCTTATTGACCCCATATCTCACTGTAAAGAGGACCTGTCATGCCATATTCCTATTACAAGGGATGTTTCCATTCCTTGTAATAGGAATAAAAGTGATCAAAAAAATTTTTTGGGGGAAAAAAAGTGTCAAACTAAAATAAATAAAGTAAAATGAACAATAAAAAAAAAATAATAATTTAAAGCGCCCCTGTCCCCGTGCGCTCGCATGCAGAAGCGAATGCATACGTAAGTCCCGCCCACATATGAAAACGATGTTCAAACCACACATGTGAGGTATCGCTGCGAACGTTATAGTGAGAACAATAATTTTGGCCCTAGACCTCCTCTGTAACTCAAAACATGTAACCAGTAAAAAGTTTTAAAGCGCCGCCTATGGGGATTTTTAAGTAGCGAAGTTTGGCGCCATTCCACGAGCGTGTGTAATTTTGAAGCGTGACATGTTGGGTATCTATTTACTCGGCGTAACTTCATCTTTCACATTATGCAAAAACATTGGGCTATATTTACAGTTTTGTTTTTTGTAAAGCACAAAACTTTTTTTTCCCCAAAAAAACGCGTTCGAAAAATTGCTGCGCAAGTACCGTGCTAGATAAAAAGTTGCAACGACCGCCATTGTATTCTCTAGGGTCTTTTCTAAAAAAACATATATAATGTTTTGGGGTTCTATGTAATTTTCTAGCAAATAAATGATGATTTTTACATGTAGGAGAGAAATGTCAGAATTGGCCTGGGTGCTCCAGAACACCTGATGGCGCTCCCTGCATGTTGGGCCTCTGTATGTGGCCACGCTGTGTAAAAGTCTCACACATGTGGTATCGCCATACTCGGGAGTAATAGCAGAATGTGTTTTGGGGTGTAATTTGTGCTATGCATATGCTGTGTGTGAGAAATAACCTGCTAATATGACAATTTTGTGAAAAAAAAAAAAAAGAAAAAAAAATCTTGATTTTGCAAAGAATTGTGGGAAAAAATTACAACTTTAAAAAACTAACCATGCCTCTTTCCAAATACCTTGGAATGTCTTCTTTCCAAAAAGGGGTCATTTGGGGGGTATTTGTACTTTTCTGGCATGTTAGGGTCTCAAGAAATGAGATGGGCTGTCAGTACTTCAGGTGTGATCAATTTTCAGATATTGGCACCATAGCTTGTGGACTCTATAACTTTCACAAAGACCAAATAATATACCCCAAATTGTACTTATTTTTACCAAGGATATGTAGCAGTATAAATTTTGGCCAAAATTTATCAAGAAAAATGACAAAATTTGCTAAATTTTATAACAGAAACGAAGAAAAATTCATTTTTTTACCGAATTTTCAGTCTTTTTTCTGTTATAGCGCAAAAAATAAAAAACCCAACGGTGATTAAATACCACCAAAAGAAAGCTCTATTTGTGTGAAAAAAAGGACAAAAATTTCATATGGGTACAGTGTTGTATGACTGAGTAATTGTCATTCAAAATGTGAGAGCACCGAAAGCTGAAAATTGGTCTGGTTATTAAGGGTGTTTAAGTGCCCAGTGGTCAAGTGGTTAAAGAGAGATCAAACTGTGGTCCGGAGTGGACTATAGCCTGATGGGTAGCGCTAAAATAAATTAAGTCTAAATTAAATAAAGCAAACTAAACAAATACAAATAAGCATAAGAATAATCCCACGTGATGAATTGTTTACAGTGTCCAGGATGGGGAAAAAATATCACAATAAAGGTTTTTGAATAGTGACTTCAAAAATTAATGTGCACAAATATAAATGAACAAAAAAGTGCCTCAGTGTTCATTAGTGTTCATGAAAATTGAAACAAGAAAAAATGAAGTGAAAAAAGATGAACGGTGCTCCCTTGACAAAGCAATGTATCTTCACAAAATACTTTTCAATCAATCTTCCACCACACCGTTGTGCTCAAATGTGTCCACTCCCATAGGAAACTCACTCACCGAATATTGTTGCCCACACTCACGTGTAAGGCTAACAAGCGTGTATACTCTCCAAAAGTCGATCAGCGTTCCTCCAGTATTTTCCACTTAGTGCAATCAAAATACTCCACATGTAAGTAAAAAAAGTGCTCCAATAGTGTAATACTGCAAATTTATTAAAAAATAGCACACCATCCAAGCTTCAAACAGAACACTCACATTTTAAAAGAATAAAACCAGCAGAACTGAATCTCTATAAAACACAGCAGGTTCCACTCCAATACTTCAAGCACTGCAATACCACTTCGGAATACAAGCTAGGCAATAGGTCACGGCGGACCTGAGGTGTCTGCAATGTCACAGTCTAGTTCTCACCCTCTCCGACCACCGATATTGGTATGCCTCTGTATTCCAACGCAACTTTGTTTGGACGAGATGAAAACACTAAAAACGAATGCCGCTTAGCCACGCCCCGACATGTTTCGTCACTTCCGGACTTACTCATGGGGTTGGCCGAGCGGTTAGTCAATCACATATATGTACCCTCCCCTCCCTTCCCATTGGTGGGATGTATAGTCCTATCACACATCAATGCATACTGTGCTGCAGAGATAGCCCCTCCCACCCCTCAGTGCACCCAATCATGGAGACCAAACAGTCCCCTCCGTGGTGCGTAGGAGAGATAACCCCTCCCACTAGTCTGTGTGCCCTATCGGAATGTCCGGGACATACCTTCCATATGTTACATCTGTTTCAGCCGTCAGCACGTAGCTCCGGGTTCAGGTGCGCATGCGCGCGTCTTCGGACAATCCGACAGTGTGGATGGTCCGCCCATCAGAGCCCAGCATCAAAGCACGTTTGCCTACGTGCCTATGACGTCAGAGCGTCCTCATTCGGCTCCCGCGCATGCGCGGCCCTCGCTAGCTCCCACGCATGTGTGGGAGCTAGCGAGGGCCGCGCATGCGCGGGAGCCGAATGAGGATGCTCTGACATAGTGTTTCAATTTTCATGAACACTAATGAACACTGAGGCACTTGTTTGTTCATTTATATTTGTGCACATTCATTTTTGAAGTCACTATTCAAAAACCTTTATTGTGATATTTTTTCCCCATCCTGGACACTGTAAACAATTCATCACTATGCTTATTTGTATTTGTTTAGTTTGCTTTATTTAATTTAGACTTAATTTATTTTAGCGCTACCCATCAGGCTATAGTCCACTCCGGACCACAGTTTGATCTCTCTTTATATAGTCTTATTTAAGTAGCAGCTTTAGCTTTAGTACGATCACTGTCTTAGGCGCATAGGCTGGGATTTGGATTGGTGCCCGGTTTTATTTCGAATTCCTACTTATATAGGGAGAGCTTATTGTCGGAGTGCACCAGACTCCACCTAAAGCTAAAATAATCTTTTTTTTTTTTTAAATCTTTATTTATTTCTAAATTTTCAAAATTACATACATTTCATTGCATCGAACCATTATTAAATGTACTTTCACCAAACCCCCCCCCCCCCCCTCCCGCCCCTGCCTTGCAAGTTAATCCAGTAGGGTCCTATAATCCAGGTCAAATTTCTCACACATAACAGTATTTTTTTTTCCCCCATTTACCCCATAGGGAAAATTAAGCGTTCATACTTATCTAATTATCTCTTCGACATATCTCCATGATTTTTTAAACTCCTCCCAAACCTCCCACTTTCCTTCTCCCATTCCTTCGTTACCATTATCTTCTTTATATGGTTCTACTCTTTCCATTTTTTGGTATGAATTAACTCGGGCAATCCATTCCCCTATCCGCGGACTCTCCTTTTCCATCCATTTCTTTGGGATCAGATTTTTAGCTTCAGCTTCAAGCTAAAATAATCTTTGAGTGGCCTGGCCCTTTAAATTGTCACATGAACTCAAAATTAACAACAGCTTACCAAAAACTGTGCATTGTTGGGATCTGCCTAACTGGATAATTTGAATGTATTGTTTAGACAGGACCTCCGGGACATAAATGTCGGTAAATGCTGAGCAAAATCGGATTTTGAGAGCATCTTTAGAAACAGCAGTATTTGAAGAGATATTCAGAGATGCCAGATTCTCTGCCTAAATCCATTCTGAATGCTTTTACTTTCTATAAAAAAGAAAGCATTCATAGTGAAAGGAAAATAAACTGCCAAGCTATGGCAGGTGTTATTGATTCACAGTAAGTGCGTGCCATCTAAATCATTGTTTTTGCAAGGTACCCTACAAATAGCAAACTGAAATGAAATTCTCAATTACAAATATGCACAACACACCACCCACTTTGCTATTTTAGAAGTTAGGTCTAGTATTTTTGACTCTGTTTTTTCTCAATGAGAAATGCATTGCTCCTAAATAAACATGATTATACCCTGCATAGATACACAGTTTAATTCAAATCCTAAAAATAAAATGAGAGACGTCAATTAGATCTAGGCTGCACAACAATTTAAATTCTAATTGGCTTGTGGTCATTCCACAACAGGGAGTTTAACCCAGCAAGCCTGAAACAGGATGAAGGTCTATAAAAACAAGCACCTAGTACAGCAATGTTACAGAATGCAATTCGCCAGTAGATTGCCAAAGATTTTGTGTTTGTTTCAACTAATGTATGACAGTGTATAAAAACTTAGGAGTTAACACTTTCTGCACCTCTTTAAACAAAATGATTTTTCTGTAAATCAAATATTTCTAGATAGCACAGAAACATTGTATGATCTAAAGTGGAGTTTGTAAGTTTTAGTGCTTTCTTAGTTTTGTAAAATAAATCAGTGTTGCAGATGCATTAATCTTGAATGAAACAGCAGTTTTTGAATATCAGAAATATATACTTACTGTCTAATATGTACCATACCTTCAGAAAGAAAAAGTCATCTTTTTTTTAAGAGAATATCATCCTAAATGCACATATGGTGGACCTGCCCAGTGATCCAAACTTTCTGGAGAGCCATATTTACCCTTGCCTCTAGTATGTTCGAAGAGCCTATATCTCTGGAACCCTCAACACCCCCCCCCCCCTCAATCTGAAACCAGACGCATTGACACGTAAACAATTTGAACTCATGATCTAGCTCCTTACAGCCGCAAAGCAAACTATATAACTGAGGCTTGGAAGTCCCCATCCTTGGCTGTGGCGGAAATGAAACATAGAGTAAATCACACATTGTTACATGCAAAAATGGGAGCTTTTGACAAAAATCTGATCTCCAAGTTTGACAAAATATGGCAACCTTGGATTAAACACCACTTACCACCGGACTTTGACCATGGTAGCTAGCCGCTATATTTACCGCATTTGAAAACACATTGGTGGTCAGGTCACCCTGGGGAATTTTCCCCACTTCACCCATCCCCTTTCTTCTTTTCCTTTCCACTCTCTCAAGACCCATAGCCTATAGCAGGGTCATTGTTTAGCCCCTCCCCCAAATTCACCGTTCCCCTGTTACCAAGAGGAAATTTCTCTACAACCGAGCCCATACAGTATACCCCCAAGGCAGTTTAAGGCACTTACCCCATCTTCTATCCTTCACTCGATCCCCCACCACAGCGTACCTTGTCCCTCATACAAGGGGTCCTGCTCCACGCTAGACATACTTAATGTATACTACAGGTCAAGCTTACAAGTTCAGTAGTTTGGACTTTTGAACCCCTATAGTCAGCATTTTTAATTTGTTCTGTGATCTATTCTAAATGACTGGCGCTTATCCTGATATTTGTAAACCAACTATTGCCTGTACCGAACTAACCTTCATATGTGCGCTAATTGTAATTTTTCTATATCTACCTAGAACTACCTTGTAACTGTTCCTAACACATTTTTCTTACCCTGTTCATTTAATACCTCAATTAAGATTAAACCAGGAGAATATCATCCTAGGGTTTACTTCCGCTTTAAGATTAAACCAGGAGAATATCATCCTAAAATGAGCACCTGGACATTCACTACACTCTGTAGCATGTTAATCGTTTGTAATTGTCAGGGTTTATGATTTAAATAATTATTCAAACATAATACAATATTCTTTGCATTTGGTCATTTTGAATCATTTTCTTTACTAGCCAGGCAATTTTCTTTATTGTGTCTTGATTCCTTGACTCTTAAACTTGGTACACACCACTAGTTTTGTTTTCATTTTAGTGCAATTTAGTGCAATTTAGTGCAAAAACTTTTTCTTGGCATGGATAAAGTGGGGAGGGATTATAACCTTCATTTTTATTTATATCAGTGGTCCCTACTGGGGGAATCCACTCAATCGTTTTGTCCCAGTGACCATGGTCACTGAAATAGTGGGAGATTCAACATTTTACAGCTGTCACCAGACAGGAAATAAGGAACCATTTTCTATGGGGACACCTGTTCTATTGACAGCTATCTACAAGAACATTCCCCTCAAGTTAGATTAGCATTTCCTCTTGCTTTTTGTCTCAGGTACAGGGTGTGAAGAGAAATCTCCCCAAAAGTATGTAGTCAGCAGAAAATGAGTGGGGATATAACCAGTTTAAACCCATTTAACCCATTTAATTTGTTGTAGGCCATACACAACAAACTAAAGTGCCTTTACCCTTGATATGAGTAAGGCCGGGTTCACACATACTGCAGCCATGGATCACAGTAGGGGGTCCGGTTCGTCCCTGTTCACTGATTCAGGTGCAAGTCTGGTCAAAATTTTTGCCTGAATTCCCACCTAAATCGGAACCAAGGACGCACAGGACCCTTTCCAAATGCAGACCACGGCCACCCCGGAAGTTTGTAAACCGGCTCCGGATGTGTGTAAAGCCGTGTACACTCTCCTGTCATGTGAATTGGATGCCGGTAAAATTGCATCCATATCGCATAAGTGTGAACCCAGCCTTAGTCTAGTACAAGTCATTCTTACCAAACATTCAGTATATTTTACGGGTTCCACATTTTTAGGGGTCAATCATTTTGAAGAGCACAAAAAAAACTGCTAAATAGACCTACATTATGCAATAACCCACATTGCATTGTATTTTAACCAACTCATATTTTAATGAAAAACTTCATAGAGAACATAACATATGACTTTAATCACATCATGAACACATTATGCTATTCTTGTAGTTTACAGAAATTAAGATAAACTATTTAGATAAATAAATCTTTTGGGTTGCCAGAAATAAACACTAATAATAGGAAATTATTATTTACAGCAACATTATGCAGAAAGTTTGTTTTCTAAACCATCATTTGGGGCTAAGGAGGAGGGCAAAATGTAATATTGGCCCCAAAAAAAAGCATAAAGTACGCAAAATGAGATAGCCTGTGGACAAAATTCATGAACAAAGACTTTAAACCTAGTATTAACAATATATCGGCTCCTCACATCTGGTATGCACATCAATTACAAAATGTAATTATACCATCATTTATAACATGGCTAACAAGGTAAATTACATACATATTCAAAAAAGGAGTATTCTGTAAAAATGGAAAGAGTTAAGTGTAATACACTATTTAGTACAAAAATGGGGACTGGATATTAACATCCTTTTTTGACTTTTCAATATAGCTGACAAATTTTAAGGGGCAAATGTGCATTTTAAGGTTGAAGAATGAAAATGTTGAGTATTGCATGGCGAAATGTATATTTCTTACTAATGAAACCATTTAATTCCTAACAGATTCTCTTCTGTTTAATAACTGTAGACAATATTTACCTGGAATGTTTTTTTATTGAAGCACTTTAGACAGGGAAGCAATGAACTGTAAAAGTATCCAAGTACTGAGGTATAGAAGCACCTAGCCTGCTCACTTTTGACATCATCCTTTTTGCCCCCCTGATTTTGAGTTTCCCTATCCTGTTTCACACTTCATCAAATTCTTTATCAATACTACCACCAGACACTGAGTGGGAAGCATTATCAGGAGCAAAACTTGTGTAGTACAAGGTCATTGGTCATTGGGTGGTTGTTCTTTTTTTAGTATCCATGCCCAACCACCAATAAATAACCCAGTAAATATAACAGAGAAGTCCAAGTGGAGTGCACACAGCCAACCCTGTATATAAGCCACACACTCAGTGTTGTTAATATTTGCAATGCGCGTCTGGGAATTATGCATTGTGCTTATATGACATAATTTTATTTTGACAATGATGAGGCACTTATATGCAGCACTGATAGGGCACTGATAGGTGGCACTGAGCACTAATAGGTGGCACTGATGGGAACTGATATGTGGCACTGATGGGCAGATATAGGCGGCATTGATGGGTACTGATCGCACTGTTAGGCAGCACTGATCAGGGGGCATTGGCAGGCACCACTGCTGGGCACAGAGTGCCATCCCTATTGGGCACTGATTGGCATACCTGGTGGTCCTGGATGGGCATCCCTGGTGGTCCTGGGTGGGCATCCTTGATGGGTCTGCACTGATAATCAATGCGCTGATTATCAGCACAGACCCCCCCCCTGTCAGGAGAGCAGCCGATCAGCTCTCCTCTACTCACACCTGTCAGTGCGAGTGGAGGAAAAGCCAATATACATATCTTCCTGTTTACGCTGTGATCAGCTGTGATTGGACACAGCTGATCACATGGAAAAGAGTCTACGTCAGAGGCTCTGTACTGGTATCTGAGATGCGGTGTGTCAGAATGACACACCACCGATTGCCAGCGCTGCACGTGATCGTGGCTTATCCTGCTGTATATCATATGACATCCAGTCAAGAACATGAAACCACATTGAGCATGTCATATTGCTATATGGCGGGGGGGGGGTGGAAGTGGTTGGAACATAAAAAATTAAAAGTATTAAATTTAGAGCCAGTGTAGTATAAAGCACCTCTTTTTAAGTGACACGATACAACAGTATTCTCATCAAGTGCTTTTGATAAATAAATTAATGCGGGCTTGCGGGAAACATGATTAGACTATTCTGCGGTTCTTCCCTGTTCTTTTAATATAGGGTGGCTGTAATACCACAGAGAACAAGGAGAGGAGGCTTGTGAACTCCAGCCAGATGGAAAATCTGATGTATCCGTTTCTGAAGCATTAACCAAATACATAGTTACATAGTTACATAGTTAGTTAGGTTGAAAAAAGACACAAGTCCATCCAGTTCAACCACAAATAAAAAAAATAAATAAATAAATATATATATCATACAATCCATATACCCCATTCTATACCCACAGTTGAACCAGAGGAAGGCAAAAAAAAAAACAGCAGCGCATGCTCCATTTTGCTAAAGCAGGGGAAAAATTCCTCCCTGATCCCCTGAGAGGCAATGGGATTTTCCCCAGATCAACTTTACCTATAAATGTTAGTACCCAGTTATATTATGTACATTTAGGAAAGTATCCCGGCTTTTCTTAAAGCAATCTACTGAGCTGGCCAGAACCACCTCTGCATGGAGTCTATTCCACATTTTCACAACTCTTACTGTGAAGAAACCTTTCCGTATTTGGAGATGAAATCTCTTTTCCTCTAGACGTAAAGTGTGCCCCCTTGTCCTCTTTGTTGACTGTAAAGTGAATAACTAAACACCAAGTTCACTATATGGACCCCTTATATATTTATACATGTTGATCATATCACCCCTTAATCTCCTCTTATCAAGGGTGAATAAATTGAGGAATCCTGGGTTAAGGAACAAAAACGCTGTTTGACTCACTTATCATACCCTTCCAGTGAGTGTGTGGAACACTGGGGGGCACAAGTGTGAGAACATTTTATTGAATAGAACAAGTCACTTTGGGGTTGATTCACTAAATATTACAGCATGCGATAAGGGTATCATGTTACTCATTTGCATAAATTATTGCTTGCGGTAAATAAAGTCCATTTCATTAAAAAAAAAAGAGATTTTGCATTAAATAACAAAAATAAGAAAATGACAGTAAATATCGCAAAACTTTGTGCGCTAAGCTGTTAAGTCCAATTCACAAACGAAACAGGAACTAAAAAAAGGCGCAGTATTTAACACCATCCTTTTGGTGGCGGTACCAGTGCGGTATTTCCGATTGGAGTGATTGGGAGTTGAGAGAGAGAGTGCTTGGCAGCATAACAGCTACAGTATGGAGCTTTTTGAATGCAATATTTTGCAATTTAACTTGCTCAGAAGGCATCAGAAGAGAAGAGTTGTGGTGATGTCTCTGCGACATTTTGTGGAGAGGACCCTGCTGGATGACTTCACAGATCGTGAGGCTCAGAAGGAAGTTCCGGCTGACCAAGGAGCTGATCCTGATGCTGCACATTAGGCTGCGGATTAACAACAATTATTAAACACAACACATTTAAACAAATAGCAAAGTAAACTTAATTAAAAAGGAAGCAAAGACAATAAAAAGGTCAAATATTTTTTTTATTATTATTTTTCAGCCATTTTAACAATTGCAGCAGCATTGCATGTAAGAAATATACAACCAAAAGAAAATCAGACACAGTGGTCTTTACATAGCAGTTATGTGTATGATCCTTGAAATTTATAATTTACATATAACAGGTTTAAAAGGGGGCACTCTGTTACCCCTTGACACCCACAAAAATGGGCAATATTCTCCCTTGGGAAACCCACACATTTTGGGAATTATAACACCCACACACCCCCATCCCACCCCTCACACACCCACACAAATGGGCACATCTTCCTAATAAGGACACCCACACAAATGGGCACTTATTATTGCTCCTTAGGAAACACCAACAGAAATTATGCACTATACCAACCAAGGAGATTTGCATACATGTTCCTCACAAATAGAACCACTAAAACGGGACCCAAATCTAGCCGCAGAAAAGGGCACAATACTTACCACAGTTTCCACTCACGGCAAGGGGCCAAATTCCACCCACAGAAGACCCAGAGAAAGGGGCCTAATTCCACCCACAGGAAGGGGTACTATTCCACCCACATAAACAGGTGTTTAGAGAGGGGTCTAATTTTAGCCACAGAGAGCCTAATTTAATCCACAGAAGGCCCAGAAAGAGGGGCCTATTGCAACCCACAGAACACACACACAGTGCCTAATTCAACCCTTAAACACCAACACAATGACCTCAAACAACCCCTAACCACGACACATGCAATAAATGACCATACAAGAAGATGCAGTAATTACAGAGTAATCAAAAAAAATACTGCATTTGTTATTTAACGCTAAATTCTTAGTGAATTGAACTTTCACAACTGATACACTGCATGCAGTAATTTACTGCATTTTATGTGCAGTTATTTAACTCTTAGTTAATCGACCCCATAGGCATCTATTTTGAACTATTCTAATATTAATTATAAGTTTGGATTATCACACTATTACGGATTAATAATCAAACTGGATTTTTTTAATAAAGTGTAGCACCCTCTACCACAGGTAGGTGCTAGCATAGGATTTTTGCTAGGGAAACTGTCAGTACAGGTAAATTTAGGCAGGCCTATTCTTCAAGCTAGTTTTGATCTGGGGGCAGGGAGTGGTTAGTATAGCAGTGGGTGTAACTACCTGTGCTTTGGTTCTGAGGCGCCTCCCCTGCTTCCAGGGAGAATGTTCTAGAAGAGGGGCAGGGCCTAGAACTGGAGTGGCAGGCAGCTCATGTGAGGAGCCCTGACCAATTTCCAGCTGGAAATGGAAGGGGGCCATATAAGCTGAGGTAACAGGCCACTGGGGGCAGTTATTGGCCAGGTGAAGTGGAGAATGGAGTACAAGACAGCAGCAGGAGGCCATCCCCATCTGGGGGGGGGGGGGTGCGCCGATTGCAGGAGGAGGCCCGGGAGAACTGTGAGGGAACTTCATCCTTACACGGTCATGGATGAAGTCCTCATCTTTACACGGTCATTGATGAGGAATTCCTGGAGCAGAGGGACAGGTGAAGCTGTCTAATGTACGGTCTGGTTGAGTTCTCTATCATGGACTCGGGCAGAGAAGAGAAAGGTCGGTGAGTGTACCACAGTGGAGGGCTGGATGTGGAGACATGCCAGGAAGTCTGTGAGGGAACTTCATCCTTACACAGTCATGGATGAAGTCCTTATCTTTACACAGTCATTGATGAGGAGTCCTGGATCAGACTGTCGGGAATAGTGTCAAATCGATGTGGCCCGAGGGCACAGGATTTGCAAGCTGGACTAGCTGGGAATAGTAGTCCACTGTACAGCACATGTTATTTAACTACTAGGCCTCCGGGGAGAGGTACTGCAGGCCTCTGGCCTAGTAGCAGCAACCAATCAGAGTCAGCATTCAAAACTATTCAGAGTGGGTTTTTGCATACAGAAGAGGATGTGGCAAGAATCATAATGTTCTGCAGTATAAGTTTTGTGCAGTAGGGAAGGATTCCTGGGAGTGATAGTCTGCAGAAGTTATGCAGAGGAGGAGCAACAATCTGCATGGGGATGCAGGGAAGAGACTGTAGATGTTATAAATGCGCATCATTTCTTCAGGCTCAAACGAATTTCTAATCTATAAATATGATGGCAAAGAAATTTGATCTTGGGGCATCCCATATACCCCTTTCCCCAACCAAGTTATACCCCCCCAATAAACAAAAGCAAAGCAAATGACTGTTCATTGTCTCAGAGGTGATATATGAAGGTCTGGCAGCAGGGTGATATGGTGGATGTTTGTTACTAGTGGCAACCACACTGCTACAAATATATACTTTTATACATCTTTCACTAGAAAGAGGGAGGGGTATTGTAGCGATGGATGCGTATAGGTTTTTGTTCACAGCAGTAGGTACTAATTTATTTATCACAAGCACTTGGTGAGAATACTGTTGTATTGTGTCACATAAAAAGTGGGAGGTAGATTATAGTACTCTGGTTTTTAAATGTTATATTTTTTATGTTATATTAAATATTTTGGGCGGAAAATTTATCGTTAATAAAAATAGCTGGCTCCTAAAACGGAACCAGAATTTAGGCTGCCACTTTTGTATGTGGCGGTTTGGAAAATGGACTAGTGAGTAGTATAAAAGTATTAGATGCAGAAGACCATAGGAGTTTTTGTGAAAGAGAAAAAAGTGCCAGCTTTGTTTACCATTAGAGCAAGATGCATGCTGACTTTCAGGCTCCTCTGTTGGCAGTCTGGCAAAAGGACCAGTAGCATGTTGTTGCGTCAGATGAAAAATGCCTCATGTATTTGTATTACAGTGAAAAAAAGTAAAAAAAAAAGTCAAAGAAAATACAGCCCATGCAAGGCATATTGGCAAAAAAATCAAGGCTCTGACAGAATCTCAGGGCCTGTCCTATTCTGATGTCATAGCCTAATAGGCCCTAAACAAACATTTATGATATGTAATTGTACCTTGAGCTATTATCTAAAATAAAAAGGCTTACGTTATCCACCATACCTCCCATATTATGTTCATAGCAAATGATGTGTAGCCCGAATCAATGGAATTTTCTCAAAAGAATGCTTTAATCCTATTATTGGTAAAGTAGATTATATTTTATAAGCATGAGACACATTCAATATTATATATTATAGGAAACAATGACGTTATGTTTATTTTTCTACTGCTGTTACTTTGTAGTCGATGAGTCATCTAAATATCAAAGCAAGTTCTCTTGTCTTTTTGTTAGGAAACTATTAAACAAACACACGGACAAATGGATTGATATGATTTCATTGGAATTAATATGTTGAGACATTTTGCCCCTGGATTTCAATCTTACCTGTTTTTTCTTTAGATGATGGGGGCGGGGGGTTAGCAGAGCATGGCATATTTGAGATTGTTGTAGTATACTTGATATTGTTGAATATTCACTGGGATGTTATTTTATTTTATTTTATTTATTTCCATAACACTTCGGTTCTATCCACTGTGTCATTCTGCAGCTGCAACTTGAGAAAACCACAGTACTTCTAGAAATAAAACATTTAAAGCAGCCTAGAGTTTCATAATGCAGTGTTTGAATCAAATATCAGACCCATACACCGTCATTTGAGGGACACGCCAGCCTTATATCTTGACTTTTATAAAATTGATACATATTGTTTTTTGAAAGTGTTGGGAAATCCAAAATGTTATGCTGTGTACACACGAGCGGAATGTTCCGACAGAAAAAGTCAGACATTTTTTTAGATTTACATCGTATATTCCGATCATGTGTGTGCCCATCTGACTTTGTACGTCGAAAATTCTGACAGACGTAGAAAGAGAACATGTTCTAAATTTTTCCGACGGAACCAATTCCTATCGGGAAAACCGTTCGTCTGTATGCTTTTCCGACGTATCAAAAACGACACATGCTCTGAAGCAAGTACGAGATAGAAGCTATTGGCTACTGGCTATTGCACTTCCTTTTTCTAGTCCCGTCGTGCGTGTTGTACGTCACTGGGTTCTAGACGGTCGGACTTTGGTGTGACCGTGTGTAGGAAAGACCGCTTGAGCGGAATTCGAACGGAATTTCGTCAGAGAAACCTTCAGAGTTTATTCCAAAACCACTCGCGTGTACGCGGCATTACAGTTTTTAGCAGAACAAGAAGTTAGGGTACATTTTCAAATGGAGAAACCTGTTTCATGGATCATCAAAATTGTTGTTACATCTTTTGGTACAGGAAGTGAATGGAAATCACCCCAATGGGACACAGACAGCAGAAAATAAACTGGCAGGAATTGAACCTTTTCCTGCTCTATTCAAAGCTAAAAAAAAAAGCATTGACTATACATACACATTAAGTATTTAAGTAAGCCATGGGGATTGGTAAGGGGGCTAAAAAAATCTTCATTAGGTCACTGGAAGCACCATAATCTGCATATACAGTGCCTTGCGAAAGTATTCGGCCCCCTTGAACTTTTCAACCTTTTGCCACATTTCAGGCTTCAAACATAAAGATATAAAATTTTAATTTTTTGTGAAGAATCACCAACAAGTGGGACACAATTGTGAAGTGGAACGAAATCTATTGGATATTTTAAACTTTTTTAGCAAATAAAAAACTGAAAAGTGGTGCGTGCAAAATTATTCGGCCCCTTTACTTTCAGTGCAGCAAACTCACTCCAGAAGTTCAGCGAGGATCTCTGAATGATCCAATGTTGTCCTAAATGACTGATGGAGATAAATAGAATCCACCTGTGTGTAATCAAGTCTCTGTATAAATGCACCTGCTCTGTGATAGTCTCAGGGTTCTGTTGAAAGTGCAGAGAGCATCATGAAGACCAAGGAACACACCAGGCAGGTCCGTAATACTGTTGTGGAGAAGTTTAAAGCCGGATTTGGATACAAAAAGATTTCCCAAGCTTTAAACATCCCAAGGAGCACTGTGCAAGCGAGCATTTTGAAATGGAAGGAGTATCAGACCACTGTAAATCTCCCAAGACCTGGCTGTCCCTCTAAACTTTCAGCTCAGACAAGGAGAAGACTGATCAGAGATGCAGCCAAGAGGTCCATGATCACTCTGGATGAACTGCAGAGAACTACAGCTGAGGTGGGAGAGTCTGTCCATAGGACAACAATCAGTCGTACACTGCACAAATCTGGCCTTTATGGAAGAGTGGCAAGAAGAAAGCCATTTCTCAAAGATATCCATAAAAAGTCTCGTCTAAAGTTTGCCTTCAGCCACCTGGGAGACACACCAAACATGTGGAAGAAGGTGCTCTGTTCCGATGAAACCAAAATCGAACTTTTTGGCCACAATGCAAAACGATATGTTTGGCGTAAAAGCAACACAGCTCATCACCCTCAACACACCATCCCCACTGTCAAACATGGTCGTGGCAGCATCGTGGTTTGGGCCTGCTTTTCTTCAGCAGGGACAGGGAAGATGGTTAACATTGAGGGGAAGATGGATGCAGCCAAATACAGGACCATTCTGGATGAAAACCTGTTGGAGTCTGCAAAAGACCTGAAACTGGGACGGAGATTTATCTTCCAACAAGACAATGATCCCAAACATACAGCAAAATCTACAAAGAAATGGTTCACAAATAAACATATCCAGGTGTTAGAATGGCCAAGTCAAAGTCCAGACCTGAATCCAATTGAGAATCTGTGGAAAGAGCTGAAAACTGCTGTTCACAAACGCTCTCCATCCAACCTCACTGAGCTCAAGCTGTTTTGCAAGGAAGAATGGGCAAGAATTTCAGTCTCTCGATGTGCAAAACTTATAGAGACATACCCCAAGCGACTTGCAGCTGTAATCGCAGCAAAAGGTGGCTCTACAAAGTATTAATGCAAGGGGACCAAATAATTTTGCACGCCCCACTTTTCATTTTTTTTTTTTAGTAAAAAAAGTTTCAAAAATCCAATAGATTTCGATCCACTTCACAATTGTGTCCCACTTGTTGGTGATTCTTCACAAAAAATTAAAAGTTTATATCTTTATGTTTGAAGCCTGAAATGTGGCAAAAGGTCGAAAAGTTCAAGGGGGCCGAATACTTTCGCAAGGTACTGTAAACTCCAGTGACCCAGAAGGAGGTGCAGCGGTACTGGAAGCAAAGAACCTGGTGCCCTTTAAAAAATGGGCGAACTGTTGATGGAGCAGATTTCAACTTGCTGATCTCTAGTCTTTCCTTTATATTTTTCAGAATGATTACAAATACTTGTGTTGAACAGTATATTTTACAATTTAGTTTATTTTTAAAATTCTTTCTTTTGGTATAAACCATGTTGCCTTCTCTTGGTGGAAGATTAAGATTATCTGTTGCAAAATTTATTAGAAAGAGACAATGCTACCAATTTCTAATTTGTGGTTTTATTAAAACATTTTCAATACAGTTATTACTTTTTTGTGAACAGAAAAGTTGTACATGAGAAATTAATTGAGGATATTTTCAACAATTTCCCAACAGCAAGGAGAGCAACCCATATCATCTATGACAATACCAGATATATTTTGCTTAATGGTCCTGATGCATCAAATGCAATTAAACCTTACATTATTCCTATTTGTAATTGGCATTCATGCTAATTACCAGCTTCATTAAAAAATGGTAAGATTTTTTATGTGATGCCTAACATGCATTCTTATTATTATTGCTTTAAGCAATGGGTTTAACCAGTACAGCATAACCATACTGCTTCATTTTGCATATTTAAAATAATTAGAGAAAGATAAAAGTGGACAAAAAAAAACATATCATTTCTCATACTGCCTGACACAGATCCAGGTGCTATCCGGCCTGAAAACAGAGAAGAAAAATGGGGAGCCTGCTGTTTTACAAAGTGAGTCCCCAATGAACTTTACACAGCAAGAAGAATATATGCTGTGCAGGATCTATGGTAATTGCCAGTATTTTTTTAAATAAGTAATTTAACCCCTGATGTGGACTACCAATCTTACTATTTTTACTTTTGTCAAAAAAGTAAATTATATTTGTATTTATCATTTACAATGTTCCAAAAAATGCACTGAAAAGCTAAAGCAATAGTTACCATCTATATAGTACAAAAGTTGTGTGAAACAAACATTAAGATCATAAACTGAGGGGCCTGGCTGTGGCTTGAGCTCTCACCACCAAGCCTTTCAAAGATCCTGAGCCAGAGACTGAACAAGCAATTACTACAGCAGCAGCAGAAGTAAAGATGTGGCTGCAAAGCAGGAGAAATATGCTTATACTCCAGCTTAAAGTGGAACTTTAGTAAAAAAAAATAAGTCCTGCTAGATCACTTTAGACTGACCCGTATAGTTATGTAAAACATTATAAATAGGGTGCCTACACTGTTTAAAATCCAATATTACACTGTCTTATCCTGCTATGCACATGCTCAGTTGCTCTCCATTATTAGGCACTTTTAGGCACTGACAAATGTGTAGTGGCTGATCTGCTGACAGGGAATTAAACCCTCTTATCCTTTACAGCCAAGGAAATCGCTTCTGTTAGATCTGCAACTGCCATGGTGCTGCACATGTGATCAGTTATGACAATAGTCATTTAATGGTTTGACACTTTGGTTAAGGAAACAAGCAAATGTGACAGTTAGCAATCTTGGCATTCCAGGAATGTAACTTTTCTAGTTTAGTTCCGCTTTTTGATTTGCTTCTGCTCAGGAGCTCTGGGCTTCAGAAAAATGGCAGCCTCCAGCAAGAAGAAATCGGAGCAATGCTGGAGGCAATTTAAAGCACATACTCATATTGGTATCATTATTATTAACGTAGAAAGTAAGTTCCTAGCCAAAGAACATTATTTTTTATCATGTTGGTATGGGTAAAGTTCTGCTTTAAGAAAGCACCAGAAAACATTTACCAGTATTACCAGCCACAACACCACCTGCTGCACCCCAGTAGATGATGCAGAACTTCCAGACCAGGCCTAAAACTCTGTGGACTTCCCTGATGTCTATAGTTATACAGTAAGTTCTAATGCCTATGTGAGTAAATTAAAAAATATGTGGGGGGGGGGGGGGGCTGGGTGCCTACAATGGCCAGCTTGTATTGCTATGAATAGTGGATATGTCAGTGGGTCATCCACTATACTGGCTCTGAGTAAGAGGGTTCATCCTCTAAATGCTTCAGCCACTTTTGGACGCTGCCTGGTTTTCCCAGCAGTACTAATAGACTTGATTAGACCTTCAGGCAGTCGATTCCACTTGCTATGATATGCGTTTACTTAATTTATGTTTGTGAGTATATTTATAATTGATTTTATCTTGGAATACATTTTATTGAGGTAATGCGCTAGGTCGGTGTGCCCTTTTCTTTTTATAATGAAGAAGTGTCAGTGATTGTTTCACGGTGCCAACATCCTATTGTATGAATATAGAGAGAAAGGTTCCCCTTGGGATTTAAATTTTAATGGCACTCAGATAAATGTAGTAGAAAAAGTATTCATATATTTTATTAGAAATACATAGATTAAAACATATGTAATGGAGTATGCATAACAGCCACTACTGATGATGCAATAGTTGCAAATGGATAGTATGTAGAAATCATCCTTCATCCAATGCGTTTCGGAGTCTACTAGAGATACTCCTTCCTCAGGGGTAAATATGATATGATAACTCTACAAAGATAAGTACAAACAGTCAATGCCTATACATGAATGCAATAGATATTATTAACAATAAAATTGCTATGCATATAACACTTACAATTGCAGCAATCAGGTGCTTATAGCACACTCCATTGAATTAAAAACAGAAAGCACAACATGTCGTGTGGTCCAAAAAATGTCACGCCTACATAGAACTTGAAAACATGTAGTTGTCATTATATCAAAACTGGTGTCCGGGCCACTGACATCTAGTAGTAAATATTTAAGCACACTGGCTTCCTTCCCCTTTTTTTAGGATTCTAGGATGTCATATGGAGTTTGTCCACTAGATGTCAATGGCCCGGACACCAGTTTTGATATAATGACAACACATTTTTTCAAGTTTTTTATGTGGGCTTGACATTTTTTGGACCACGTGACACGGACAATGCCCAGATTACTGTGGCATTTAGGATCAGACGGATCGGCTGTCTTTTTCCAGCCAATTACCATCTTCCGCCTGCTTCCTTCTTTCCTCGTGGTGTTTTTCACCGCCGAGGAAAAAGAGCCGCGTCGGTGGAGGGCGATCGCGGGGCTCCACTCCGCCGTGGATGCGCATTGATATCACTCGTGTGCGTGAAGTGGTGGGGGGGGGCTGATATGGATGGATGTCAGCTGCGCGAGCTGCACAAAGCCGACGCTGATTGCTGAGGGTGGTGCAGCCTGCGTCGGCAAGTACTTAAATTGGGTCCATGATTGTGGGCAGAAATTGCAACTTGTTCACAGGAGACCAGAGAGAGAGACACATGCCAAACACCATCAGCTTGAAGGTAAAGTCATGCTGGGTTTATTGCTACACACGAGGAGGGAACCTTGGGTTAAGGGAGTCACTTGTTTGAGGTAGCTTGACTTCTGTTATGCATTTTCAGCAGACTTTGACGTGCATCATTGATGCACATTTTTTGTCTGCAGATTTTTAGATTATAAAATGTGAACAAGGGAGATACAGTATGTATATTATACTACCAAAGTATATCTTAGGGGGCCTGTCTGTTTCTTATGATATTGTGGTCAAATATAGGCATGAGAATATAGTCTTTGAGTATTGTGTGGTGCAATTTTCACCACACCAGTACAGTTTGGATCTATGCTGTATTATAATTTTCTATATTATCAATGCAGTTTATTTTAATAGCCTGATAGTAACAATTCACCTGATTGCTGCAGTTGTAAGTGTTGAATGCAACAGATACATGCATAGCAATTTTATTGTTAAAAAAAATGTATAGGCATTGACTGTTTGTTCTTATCTTTGTAGAGTTATCATATCCTATTTTCCCTGAGGAAGGAGTATCTCTAGTAGACTAAACGCGTCAACTGAAGGATCATTTCTACATTCCATCCATTTGTAACTATTGCATCATCAGTAGTGGCTGTTATGTATACTTCATTACATATTTTTTAATCTATGTATTGCTAATAAAATATATGAATACTTGTTTTACTACATTTAGTTGTTACATTTATCTGAGTGCCGTTAAAGTCCAAACCCCAAGGGGAACCTTTCTCTCTATATCCCTTTTCTTTTTATTGCTGTTCCCCACAACCACCAAACAGGGTTGTGGGGAAGATGCCCTTGACCCCATCAACATGGTGACAAGATCCTTTGGGGTGGGGGGCAGAACCCCCCCCCCCTCCCCTTCCATGTTGCAGCCTCTCTTTCCTGACATGCTGGGCTGCATGCTCAGATAAGCCCCTCATATGGATTGATCGGAGGGACCCCATGCCACCAAATCATGCTCTGCAGCTATTACCTTTTGTATCACCACCCCATCCCTTTAGAATGTAAGCTCTATGAGCAGGGCCCTCCTGTACCTTTTGTATTGAACTGTACTGTAATTGTGTTGTCCCCCCTATACGTTGTAAAGCGCTGCGTAAACCGTTGGCGCTATATAAATCGTGTATAATAATAATAATAAAAATGCAGTTTTTTTAAAGATTTTTTATTGCCGGCAATTCTTTTTTTTACATTCACCTGTAAGCGGGGAAACCTGCTTGTGAGTACTGATTTCTTCCTGTTTACTAAATGATTGGAGGTATTACTACACTATGAAGTCTTCTCTTATGTTTCCTTCTGTGATATGGCTGAGTTTTTGAGGATTGCCATTGGTGTCTAATAGAGAGGAGTGTGTTGATCCTATCATCCATTTGGGATCCATTCTAAGCACTGTAAAACCTCTGTGAGTGTGGGGTCTGTTGGTTCTGGTAGGCTGTTTGATGTGTAGGTGGAGGAACATTGAATGGATGTTTTTTTACACAGTTCACAGTTTTTTCTTTTAAAGCATGCTATTTTCAACACGTCGATGGACTTTATTTATCACTAAGTTTTTCACTGATATAAAGCACTGTTTTTCACACTGACTAAGGATAAATATGTGTATTGAGATTGCAAAAAGGTTGGAATACGTTCACTGAATTTGTTTAGCAACAATTTCAAAAATTGTGTCACCATAGAATTTTTAAAGTGAGAGCATAACACTATTTTTTTAAAACATAATGTGCATAGAGGTAGTCAACTTCTCTTTATATTATGAAAAGCCCTTCGTTAAAGTCTGAGAATCCCAAACAAGTTGCTGAAAGTCTGGCAGCCCTGGTTAAATACTCCAGATCTTTCTTAGACACCCCAGGTCAGATTTTCTCTGTATAATTCTAATTGATATTGGGTTTTAGGTTAATATAAAATGCACGGCAGTGATTTTTACCTGGTTATAATTTTATTTGGATTTATATTATTATTTTTTTTTTTTTTTTTATATTCCTGTTTCATATTGCATCCCCGACGAATGGGGTGAAGTGAAGCCCCCAAGACATGTTGGCTGCTAGGTTCATTACATGTTTGGAATAAAAACATATTTTTTAGATTTCTAAATCTTAGTGTGGCACTCCTATCTAACCATTATATGTGCATTCCAATGTTTTCCATGGTGTGTTCCTCTGTGTACAGAAGCAGCTCACATAACATTCAGATGCCCCATAAGGATGCCCCATCAGAACCCTCATCCAATTCGCATAGGCGTGAACCCAGCCTTAAACCATTGTTCCAGCCCAAGCAGAAGAAAGGCAGCAGCATGGGAGCTTGTGCTCAGGCAAATGAGCGCAAAGCACTGAATGCTGAGGATAATTAATATTACTATCACTGACCACCAGCAAAAGGGGCTTCATATTATTGCCACTAATCCCTAAAATGGGAAGTTAATATTACTGTCCCTGACTACTAAGGGGATTTATTTTTGCCGGGGGTGGTTATTGCAATCGCTGACACCAATTCTGGGGTTGTTACTGCATTCACTGGTACCAATGTTGGTCATTGTTGCTGCATCACTGACAACAATGCTGGGGGTTATTACTGCATCAACTGCTACAAAAGCTGGGGGTTATTAATGTGCTCACTGACACACATGCTGAGAGTTACTGTTGTGACCACAGGGTTATTATTGGGGCCACTGACATTACCCCAGGGTTTTATTCACACTTTCTCTTAGCCCCCATACACACGGTCGGAAATTCCGACGGAAAATGTCCGATCGGACCATGTTGTCGGAAAATCCGCCCGTATGTGGGCTCCATCGATCCTTTTGAGATCCTGCACTCAAATTTTCTGACAACAAAATCCGATCAGACTTTCCGATCGTGTGTAGAGAATTCCGACAGACAAAAGTGCCACGCTTGCTCACATCAAATTACGAGACCAAAGCTGTTGGCTACTAGTAGTTCTGTCCTATGCAATGAATGTCACCATGTTCCGAATGATCGGATTTTCCGACAACTTTGTCCGACCGTGTGTAAGCAACACCAGTGTCGGACAAAATCTGTCGGAAATAACCCGATGGATTTTGTGGTCGGAATTTCCGACCGTGTGTACGAGGGCTTAGGTGTATCCACAGGCCCTATTTTGTCTAAATTTCAAAACAATGTAACAAAGCTGACACACTACAAGTAGGGATGAGCCGAACACCCCCCCGTTCGGCTCGCACCAGAACCTGCGAACGGACCTAAAGTCCGTGCGAGCTTTAGAACCCTATTAGTTATAATGGATGCGAACGTTCGAAATTAAAAGTGCTCATTTTAAAGGCTAATATGCATGTTAATGTCATAAAAAGTGTTTGGGGACCTGGGTCCTGCCCCAGGGGACATGTATCAATGCAAATTTTTTTTTTAAAAACGGCCGTTTTTTCAGGAGCAGTGATTTTAATAATGCTTAAATTGAAACAATAAAAGTGTAATATTCCTTTAAATTTCGTACCTGGGGGGTGTCTATAGTATGCCTGTGAAGGGGCGCATGTTTCCCGTGTTTAGAACTGTCTCTGCGCAAAGTGTCATTTTTGAAAGTAAAAAAGCTATTTAAAATCACTCGCGGCTAATGTTAATTCACGGCTCCCGTAACACAGAGAACAGTGATTCATTGAAACTCATTCATAAAAAAAAGTCATTGATAAAAAATAAAAAAAATGAAAAAAAAAAAGCGTAGGGGTCCCCCCAAATTCAATAACCAGGCCCTTCAGGTCTGGGATGGATAATTAAGGGGAACCCCAGCCAAAAAAAAAAATGGCGTAGGGTCCCCCTCAAAATCCATACCAGACCCTTGAGGTCTGGTATGGATTTTAAGGGGAACCCTAGCCAAAAAAAATGGCGTGGGGTCCCCCTCAAAATCCATACCAGACCCTTATCCGAGCACGCAACCTGGCAGGCCGCAGGAAAAGAGGGGGGGACGAGAGCGGCCCCCCCTCTCACCTGAACCGTACCAGGCCACATGCCCTCAACATTGGGAGGATGCTTTGGGGGTCTAAGACCCCTAAAGCACCTTGTCCCCATGTTGATGAGGACAAGGGCCTCTTCCCCACACCCTGGCCGGTGGTTGTGGGGGTCTGCGGGCGGGGGGCTTATCGGAATCTGGAAGCCCCCCTTTAACAAGGGGACCCCCCAGATCCCGGCCCCCCCCCTGTGTGAAATGGTAAGGGGGTACAAAAGTACCCCTACCATTTCACCAAAAAAGTGGCAAAAATGGTAAAAATGACAGGAGACAGTCTTTGACAATTCCTTTATTAAAATCTTCTTTCTTCTTTTCTTCATCCTTCGGTTTCTTCATCTTCTCCTTCCTTCATCTTCTTCCATCTTCTTCTTCCATTTTCTTCTTCCTCCGATCTGCTTCTTCTTGCGCTGGTCTTCTCGTCCTTCTCGTCCGGCATCTTCTTCCGTCGGCGTCGGTGTCGGTGTCTTCTTGGGCCGCTCCGCGCAATGGGAGGCTCCCGCTGTGTGAGGCTCCGCTCCATCTCACAGGTCTTTTAAAACGGAGGGCACCTGGTGACCCCGCCCCCCTCTGACGTCATGGGGAAAGCCATCATGGAATTCCCCATGACGTCCCTGTGCGTCAGAGGGGGCGGGGTCACCAGGTGCCCTCCCTTATAAAAGACCTGTCAGACGGAGCGGAGCCTCACACAGCGGGAGCCTCCCATTGCGCGGAGCGGCCCAAGAAGAGACAGAGACACCGACACCGACGCCGACGCCGACGGAAGAAGATGCCGGACGAGAAGGACGAGAAGACCAGCGCAAGAAGAAGCGGATCGGAGGAAGAAGAAAATGGAAGAAGAAGATGGAAGAAGATGAAGCAAGGAGAAGATGAAGAAACCGAAGGATGAAGAAAGAAGATTTTAATAAAGGAATTGTCAAAGACTGTCTCCTGTCATTTTTACCATTTTTGCCACTTTTTTGGTGAAATGGTAGGGGTACTTTTGTACCCCCTTACCATTTCACACAGGGGGGGGGGGGATCTGGGGGTCCCCTTGTTAAAGGGGGCTTCCAGATTCCGATAAGCTCCCCGCCCGCAGACCCCCACAACCACCGGCCAGGGTTGTGGGGAAGAGGCCCTTGTCCTCATCAACATGGGGACAAGGTGCTTTAGGGGTCTTAGACCCCCAAAGCATCCTCCCAATGTTGAGGGCATGTGGCCTGGTACGGTTCAGGCGAGAGGGGGGGGGCGCTCTCGTCCCC
The DNA here is from genome assembly GCA_028564925.1 of Lithobates sylvaticus. Lineage (NCBI taxonomy): Eukaryota > Metazoa > Chordata > Amphibia > Anura > Ranidae > Lithobates > Lithobates sylvaticus. The sequence continues at coordinate 98,074,027 of CM053036.1, forward strand.
CCCTCTTTTCCTGCGGCCTGCCAGGTTGCGTGCTCGGATAAGGGTCTGGTATGGATTTTGAGGGGGACCCCACGCCATTTTTTTTGGCTAGGGTTCCCCTTAAAATCCATACCAGACCTCAAGGGTCTGGTATGGATTTTGAGGGGGACCCTACGCCATTTTTTTTTTTTTTTTTTTTGGCTGGGGTTCCCCTTAATATCCATCCCAGACCTGAAGGGCCTGGTTATTGAATTTGGGGGGACCCCTACGCTTTTTTTTTTGTTTTTTATTAATGAATGACAGCTCTCTGTGTTACAGGAGCCATCAATTCATTAGCCGCGAGTGATTTAAATAGCTTTCTTCCTGCAAAAATTACACTTTTTTGCAGGGAAAGTTCTAAGCACAGGAAACCTGCCCTCCTTCACAGGCCACCTATAGACACCCCCCAGATGTGATACTGCAATGCTGTTCTAACAGCATGCACACACATATCCCCAGAAATAAAGCACATATTGTTGTCAGCAGTCAGCAGCACACTGACACGCTGACACTGTCTGAAACATAATATGCGAGGCCGCCGGCGCGGCGGCCTCTTATACCGTGGGGCGTGTACTAAAGCCCCTGAGCTATAATTGGCTACAGGCATCCTGCCTGTAGCCAATTATGGCTCTCCTCGCTGCCGGCGCTGTGATTGGCCAAGCATGTGGGGTCACAGTGCATGCTTGGCCAATCATCAGCCAGCATTGCACTGCGCGGGCCGCAATGCATTGCGGGGCCGCTCGCATCACACGAATTTGATGCGAGCGGCCCCAATAGTTCTGGGCTCGCCGAGCGAGCGAACACACTGTGCTCGATTCGAACATGGGTTCGAATCGAACACCGGGCTCATCCTTAACTACAAGTCATAAACCATGAAGTGCCACTCACTCTATTGGTCATGCCCACTTTATAACCACGACCACAAGTGATTGGCATGTGGTGTACTATTCATGGTGAGTTTTTGTTCTTGATTTCTTCAATTCAAATTATTTCACAGTGGCAGATTGCAAAGGTTCACCTTATTTATTAACCTCAAAAAGTGAACACTTTGCTAAGAAGAGCCTCTACTCCTTTAGTACACCAACTTCATTGTGTTAGAAATTTGTGAATTCCACACTGACAACCATGACTTTATTGCACCCACAATCATGATTCACTGGGGTTGATTTACTAAAGGCAAATAGACTGTGCACTTTGCAAGTGTAGTTGCTCCAAAGCTTAAATGAGGCAAAGCTTCACTTTACAAAGAACACACAATCACGGGCAAGGAAAATAAAAAAAAATGCATTTTTGCTTGCACATGATTGGATGATGGAAGTCAGCAGCGCTTCTCCTAATTTCCTAAGCTCTGAAGCAACTGTTCTTTCAGAGAGAAACTGCACTTTGCAAAGTGCACAGTCTATTTTGTCTTTAAGAAATCAATTCCCGGGGGGCGTGGCCTGGCTCGGCATGTGAGAAGCAGCTTCCTCACAGAGCTCCCACTTGTCACCCTGATCTAATCCTGTTCCCGGCATCATTACACTATCTCATGGCCATAGACCGACTCCGGAACCTGAGGGGAACCCGCTAAGGTGCTTGTGCTGAAAGAATTCATGATGGTTCTTAGAGGAAAGAGCAAGGAAGAGGGACAGCGCTCGGAGCTCCAAAATGGCTCCGCTGCCGGGCCTCTGCATCGTGGACAGCGCGGCACAGAGAAAGCAAAAGAAACTGTGAGTGCCAGCAGTGACCCCTCCATAAAGACATTCGATTTTATGCCCAGAAACTGGAAGGATCCCTTACTATTGCAGAGTCAGCCGAGGAGGTGGGGGGGACCTGAGGGGGAACTCACTGCACAGGGGAATATGGAGGAAGGCTTTCCAGAGCACACAGATGTAAACTTCATGGCAGAGCAAACAGAGCAGAAGGAGGACAGTGAGGATGGGGACATTGCTCAGCCCACCCTTGCAGAGATCCTGAGAGCTGTTCATAAATGTACTGCCTTTGTTAACACCTTACAAGAGCGCTTTGGTGGCCTGATGGTGGAAGTTTCTTTGTTAAGACAAGACACACAAAAGATCAGAGAGAGAGCCACAGCTGCAGAAAGAAGGATCAGTGACATAGAGGATAAGCTCCTACCTCTGATGAGAGACTCCCAGCATAACACTAGAATGGTTGCAGCAGTTGATCAACTTGCTGATGACCTTGAAAATAGAGTGAGACGCAACAATGTACGAATAGTTGGTCTTCCTGAGAAAACGGAGGGTAGGGACCCCACTGGTTTTGTGGAGAAATGGCTGCTGGAGATATTTGAGAAGGAGGGGTTCACATCTCTCTACGCTGTGGAGAGGGATCGCAGGGTCCCCATGCGGCCCCTTCCCCCAGGGCATCCCCCATGTCCTATCCTGGCTCAAATGTTTCATTACAGAGACAGAGATTATTCTGAGGTTGGCCAGAGAAAAACAAATCATAAAGTTTAATGGGGCACGCGTCTCCTTCTATCCTGACTTTTCCTCTGATGTGCAGAAAAGATGGGCCAGATTCACGGAAGTCAAGAAAGGACTGCAGAAGCTACAGACGCCTTATGCCATGTTATATCCAGCGCGCCTCTGCATCACTGCGAGAGGCTAGACACACTTCTTTGAACATGCTGCAGATGCATCTGCCTGGCTGGATACAAATGAAAATGCCTTTCGCCCGGGCAGGAGGGTGGCAGCTGACGAGGACTGACCTACTCCAGGTCCGTAACTGAGACAGGCTTTTAGGTGTGAGGACGGTCCCCGGCTGGAGGGCTGTCCCCTGAACACTTTGCCCAGCAGAAACTTCCAGTCCTGTCGGGAAAAAGAGTTGATTTTTTTTCTTTTTGTGCTCTCTGTCCCCCACGAAGAGAGTGTGCGAAGCAAACAAATCTTCATCACGTGATTAATGAGTCACAATCTATCTATAGAGACCCCCCGACTGGTGGTTGTGATGCCAGCGGGGGACAGGACCTGTTGTCCTAGTGACTTACCTGCTGTTCAATCCCTTATCCAGTGTTTAATCCTGTGGACCCTGGGAGTCACGGCAGTTCCCAGGGCATTATATCACCTGCTTGTGGTCTTTTTTGAGGCCACCACTCAAGGGATTGTACATGTTGAAGTTAGAGTACAGTTGCGCTCAGAGGTTAAAAAAAAGTTTTGACATATTTCTACAGCACGGTACAGAGTCTACAACACCTTCATGATCAGACTTTATGTTTATTATCCCCTTTGCAGATTACCCTCTATGGGACATGGGGGGGGGGGGGGGGGGGGGGGGGGGGGGGGGGACGTGGTGTACACTGAATTGGAATGTGATATACTTTAAATGCACAGCTTTATGTCTACCAAGGCAGGAGGGTTGAATGTACTAAATGTGGTGTTCTGGAATGTTAGGGGGCTTGGTGATCCCCTCAAGCGCACAATGGTCTCCACATCACTGAGAAAGTATCTCCTGGCCATTTGTGCATTGCAGGAGACTCATCTCACCCTGACTAATTGTCTTATGCCTTAACTTCAGGTTGGTCGGTAAAGCTTATCACGCCATGCTAGACATGTACACACTGAAATATTTTGTTTCGGAATTTTGTTTTCGTCTGAAAAAATATGTAATTGGTTACTCCCGAAATTCGGTTTTATTTATTTTGTTTCGTTAAAAAATGAATTTGTCCGAAAATCCGAAATAATTAAGGTTGAATCTGTCATTGAAGGCTTATGGTGTGTGTCGAAAGTTCTGAGAATATTCAACAGAGCAGCTAAAACTGCATGACGCCGCAATCGTACATTTCCGGTCGAATATTCTGCCTACAAGCTATAGTAGAATTCTAATGTTGTATGACACTAGTAATAATTATATTTATTAAATATTATTACTAGTCAACCAACATTAGAATTCTTCTATAGCCTATGGGCAGAGCATTTGACCATAAATGTCTGCTCGCGGTGACTGCTTCGTTGAATCTTCATGTCAAATCTTTTCTCTCTATGTCGAATAATCTTGGACTAATAGAATTAGGTTAGGCACATTCAACCTTTTTTGCTATTGTCTCTATTATGTTGAATCTTTTCTCTCTATGTCGAATCTTTTCTCTCTATGTCGAATCTTTTCTCTCTATGTAGAATAATCTTGAACTAATAGAGCTAAGGTTAGGCACATTCGACCACAGGTTTGATGGACACAGATCGCTATTGTCAGCGTCGTGTCAAATATCCTATCTATATTGAACTGTTACAATGAAAACGAAAATAAAGCATTTGTTTATGTCGGATCTTTCAGTTTTCGGATTCTGCACATTCGTTATCATTTGTTAAAACGTTAACAAAAATACCCGAAATTCGGACGAAAATGCATTCGGACGAAGACGAATGCACATGTCTACGCCACGCACACCCCCTTCTCCAGAGGGGTGAGTGTGCTGATACATGGCTCACTGTACTATCAGGAGCTGGATAGTGTGGTTGACACCGAGGGAAGATATGTTTTTTTTTTTACACTGCCATTTATTCTCTTTGAAGTGTATACTTGCCTTTGTGTATACCTGCCTCCATACAGCAAACAGGTCCTGCGGGCAGTCCTGGAATTTCAGTTGGGCCACCCAGAGGTACCTTTGTATATTTTGGGTGACTTTAATTGCTACCTGGATCCTCAGCTGGACAAACACCCCCCGGTTGCCTCAGGGCAAGGCACACGGCCCTGAGGAAACTGGCTGAGGATGTGGACTTGGTGGATTTGTGGAGGAGTAGGAACCCTGGGAAATGTCAGTTGTGTGCAGACAAATGTATGTACTGTATTTTTTTTTGTCTGTAGTTCTCTCAATAAACTTCTATTTGATTAAAAAAAAAAAGAAATCAACCCCATAGTCTCTTCACCTAAAAAAAGGTTTAAAATTTGTGGTGAGCGACACATGGGGGCATTATCAATAATTTGTATCATTTTTGTTTTGAAGCTCTTGGTATGTCTGGGATAAAGTACTCTGGCTTTTATATTTCAACATGCTGGGCATAATATTGTTGGTAGTTTCTACTAAATTGCAGTATTAAGTGACAGGCTGTTTGTAGAGATATATAGCTGAGCCAAAGTTTAGTTCTGAAAAAACAACCCAGTAGGGCGCTGTGGTTTTAACCAAAAGGTACAATATTCATGGTATTATCTGTGTGGTCTCTAAATGTTTATGTCAGTCCAAATTACATGTGGTTTCATTTTTAACTGAAGCAGAGAATAACTGTCATTACATCTCTAAAGCAGACCTTCAGTCATTTTTTCAACTTTCCACCTAATACATCTTCTGCCCTTGTTGTTTTAAATTTGGATAGTAAAACATTTTTTTTCCTGCCAGTAAATACCTTATACAGCCCACTTTCTGTTTCTTGTCTGGTCATTAGCCTAGGCTTATGACAACATGCACGGCTCTCTCTCTCACTCTCGTGAGAGTTTTCCAGGAAGGGATGGGAGATGAGTCATAGGAGGGTCAATAAGAGCTACAGAGCTGGAGGTGTGCCTCTGTGTGTCTGTGTAAATTTAGGAAGTGAACAGGCAGCAGCTTCAGCTGCCCACAGTTAAAATGGATGCAGCCAGACTTGGTGGAGGGAGATTTCTGCAGCATATTTGGCAAGTACATAATCACAGTATATACTGTATAAAATAATATGCAAAGTTTTTGGAGGGAATCTTCAGAATGGCAAAGATGTTTTTATTAAAAATGATGTGAGAAGACTGCAGTTCTTCTTTAAGTTCAGCTCTATCTGTGTATCAAGTGTGAGACCTAAGTGATTACTGGACTGTAAGCTTGTTTAGGCAGGGTTATCTCTCTGCAGTAGTGCATGTCTATAATAACTTATGCTTGTTTGTATAGCCTAAAGGGCCACTTCCATAAAATAATGTGTTTAAATAATGTACTCTGCTAATTGTGTAACACAATAGAAATTCAATTTTTGTCCCCAAACTTTAGCGGTGGGAAGTTTTGAGTGAGCAAGAACAGAAATAAACAGCATTGCAGTAATAATGGGTATAGAAAAGTTACAGGATTGGAAGATGTTCAAAGTGAAATAGTACAGTATCTTATGAGCCATTGTCTTGGTAACAGGTAAAAGCGGTAGTATTCTTGGGCATTTAAAATAATCCCCTGCAAGGCAATGGCATAATGTGCTAGTATGCACCGCGTACTAGCACATTATGAAATCCTTCCCTTTAACAAGGCCCTCTAGCAGTGCTTTCTCTGATGACATCACTCCTGCGCATGCGCATGGGAGTCATGGCCCCGACATGGAGCTCTGAAGGTACGGCACAGGTATGCCGTCCCTTTAGAGCGCATGCGCCAGTGACATCGCCAGCTGCATCCTGTGTGAATATCTCCTAAACAGAGCAAGTTTAGGAGATATTCACTGTACCTACAGGTAAGCCTTAGTATAGGCTTACCTGTAGGTACAAGTTCAAAAGTGGACTTTACTACCACATTTAGAGACATACACCTAATGTTTAAATCTTGTAGCTTATATAATTTAGTTTTATTAGTATCAAAGTTTTCATAGATATTACTTATGATAGTTGGGTATGAATCCCAGTAGGACAAATATTGGTTCTATTAAAAGGGATATGTAAAAGAAATGGACCCAAATCTTTTGGCCTATGCTGGTGTAATGTGTGGGAGGATACAGGCTTAACTATAAGGGCTAATAAAGGATCATTTTATGGATAGGTATCTAGGTAGGAAGGGGTTATTGAATGTGGGGACTGGGACTAGCAAAATTACATTTTTTGTCAAACTCTTAGATTTTTTATTTATCTTCATATATAAAAGCAGACCAGAAAAAGTGACAGTGACAAGAGTTGGGGAAATTATAATATTGCCAGGTATATTTCAGCAATTACTGCAAAAAGTTTTAGAAATAAGTATACAAATAAATCGTTTTATGTAAATAAAAGTTATTACTGCATGCAAAAAAAATCTTTATTCATATGCTGAATACTATTATTACTTTCTGCAATAGGGTAATTGCATAAAAACAAGGAAACCTGTATTTATAAAAAATGCTTGTTGTGTGGCTGTCTGTGACTTCAATAGGTCAACGGGGATGTTTCCTTTAATTAATATATCAAAGTTAGAAAAAGTGGAGCTATTTCTATAGTATATGATAGCAATAATAATATCCTTGTCAAATGTTTTTTTATTGATTACACAATAAGTTGATTTGAGTGCATTAATTACTTATACAAGGATAACCATGGTAAAGCTCTTTGTTAAACAATATTAGGTATATAAATGATTAACAAAAAGTATCTTATTAGTATTAATCAGGTACACACAACCTAAAATAAATGGTGGAAAGTAATATACCCACACCTTTAGTGATATAGTATATATCAGAACCACCTTTAGTTGCTACAGATGAGTTATGTGTGTACAGGTCAAGTGCACTTTAGTAAAGAGTTGTGGTATTAAAGTGTGGGAAAAGAGAAAAGAAGGAGGAGAAAAAGAAGTAGAAAGACAAAGATAAAGTCCACAAGTTCGATCCAGGTAACAGTTCAATGCACAATATGATTTTTCAAGAAATTAATGGGTGGGTGATTCAGTGAGTCAAATTATCAGCTACCATGGCAAAAGGACCAAGTCATTGAAATTTGGTGGTAAGTAATACTTTATCAATGGGTACCATCATTTTTCAAATTTTGGGATTTGATTACAATCAATAGCCACCATTTTGGGGTGGGACATTGCATTATTCATTCTGTGTATTGTTTCAGCCATCACCAATACAGGAGATGTTCATGCTTTGGCCATTGTTTTCTTTGCAGTAGTTAGAAGTTGAACCAAAAGTTTAAACTGAGAAAATCTTAAGCATTCTGGCTTCAGGTTAAGTAGTGCTGTGAATGGATCTGGTTGTACCAGCGTTTTGAACATTTTAGAGGTTATTGCAAAAATTTCTTTCCAGAAGATTTGAGCTATTGGACACGTCAACCAAATGTGTAAGTGTGTGCCTAAGTCTGGACAGCCCCGAAAACAGAGGGTTGAATGTGTGGGCGCATATTTAGCCACTAAAGCCTACTTGAATTCTGTGTATTAGATTACCTATGATACTGTTAAATTTTTTGCCAGGACTTTGATGTCGAGGTTCGAAAGAGAAATGGGTCGATAATTCGTGCAAGAGATATCATCAGAGAGAGGTTTCAGGATCATGCATACAATTGCCATTAGTGATTCTTGTCTAAAGGAATGCCCGTCTAACAATACATTAAAAGCCTCAGCTAGAATATGAGAAAGAACCTCTGTAAATGTTCCATAATATAAGGCTGAGTATCCATCCGGACCTGGTCTTTTATTCATCTTTAAGTCTCTAACGGAATAAGCTACTTCTTCCATTGTTATAGGTTCTTTCAATAGATTTTTTTGAACATGAGATATTTCTGGTAGGGTGATCTGGCAAAAGAAAGATTCAGCTTATGTAGGGTTGAATTCATTGGTTGACTTGTATAGAGAAGCGAGATGTGAATTTGTGGACGATTTTGACTGGGTTACTAGTATAAATGTCCTTTGATAATTTTAAACAGATTTGTTTGTTGAGTTCAGCGCTCGTGCCAGATATGTGCCTGGTTTGTTTGTTTTCGTATAGAAATTGTGTCTAGAGCATTTGAGGGATTTGTCTACAGATTCTGTGAGGAATAGGTCATATTCTAATCAGTTTTTTTCCAAGTGAGACTTTGTAATCTGAGATGGGTTATCTTGAAAGGATATGAAGGCTGCATTAAATTCTGTTTATAATTTCCATGCAAGAAATTTGCGTTCCCCTGTAAGAAATGCCATTTGTCTCTGCAAAACACCACACGGGACAGGTTTGTGAGCCTCCCAGAGTGTTAGGGGGGAAATGTCTGGATTAGTGTTATGTGACAAGTATTCCTTTAAAGCTTGTTCAACTTTCATGCGATGGGATGGGTGTTTAAGCATTATATCTGAGAGATACCAGGTTGGGTCATGCGTTTTCGGTATGGTAGAAGCTGAAGTTGTATAAACCGCATTATGGTCAGACCATGCAATGGGAATTATATCTGATGTAAGTATTTCTGGTATCATTCCAATGGTTAAGAAAATATGGTCAATATGGGTGAAAGATTGGTGAGGATGAAAAAATAAGTGAATCTTTTTTTTGTCGGGTTACTTTCTCTCCATGAGTCAACCAAGTTGTATTTAGAAAGAAGCTGGGAGAAAGGCAATTTGGTTATGGTTCTGGGTGGGACAAAGGGTGATTTATCAAGAAATGAAAGGAGGACCTGGTTAGAATCCCTGCACATAATTACTGTTCCGGTTTTATGTGTATTTATCACTTGCAATAGGTGTTAAAGGAAGGATGTGGGTTGTTTGTTAGGAGCATAGTATGAGATTATTGTAACTACAGTATCCATTATGTGTCCCATGAGTATTAAGTATCGTCCTTCTGGATCTTTTATTTATGATAAGAGAGTGATAGGTGTGGACCGGTGGAATTCTATGAGAGTTCCCCTTTGTTTGGTGTTGGCAGAAGCTGTGAAGATTTGTAGGTAAAAGGGGGACATATATTTGGGTGTGGAATTGCTGGTGAAATGTGTTTCTTGTAAGCATACAATGTGTGCCTTCCATGTATAGAAAGTGTGAAATGCTTTGGTCCGTTTCTGTGGTACATTTATACCCTGAACATTCAGGGAGAGGATATTTAATGGTGCCATGGTAACTGATCAAATAGATATGACTTACCGAGTATTATACAATTCTGGTTGTGTGGATCGACCTGTGTAAACTTAGAGAATATAAAGGTAGAGAATAATCCAGTGGAGTCTGGAGTGGAGAAGAAATGAGAAACACACAAGGTTAGAGGATGCATTTTTTGATTCAACATAAATAAGTAGTCACAAGTAGCCTGAGATAGAGGATAAAGATCCCTATCAGGGGAAAAAATGCCTTCATCGGACTCCCACGAATTATGGGTGGGGGAACGAGGGAGGCTAAGGGGGGCACACGGATCTTCCGCATGCAGGAGAAAAGCTCTATAATAAGAGCATCTAAAGGATGCATAAGTAGTTGGATCGCAGGGTATCCAATAGTTTCTATGCTAGTTGTTCTGGAATAACTATGGAGAATTAACACCATCTTGAGCCAGCCGGTTCAGCTAATGGTAGACCATTTAGAACTATGGTAGGGATGGTTACTATTGTGCGGTGTTTTGGAATTAACCTAATGAACCTATGAAATTAAATACATTTTCTAATAAACTGGGAACTAAGAAACTATGAGGTATCTTACACGCACTCTAATGCCGCGTACACACGAACGGACTATCCCGCTGCCGAAGCACCCGAAAAGCGTCATTAACCCTTTAGCGGGGGTTAAAAGCGCCCCGATAGCGGATGAAAAGTGCTGCAAAAATAGTGGCACTTTACCACCAACACCCTCCTGCCCCAGTGTAAAAGTTCCCTTTCTAATGAAGCCCTGCACTCTGTGTCCCTTTAAGCCACAGCCAATATTCAGCATAATGAAAGTCACACCCAATAATTGTCGCTGCACTTTTCTTTTTCACGGGCAGGAGAGCCCCACTTATGATTTTGCACACAGGCCCACTATGTTTAGAACACACCCCGATAACCAACCTTTCTGAGCAGGTGCAAAGGGCACCATCTTGTGTCACTCTTGCAAATTGAGAGAGCTAAACAACCCAACTCACTGTGTGTAGCTGGCTGCTATGTAACGGTTCTGACCTGTGAAATTTCCAGGTCACAATGGCAGTGCAGCTGCAGTAGCCAGCTATACACTGTGCTGTGGCTGTGTGTAAGGGAATGCAATCTCAGCTATTTGCTGTGTGGGGAGGAGGAGATCTGCTACCTGTGCCCAGGCTGTGTGCAGTGCAGGCATGGGTGAAGGAGCTATTCTAAGTGCCCTACCAGCAGTGTCCCTTGCCCTGCCAGCAGTGACCCCTGTCCCCTGCCCTGCCAGCAGTGACCCCTGTCCCCTGCCCTGCCAGCAGTGGCCCTTTTCCTCTGCCCTGCTAGCAGTGGCCCTTGTCCTCTGTCCTGCCAGCAGTGGCCCTTGTCCTCTGCCCTGCCAGCAGTGACCCCTGTCCTTTGCCCTGCCAGCAGTGACCCCTGTCCTCTGCCCTGCCAGCAGTGGCCCTTGTCCTCTGCCCTGCCAGCAGTGGCCCTTGTCCTCTGCCCTGTCAGCAATGGCCCCTGTCCTCCTTTTTGCCAGCTCCTGTCCTCCTCTCTGCTGACCCCATCTTCTGCCTTGCTGACCCCTGCCCACTGCCCTACAAACTAATGGCCTGTGTGCACTGCCCTACATACTGCTGACCCTATCCTCTGCTCAGCTGACCTCCCATCCTCTGCCCCTCTGAAATTTTTTGCACCCTCACATCAGACAGGCTAGATCCAGCCCTGATGGGACCCGAAGATCTCGGTGAGAGCCCGGTCTCTGTGCTGGGACTGCTCTGTGCAGCATGCTCCCAGTATAAACCCATATATGCGGCCCCATGGATAAAGACGTGCTTCCTTGTCACTGCATAAACATGAACACTCAGCAGGAAGAGGTTAAAGTAGACTGAAACTGATTAACTATTTTAGTTCTATTACTATGGGTATAACGAGGAAGATAACAGACGGTGAGTGATACACTTTTATCACAATAAAATGAATAGCACTAAAAGTAACTGAATTACACTGGGCTCTGCACAAAATAAAATAAATGAAATAGGTAAACTAAAGTTAGAGAAAGCTCAGTGGTTGTATCAGTGTTGGTGGTCTTATTTGTGAATTTAAAAAAAGTAGATGTAGGTGGACCTTGCATTGGCTTTGCTAGTTCCAGAATCCAGTTTTTAGTAAAGTATTGTGGTCTGCACTATACTGGTGGATATTGAAACCTTATGAATCACACTCGACTCATTCTGTCAAACCTTTGTTCTTCACTATTTCAGTGACGACCAGATTTGTGTAATTCCACTATCACCATCTATTTTATATGTGTAGAAATTCAGGACAAATAATTAGTAAGTTTACCAGAAATATGCAAAAAAAAAAAAATAAAAATTTGGTAATGAAGTATAAAAATGTGAAGCATTTGATGAATGTATGATCCTCTATTCCTTGTAAAATGAAAACATCTGCTGACCTGCACATGTATAACTTGGCAGCCGATGCCTCTTGAAAACAGGAGTGATTATTACTGTACATCATAGCCTTGGGCAAGAGAGGTGAATCCAGGTTGTTCTGTGGGAGAGATTATCATGTCAGTCCAATCGTGTATAGCATGCTCAATGCTAGGCTTTACAAACATTTGTTTTAATGTTATTATTGTGGTTGTTTTTATCTATACGCGGTATAAGCCTTATGTATTATTATAGCTGCTAGCAAAGGATTTGATGAAGGCATCTGTTGAAACGCTGTTGTATGTTTTCTCTTAGGAAAAAAGAAAAAATCTGGAGCAATCTGTTCAACAAAATAGTGCTCATTAAAATGTACATAAAAGTGGAAGTAATAACAAGACAGTACTGTATATACATAACGGATAAACATATGATGCAACCATTTTACCCACAAAAGGATTTGTAATTCTGCTTAGCTAGTATTGCACAATTATTTCCTAGTTTGGTTTGCAGTCTCCCTAATGCCCGGGCAGGCAAAATACGAAGATGTAAACCTGGACCAAAAAGTAATGTTGGTAATGGCTTAGCAATACAATTTGGCAGATGTTTGAATCAAGACTAGTTAAAAAAATATTACAAATACTTTGACAGGTAAAATAGTTAAAGAACACATCGATCTTTGTGCACTTATCCTCGGGGCTGGTGCAAGGATTTTTGACACCCTAGGTGAAACCTAATTTTGCCGCCCCCATTAGCTCCACCCCTGACTCCACCCCCTTTGACCTGCCCATGTGACAGGAGGCGGCGCTATACAGGAAGCACCGGCTCTGCATCCTCTAGCGCTGGCTCCAGTGCTGCGCCTCTAATTACACTACCAGCCAGGCGGAGCAGCTGCCTGAGACTGAGTTAGCTACATGCTGCAGCCTGCAGAGCATGCAGACACAGAGGGAAATCAGCGGCTGGGTGCCCCTAGGCAGCAGTGCGCCCTAGGCGGCTGCCTAGTTTGCCTAGTGGTAGCACCGGCCCTGCTTATCCTTCAGAATCCCCCTTCTTTATTTTTGGTAATAGCTAAGGATGGAGCTTGCATTGGCAGGGATCCGGGGTTCACTCAGACTTTGGACTGTCGCAGTTCGGCAAATTATCAAACTAAATTGTGTGTCCCCCCACACACACCCACAGAAGCTAAACACCAGCTGCAGCCAGAAGTCATTCATTTACTGTTGATATTACTACCACCATTAAATGAGAACTTCCCGTTGTGTGGGCTGCATGTGTCTTCAGGTGGTAGGACTCAAGGAGCTTCCTGCCGCCTAGCAACTGAAGGTCCCTAGCAACCATGATACCATTGGTTGCTAGAACGCTAGTGAAATTAGAAAGAAAAACATGATATGTATAACAACCAGTGGTGGCTGGCACTCAATTTTCCAATTTTCACCCCCCCCCCCTCAGCCAGCCAGCCAACCACATAATCCATTCCCCCTGGCATTTGCTTGATCGCCGCTCCCCCCATTGCTCAATTGTTCACCCGCCGTGCCCCCCAGCCCCTGCTCTTACCACATCCAGGTGGCGGCTTCCCCCCATGCGTCTCCTCCCGGCGGTCGCTTCCCCTCCCAGCCAATTAGGATTCGCAGCAAATCTGGTCTTAGGACTCCTGGCCAATCAGGACTAAGGACCCCGCTTCCTGATTGGCCAAGAGGAGGAACAGGCATGCATTAGCAAATATTAATTTTCTAATGCCACACAACTGGGTGGGCTCAGGGCGCCCCTTAACTGCCCCCTAGTGGTTAACCCCTTCACTGCCAGTGTCATTTACACAGGCCTCAGTGCATTTGTATAGCACTGATTGGTCCCAAAAATGTGTCAAAAATGTCCGATGTGTCCGCCTCAATGTCGCAGTCACAATAAAAATTACAGATAGTCGCCATTACTAGTAAATAAAAAATTATTAATAAAAATTAATAAAAATGCATTAAAACTATCCCCTATTTTGTAAACACTATAACTTTGGCGCAAACCATTCAATAATCGCTTATTGCGATTTTTTTCTACCAAAAATATGTAGAAGAATATGTATCAGCCCAAACTGAGGAAAAAAATATTATTTATATTTTTTTGGGGGATATTTATTATAGCAAAATGTAAAAAAATAATGTGTTTTTTTCAAAATTGTCGCTCTTTTTTTGTTTATAGCTCAAAAAATAAAAACTGCAGGGGTGATCAAATACCACCAAAAGAAAGCTCTATTTGTGGGAAAAAACAGACGTACATTTTGTTTGAGAGCCACGTCGCACGACTACGCAATTGTCAGTTAAATTGACGCAGTGCCGAATCGCAAAAAGTGCTCTGGTCAGGAAGGGTGTAAATTCTTCAGGGGCTGAAGTGGTTAATAGTGCTCCCCCACTCACTAGAGCATTATGACTCCCAGAGTTTTAGCTACCAGATTCAAAAACAGCCTTCACACTTTCCTCATCTTCAAGAGCAAAGAAACTGGATCCTCCTTGGTCACTTCTGTCAGTCTTCCTCCTAGTCTTGGCTTCTATCAACGCAGCTTTCTATGGAGGCACTCGCTGGAGGGGAGGAGCAGGAATACTAGTGGGGGACCAGAGACGAGGAGGTTCAAGACCACTTTGTGCAATTCCACTGCACAGAGCAAGTAAGTATACACCTGTTTGTTATTTAAAAAAAAAAGCATTTACAATCACTTTACTACAAGATACATTACATTGCCAAAAGTATTGGTACACCTGCCTTTACACAAACTTTAATGGCATCCCAGTCTTAGTCCATAGGGTTCAATATTAAGTTGGCCTACCCTATGCAGCTATAAGAGCTTTTACTCTTCTGGGAAAGTTGTCCACAATGTTTAGGAGTGTGTCTATGGGAATGTTTGACCATTCTTCCAAAAGCGCATTTGTGAGGTCAGGCACTGATGTTGGACGAGAAGGCCTGGCTCACATCCTCCGCTCTAATTCATGCCAAAGGTGTTTTATCGGGTTGAAGTCAGGGCTCTGTGCAGGCCAGTCAAGTTTTTCCACCCAAAACTCGCTCATCCATGTCTTTATAGACCTTGCTTTGTGCACTGGTCCAAATCATTTGGTGGAGGGGGGATTATGGTGTGGGGTTGTTTTTCAGGGGTTGAATGAATGAATGATTTGTATAGCGCTGCAACTGCGAACTGAATCACCTCGAGGCGCTTGACTGCTCTTGTTGGGATGCCATGTTTTAGAAGAGGTGGGTCTTGAGTTTTTTCCTGAAGGTCTGATGGTTTTCTTCCATGCGGATGTTGTTTGGTAGCGCATTCCATAGCCGGGGTCCCTGTACTGCAAATCTTCGTTCTCCCTTCGATTTGTAGCAGGCTTTGGGGATGAGAAGGCGATTTTGGTTTGTTGATCGAAGGCTGCGATTTGGTATGTATTTTTCTATTTTCTCACAAAGGTATTGAGGCGCATTTCCTTGTGTACATTTGTGGGTGAGGCAGAGGGTCTTGAATATGATCCTATCTTTTACCTTGAGCCAATGGAGGGTCCTCAGGGATGAGGAGATGGATTCCCAGGGTTTCTTTCCGGTGACTAATCTTGCTGCTGTGTTTTGGATAATTTGAAGGCGTGCAATCTGGTAATCCGGTAATCCTATGTACAGGGAGTTTACATAGTCGAGACGCGAATTGATGATCGTTCCTACTACTACCGATTTTTCCTTTTCCGGGATGAAGGGGGTGAGTCTGCGTAACAGGCGATGGAGATGGTGGGATCCGCTGATTACGGATCCTATTTGTGCCTCCATTGTCATCTCTGAATCAAAGATGACTCCGAGGCTTTTGGCTTTGTTGCTTGGAAGGATGGTCCATCCCAAGATGGTTGGTGGTGTCCAAGGGGTCTTCGTCTTTTTCCTTTGGTTTGCGTCGAGGAGCAGTAATTCTGTTTTTGATCCATTTAGTTTGAGGGAGCTAGTGGTCATCCAGTCCTCTATGGCCCCTTAAGGGAACTCTTAAGGCATCAGCATACCAAGACATTTTGGACAATAATGCTCCCAACTTTGTGGGAACAGTTTGGAGATGCTCCCTTTATTCCATAAATACATGGATGAGCGAGTTTGGGGTGGAGGAACTTGACTGGCCTGCACAGAGTCCCAACCCAATAGAACACCTTTGGGATGAATTCGAGCGGAGACTGCAAGCCAGGCCTTCTTGTCTAAGAAGGCCAGAAATGAGAACACGATTCTCTATCTAAAGCTAAAAAAGTTTTAGTTAGTGATACATTTTAAGCTAATATAACAATTATTAGGGAAGTGATTATGTTTCTGACTAGATATATACATTATAAAAAGTATTTTTAAGACCTATTATATTGTGCTTTTGTCGCTATTAAGAAAATAGCCTATGCTTTTATGGTGTTCAGTTATCATTCCATTCCATGTGAGTCACAATTTTACCACTGTAAATAGCTTGCTGCTAGATTGTTATTTTCTCTGCTAAGTGGTTTACTTTAGATAAATATATTTGATTGATTTGAATGTACTTTTTCCTCTCACTTTAAAAAAAATTTTCTCCCACTTTTTAATTCTTTTTTTCTATCTTTAAAATATATATATATATTTTTTTTAATTTCCACAGGGTACTTGATTAGGAGTTTTCATTATTAGCTGCTTTAAAGTACACCTGTCAAGAAATATGTGGACCTCCCATTCCTGAAAGTTCTGTGTCCTTGGCTGTCATGCTGATGTTTTACATTCCATGCTTACTGAATCAAGGCCCCAGAACAAGCGGAGAGATAAGAAATTTCAGCTTTCCTAATTTCTTTTGCTGAATGTTTTGTGACTGAAGTCGAGCTATGGCAGCCTACATGTCTCTCATGCCATGCATATTTTAGATGTGACTGCAAGACTAATGCCCCATACACACGGTTGGAAATTCCGACCACAAAATTTGTTGGATTTTTTCAGACAGATTTTGTCCGACACTGGTGTTGCATACACACGGTCGGACAAAGTTGTCGGAAAATCCGATCATTCTGAAAGTGGTGACGTTCGTTGCGTACGACGGAACTACGTAGAGGCTAGTAGCCAATAGCTTTGGTCTCGTAATTTGATCTGAGCATGCTTGGCACTTTGTCTGTCGGAATTCTCTACACACGATTGGAAAAAGTCCGATCGGACTTTGTTGTCGGAAAATTTGAGAGCAGGATCTCAAACTTTTTCTGTCAGAAGTTCCTGATGGAAAAAGTCAGATGGAGCCCACACACGGTCGGATTTTCTGACAACATGGTCCGATAGGACATTTTCCGTCAGAAATTCCGACCGTGTGTATGGGGCATTAGGCCCCTTTCACACGTGCGGAGAATATGTCGGTATTTTATCCATCCATTTTCGGATGAAATATGGACATACATGCATGCCTATGGGATAGCGGGTGTCAGCAGATGAACATCTGCTGACACCCGATATCATCCGTCCCTGCTTTGGTCCGATTCTGCAGACGGAGGAAAATCCTATTTTTCTATCCATCTGCAGAGCGGATCGGATGAACACGGACAGATGGTCCGTGTTCATCTGATCCCCCCCCATAGGGGAGAGTGGAGACCTGACAGAGCGGTCTCTGCACAGGGTGCAGGGTCCGCCCTGTCATCCGCCGGCTCAGCGGGGATCAATGGAGTGATCCCCGCTGAGCAAGCGGATGTTCACGGATCCGTCCCGTGTAAAAGGACCCTTAAGCTGGGCATAGGTGGCTAGTTTTTTCTGTTCAGCCAGCAGGTTGAATGAAAAAAATAAATAACAGACTCCTGCACACAAGTGAGGTGGATGGAGGGATGTCTCTGCACAGACAGGGCAATCTACAAAGACAAGGTGGTGGTTGTGAAAGCAGGGCAGCCCGCTAGGAGCCACTCTGTAGCTGTCAGAATAGCTGACAGCAACTTAACCACTTCCCAACCGGCGCACACAGATGTACGTCGGCAGAATGGCACGGACAGGCAAATGGGCGTACAGGACGTCCCTTTAAATTTGCCGCCGTGCCATTGCATGCGCACCTGCCGCGGCGCACGCCGGTCGGGACCTCCATGAGTCCGATCGCGGGTCCCGCGGACTCGATCACCACGGGGATACCCGCGATCGTCTCACGGGGAGGAAGAACAGAGAGATGCTAAAGTAAACAAGCATCTCCCCGTTTGGCCTAGCAACAGTGTCACTGATCTCTGCTCCCTGTGATTGGAGCAGAGATCAGTGATGTGTAAAACACAGGCAAGCCCCCCACAGTTAGCAACACGCCCCTAGGACACACTTAATACCTACACTGCCACCTAGTGGTTAACCCCTTCACTGCCAGTGTCATTTACACAGGAATCAGTTCATTTGTATAGCACTGATTGCTGTATAAATGACAACGTTCCCAAAAATGTATCAGAAATGTCCGATGTGTCCACCATAATGTCGCAGTCACAATAAAAATCGCTGATCACCACCATTACTAGTAAAAAAAAAAAGATTAATAAAAATGCCATAAAACTATCCCCTATTTTGTAAACGCTATAAATTTTGCGCAAACCAATCAATAATCGCTTATTGCGATTTTTTTTTACCAAAAATATGTAGAAGAATACGTATCGGCCTAAACGGAGGAAAAAAAACATTTTTTTTTATACATTTTTGGGGGATATTTATTATAGCAAAATGTAAAAAATTATGCTCTTTTTTTTTTTTATATAGCGCAAAGAATTAAAAACGCAGCAGTGATCAAATACCACCAAAAGAAAGCTCTATTTGTGGGAGAAAAAGGACATCGATTTTGTTTGGGAGCCATGTCGCACGACCGCGCAATTGAACTGTGGGTGAGGCTTAGGACATTGACACAAACCTTTTTTAAAAGAGCCTGATGACAAAAGGGGAGGGGTTCCCTCCTCCAGAGACTCTTGGGGGGAAAAAAAAGAGCTTGTGCTAGGGTTTGTTTATTTCTTAACCCCCTACTGACAGACAGTACAGGTAGATAGTAAGTTAGGATTAGGGATGGGCTTCTTCTGTTTTGGAAGTATCGTGGGGAATGGCTGTTCACCCTGCCATAGCAACATCAACATTTTCCAACCAGCTGGTAAGGCTTCCCTCTAGGGGGAGGCGCTCCAGCTGAAATTTCTGTGTTATTTCTTGTAGCTAGGATATATATATACTGTAAATGTGTAATGTACTCAAGTGTTATTTCAAAAAAAGTTTATTTTTCATACCAACTTATTTTGTACATTGCCCCATCCAAGTTTGTTCCCTTTTCACTTCCTTCTTTTCCTTATGGGATGCTCTGCATTTTTCTCCTGGGCCCCTTGTGGGGGGGGGGGGAGCATCCTCTAGCTAAGTGTGCTAGCTGTAGTGTAGGCAAATTGTTTGGCTTGGCTAGCAGCCAAGCTTGCGCTGAATCTGGGTCAGGGTGAGTGACTCAGGGAGGCTAAATGACTCATCAGGCGGCACGTCTGGTACCTCCCCCTACTTGCTGGAACCCTGGAAAAGCTTCCAGAAGAATGGAAGGGAGGTTAGGAGGAGCTGCCTGGAGTATTAAGGATGGCCCCAGCCAATCCCCAGCTGTCTATATTGTTTATATGTTTTTATTATACCATGCAAATGTGCCATGTGATTGTTTTAACTTTTTATGTATCATGGTCCTCAATATGTCAATGTCATGTTTTATTACCTATGTATGTACCTGTTTTACCAGGGTATATTATTTGCTGCGTTACAATTTAACAAGGGGCCCTCAGATCCCTCCTCCCACCCCCTTTGTGAATGGGTATGGAGTACATTGTACCCCTACGCATTCACCAAAAAAAGTGTCAATGTTAATAATGACAAGAGAAAATTTGGAACAAGTCCTTTATAAAAAAAATAACTGTCCCACGATGTCCATTCATCTTCGATCACAGCGTCCAGTGACCTGATAAAAAAAAAAAAAAGAAATGGAAAAAACTCAAACTCCATGGGAGGCTCCCGCTGACTGAAGCCTCTTCGTGATGACAGCTGTTATATAGCTGAGGGTGAGGCCACCAGGTTATGTAAACAGGTGACCTCACCTACCTCTGACGTTACATAACGTCAGAGGGGATGGGGTCACCTGTTTACGTCACCGGGTGGCCCCGCCCTCAGCTATATAACAGCTGTCATCGGGAAGAGGCTTCAGTCTGCGATAGCCACCCACGGAGGCAGAGTTTTTTCTGTTCTTGTTTTTTATTTTTTTTTATTGAGTCGTCGGACGCTGTGGTTGAAGATGAATGGACATTACGTGACAGTTTTTTTTCTTTTTTTTTCTAATAAAGGAAATTGGACAAATAAATTGTCTCTTGTAATTTTTAACATTTTGATACTTTTTTGGTGAATGGGTAGGGGTACAATGTACCCCTACCCATTCACATAAGGGTGGCCAGGATCGGGGGTCCCCTTGTTAAAGGGGGCTTCCAGATTCTGATAAACCCCCCACCCGCAGACCCCCACAACCACCGGGCAAGGGTTGTGTGGATGAGGCCCTTATCCCCATCAATATGGGGACAAGGTGCTTTGGGGGCGACCCCAAAGCACCCTCCCCATGTTGAGGGCATGTGGCCTTGTACGGTTCAGGAGGGGGCCGCAAGCAGTTTTAAATTAAAAATGTTCTCGTTTACAAATGTAATTTTGCTGCTCTCATTCATAAAACTACGTACGGCTGCCGTGTAAGCAGCCTTACATAGTGTGGGGCATGGACAATCATGGCCCCCTGAGCCATGATTGGCTGAAGGCACCCTGCCTTTGGCCAATCATGGCTCTCACAGCAGAGTGCACTGTGATTGGCCAATGCATGCAGGTCAGGTGCATGCTTTGGCCAATCAGCAGCCGTCAATGCACTGGGATCTCGCAGTGCATTGAAGGTCTCGCCGTTCATTATGGCGCATTCCACAGGTGCTGGAATTTCCCGTGAACGCCACATAATGTTTGGTATATCGAGTAAAACTTACATTCAACTCAAACCGCAGGCTCATCACTATTCAGCATTGATCAGTGTATTTTGACAGGGGGGAGTCCCTGCTGTCAGAATACAAGAGGGGGAGATCTCTACATCCACATTGCTTGTTGGGATGCAGAAATCTGTGAGGTTTTATTTTTTTTCCATTGAGGCCGTTGGTTGAATAAAAAAAACCTCAGTGTGTACCCAGCTTTGGCTTCTTTGTGTCTTCTGTGTGGACAACCGGAAGCCCTAAGACTGCTGTCTGGCTCCACCTTCTTGGATGTGATGTCAGAAGTCCCAGCAAACTCAGAGCTGTCACATGACACCTATTGTATTCCCCTACCCAATTCCCTTGGCTGCTACATAAAGCCAAATAGAGAGAAGAGGGAATGGGTTGGAGAAGCTGTCAGCACAGAAAGTAATAAGACACTCCCAGAAGAGGAGAGGGCTATGACGTGTGTGTAAGGAAGTAAGAGGCTGTAAGGTTGATTTACAAAAAACGGAGAGTGGAAAATCTGATGCAGCTGTGAATAGAAACCAATCAGCTTCCATTTTTTTTTGCCAAAGCTTAATTGAACAAGCTGAAGTTAGAAACTGATTAGTGACCATGCACAACTGCACTAGATTTTGCATTCTCTAGGTTTAGTAAATCAACCCTACAGTGAGCAAATTGACTAGCCAAAGTTAAAGGCAAATTGGAAGTGAATCAAAAATTGTTTTTGGAAAGGAAAATTCTAAAAGCAAACATTTAAAGCACTTTATTTGTCTGGGTTTTCAAAAAATAATTAAAGCATTTCCTCCCAAAATGAATTTCCAATGATGTTGGATGATCTGGATGATATATGAGTTCACTGCAAAAGCATCACATAAAATTGAATGTAAGTGTACTTGGCTCGGCTCCCAGTCACGCCCAGTCCTGCCCTATGATGGACATAACACAGCGACTGGGCATGACTGTGAGCCAAGCCGAGTACGCGGGAGCCGACGAGATACACAGGACTCTGTATCTCGGCGGCGCCATTTTTAAATTTCAAGACTGCAATGACAAGGCTGAAAATGACAAGGCTACACTGACAAGGCTACAAATGACACTGACAAGGCTGCAAATGACAAGGCTACACTGACAAGGCTGCAAATGACACTGACAAGGCTGTAAATGACAAGGCTACACTGACAAGGCTGCAAGGGACACTGGACATGGCTGCAGATGGATGAGCAAGGCTGCAGAGGGACACTGATAAGACTGCATTGATGGGCATTTAAATGTAAGTTTTTCCTTAAAATTCCCTCCTAAACTTGGGGTGCGTGTTATATGCCGGCGCGTGTTATACACCGATAAATACGGTAATGTAAATAAGGTAGGGCACGAAAGTGACTCAAGCCCAGGGGCCCCCACCACCCTAAAGCCCCATACACACGCGCGGATTATCCGAGGACCAGGTCCGTCGGATCCTGTCCGTCATACTTTGTCCGATGTTGGTGTTGCATACACACGGTCGGACAAAGTTGTCGGAAAATCCGATCATTCTGAACGTGGTGACGTTTGTTGCCTACGACGGGACTACGTAGAGGCTAGTAGCCAATAGCTTTGGTCTTGTAATGTGATCTGAGCATGCGTAGCACTTTGTCCGTCGGAATTCGATACACACGATCGGATTTGGTGTGATCGGACTTTGTTGTCGAAAAATCTATCCAGCAGGAGATAGGACTTTGTCCGTCGGACAATCCGATGTACACTGTCTGATGGTGCCTACACACGGTCGGATTTTCCGACAACATTGTCCGATAGGACAGAATCCATGGGAAAATCCGACCGTGTGTATGGGGCTTAAGTCCTGCCCTGCCTGCATGCTACGTAATATAACAGGGATATGCAATTAGTGGAGTCCAATGAGGCATAACGCAACTCTGACAGCCACAAACCTGACACCCAGAGGCAGAGGCATGAAGGGGCTTGTAGTTTTGCAACAGCTGGAGGTCCGCTAATTGCAAATGCCTGCAATATCCCTGCAATATAGCATCTAAAGGTGAATAAAGCTCTCCTAACGTAAAATGCATACATTTTTAAGCATTACAATTCTGTTTTATTACATAAAAGTCCCACTAATGTGATCTAATTTTAATCCGCTGAATTTGTTAATTATATTTCGAAATACATTTATGCAGGGGAAGCCATTCCACTGGGAGAAGACAGTGATTATCACTAGCTGCTATAGCAGCCACTAGCGATAATCATAAGAGAATTTGGTAGGTTGGTTGTACCCAGGTTGATCGATTGAACAACTTGGTAAATTTAGCCTGCCCATTAAGTTTGCATCTCGACTGGTTCCTGCTGAACCGGCTGAGATTTGAACCGTGTATGGCCGGCCTTACAATTTGTTTACTATAAAAAGCAAGATAATAAAATATATGTATACAAATCCTAACTAGCCTTAAAACTGTCCTCTTCCCCCTCCTAATACACATGCTAACTAACCTGTGTAAGAAAGAGGTATATACCTGTACTTACCTATTTTTAGCCCAGTCTAGTCAAGTGATTTTGCTCCTGTGTGTCAGCCAACATGGTTGCAGGGGAGAGGAGGGAGCACTGCGAACGTATGGGCCATTAAAGCCTATAAGTATCATTACACTCCCATTACCAGCTGTTATCGGAGCCCTCTACCCTGCAGCCGGTGCTGGCTGACACAGGGAGATCATGTGACTTGGCCCAGAGCTGCTTGAAAATAGGTAAGTACAGGTCTTTTTTACACAGGTTAGTCAGAATAGGTGTTAGGGGGAGGGAGGGGACAGTTTTGGTTTTGACCACAATTGTACTTTAAATTCCTGTCTGTCCTGAAAAATAAACAATGTTTAATAAATAAAGGTAAACTACAAAAATGAAAGGATATAATGTGGGGAACCTAAACATGGCCGAAATTAAATAAATGCTCTGGGACTCATAGAATATAGGTAGAAAAAGGTCTTGGGTTAAGCGATTAAAGAGCAATTTCTGTCAATGACTGATAGTGATGATAGAATAAGTATAATCATTGCTTTCAGGAAAATCTTTTTGATAAAGATGATAGAATAGGTGATTACCATTGCTTTCAGTGAGTTGAAGCTCCCCATAGGTAGCAGGTTCTTGCCTATGAAGTCAGTCAGTGAATGAGTTTGACAATTACTAGGGTGTTAACCTTCAAAGAGCAGAACATTTTAATAACGGGCAATTTATTTTTGATTCCATGTCCACTAAGAAAGTGATTTAAAGTAATAAAATATAAAAACCTGTCTTGAGGAGCTTTACACACAATTCTTTTGGTCACAGACTATAAAGAGCTCTGTCTACAAGCACCTAGAGACACAGTCGGGGAAGAAGTGTTTAAAGAAATTGAGTAGAGAAGATTCAATATCCTCCAAAGCTCCAGAAATTCCTCAAATTCTCATATTGTGTCCTCTTCCCTTGTTAACTATAACTTCAAATTGCAGAGACAGTTGTGAAATACATTCCGCCCCTTCCTCTATTCTCTGACTATAGCCTGCATGGTGATACTTTAGGTAACTTGGTGATTTTCTAAATCATCTGTTCTAAGAGCAGTGCCTGTAATTTTTGCTTCAAATTTGTTTAGCTAATGTGGTAGTGAACATCAGAATTACTTTATTCAGCATAGAAATCTAGATGGTCTCCTGATGCACTTTTGTGATTTAAGCCACAGAAGCAATATTTTTTACAAAAAAAAACAGTTTAGGCATGGTGCAGACTCTCTATCTGGAGAAAACCAGGATAGTGCAACACATGCACTCTAAACAAGGAAACGTTATAGGGAGGAGGGATTCCCAGAAATAGCAACTAAATTGTAATAGTGACCCACTTTAAAATCAAAGTAGATTGCTTCCAACTGGCCTCAGTTCTGGGCATGAGCCTCAAGCCAAAAATTGAAAAGAAAAATAAGACACTCCTAAACTATCTCATTACACTGGAGGCAGAGGGTTGATATGGAAAGCTGTTATAGTTGAACCTGCATGTGAAGTGTGAAGAAGGTGGGCAAAAATTGTATTTTTGTATTACCAGTAAACTTCTTTTCTTGCAGTACAGTACAAAACACATGATCTTACTCTTTAAACATGAGGTCAATGCAGCTACCTTCAGGTTATTGGAAATTGGTAATAAAGCAGGTGCAGGGACATCGCCTATATAATGTCTCCCACTACCCAGCTAGCCTTTGTTTTGTAACAAGCAATAGAGAGATTATACAGAACAAAGGGGAGGGACCAGTGTCCCGTACTGTAGTCATACAGTATAGGGCATAAGATCTTTAATCTTTAACCATGGACATCCAAAAGCAACCCAACTGAGGGGTGGGTGACAAAAAATACCAATAGGCCCACATAACAAACATGTCAAGAAAGGCTCGTTAGAAAATAGAGAGCAGCTTTTAGCACCTTAGACCTGAAACTTGCATCAGAGGAGGCCTGAACATGCAACCAGTAAAACTTAAAGCGCAGTTCCACCCAAAAGGGGAAATTTCCGCTTTAAGCACTCCTCACCCCCTAACATGCCACATTTGGCATGTCATTTTTTTTTTTTTTGGAAAATTCTTTTTATTCACAGTTTTTTAAACAGCAATAAACAACCATAACAGAAACCCACATAAATTCCCCCCCCCTCCCCCCTCCCCGTTGTGCAATGTCCCAATTATAACAGGAATGTAAACACAATCACGTGCCCTCCGGGCTACTCAAATCATATTACAGCACATGCTCAGGTAAAACAATAAACACAATCATCTAGTAGCTATACCGCCTGTCTCGTCATATCAAGCAGTGTATGTTTCTTTCGTGTAATATTCAACCCATTACTCATGCAGTAACTCAGACAGTACCATCCGAAGAGAGCCAGCACTGCCATACCTTCTCAAATTTTTTGGGGCACCCCCTACTTAAGTAGGTGGCTTTATATAAGGGTAGTGCTCTATTCACTATGCCTTTCCAGAAGGCCAAGGATGGGGCCTCAGGTTTTTTCCAGCATAAAAGGATGGCTTTGCGTGCATAAAATAAGGTGAGAGAGATCATGGTTCTTTGTGCCCTAAGTGGTGCTACTTCCTCCACCAGGCCCAACATACATACTGATATCGTCATGGGGACAGGTAGCAGGATCAGTTCCTGGATGGTCTTTGTGACCCCTGTCCAGAATACCTGTATGGACGGACACTGCCAGAATACATGATCGAAGTCCGCCCCTGTCGCGTTACAACGCCAGCAGGTGGCGCCATTCAAACCATAGATGCTGGCTAGTCTTGCTGGGGTATAATATACCCTGTGAAGTATCTTAAATTGAATGTACCTGTCACGGGCCGATACTAGGACCTGAAAAGGGTGGTCCCACATATCGTCCCAGTCATCTCCTTGGAAATTGGGAACAAGTGAGCTCCATTTCTCCCTACATTTACTGAGTGCCGGAGGCCTGTCTGCAAATAGCTCCTTCCGATAGCGTCTTCCGCACAGACTCATCACAGAGCAACTGTTCTAAAGGTGAGGATTGCAGTAACACTGCTCCTGTGCCAAACTGTGCAGAAAAAGCATGCCTCAGCTGCAGATAACGTAAGAAGTACCAGTTTGGGAGATCATGTTTATCTTTCAATTGATTAAAGGAAAGAAGCTTCCCCCCCCCTACTATGTTCTTTAATTGTTTGATGCCAACTCTGGCCCATATTACTGGATCTGGGATATCGTTAAAATGGGATAACCTGGAATTGAGCCACAATGGTGTGTCCGGTGACCAGGCCTCCATGTCTGTGTGCATTAGTACCTTTGCCTTGTCCCACGCGCGAATAGTAACACGCATGGAGCCAGTCAAAGGCGCCGCTGCCTGTGGCCCTCTAAACACTAAATAGTAAAGACTCTCATAGGATCCCACTAGAGCAGCCTCCAATACTGTCGCTGCATCCCCGTCATCCCTTGTTAACCACCGTCTGGCAAATACCATCTGTCCTGCAATAAAATACTTAAACAAGTCAGGAAGGGCCAGCCCTCCCTGTCCATAGGGTTCCTGTAATGTACGGAGACTCACTCTGGGGTGTCCAGAGCTCCATAGAAACGAGCTAAAGAGGCTGTTTACGCGCCGAAAGAAGGAGCAGGGGACCCACACGGGAGTATTGCGCAAAAAATAGAGGAACACTGGCAGTATCTTCATTTTAAGTAGATTCACCCTACCAATTAAGGAGAGTGGAAGATGCTTCCAAGCCTCTAATTGTATTTTAACCTTCGTGATCAGTGGCATTAGATTAAGCGTCAAGTAGTCCTTAACTTGGGGGGATATACGTATATCCAAATATTTTATTTCCGTAACCCAGGCAATGGGCACCAAGGGTGATGCCCGTGCCTGAGCCCCATCATCAATGGCCATGATATTGGACTTTTCCCAATTCACCCGCAACCCTGAGAAATTTGCGAATGTGCTTAAGATCTCAAATACTGCCTCCAAGGATGAACCCGGGTCTTCTAAAAAGAGGAGCATATCATCAGCATATAGGGCCGTGCATTCTCGAATGCCGCCTACCTGAAGGGCTTTAACCTCTGTGGATGCTCTCAGAGCAATGGCTATAGGCTCTATGGCCAAGGCAAATAAAGATGGGGAGAGGGGGCAGCCTTGCCGCGTTCCCCTCCCCACCGAAAACTGTGCGGAAACTTGAGTACCTATCTTAATTGCTGCCTTGGGTGAGCTGTATAGGAGGGATATCCATGTAAGGAACTCCTCTCCAAACCCCATATGCCGTAATACAGTGGACATGTAACACCAGTCCACCGAATCAAAGGCTTTAGCCATATCTAAGAAAACAATCACCCTGGCTCCGGGATTAGCATGGTCGATCTGTAGGTGCGCAAACAGCCTGCGGAGATTTGTATCAGTGGACTTCTGGGGTATGAACCCGGTTTGGTCTATGTCTACCAGTGTGGTTATTACCTTTGACAATCTTGTGGCCAATATTTTAGTGAGAATTTTAAGGTCCTGGTTAAGGAGAGCTATAGGTCTGTACGAGGAGCAGGTCAAGGGATCCTTGCCCGGTTTCGGCAATAAGACCACCTGAGCCTCCATAAGAGAATCCGGTAGCGTCTTGTGTTCCAAGCAAAAGTGAAATAGTGTCTTAAGTCTTGGCACAAGAGTCTCCAAGTGCGACCTGTACCATTCAATACAAAAACCATCCGGCCCTGGTGATTTGTGTGGAGGAAAGGATCTGATGGCTTTTTCTATTTCCTGTTCAGTGATCTCCCCTTCTAGGCTATGTTGATCTGACTCCGACAGTTTTGGTATACATAGGGAATTAAGCAGGGATTCAAGATTCTGTTTGTTATATGTCGGTATAGGCATGTAAAGAGTGCTGTAATAATCTACAAAAGTATCAAGGATGTCACTGGGGTCTGTCAATAGGGTACCCTGAGAGTCGGTAATACAAGGTATACTAGTCTGAACTCGCTGCTCTGCAACCAACATGGCCAAAAGCCTACCTTTTTTATCTCCCTGTTCGAAGAGGGACTCTGCCCTCCTCGCCCAGGAAGTGTGGGTCAATTCAGTGAAGTGCAACGTTAGAAGACGGCGCGCCTCAAGCAGTTCCCTGTAGGTGACATCTGACTGGTCGGCCGCATGGGCCGCCTCACATGCCCTCTCTTTATCTTGTAGCTCTTGTGATTGATGATTAAAGTGTTTGCGCGCTTGTTTGATTGCCGAGATGTATTGACCCCTCATACACGCCTTAAAGGCGTCCCATACTATCGGCAGTGGGGCTGACTGTAGGTTATCTTCCCAGTAATCTGTAAAAGTTGGCGCCACTTGAGAAGAAACCGATTCTACCTCCAACCAACCCGGGCTTAATCGCCACGCGCCCCCTCTAACCTGCGAAGGTATACCAATATGAACCCGTAGGGGGGTATGGTCCGACAGGCCCCCGGCAATGTAATTAGCTCCCCTCACCAGCTGCAACATAGGGGCATTAGCAAACGCTAGATCAATCCTGGATGAGGACTTGTGAGTTTTTGATAGGTGTGAGTAACTTTTGGTGGTTGGATTTTTCCATCTCCACAACTCTGTGAGAGTAGCCGTTGTCGCCCACGCTGCCAGCTCTACAGACGCCCCTCTCCTAGAATTAGAAGAGTCTAGGGCAGTATTCAAAATGGCATTGAAATCCCCTGCTACAATGAGAGGCAGGTGCATGAGAGGAGCCAAGTTGGGAGTCTACCCAACAAATCATATAGTACCTGAATGTGGAATGGTGGGGGAACATATACATTAACTAGCACCATCCTATGCCCATGAATGTCCGCTACTACAATTACATAGCGGCCCCCTGGATCTGTGACAACTTGATGAACAGTACAAGGGACTGCCTTGCTGATCAGCACTGCCACGCCTCTGGCGTATGTAGAATATGTAGCATGTATCGCTCGTTGGATCCAGGAGCGTTTTATAGTGAGAATCCTATTGCCATCTAAATGCGTTTCCTGTAGGAAAACGATGTGTGGTTTAAGCGGTTTCAAGTATTGGAACATTAGGGCACGCCAAAATTTATCGTTTAGGCCTCTAACATTCCAAGACAGTATATCAAATGCAATTCCTGCCATCAATAAATGTTAAAGAGTACAGCAATACATGGCATAACCTCATAACAATTACTACCGACCTATGAGCATTAAAGTTCTGGTTCAGAACACAAATCTTACGTAGCCCCGGGCAGATTCTGGAACATTGCACATAGAACAAAAATTAAAATTACTTAAGCGCTAGTGAGGATTAAAAACAGAGGACCATTAATGTTTAAGATGGCCAAATGATACAGCTGCAAACCCATAAAAAAAAATGAATACTGATGACAATTATTTAATAGCCACGGCAGATGTATCATCTTTATATACCATTATAGATCACAGTGATGCAATCAAATCAACTAGATGGGCACTGGACAAATGGACAAATTTAGCATCCAAGCAAAAAAGATTGATTTTGAGATGCTTAGCTTATGGTATACAGCATAATTATTTTTGGTATAACAAAGAATATTACAGGCAGCTGAATGGAATCGGAATGGGGGCAAAATATGCCCCAAGTGTTGCCAACACATTTATGGCTAACTGGGAGGAAGAAGCTTTATATCTAGATCACCCAACAGACCCTATACAAAAGATTTATAGACGATTGTATTATAGTATGGAAAGAGGACCAGAACAGCTTGGAGAACTTCTTCCAGAAACTCAACAACAACCAAAGAAATATTAAACTAACTTTTGACATCAGCGATACAAATATCAAGTTTTTAGATCTAGACATTACACTAAAAAATGGAGGATTTTATACCAAAACTTTTTTTAAAACCGTAGAAAGGAATAGCTACATTCCTACGGACAGCTGTCACCATAGTCCATGGTTAATAAATATTCCAAAAGGACAGTTAATTAGACTCAGGAGAAACTGCAGCGATAAAGAAGGGTACCTGGAACAAGCCATGGAATTAGGCAACAAATTCAAACAGAAAGGCTACAGTGAGGATTTCATAAATAAAAAAATAGAAGAAGTAGCACAGATCTCCAGAGAAACACTCATAAAGGATAAGGACCGCAACACACAGAATTATGCAGAAATTCCCATGATTTTTAATTTTCATATACAGCACAAAAAGATAGAGGGAATAATAAAAAGACACTGGTCAGTATTACAAGCAGATAGACAACTGAAAGAAATTCTACCCGAAAAACCGCGTTTTATCTATCGAAAAGCCCCAACACTGCGTGATCTAATAGTAAAGAATGTTCCAGATCCACCAAAAAATAATAACAACTTGTCATTTTTCCAAGGAAAGGGTTTTTATCCCTGCAAACGCTGCCATGCGTGCACAAACACAAAACAAGGAGGAAGAAAATGTAACAAGTTCATGTCTTCAAGCACTAAAAGGGAATATGAAATAAAAGACTTTATCACTTGTAGAACAGAGGGGGTTGTGTACATGCTTGAATGTTCATGCTCCCTTCAATACATAGGAAGAACTAAAAGACCTATGTGGAAGCGTTTAAGGGAGCATGTACAGAATATTAAAGCTGGTTTTCCTAAGCACAGTGTATCCAGACATTTTGCACAAGTAGACAATAAAGACCCATCAGAGATGCAGTTTTGGGCAATTGAGAAATATAAACCTAATTGGAGAGGTAGCCATAAAGTCAGAGAACTCAGCAAAAGTGAGTCAAGATGGATATATGAGATTAATAGCTTTGCGCCAGCAGGATTAAACATTGACTTTGATTTAAACTGCTTTATATCTGACTTTTAAAATATCTTTTAAAAATACTTATTTTTTTAGTATTTTTAGTATTTTTACCCTCCATTTTATACGTGCTAATTCCCCTTTTTAATACAATTATATATATTTTTATATATTTATATATACTTTTACAGTAATTTAATTTTATTTTTTGACCAATTCCTGATTTATCATGTTACTGTATAAGTCTTAGCGCTCTTGGTAGTCCGCCTATATAAAGTATTGGCATCTGGTCCAAATTACACCAAAACTCCCAGCTACAAAGTTTCCTCTTTAAATGGAGTGTTTTTTGAGTTATTGTTGTACATCTCTATATATTCTCTCTGTTGTCCCGATCCAAGCATGCAGTATTGCTCATATTGCTATTCCAATTTATCCCTTACCCATTTTTGCTATTATATATATATTTTTTTGTCAATATCCCCTTATTTTATATTTTGTTCACTTTTTCTTTATATTTATTATTTTTTTTTATTTATTTATTTTTTTTTTATTTACACCTAGCTTTTATATTTTTATATTTTTTATATTTTTCTATATTTTTATTTATTTTTATCTTTATTTTCATTTCTTTTTATTTCCATTTTTTAATTTTTTTCCCGTTTTTATACACTTTTTTAGTTTCACTGATTCACATCCACATGATACACATACACACATAATCACAAGTTTTTTTAACCAGATTTTATCAATTCATATACTTCTTTTTTTTTTAAATAAAGTTTAGCACACACACACAGATCTTTTTGTCGGCCATACCAATCTGCTCATTCCACAAGTCTTATCTGGCACACAACCAGTTAAGCACAGTATCTCTGCAGCACCCGGTCACAGCGGTACGCTGAATGTGGATGATGAGCACAAATCTGTCACTATGGTAACCCGCACGCTATCCGTTGCCCTATAAGTATCCCCAGCTGTCACAGGACTCATTATCCCTTGAAAACGTTACGTGACTGTAATGCAACGCGTCGGGAGGAGGAGGAGCCTAGTGACGTCACCATAGCACGCAGAGTGTGGACAAGCAGGGCACCCAGCCCTGCAACATAAGCCTGACAAGCATTCGGCTACCGCTTCACAAAAACCGGGTGCATGTGAGTAGAATACCGCTCACTGGCTACAACACACACACACACTGTCTTGGAAATACTGCGCAATTGGTGTATGTTTCTTTTCTCTATATGTGCAAACCCACTGGAAGTGTCTGCAAACACAGCGCCAAAGGCAGAGGACGAGAAACACCTGGAGGTGTCAGCAATAATAAGGAAAGTGACAGTTTTCTTATTTATCTTTTCCTCTTTCCTTATGCCTGTGTGATATTCTGTGTTTGAAGCAAAAACTTCCAGTATTTTATCTTCTTGTGGCATGCAATATTAATTATTGATCCAACCTGGGAGGATACAGCACAGGATTATTGTTCACTAATTTGATTATTGGCGGCTGTAACCAATACAGCGTTCATTATTATTTTAAACCCAACTAATTGTGTTTGTTCATTTATTGGCACTAGCTTCATATTGAATAATAGGAAACTGATATCTACTAATAGCTATCTTTGAAGTGCCCCACTCATTCAATCATCTAATCATTCAATCAATCAAGGTTAATCACCAAAGGATGTCACACTGTTCACAAAAGCAACTTGACCAATTTATATTTAACCCCTTTTTCACAAAAGCAATTTGACAGATTCATGTCAACTATTTAACCCTTTTTTTAAACACAACCTGTTTGGGGTCTAAATACAATTTTTAAATCACCGCACTACACGGTTTTATATACATCACGTTCACGGTTTATATACCATATATTTAAAGTAACATACAGGTTTACCAAATCTTGTTGTAAGGTTGATATAAGCGCACCCATCACACATTTATTTGTGTACTTGCACATAGAACAACCCCCCCCCCCCCAAAGAAAATTGCAACTCCCGCTGCTGTGCAACCCATTTACTGATACACGCAGCGTATTCCAAAAACTAATGAGAACACTTACACTTAAACTAAGCCTGTAGGGTGAGTGAGCAACCCCACACAGGACAAAAAACTC
Organism: Lithobates sylvaticus; assembly: GCA_028564925.1. Taxonomy (NCBI): domain Eukaryota; kingdom Metazoa; phylum Chordata; class Amphibia; order Anura; family Ranidae; genus Lithobates; species Lithobates sylvaticus. Next base: position 98,107,413 of record CM053036.1, read on the forward strand.
CCTGCCAGGCAGCCTATTCCCCAACATAACTTGGCTTGTAGCTTGATCCCAAAAACCTTGAAAACAAGTCAGTGACTCAATAGTAGCCAAGGGGCATAAACCTAAGTGGATCACGACCCTGGAGTGCAGTCACAGCGCTCCCTGAGTCAGTTTGTGGCTTAAGTTTGTAGGGTAGCCACTCCCGTTGACGTGCGTCCAAGACAAGCCAAGTAGGGAAAGTAACAAACTTGTCTTGTAGAGTTCCGTGTGAATAGCTCGCTCAAGTAGGATCTCTCAGACATGTACGGATGATAGATTAATACGTAGGTAACATGGGAGTCTGGTTTTATTTCTTGTTTTTCTTCTCCCCCCACGAGCCCCAGCTGCACCTGGGGCCCATACGGTGGATTAGTACACATGTTGTCATTTTAGCCCATTAAGCCAGGCATCAGCCCCAGCCTGTGTGTCAAAAAATTTAACAGTACCCTCATGCTGAACTCGCAGGCGACTAGGATAGAGCATTCCATATTTAATGTTACGGTCTCGTAGTCTGCGCCGAACATCAGTGAAGGTCTGCCGTTTCCGTTGAAGTTCCGGAGAGAAATCAGGGAACAGCATGATAGGTGCATTACCGAATTTCAGATTCGGGTGTTTCCTGGCCTCTGAGAGTATACGATCCCGGTCTCGGTAGTTTAGGAAACGTACCAGGAAGGGATGCGGGGGTGCACCTGGTACATATCGACCCATCGGAACACGATGAGCACGTTCTGCTACATATGTAGGGGGGACATCAGCCAGTCCCAGTAAATCTTTGAAGAAGGCCTCCGCGAAGTCCGCCGGGTGGTCTCCCTCCGAGCCCTCGGGTAGGCCCAGCACTCTGACATTGTTACGTCTCATTCGATTTTCGGCATCATTAGACTTTGCCACTAGTGCTTTGATAGTGTTTTGCATATCAGTGAGCTGGTCGGCATGTTGTCCCGTCCGATCCTCCACCTCTGAGATCCGGTTCTCGGATTCAGAGAGGCGCCCCCGCATTTTGTCCAAATCATTGCGGATAAGATTGCACTCCTCTGCCAGATGATCGATCCGTGCCAGTAGAGATGTCCTGCTGCTTTCAATTGCTGCTAAGATCATGTTGGTGTCACCTGTCGGGGTCTGGGTTGAAGGTGAGGGGGATGCGGGGACATCAGCAGGAGAACTGTCCTTCATGTCAACCAACAAGGCCTGTAGTTTCTGGAGTAAGTTGGAGTCCCCACGTGTAAGTGGGGTCGCAGCCTGTGCCCTGGGCTGTTGCTTAGTTTTGGGTTGCTTCTTTGAAGGCATCAGATGGCTCCTTGTCCGGTAGGGATCTATGGATCTGGGGTAAAGCAAGAGTCAGGAACCACGGAGACGGGGGGCCAGGAGCAAGTGTAGCAAGATGGCCGCTAAGTGTAATGCTGGTATTGTGGATAGTCCTTTAGGTGACTACAAAAAGGAGGAGTGCAGATATGGAGGCTGTAGGTTGTAGTCTGGTCAAGAGGGGCAACTCTTGTGGCAGTGAGCTAGGAGTAAAGGAGTCAGGGGGGCCAAGATTGCTGTGTACCCTGTAGCTGGGTGAAGCAAGATGGCCGCTATACTTGACACTGGAGGCAGAGGTGAGGGCAGCAGCTTATTAGCGGGTTAAGGTGGTCACTTCGCACTGTGGACTGGCCGCAACTTTGTTAGCAGGGGCTTGGAGCAGGTGCAAAGGAGGGAGGAGGACCGGGTGTCTGCCTGGGTGTAGCAAGATGGCCGCCACCTTGTCCTCCAGAAAACCTTGTAGGAGAGTCACAGCTTGGGCTGCGGGTAGCGATCAGCCAGTAGATGGGTCCAATTCAATGAAAAAGGAGGAGATCGGGTCCAGGGCTGGCATAAGGGCTGTGAATGAGCACCAAGGCCTCAGCTGGGTGCACTAAGATGGCCGCCGCTCCGGGAGCAGGGCCGGAGCCTCGGCCTGTTATTTTGCAGCCTTTGAAGGAGGATGGAGGGAGGATGGAGGGCTGGGAGGGCTGGTAGGGCGGCCAAGGATGATAGCTTTGTGGTCCCGAGTCCCGGCCGGCCGCGGCGCTCGTCCGCCGGCCGGCGGCGTAGGAAAATGCGGAGGGCCTGGAGGCTTCACTAGGCCGCACTAGGCCGCGGCCCTGACGAGCGGTATCAGCGGCCCCACGGACCACCGGACTTCACCAGAAGCCTAAGGGGGTGAACTGGATGACAGGATGGGCCCCCCTACCTCGATACCAATCCAGGAGAGGCTCGATCCGGCAGCGCACAGGCCAGGAAGATGGCGGCAGTCACAGGCGCGCTGGATCAGCGGTTCCCCAGTCAATCCCGGGCTGGAATCCGTGAAATAGACCAACCAGCTGCAGCAGGTAAGTCAGGAGAACAAGGAGGCAGGTAAGCTGGGTGTTTTTTTGCTATGGCGGGTAAGGATGGCTAAGGATTGAGCCCAGGATGCTCGGAGCTATTCACAGAGACGTCCGCCGCCGTTCACATCCGGACACGCCCCCCGGCATGTCATTTTTTTAAGGAAAGAGTGGGTACCTAGTTTTGAAAGGTACCCAGCTCCCACTTCCGCTCGAGCCACCTAGGTGACTCAAACGGAAGTTCTCCTCTCCCCCTCCCTTCCCTGCAATCTTCTGGGACATGTCACAGGTCCCAGAAGATTGCCCAGCCACTGAGGAGGCGCAGTGCGACTCGTGAATGCGCAGTGCGCACCCAGCTGTATAGCTACAAGCGGTCACAGCCGGGTGCCCGTACATGTGGTGCCGGGGAGAGGTGATGGAGAGGAGTGAGACAGGTGAGTGTGTGTATATTAAAAGTCAGCAGCTACACTTTTTGTAGCTGCTGACTTTTAATAAACCTAAAAACGACTGGAACACCGCTTTAACAAACATATGAACCAAATACAAGATGGTATCCTTGCAAATCTGAGAAACAGATAATTGATACTGAAAAGCCCTTAAAGCCCTAACAAATCTGGTAGTGTGCCTTAACAGGGAAGAGAGAAATCCTATCCTTTGGACTATAGGCTCAAATGATGACTGGTCTAATCCACCTAGCATAGCAATGGTGGAGTGAGAAGCAGGGTGACCCCCACGGGAACCTTCTGGAAGGATAAAAAAGGAGTCCAATTGCTAAAGAAGAGGCTGTAGCCATGAGGTACAGATCATGTCGAGACAGTGAAAAGTAATTTATTTGGAATGTTTCCGAGCAGGACAAAAGGATGGAAGAATAATGTCCTGTTTGAAGCTGAAGGAGGAAACCACCTTAGGGAGAAAAAAGGATCTAGACCTCTGCATCAACCTGTCTATTTGTAGCACCAGAAAAAGATCTTTACAGGATAAGACTGCTAACTCAGAGACCCTATGCATAGATGTGATAGTCACAAGAAATGTGAGTGAGGCCAGAAAAGGGGCTATCCTTAATAGAGTCAAAGAATGGATTTGAAGGGCTGAAAGAAATTGGTAAAGGTCCCACCAAGTCAAACTGGAACATACAGGGGGAGACATATGTGCAACACCCTGCACAAAGGGCTTAACTAAGGAGTAAAAGGCCAATGGTCTCTGAAACAAACCAGTCACGACTGACATTTGCGTCTTGGTGGTACTTATTGCCAGATGCTCTTCTAGACTGGAAGAAGGACAGGATGCATCTGATGGAGTACTTACAAGGATAACATTTACTTGTCTCGCACAATGCCAAAATAGCTTTCTAGGTGTGATTATATGTCCTAGCCTACAAGAGGGTATGGATGACTGAATCCAATAGGACCCTGTCTCTTGGGGCCCTGGCTTTACCAGCCAAGCCATCAAAGCCAATGGCTGAGAAGCAGTATAGAGGAACAACCCTTAGAGCAGAGGGTCTGGATGATGCAGAGTCTTCCAGGGGTCTGAGTATGTCTAAGTACCACAGCCTCCTGAGTCATTTCAATGCTATGAGAATCACAAGAATGCCCTCCATCTCAATCTTGCAGAATAGAAGTTGGCAAAGCAGAAAGGCATAGATCAGCTGCAGCTGATCCCACAGAGTCACTGTGATGGCCAGGGGACTCTTGAACCTGATGACAAGCCTATACAAATTTGTTGTTGAATCTGGATGCCAGAAGGGCACCTCCTGGTGAACAGCCCATTTCCCCAGATTCAGAAGCTAATGACTGAGAAAGTCTTTCGGACAATTTTCCACTCTTATTGGTGGCAGACAGAGCTGGAGTATGCAGTTCTGATCAAGATGACTATAAAGTCTGTTTCCTTTTAAGAACTTGATTCTGGTACCTCCTTGAAGGTTAATGTAGGCCATGGAAGAGTTTGACTGCATTCCTTTTGGTTGGCCTTGCATTTGAAGGAACAAATAAATCCCCTGTTTCCAAAATGTTGATGGGACGATGGGCTTCTTCCAACTGCCAAGTCGTTTGCACTAAGAGGGCATTCAAGACTCTGTCCCAGCAAATAGACTGGAATTCATCATGAAAACCTTCCATGTCTTTGAATTTTCTGAAGTTGTTAACATTCTCAGCTTGTATCATTTCCTAGGAGAGGGAGTTTCACAATTTTACTGCTAACAGCCTCAATCTAAAGTTAATTCCCCTTTATTCTAACTGGTTAAGTGTCCTCCTCAGGGACCTTAGAATAAAGAGTTTATTAGAGTTATTCAAGTCATCTTAGATTATACAATGTAATCATACACCCCCCCCCCCCAAACACCTCTTCTCCAGGGTAACGTACTGTAATCTATGTAATTGATCTTAATAGCAGGGTCCTCCATCCCCTTATTAATTTTGTTGCACTTCACTGAACTCTTATTTTTGTTATTTCACCAACATCTTTCCTGAGGACTGGTGACCAAAACTGAACTGCATATTCAAGATGAGGCTAATCAAGTGTTTTGTAAAGGGGTAGAATTATTGATTTATATCTGGAATGTATGCCATATGCCATTTTTAAGGCAGGACAGTATCTTGTTAGCTTTGTTAGTTGTGGCTCGGCATTACATGCTATTGCTAAAGCAAAATTAAACCCAATACGAAAAATGTATTATATTGTAGCTTACCAATCATTGGATGTGGTAGCTGCCTCAGTTTTCGTTTCTTTGGCTTTTTCCCTCTGTTCTCACCTGGTTATCTAGCCAGTAACACACCTCCTGTATTAGTGAGACACAACTCTGGATGAAGAACAGGAGGCACAGCAGATAGCAGGGAGGGTCGTGTTAAATATATTAGTTGATTTAAATAGATATGAAATTGAAGTCGAACTCTAGCTTATAATCAGTTACCGAAGTCATCTTAAGTATATTTATTCAATGTAATCATATCCCCCCCTTAAGATCCTCTTCTTCAGAGTAAATTAATCTATGTACTTGATCTTCATAGCAGGGTCCTCCATTCTCTTATTAATTTTGTTGCCCTTCACTGAACTATTTTTTCCTTGCACATGATTAGATTGTCTTTGTAAAGTGAAATTTTACCACACTCGCTAAGTTTTGCGAACATTCTTATGCAAACTGCAACTTCACTTGCAATGTGAACAGCTGATTTCCCTTTAGTAAGTCAACCCCAGTATTTTCAGTTTTGTCCCCATGGAACCTGATCTCCCTGTCATTTAGTTTAAGCTTCTGTTTTTCTTGCATCCCCATTTTTCTCATAATTTTTCTGTTTGCTTTTGTTTTATAGGTACTGCTAGGGCCAAAAGTGACTCATTGAGGATGGAGAATACAACAAATGTTGTTGCATAGACTGACTCAAAAGTATAACCTGTCTGGAATCCTATCTGTAGATTATACTTTACAGTATAAAATAAAGAAGAAAATATTATCACATAACAGTTGTTTCAAAGAATCTCAAACCACAAAAGACTGTCTTTGGGCATTGTTAAAGTGGAGGGCCACCCTGAAAAAAAAAGTTACCAGAAATGGCTGTTGCTAGGCAGATCGTCCTAATCTGCCTCTTCCTGTTCCGCGGAGCTGTTCTGTCTTCTGCTCCTAGCACCGTCTTCTAGTGAATGGAGCGCGGTGTGTTATGGGAACTGTGTGTCCCACAACACATCACGTTCCCCATGTCGACTGAAAACTCTGTATACAGCTTACATGGAATTTGACTAGCTATTTGACCATATCACAAGAGACTTTGCTTCCATGCAAAAAGGTTCATGTTGAAAGCCTTGTAAAAAAATAATACATTTACATTTTTTTTCAGTTCTTTAAATAAACTTTAAATATAGATGGCATGCTTAGAATATACCACAGAAAACATCTTGTGTACCATATCCGAAGTTACATTCTATCCTTAGTTTTCCTTTGTACCAAATCAACAAATGATATTGCTGTGAATATTCAGACAAAAAAACCAAGGTGTGTTTTGAGTTAGTTATCACACATTTTGCCATTGAAGCCATTCTTTTACTTAAATAATTGCTAGAAAAGAAAATCCCATCTGGTCAGCCCTTTCAGATCATACTCTAGCTTCTGGCTGCCTTGGGGGCTACTAAACAGACTTTCTTCTCTCGTTCTCAGAGAGATCACTTTCCTCCTTGCATTAACTTTAAAACTGCAGACTATAGTTTGAGCAACATTAATCTTTTTTTACATAAATATAATGAATATTCCCGCGCTACCTAACCTGAGAAAAAATGTGTTGTTAGTTGCAACAAACTCCGGATTGGTCAAACACTAGCCAAATACAATTTATATTAGTAAATCAATAGATGGTGTTGCGCTCTAAGTGATAATAAACAAATATATAAGTGCTAATTGATTACTATAAAGTGCAACATATTCAGAATAATAAACTTCAAAAAATATTGATAATAAAAATATACTTCAACAAAGCACAATGTAAACAATATATAGTCTAAAGTGCAAAGTCCTGAGAATAAGGGTGATAATTTTCAATGTGCAATGAAAGTGCAAAGAGTGCAAGGGGATAGCATCTGAAACAGTGCTGTCCCAAACAGAACAAAGTTCTGGTGCCAAAATTTTAATCTTCAGATAATTGCTGGTGAATAAAGTGCAGGAAGCAGAGTGCTGATTTCCAACTAACACGCTGTGTAAATACACAGTGTTTTTCTTCAGTGTGATCACACCTCAGGGTAATATGGCACCTTATCTTACTGCTGTAAGGTTACAGCATAAACTAGCCAATGGTGGACCGGGGTACTGTAATAGGTCACCCTAGGCATATCCTATAGATGACAATGTGGTGTCCTGGTAGGTGCTTTTTATTGGGATATGTCTCCTTTATATAAACCGTATGGCAGTGGAAATCCTCCTAAATGGACACATCAAATAATATAGAAAGAAAAAACAGGGGGCTCCCAATAGTGAAGTATGTAACACTAGATAATTATTTAAATAACAGCCAAGATGTGGTACTCACATAAAAGCAGTGAGCTTGCGGCCTGACGTCACTTCCGATTCCCCATGTATTCTGACGCGAATCATCACGATCACGTGACTTCACCAGGGACACTCACAGTTTTTTCTACGTTTATAATTTTTCAAGATTTTTCATAGATTTGGGCTATACATACATACACAACACCCATTGGATAGGTGTCAATGGTGTCTAGGTCGCTCCGTGGCTGTCGTTTACCCTGGCCCTCTCTCCGATCATTCGGGGGGGGGGGGGGGTGGCTGTTACCCTGCCTCAACCCTGGATGAGACAGTTTGTTTCGGACCACAAAAAATTCCATTGCTGGAGTTTTGCCCAATTTATGGGCGAATCTGTAAGTAATGTTTAATGAAGCAGTTGTTACTGATATTTTCTCTCTATTCAGAAGGTTTTACATATATTAATATTCATCCTATTCTATAGATTTTTCACTAAATACATGCATCCCACCCCTGATGACTGTCAGGAAGCCAAGAAACACGTCAGATTTTAAACGAATGCCGCGTACACACGATCGGAATTCTCGTCTGAAAAAATTCTGACGGTTTTTCCGTCAGAATTCCGACGGAATTCCACTCAAGCTGTGTTGCCTACACACGATCACACCAAATTCCGATGGTCAATAACACAGCGGCATAAAACACATTTGACAGCACTATAAAAGGGAAGTTTAATGCTTCGGAGCATGTGTCGAATTGTTTCCGAGCATGCGTCGGAATTTTGCGTGTCGGAATTGCATACACACGATCGTAAAATCCGATAGAAAGGTTTTCCGTCGGAAAAATTGAGAACAGGTTCTCAATTCAAAGTCCGTCGGAAATTCCGACAGAAAAAGACCGTTGGGCATACACACGGTCGGAAAATCCGATGAAAAGCTCCCATCGGACTGTTTCCATCGGAAATTCCGACCGTGTGTACGCCGCAAAGGGGGGTGAGCTAAGCCTATTTTAATCATGAATTAAATTAATACTATTTTCCTGAATCTGTATTCATATCATGTGATTTATGTAATTTTGATTGGCAAATTTGTGATTCATGGATTTCTTTGTAAGAATTGCATCAATTTATGTCCATTGATTTGTTTGCATTTAATTTTTTGATTATCATTATAAATATACTAATCTGTTTGATTATATCTGCATTCTAATTTATTTATGCTTTAAAAATCATGGACCACCCCTAACGATTAATGACGTCAAAATGAATCTAAATTTATTTCATTTATTTACATTCATTATCCATATTCACAATGACATTTTTCATTTAAAGTCCCATTTCCATTCTCTATTTGTCTATAAAATAACCAGGGATGGAAGCATGCCATTGATACATTAATGTTACGACAGGTCACATCTTTCAAATGTTTCATTATTATGCTGGATTTATATAGCGCCAACAGTTTGCACAGCTCTTTGAAACAGTAGGGCAGACAGTACAATTACAATACAATTCAATACAAAATCAGAGGGCCCTGCTCGTTAGAGCTTACAATCATATCCCCATGTATAATGAAAAATCTCATATTTAAATATTATACATATCCTTTTTACAGAGTGCTGTTACAGTGCATAAAAATACCAGTGCATACATAGCAATGTCTTCAGGACTATGGGATGAGTGATCAGAACAAATCTATAGTGGCTACTCAGTGATCCTACGTGAATGGAGGCACCACCCAATCTTTTATTCATGTACTGGATCAAACAAGCTGTATATATGTGTGTATATTTGCTATTTAAATGTATTATTTACAATAAAATAATGAATTTTAAGAAATATACCCACTAGATATGTTGCTACTTTGAAAGTCCTATTTAGTTTATACTGTATGTATACTTCTATGATTGGAAACATTCCTTGGGATTATGGTACCTGTATATAACTATTACTTTAGGCAGCCCATCTACATGATTACACTTAAAGTCAATTAAGAATCTTCTAGCAGTTTGAACATAAGAATTTTGTTCATGACGTTGAAGTTAACAGTTAACTTTCAGACCTCTGTGACACATGTACTGGTTCTTCCGTTTAACAAGATAACAGCCATGAAACTACAGGCATGAGAAGCTCTTGTTGGACCCTAACCCTAAAGGGAATATTTTTGTGTTCAGATATTTGAATCTAAATGTACTGTCTAAGAGCAGGGAGCAAATTGTATCTAAAATGAACCTGGGTGGGCACTGTCAACTTCTATTCCACTGTCCAATTAGGGCCTTTATGGCCAGCAAGGGAGGCTCTAAAGTTGGTACTGTGTCAAAGTTTCCATCACACTCCCATCAGATGAGTGGGGAAGTTATCCCTTGGCCCAACAAAAAAAAAGATTTGGAACTTAAAGATGAGAATTGCAAGCACTGCATGCATTTAAGCAGTACATAGATATTTTAAAAAGATGACATGATTGTTTTACCTATGCAGAAATGATCAATTATAATCATGCTGCAACTTTTATTGATTAAAGACAAAACTGAAGAAATGTGAAAAAATGCTCTCATCATGCTTTGGTGCTTTGGTGTGGAGTATGACTTCTAATGACTCCTTTACAAGAATCCTCTATTGGGTTTATATTGTATCAAACATATGTATCCAAGTCTTACATAAAGGTAGTGAGAACTGGCAGACAGTTAGTTAAACCCAAGAAGTATCAATATCTATAGCCAGGGATACAGACAAGAGTTACACTTACCATGCTTACTACATTCACCTCCAATTATCTGAATTAACGGCCCCCCTTAATATTAAAAGGACTCTTGACTGTAACTTAATTGTGTTTATTCATATCTGCACTACAATTGGAGCAGATATATTTACATTTATCAGACTATTGTTCTAATTACTGAGATTACAAATCTAGCTCATTACATGGACCTATGGAGTATTTGGCATAATATATATATATATATATATATATATATATATATATATATATATATATATATATATAATATCCTAAATGAAAGCCTTAAAAAAACAATTTGAACTCAAATAAATATTTTTTTTTTGAGGCAGAAATTGATTTATAGTTTATTGTTTGTACTTTCACTTCATACAATTTTTAAACTGCACATATTTTCACTGGTACACCAAGCAAATCCAGTGCTATGCCTCTTACGATCCTTGCATGATTTTCTTTACACCTAAATCAAGCTAAACTGTAATAAAATTACCTATATGGAAATATGTATATGGAAGGCAACAATAAATGATTAAATAATGTGTTTTGTGTCAAATTCCACACGATTATGGGCATCAGTACAGAAATGTGTAAAGGTATGTGTGTTCAGGTGTGTGTAAACATAATGGAAACCAATTATTGAAAGACCTGTTAAACTAAACACTTGTATATTGAACAGCAGGAAATAGCATTTGTGGTATATACCTGATTTAAAATACAGATGTGATGCTAGATGTTCATGTAATTTTGGTCTGTTATTTGAAAACCTCTCTCTTTGAAACAATACAGTATTTATATATATATATATATATAATATATATATATATATATATATATATATATATATATATATATATATATATTACTGTGCAAAAGTTGTAGGCAACTGTGAAGAAATGCTGTAAGAATGCTTTAAAAAAATATATTTTAATTGCTTTGAAATCAAAACTTTTATCAAAATGTTTTATTTTAGGAACTGCAAAGTAGGCGAACAGAAGAAAAATCTACATCAAATCAATATTTAGTGTGACTACATTTGCACAAAGTCAGGGATTTTGTAGGATTAGAGTCAGGCGTGTGATTGGCCAATTATACCAAGTGAGTGCTAATGATCATCAATTTCATATGTAAGTTGAAATACAGTCATTAACCAAAACAGAAACAGCTGTGTAGGAATATTAAAACTGGATGAGGAACAGCCAAACGCTGCTACTAAGATGAGGTTATGGAACACAGTTTCATGTCACAGGTCATACACCATGGCAAGCATGAACACAACAACAAGACAGAAGGTAATTATACTGCATCAGCAAGGTCTCTCCCAGTCAAAGATTTCAAAGCAGACTGGGGTTTCAAGATGTGCTGTTCCAACTCTTTTGAAGAAGCACATAGAAATGGGCAACATTTAAGACTGTAGACGCAGTGGTTGGCCAAGGAAACTTAATGCATCAGATGAAAGACACATCATGCTTAAGTCCTTTTGACATTGGAAGATGTCCAGCAGTACCATCAGTACAGAACAAGCGGAGACCAGTGGGACACAGGTACACTCATCTACAGCCTTGGCCAAAAGTTTTGAGAATGTTAAAAATAATACATTTCGCAAAGTCTACTGCTTCAGTGTTTGTAGATCTTTTTGTCAGATGTTACTATGGTATACTGAAGTATAATTACAAGAATTTCAGGAGTGTCAAAATATTTTATTGACATTTACATTAATATTATGCAAAGAGTCAATATTTGCAGAGTTGACCCTTCTTTTTTAAGACTTCTGCAATTCGCCCTGGCAAGCTGTCAATCAACTTCTGAACCACATTCTGACTGATGGCAGCCTATTCTTGCATAATGAATACTTGGAGTTTGTCAGAATTTGTGGGGGAGTTTTTGTTCAGCTGCCTCTCTAGGATTGACCAAAAGTTCTTAATGGGATTAAGGTCTGGGGAGTTTTCTGGCCATGGACCCAAAATGTAGATGTTTTTTTCCCCAAGCCACTTGGTTATCACTTTTGCCTTATGGCAAGGTGCTCCATCATGCTGAAAGGGGCATTGTTTGTCACAAAACTGTTCTTGGATGGTTAGGAGAAGTTGCTCTTGGAGGATGTTTTTGTACCATTCTTTATTCATGGCTGTGTTCTTAGGCAAATTTGTGAGTGAGCCCACTCCCTTGGCTGAGAAGCAACCCCACACATGAAAGGTTTCAGGATGCTTTACTTTTGGCATGAAACAGGACTGATGGTAGCGCTCACCTATTCTTCTATGGGCAAGGTTTTTTCCACATGCCCCAAACAATTGGAAAGGGGATTCATCAGAGAAAATCACTTTACCCCAGTCCTCAGCAGTACCTTTTGCAGAATATCAGTCTGTCCCTGATGTTTTTCCTGGAGAAAAGTGGCTTCTTTGCTGCCCTTCTTGATACCAGGCTATCCTCCAACAGTATTCGCCTCAATGTATGTGCAGATGCACTCACACCTGCCTGTTGCCATTCCTGAGCAAGCTCTGCACTGGTGGTGCCCCAATCCTGCAGTTGAATCAACAGTAGGAGATGGTCCTGGCCCTTGTTTGACTTTCTTTGGCGCCCTAAAGCCTTCTTCACGAATGCTGTGGAAATGTTTTTTTATGGGATTAAGTTTATTTTCATGGCAAAGAAGGATTTTGCAATTAATTGCAATTCATCTGCTATGATAACATTCTGGAATATATGCAAATTGCCATCATAAAAACTGAAGCAGCAGACTTTGTAAAAATGTTTATTTGTGTCATTCTCAAGACTTTTGGCTACGACTGTACAGTCCGGAGAAGTATAGCTAGAAGTGATCTTCATAAAATAATTGTGGCCAAAAAGCCATACCTTTTGTATGCATGAAAACATAGGAATTGGGGTGCAGAAAAAAATGGTAGCAGGTACTCTGGACTGATGAGTCAAAAATTGCAATATTTGGCTGTAGCAGGAGGCAGTTTGTTTGGCTGGACAGCAGTACAATGAGTGTCTGCAACAGAGAAGCATGGTGAAGGTTTCTTGCAAGTTTGGGGCTGCAATTGTGCTAAAGGAGTGTATAAAAATAAAATGAATATAAATATATGACCCACCAGGAGCACTCATATGTATTTACACACCATAAAACAGATAAAATAAGCAAAATGTTGCCCTATCATTATTGTGATAATGAAAATCAATATGCAAATAAAACAGATATTTATAAACAATAAAAGTCCATTCATGTGATCCACAAAACTTCAGAAACTTAGGCGAAGCAAGGAATAGCGGTAATGGTCTCAGTACACAAGCAGAGCGTGGGACTGATGTATATTCCGCTATGCCTGTATACTAATCCTTGTTGTAAGTAGAATTCTTAATAAAACTCTTGTGCTTTTAACTGGATGTTGCGCATTGAGGTGTGTTTCCTCTTCTTCCTGACACATGACTTAATTGAATCTGAGGCTTGTGGGAGATCAATAGACCCTATATTGGTGTTCCCTATGTAGCAGGCATGTTGTAATGCAATTTCTCCTTTTGGCCACAAGATGGAGACAGAAAAATTCTCACTTGTCCTTTCAGAAAACTCAGAAACACAAAGCTCACTGAGAAAAAGTGGAGTTTTAGAACGTGCTGAGGTAAATGAAAAGAGGGGAGTGCTGAGGAGAGAGAAAAGAGAGAGAGAGACAGGTTTTCCACACAGCACTACAGAGAGAGTACTGGCAGGAGACTGAAGAGAGGGAAGTGCTGAGATGATTGAAAGAGAGAGACAGGTTTTCCACACAGCACTACAGAGAGATTGCTGACAGAAGGTCTGAGGAGGACTGTCTGAGGAGAGTGAGGAGAGCACTCTGAGGTACCAGCATCTGACTGAGGCCATAGACACACACTAACACCAGGAACTGTGTGATCCAACAGAGGGGATAGAAAGCAAATGTTTCTTTTGAGACTACCGGGGAGAGTTACCATGAGGAGAGGGGGATAGAGAATAGGAGTGGTGAGGACAGAACTATGTGGCTGAACTCCACCTAAGAGAGAGAAAGCCACACTGTCTACCAGCATCTGAGAGAGAGAGAGAGCCACACTCTTCCCGAGACTGCGGCCTAGAGACTGAGGATAATGGAGCCAGGAACAGTGTCACACACACAGTCCTCCACCGTTCAGCCCAGGGACCCTGCTCAGCAACTCAGCGCCATCTAGCCCAGTGGAGACTACCCACACACCTCTTCGGGATCACAAGACCCATCCAGGTGTCCTGTTGGCCGTTGTCCCATCACCCTGCTAGTTCAGCTACCAGCCATCCTGGTTGGCCGACAGGAGGTGATCCAGTGCCTTACAACATTGCCAGGACCCTGAACCACCATTTGGGACTTCCGTTGTGTCATCACCCAGAGGATTGGTGAGCAGGTATAAACCCAACATCTTTCTTAGCACAGTACAGACACTGCATGCAGACACCTATTCCCCTGTTTGAAACAACCTACCTTCTGAGTTTCTTCAGTAGCTGTGTACAAGTGCACCTAGAAGAATTGATGCTGTTTGAAAGGCAAATGATGGCCATATCAAATTTTGATTTTATTTGTATTTCTATTCTGTTAATTTCCTTTCCATTTTATTCATTGATAAAAAATAAAGTATTAACATTTCTATTTCTGAAAGAATTCGGAATTTACAGTATTTTCTTTACACATGCTAAAACTTTTGCACAGTGGACAGCTAGGTCCATATATATTTGGACACAGGCACAATTTTCATACTTTTGGCTCTATATGCCACCAGAATAAAATGTATTTGAATTTGAAGTGCAAACTGTCAGCTTTAATTCAAGGGGTTGGACATAAATATCAAGTACAAATTTTAGAAACTGCAACCATTTTTATACACAGTCTTTCCATTTTCAGGGGCTCAAATGTAATTGGACAAATGAATATAATCATAAATAAAATATTCATTTTTAATATGTTGTTGAGAATCCTTTACTGGCAATGACTGCCTGAAGTCTGGAACCCATGGACATTACCAAAGACTGTGTTTCCTCCTTTCCGATGCTTTGCCAGGCTCTAACTGCAGCTTTCTTTAATTGTTCTTTGTGGGTCTATTTTCTGTCTTTAGTTTTGCCTTCAGCAAGTGAAAAGCATGCTTAATTGGTTTGAGATCAGGTGATTGACTCGGCCATTGCAGAATATTCCACTTCTTTTCCTTCAAAAGCTCATGGGTTGCTTTTGCAGTGCGTTTTGGATAATTGTCAATCTGTACTGTAAAGCACTGCCCAATCAACTTTGCTGCATTTGGCTGAATCTGGGCTGACAGTATATCTCTAAGCACTGCAGAATTCATCTGGCTGCTTCTGTCTTCTGTCACATCATAAATAAACACCAATGACCCAGTGCCACTGGAAACCATGCATGCCCATGCCAACACACTGTCTCCACCATGTTTTACAGATGATGTTGTGTGCTTTGGATCATGAGCTGCTCCAAGCCTTTTCCACACTTTTTTCTTTCCCTCATTTTGGTACAGAATTTAATCTTAGTTTCATCCATCCAAAGAACGCTTTTCCAGCATTTCCAACTGGTCTGGCTTTTTTAGATGTTTTTTTAGCAAAGTCTAATCTGGCTTTTCTATTCTTCAGGCTTTTGAATGGTTTGCACCTTGTGGTGAACCCTCTGTTTTAGCTCTGAAGTTTTGTCTTCATTGTAGACTATGACAATGATACGCCCACCTCCTGGAGAGAGTCCATCACTTGTCTGGATGTTGTGAATGGGTTTTTCTTTACCATAGAGAGGATCCTGAGATCATCCACCACTATTGTCTTGCGTGGACATCCAGGCCTTTTTATGTTGCTGAGCACACCAGTACATTCTTTCCTCAGAATGTACCAAACTGTTGATTTGGCCACTCCTAATATTGCTGCAGTCTCCCTGATGGATTTATTTAATTTTTGAAGCCTTACAATGGCCTGTTTCACTTGCATGGACAGCTCTTTTGGACGCATTATGTAGGTTCACGGCAATAGATTTCAAATGCAAATACCACACTTAGAATCAACTCCAGACCTTTTACCTGCTTAATTGATGAAGAAATAACGAAACAGTAGCCCACACCTGGACTTGAAACCGCTTTTGATTAAATTGTCCAATTACTTTTGGTCCCTTAAAGGGGGGAGGTGGCTATTCTTAAGAGCAGTAATTCCTAAACCCTTCCTCCGATTTTTTTCGATGTACATACCCTGAAATTAAACCTGAGAGTGTGCACTTTCAGCCCATATCCATTATATAACTATAGCTTGAATATTCAAATAAAAATGTCAGAGAAATAAAATTCCAAAAACATTAGTAGCGCTATAAAAATTGCAGATATCTAAAATACCTAAAATACCATCAATCAAAATTATTTGGTATAACAATGAATAATACGATTAAATCCACTGTGAGTCAATATAATGATGATACAATAATCAATTCAAGTCCATAAAGTGCAAAATGTATTAATGTCATGTGGAATATCCAGAGAACAAGCTGTCAGCAATTCCAGTGTAGAAAAAAGACTCCTTTACCACACCACTTGTGCCATAGACCTGTAGGACATCTACTTACCAGACCCAGCTGGTTTATGCACTTATCAGGCTGATAAATAGTCTCTAATTCTCTGGGCGCATCCCATCTGTGTTATGCTCATTACAAGCAATGAATAAAAGAATGCCACATAGCGTAATCCTGTATCACACTATTTTATTTTTAAACGCACATCTCACGATAAAACACTCACTATATATCGATAAAACAAGAGCGTATTTATAATCAATAAAATTTGTCACTGCAATCCCGTTCTAACCTCTCACCACTCCTATATTATAAATACGCTCTTGTTTTATCGATATATAGTGAGTGTTTTATCGTGATATGTGCTTTTAAAAATAAAATAGTGTGATACAGGATTACGCTATGTGGCATTCTTTTATTCATTGCTTGTAATGAGCATAACACAGATGGGATGCACCCAGAGAAATAGAGACTATTTATCAGCCTGATAAGTGCATAAACCAGCTGGGTCTGATAAGTAGATGTCCTACAGGGCTACGGCACAAGTGGTGTGGTGAAGGAGTCTTTTTTTTTCTACACTGGAATTGCTGACAGCTTGTTCTCTGGATATTCCACATGACACTAATACATTTTGCACTTTATGGACTTGAGTTGATTATTGTATCATCATTATATTGACTCACAGTGGATTTAATCATATTATTCATTGTTATACCAAATAATTTTGATTGATGGTATTTTAGGTATTTTAGATATCTGCAATTTTTATAGCGCTGCTAATGTTTTTGGAATTTCTCTGACATATTTATTTGATTATTTAAATTTTATTATAGTAGCTGCTTTTAATGTTTGCTCAAAGCAAACAATTGATCCGTGTGTGCGCTGAGGGAGATATATTATTATTATTTTAGTATTTCTCAAATTTTTTTTTATATAGCTTGAATATGTTTTGGTAAATACCTTAAAAAAAAAATTGTGCCTGTGTCCAAATTTATGGACCTAACTATATACTGTGTGTGTGTGTGTGTGTGTGTATATGTGTGTGTGTGTGTGTGTGTGTGTGTATATATATATATATATATATATATATATATATATATATATAAACATTTCAAAGTTAGATTATAGTTGCAGGTGACGTTTCTAAAACTTTGATACTGAAGGTAATAATTTTCTACATACAACTTCCTGTTGGCCAGGTGCTCCACTGCAGGAATAAACCAATTAACTAATAAAACAAGAGAAATTGAAGTTATATCTCTCTGATGGTCCAGTTACTACCACACAGGTTCTCTATTAACCGCTTCCCGACCGCCCACTGACTATATACGTCAGCAGAATGGCACGGGCAGGCAAAAGCACGTACCTGTACGTCCCCTTTAAATGCCTGCCCGTGGGTTGCGCTCGCGACCCGGTCGGGAGCTCCGTGACCCCGGCCACGGGACCAGCGGACCCGATCGCCGCTGGTGTCCCGCGATCGGGTCACAGAGCTGAAGAACGGGGAGAGGTATGTGTAAACAAACCTCTCCCCGCGCTTCCTACTCTGCCTGTCATTGATTGGCTGTTCCCGGTCATCGGGAAAGCCGATCAATGATGTCAGACGTCAGCCCCACCCCCTAATGTAAAAAAAACACACACACGTCACAGCCCATAACCCCTCCCCTCCCCCTAGTGGTTAACTCTTTCACTACAACTGTCATTTATACACGAATCAATGCATTTAAATAGCATTGATTGCTGTATAAATGACAATGGTCCCAAAAATGTGTCAAAAATGTCCGATGTGTCCGCCATAATGTTGCAGTCACAATAAAAATCGCTGATCGCCGCCATTACTAGTAAAAAAAAAAAAATATTAATAAAAATGCTATAAAACTATCCCCTATTTTGTAAACGCTATAACTTTTGCGCAAACCAATCAATAATCGCTAATTGCGATTTTTTTTTACCAAAAATATGTAGAAGATCGGCCTAAACTGAGAAAAAAAAATGTTTTTTTATATATTTTTTGGGGATATTTCTTATAGCAAAAAGCAAAAAATGTTGCATTTTTTTCAAAATTGTCGCTCTATTTTTGTTTATAGCGAAAAAAATATTGGAAAAGTTTTCAAAAGCCTAACACCCTCCACTTTTTTTTTTAACTCTGTGAACGTAATAGGATTTAAAAAGTCTCCTACCTCAGTTCACAGGAGCGTTGGTAGCAACTAGCTTCACATTCGATGTGGATGGGGGAATTGCCTTAATTTTTTTTTCATTGTATAGGCTACTGCAGAAGAACTGAATACCCATCAACACTGGACTGGTGTTAATAAAACTGTGTCCTATTTTTAAAGCACCCCTTTCAAAGTACCCTATTAAAGCTTAAGGCATACAGGCTGATATCAACACAGTGTAGGGAACTTATGACCTCCAATGATCATCGTAGAGAATGTTAAAAAAATATATATATTGCTTTAAACACAAGGCAACTGGAAGGTCATGATGCTGATGGGTAATACAGTTGGCAAAATGTGCTAAGTTAAACTTACAAGTGAGGATGAAGTTAGAATAGATCAGTAGTGAAAATAACAGCAACTGAGAGTTGAGAGCTCCCCAAGGCCTCGTTTGGGCTTTCAGCATAAGCACATTTTAAACATCCTTTACCTACAAACGTTCACTAACAAACATATGTTAGCACAACAGTTAAGTTATATTTATTATCCCAAGTGTAAACTTAGTCTTAAGTGTAGGGCTCCTATGTGTCTGTAAACAAGTCCAACATTTCTTCCGTGACATCTGTTAATATAGGGTTATATCTTCCTAGAAATACATACTCTTAGGGGTATATTTAGAAATGTTTTCAAGTTCCCTACAATGTTCACTCAGAAGTCACACTTTTTCAAATTAAATCCAATTTAAAATGTGTGAATTTTTGCTGAAAACATTTATAAATAGACCCTTAACTGTATCTGATTTTTATAGTTATCTAATTAATTTAATCACAAAAGATTATCTAGATGTAATCTTTTTTTTAAATTCCAAATGTATAGATTTAAAATTGTGATAACCTCAAATAAATAATTATTGTGAAATATTAAGTTCATGCAAATACTTATTTGTACTGTAACCATTTTAATGCTTACACCTTTTTCTTGTTACAAGTCTTGTACCAACATATGTTAAGAGTTTTAACTTGCAATTGTCTTAAAATATTATTCCCTTTTCTGTTCCACTCCAGAACTCTATTGCTGGCATGAAAGCATCCTTATGCATATTTGGAGTGCAGTGCGGGCAATGTGGTTGAATTCTACTGTGGTTAAATGCTCACTTGTATTCAGACCCACTCTGCAATTGCTATAACAAGAAAATGGAGGTTGTTAATACCATGTCTATCTAGAACATTTTCTGTTTCTAAGACTTTGTTTTTGGGTTGATGTTTTTGGGTTGATGTGTTATAGCTTTTTTTATTCTCACAAAATATTTGTTTGACAAATAAACAGTTACTGTGTGCACCCATGATGCTGCTATCACAGAGTATTATTTTATTTATTTTGTACATTCACATCAGTCCCTGCCTTCAAGGAACTTACAATATAAGGTCCCTAACTCGCATTCATACATACACCTACTGGGGCCAATTTTGGCAGAAGCCAATTAACCTACCAGCATTAAGGGTTTCCTAAAGATGGAGTACAACAAAATCAGTTTGCTTTCAGGTTGACCTTTTTGTAAATTAAACTTTATATGTATCCCTACTGAACAAGGAGGGAGTGACAGCGAAACACTCAATTGTGTGTGTCATTTGAACTTCAGCTACTGTACACAGCTATACAGAGGAAATACAACTAGGGAGGGATGATGAGTTACTCTGCTTACTCATTTGGCTATGGGTCATTTGCAATTAAGCTATTAAACTCTGTAAAAATCTGCCTCTTTCCGCAAAGCCATCATGATTAGCCTGGTAAACACATAAAAAAAGCCTAGAGCTCCACCTGTTGATTTGAAATAGGTTATTATTAACTAATCATACACAGTATTTACCTGACTGAATATTGTTTATGAATAGGTAATATTAACTATTTCCAATCAGCAGATGGAATTCTAAGCTATTTTTAAGTCCTAAACATAACAAATAGTAGTCACTATATGTTATTAAATAAAAAAAAAAACAGCATTTTATGTTCCTCATGTTCCACAGTCAAGGCTCAGAGATGACACACCCAATCTCTTAGCCTCAGCACTATCAAATGGGGTGGTGGGCCTATTTAGGCCTGTGTACGTTTTTACACCTATAAAGTCAAAATTGTCAACGATTAAGAGTCAGTGGTGAGCGATCCAGGGGGAGAGTCAGCAGCATGTCTGTATCTTAAATAAAGTTTTCTCTGGCCAATGATGTCATTATTGTTCGTTTTTTTGCACATTTGGTATTTTTCCAAGTATGGGTAAGCAGGGATCATCTAAAAATGTAGCTTTTGCCATGTGGTGGTTACAGCACTTTTCATTTTGAGCACTTATTTAATTGTATACACCCCTGATGAAGCGTGAAACATGTAGGGTATTCTTAGAGTGAAACATGTAGGGTATTTCGCTTTTATCTGCAAGTTTGGGTGCACTATCACTTTTCAATATGGTATTTTGGTTGGTGGGGAGGGGTTTTACTTCTAAGTTGCTCTTATATCTCTTTATTATCAGTGGCCAGAAGTCTGTGTTTTATTACAGTCAGGACGCTTTTTAAGTCCAGGAAGAGTAGAAGTAATAAGAAGGGGAAGAAGACACTAACTGGAGATGATGTTTTGCTGCTCACCCCTGGGATGTGAAAACAAAAAAGAAAAAGTATTCCTCAAAGGTGGTTTTGTCTGTTTGAAGAGAGAAAGGATAAGAACAATATATTGTAGCAATATTTCATTTGCATATATTTGTCTCCAATTGACCTTTCGCATCACATAGCATAATATCACATTGTACTGTGAAATATTTACCTAGTGTGTAAATTTCTATAGATTACTCCTTATATGTGACGGGGTTCCCTCTAGGTCGGTGTGCTCCAGGTCCTAGACAACGTCCCGCTATAGCGCCCCCCATCGGGCGCGCGGCAGATGAGGCGATCCAACAACGGGACCTACGAGGGGTCACATCCAATGAATAGGCTACCCACGGATCCGTACATGGGCCAAACGGGCAGGGGAAGGGAGGTGGAAGGGGAGGGAAGGGAAAGGGGAGGAAGGGTTGAAAATGGGGTTCCTTGAGGTCCCCTGTTCTGCACATCTGTCATGGGATCCAAGATCATATACTTAGATGTATATCATAAGAAATTGCCATAACAATTAGACAATGTCTGGTACACTTGAAACAGTAGTAGAGAGGAATAGGATTTTTGAAGTAAAAGTGATTGTGCCATTGATGTGTTTATGGGTGGTGCAGGTTTGTGTGTTATTGTCTCTAGACTCGTGATTGGAGGTGGGAAGGAGAAAAGGAGAGGGGGAGAAAAGGAGGAAACAGATGGGGTGAGGAGGGGGGGGGGGGGTGGGGGAGTGAAGGGAGGGAAAAGCGAAGGAAAGAATGGGAATTGGAAAGGGGGGAGGAGAGGAGAGAGGGGGTGGTGGGGAAGGGGGAAAAAAAAAAAAAAAGGGGGGGAGAGGGGAAAACCAATACATGGCATGCACATGTATAGGTGGACATAGGGATGCTGCAGCATCCACATGGGTAGGACAGGGAAAAGTGGGGTGGGACAAGGGTGGGACGGTGGAGGGACGAAGAGAGGTGTTGTGTGCAAGTGGGAGGGGGGAAAGAAAGGGGGGGGGAGAGGAAAAAGTGAAAAAGGGGGGGGGAGCAGGAAAGGAGGAAATAACAGGGGAAGGAAGGAGGGGGGATGGTGGAGAAGGGGGAGGGGGGAAGGGAATGGGGGAAAGACTGTGAAGGGAGGAAAAAAGAGGGGAAAGAGAGTGAAAAAGTAAGTGGGATGAAGTGCCAAAGGAATGGAGGGGGTTTATTATGTCGTCAGTCAAACCGCTGATGCTTAGTTGGGCACTGTGCTAGTGATGCTGTGGGTCGCTGGAATGAAGGGGCCCTAGAGTGGGGGTGTGTGTGGGTGAAAGTGTGAAGTGGTGCCATTGAGTGTGGTGTGGGGAGCTGGGAATTGGGACCATGGGGGGATTGTGAGTATGTGAGTGTGGGACAGGGGAAAGCATAAACAGGAAAAAGGTATACCAGTATGTCAGATACCAACAAGCAATATAGAGTTACCTAATAGAGTTGGTGTATCTTGCTCAGGTTGCAAGGTGCATGTAGAGGCCCATATGTTGCAAACCAGAGTGTGCTGTATTGATTGCGAGTTCCAAGGGTGGAATGCCCAGTCTGGGGATGGAAACAGGGTCATATACTGTGTCTAAGGTTGGTCCCAGAATGAAAGAGCATGGAACTAGGAGAGGTTCTACTCACTGTGTTTGTATGGCATGGTTCTTGGATCATCACATGGAGATAGGTTTGCTTAACCTCCCCATGTGGTATTTATGGGTGTGTACCTAATTAGAATCAGGTGTGCATATTAGAACACCATATGGTGTCAAATCAGGGCATCCCTGGGGAGGGGAGGGAAAGGGGGTGGAGAAGGGGAAAGGGCGGAGAGAACAGGGAAAGAGGGAAAAGATGGGTGGGAAGGGGGAAGGGAGGAAAAGGGCAGGGAACATGAAAGGGAATCACCTTCCATCTACCATTCCTGTACCCGCAAGGCCCACCCGTCCGTGGGAGCCATGATGGCAACATGTGCCATCTGGAGTGGCCTCCCCGGCGTCCGGGAGGTCCTTCCGGGGTCGCGTCTGCTACGCAATCGTCGCACCGGCGTGACATCCTGCATCACGTGCACGCACGAGGCCACGCGCATGCGCAGTGATCGGGAGAGGTCCGATTGCGTTCCGGGACGCCGCCAGCAAGGGGAGTGGTTCCCTGTCAGGGAGCCCGGGCCCGCCCAGGCCACCTTGAGGGAACGTGATTGGAGGAGCTTGGATGGTAGGCGCTCCTCCTTACCCTTGCTGTGAGGTCACGTATGTGGAACGCCCCGCCGCCGCACGTACCCACCGGGATGGGGCAAAAAACAAGGGCGCCATCCATGGAGTCCGGAGCCCACTCAAACCACAGGGGGAACCCTGAAATAAAAAAGAGAATGCAAAGTTTTAACATAGGTTCACTGCCTATATAATATGGCAGATGGGAGACCATGGTTATCTCTATTATTGTCACATTCCCATTGGTTTCCTCTCCCCCCCCCCTTTCTTTCCCCCTCCCACTTGCACACAACACCTCTCTTCGTCCCTCCACCGTCCCACCCTTGTCCCACCCCACTTTTCCCTGTCCTACCCATGTGGATGCTGCAGCATCCCTATGTCCACCTATACATGTGCATGCCATGTATTGGTTTTCCCCTCTCCCCCCCTTTTTTTTTTTTTTTTCCCCCTTCCCCACCACCCCCTCTCTTCCTCTCCTCCCCCCTTTCCAATTCCCATTCTTTCCTTCGCTTTTCCCTCCCTTCACTCCCCCACCCCCCCCCCCTCCTCACCCCATCTGTTTCCTCCTTTTCTCCCCCTCTCCTTTTCTCCTTCCCACCTCCAATCACGAGTCTAGAGACAATAACACACAAACCTGCACCACCCATAAACACATCAATGGCACAATCACTTTTACTTCAAAAATCCTATTCCTCTCTACTACTGTTTCAAGTGTACCAGACATTGTCTAATTGTTATGGCAATTTCTTATGATATACATCTAAGTATATGATCTTGGATCCCATGACAGATGTGCAGAACAGGGGACCTCAAGGAACCCCATTTTCAACCCTTCCTCCCCTTTCCCTTCCCTCCCCTTCCACCTCCCTTCCCCTGCCCGTTTGGCCCATGTACGGATCCGTGGGTAGCCTATTCATTGGATGTGATCCCTCTTGGGGGGACTTTTTCTTTTTTGAGTAGAAGTAATAGATTTAATTTAGGAGCATAGAGTAGAGTGATTTCTATCAGTTGTCTGGAACCCCTATGCTTCCTTTTTGTACTTCCTTTAGTTGTTTACTGCAGTACAGACAGAGCCACTAAGACAGAGCACATCAGAAATGGCAAGAATTTTCCATCGCAGCTAAACGCAGCCACATGTAAAAGCACGTAAACGCTGCAAATCGCAATGCACAACTGCAAGTGATCTCTGTGCCTGGAGTCTTGGAATTTCGAAATAAAAACATATGCTTTTTACAGAGGCAGAACAGCCTCCCGTGTGAAAGGGGCCTAAGCCTCACTACAGGTGACTGAGACCGCAGACTGGCAGTAACTGATAGTTTCTGTCATTAAGATTATAAAACGAATTAAAACAAGAGTACCAAAAAGAAAGAAGCCATGGAGCACAATTCATATTAACAGAATCACAAAAATAAGATTGCTACAAAATGAGATAATGTCTATAAATTGTTTCTTTAGAAAAAAAATATATATATACATATATATATATATATATATATAATTGTAAATCTTAAAGTATAAATTTTCAGGTAAAATTCTTAATGAAACATATATAACTACTTTTCAATTCTACAATAAAAATACATAATTTTCTTGGCTCGACAGCCTAGAGAAAATATTTACGAAAATGGGATAAAAGAGTGAATATGGTAGACAAATAATAAAAATAGCTGCAAAAATTCCCTGAAGTAAATATTTATTTTACAAAGACCAGGGATCACAATGGAATTTGTTGTATGCCACTAATATCTAAGAAGATGGCATGAATATGGTAACTGTGGTCTGGGAAAGCTTGTTTCAACTTTGTGACTTTCATAAGCAATGGTTTTATGTATGAGATTATCCGGTTACATGAAAAAGTTATCATGTACACAATGCCATGCGCATTTACATATATTACATTATAACTATACAGTTTATTGTCTGATTACACTTTAGGTTTTGCTCATCTTATAAGAAACACATTTTGCAAAACGGCCTCCCACTGCCTGGTAGGAATTTTTTTTTTTGAAATGGTAGAAAGCTGGACACTAAAGCCCTTGAGGACAAGGTGCAAGGTCAAGGTTTTGAAAGCAGGAGAAGCAATACACATACAATGTTCACATTAGCTAGACAAGACTTCTATCATTCTAAGGTTGATAAATGTGTGTGCTCATCTGTCTGTTCTTTTTATTATGTAAACATGAACCTCTCCATCTGTGCATACTGGTCACCCTGTAACAATAAAGAAAAGTCTATGATTTTTTAAGCAATATGTAAAGTATTACAAGTAAATATACATCAATAAACAAACCAGTTACTTCTATATTATTGCCAAAGTTTTATCTCATCATAATACTGCATTGTTTCATTAACTAACTAGTGATATATGGCATGACACAAATCTGGCATGTTATGTTGAGAAATGTACTACATTTATTTATTATTTATTTATTGCAGGTACTTATATAGCTCAGTCAATTTACACAGCACTTAACATATACAGTAGCTCACAAAAGTGAGTACACCCCTCACATTTTTGTAGTGAGTGTACAGCTTGTATAACAGTGTAAATTTGCTGTCCCCTAAAAATAACTCAACACACAGCCATTAATGTCTAAACCGCTGGCAACAAACGTGAATACACCCCTAAGTGAAAATGTCCAAATTAGCTTATTTCCCTCCTCGGTGTCATGCGACTCATTAGTGTTACATGGTCTCAGGTGTGAATGGGGAGCAGGTGTGTTAAATTTGGTGTTATCACTCTCACTTTCTCATACTGGTCACTGGAAGTTATACATGGCACTTCATGGTAAAGAACTCTATGAGGATCTGAAGAAAATAATTGCCGACATAAAGAGGGCCTAGGCAGAGGTTGAAGGGGGTTGGGGGTCAGCCTTTCAGTGCTCAGACCATACGCTGCATCAAATTCAAATTGGTCTGCATGGAGGTGTGTTTGGGGTCGTTATGTGGGATTACCGCCCTGCGGCCCAGTCTCTAAAAGGGAGGGGATCATGCTTTGCTTCAGTATGTCACAGTACATGTTGGCATTCATGGTTCCCTCAATGAAGCAGCACTCCTGGAGCCCCAAACCATGACACTCCTACCACCATGCTTGACTGTAGGCAAGACTCCTCACCTGGTTGCCACTAAACATGTTTGACACCATCTGAACCAAATATGTTATCTTGGTCTCCTCAGACCACAGGACATGGTTCCAGTCATCCATGTCCTTAGTCTGCTTGTCTTCAGCAAAATGTTTGCGGGCTTTCTTGTGCATCATCTTTAGAAGAGGCTTCCTTTTGGAAGACCAATTTGATGCAATGTGCGACATATGGTCTGAGCACTGACAGGCTGACCCCCCAACCCCTTCAACCTCTGCAGCAATGCTGGCAGCACTCATACGTCTATTTCCCAAAGACAACCTCTGGATATGACGTAAGCATGTGCACTCTACTTCTTTGAGTGGAACCTGTCCTGTTAAACAGCTGTATGGTCTTGGCCACAATGCTGCAGCTCAGTTTCAGGGTCTTGGCAATCTTCTTATAGCCTAGGCCATCTTTATGTAGAGCAACAATTCTTTTTTTCAGATCCTCAGAGAGTTCTTTGCCATGAGGTACAATGTTGAACTTCTAGTGACCAGTATGAGAGGGTGAGAGAGATAACACCAAATTTACAACACCTGCTCCCCATCCACACCTGAGACCTTGTAACACTAATAAGTCACATGACAACGGGGAGGGAAAATGGCTAATTGGGCCCAATTTGGACTTAGGGGGTGTACTCACTTTTGTTGCCAGTGGTTTAAACATTAATGTCTGTGTGTAGAGTTATTTTGAGGGGACAGCAAATTTACACTGTTATACAAGCTGTACACTCACCACTTTACATTGTAGCAAATTTAATTTCTTCAGTGTTGTCACGTGAAAATATATAATAAAAAGCAGTAGTATCATCAACAAGGATTCTTTCCTGCCAGTCCTTACTAACCAAATCTTTTCCCACTGATCTTTCCCACTTTCCCAATTTGCAGCTTAGTTTTCTTAATCATATAGCAATGTATTTAAATGTGAACATTTGTTTTCCAAATATGTAATCATAGTGGTATATGTATAGACTACTACTTGTTTAAAACACACTTCTCTTTTTGCAAAAAACAAGCAGCCTAAACAGCACTGTTGCAGATATGGTAATTAAAAAAAATTAAAAGGTAAGCCTTTATCTCCATATCCAACTTTGCAAAGAGATACAGTGACACTGTTATATAAAAGGCAGTTGTCTTTGATGTGCAGGCTGTAATGGACATCTTAGCTTCAACCGTTGTATGCTGTGTGAGAGGCAAGATAGAACCATCCAGTTGGGGAATATATGAGTCTCTTTATAAAGACTTAAGCAGAGTTCTTGCATATACTCCAGAATGTATATTTTGGATATTTGCATATACTCCAGAATGTTATGAAGAGTAATTCCGATGAATTGCAATTAATTGCAATTGCAAATATTTCCACTGCATTTCTGTCCTGCCACAATAGGACAAGCTGACATAACTTTATTGATTCTTTCATTAACACAGGTGTCAACACTGACGAGGACAAGGCTGGAAATCACTCTGTAATGCTGATTAAGTTAGAATAACAGATTGTAAACTTTAAAAGGATGGTGGTACTTGAAATAATTGTTCTTCCTCTGTTAACTATGGTTACCTGTAAGGTAACACATGCCGTCCTCATTGCTTTACACAAAAAGGGATTCACAGGCAAGGATATTGCTGATACTAAGATTGCACCTAAATTAACCATGTATCAGATCATCAAGAACTTCAAGGAGAGAAGTTCAATTGTTGTGAAAAAGGCTTCAGTGTGCCCGAGAAAGTCCAGCAAGTGCCAGGACCGTCTCCTAAAGTTGATTCAGCTGTAGAATCAGGGCACCACCAGTGCAGAGCTTGCTCAGAAATGGCAGCAGGTAGGTATGAGTGCATCTTCGCGTGCAGTTAAGCAAAGACTTTTGGAGTATGGCCTGGTGTCAAGAAGCTACTTCTCTTCAGGAAAAACATCAGGGACAGACTAATATTCTGCTAAAGGTACAGGGATTGGACTGCTGAGGACTGAGGTAAAATAATTTTCTCTGATGAATCTCTTTACGATTGTTTGGAGCATCTGGAAAAAAACCTTGTCCAGAGAAGAAAAGGTGAGCGCTACCATCAGTGTCATGCCAATAGTAAAGCATCCTGGGACCATTCATGTGTGAGGTTGCTTCTCAGCCAAGGGAGTGGGCTCACTCACAATTTTGCCTAAGAACCCAGCCATGAATAAGGAATGGCACAAAAACATCCTCCGAGAGCAACTTCCCCAAACCATTCAAGAACAGTTTGGTGATGAGC
The DNA here is from genome assembly GCA_028564925.1 of Lithobates sylvaticus. Lineage (NCBI taxonomy): Eukaryota > Metazoa > Chordata > Amphibia > Anura > Ranidae > Lithobates > Lithobates sylvaticus. The sequence goes on from CM053036.1 coordinate 98,136,313, forward strand.
AATGCTTTTTCCAAGCATAATGGAGCACCTTGTCATAGGGCAAAATTGATAACTAAGTGGCTTGGGGAACAAAACATCAAAATGTTGGATCCATGGCCAGGAAACTTCCCAGACCTTAATCCCATTGAGAACTTGTGGCCAATCCTTAAGAGTCAGATGAACAAAAAAAAAACACAAATTCTGACAAACTCCAAGCATTGATTATGCAAGAATGGGTTGCCATCAGTCAGGATGTGGCCAATAAGTTGATTAACAGCATGCCAGGGTGAATTAGAGATCTTAAAAAAGAAGGTTCAAGAAGGGTCAACACTGCAAATATTGACTCTTTGCATAAACTTAATGTAATTGTCAATAAAAGCATTTAACGCTTATGAAATGCTTGTAATTATACTTCAGTATACCATAGTAACATCTGACAAAAAGACCTAAAAACACTGAAGCAGCAGACTTTGTGAAAATTTATATTTGTGTCATTCTCAAAACTTTTGGCCAGGGCTGTATGTTAACGATAAAAATAAGCTTGTCTTATTTACTACCCTTTGGTCTGCTAAATATACAGTTTGAACAATTCTGTCATATCTGTTCAAGAAATGCAGCACATGCCTGTTGACTATGTAAGAAATCCAGAGTTGTCTTGTGCACTCTTCCTATGTTATCTCAAGCAGTCTAATTAGCCCTCTTGGCTTTCATCTTGAACTACAGAATAATTGGTGTCTCTATTGTAGGGATGAGGAAAATTTAGGAACAATAAAAAAATTGGAATAGAGTCCTATCCAACCAGAGCAACACAGGAATAAATTTAAGGAAAAGATGTATAGTTCAGACATTTAGCTAAACAGTTTAGCATGAAACCGCCTCTTGCCATTACCAATCTTAGTATGGATGTATACATGTCAAAGCCTCAGTCAATGCCGCTCCTTGGGCCATACCCCCTGACATGTTCGCCCCACCCCCACCAGGGCCTAATCATAGGGGTCTAGGTTTACTTGAACAGTGATACACACCCTTGTTCATGAATGGGACCACAAGTGTCTTATCTTAATATGCCCCTACTTGTCTGCAAAATCTCATAACCAGCAAGGATGGGATGTGTTCTTGCCTTCTGCAACTAGTCAGGTTCTATGTGGCTAGTAAAAAGAAGTGACAGAGACTATCAAAAATGAGAAGGCATCAAATTTTATAGGTCACAATGTTCTTTTCTGCATTGTAACTTCTAAATGACAAAGGTATAGAACACACCACATTGTCATTCATTATGATATGCACTCTGAAAGGCATGTTGTGTCTATGTAAATCCTAACAATAAATTTTTCTTATTTGCTCCTTTTTGGTCCAGTGGACATATTTTGCTACAGCATATCTGTTTGCGAAGTGCAAAGAAAATGTTGTAAGCTGATAACTTTCTCTGTACTCTACTTCTGCTGACTGTTATTAGCAAGCACTGTTCTCAGTTCTCTCTGTGGACTACAGAACACTCCTCCTCCTAAAACACTTTCTGTCCTGGGGTGACAAATACACTATGTTGAGTGAGTAGTGTAACCTCAGGAAGGAAACTATTTTACTGACAGGATCACCAAAGGTTAGTTTTAGTTATGTTTTAAATTACATTAATAGTTTCTAAATAATATTTTATAAGATTAGACAGGTTAAAAATGAAATTAAGCTATCACACTGAATATACAGAATGTAAATCAAACATAATGATTGCCAACTCAGGAATGTGAGAAATTAACACAAATGAGGCTATTTGTAAAGTCCTATCTGAAGAGGGTTATCGCTAAACAAGGGGGCACAGTGTATTTTCAGCAGAAATTTAAGACAATACTTTGTTTCGAATGTTTTCAACGTTTATCACTTGAAAGACGTTCCTGAGTGTTAAGTAACAGGAAGCCTAGCATTCCTCATTCCTCTTCAATTACCTCATCCAGCTGGACCCAAAATATCATTCTTCTGAGGGCACAAATTAGTCATTTTCCCAATGACATACTATGTCAGATAAGGTTTTCTTTGCTCACTGGAGAGAGGAAGTGGGACTTGTGACAGCAGTAAAGTATTATGTCTGCATGACACGAGACTGTTGTTTAACATGTCAAAGAACTACACATTAATTTTAACAGAAATGTAAAACAAATGCATAGCATTTTTGATGTTACTGTAGATAAAATAGATAAAATATAATGAACACCCTAATAATGCATTTAAATTACAAATGTAAAAAAGTAGGAAACGACTGACAAAGTAAAGAAAGCCATACTATTCCATGGAAAATTATGTATAAATGTAATTTTCTAAAGTAAAGTAAAAATGTTTTAAAATACATCATAACAAAGGCTTACGACAGTTGATTTACTAATTTTAACAAAAAAAAAAAAAGACTAGATCTGTGTATGTGCACCGCCTTAAAAAATAATAAGAGAAAGCAAACCTAATACATTTTTTCAAACCCTCCAAAAGGAAAGTGATGGTGCTAATCTAATTGAACCATGGTGGCTCAATACTGATATAATCTAGAACCAGTTCCAAAAAAAGTAGTTCAGTTATTTTCTAAGCTATGTTTCAATGCCATTACTGACTGTTTTTGCACGGATTGATCAATATTTAAAAAGAGACCAAGGTCCTCATCCAATAACTACAGACCTCTTAAATTCTTCTCCTCCTATTGTAGGAAATACATTTCTTGTATTAGTAAAGGACCACATACAATGATAGTTACAGGAAATCTTTTATCCTGAGCAATAGCCAGCATAGCTCTATCACTGACATTTTTTTAAGTAAATACCTTATTTCACTATGAGTAAAAAAGCAGAAACTTAGACAGGGGGGGGGGGGGGGCTTTGGTTTCTTTAAATTGTATATTTTGTTAAAGTATTTACTTAGAAATAGCTAAATGTATACATTAATATCAATTGGCTTAGATTACTCATTTGTATATTGATAGTAAATTGGCTTAAAGTTGAACTCCAACCTAACATTTAGTCATGCTCAGTTGTACAGGCTTCCAACCTGTACTCAGATTGCTTATTCTGATTTTACTGCTTCTGACAGTAGACATTAGAAGCTGCAGCAAGTCAGAGCCCACCTCATTTCCAGGCTGGAGGATGTCAAGCATCGTCCAGACTTACTCTCTCTGGCCCACCCTCATTCACTTGATTTGAGTTCTTTCAATTATGAAGTCTTGGCATCATATGTGGCCATTACTTGAGAAGTCTACTGTTTTAATAAAGCTATGCAGAGACCCTTTCACTAGCCATGATATCATTGGGTCCAAAATAAGGTAAAAAATAAATAAAAAGGTTTTAATTTACATATGCATTAGCATGTTAATGATGGTAGGGTGGCTCAACCAGGGGAAAACAAAATATGAGTAGATTATACTTCATCTTTAAAGATCACATTCAGACAGTGTTTCACATACTAAATCAGGGGTATTTTCTGAATGCAGTGGGCTTCAGTGAAAGATCATAAATTGTGTCCCCTTCCTCAAGAAAAAGAATTGGCACATTTTTAAGTTATAGGATTAGAAAATTTAGATGATGACTATTTTTATTATTATTTATGTATGTTACAATTAAACGGACTATTGTGTCATTCTCATAATGAAATTATGACCATGCTTAAAGCTGTGCTCATGTCTTTTGCTGTATGTATTAGATAAATGAAATGTAAGACTCAGTATTTGTAATGCAGGGAAACAATTGAAACAAAACTGCCCATTAAAATAAGTCCATGTGCTATAAAACCTATAGCACTAGACAAAAGGCGTTCCTGGCACTGAGCTGACTGACAGGCAGTAGAAGTAGAGACCTATTGATGCAGAGGACACATGGAGGAAGCCACTGTTCTAAGGAAATAGAAGCTTGATTCACATGGTCCTGGGGTAAGCACTGCCTCAATCTGTTTGCAACTGTTTGAGGGAAGAATAAACTTGTAGTTACTACAATTCGCCTACTCAACATGTATTTTATGTTGCAATATACAGTGTTCTGTCTTTTGTCTTAATGGTTCATTATAAATCCTACAGAATGCCAATGACGTTATTAACCATAAACATTATGCTGGGCTTTAAGGACCCTAAACAAGAAATTCCAAAATTAAATGAAAATCTCAAAATACCCTAAAACAAAAGCCTACTGTTTTTTGTAAAGGAAAGCCTTGCAGAAAAAAAAACAGTTTACCCTAAAAAGGTCCTACCAACATCCAATAAAAACGATATCCCTCAAATAAATAAAAACCCCGAAAAAATTCCACCTGAAACAAAGGCTCACTTTTTTAAGGGAAGCCTTGCTGGAAAAAAAAAAAACAGTTTAAAGCGGACCTTCAGTCATTTTTTTTTAACTTTCCATCTATTAAAACTTCTCCCCTTGTTGTTTTAACTTTGGATAGTAAAACATTTTTTTTTGCCAGTAAATACCTTATACAGCCCACTTCCTGTTTCTTGTTTGGTAAAAAGCCTAGGCTTTTGACATCATGCACAGCTCTCTTTCTCACTCTTGTGAGAGTTTGCCAGGAAGGGAGGGCAGGTGAGTCATATGAGGGCCAATGAGAGCTTCAGAGCTGGAGGTGTGTCTGTGTAAATCCAGAAAGTGAACAGGCAGCATATTCAGCTGCCCACAGTTAAAATGGTTGCATCCAGACTCAGTGGAGGGAGATTTCTGCAGCATCTTTGTCAAGCACATAATCACAGTATATATAAAATAATAGAAGTGGTTGTGAAGTGGTTAGAGGGAAGCTTCAGAATGGCAAAGAGGTTTTTATTACAAATTATGTGAGCAGACTGCAGTTCCCTTTTTAACCTAACGTAAAGGCCCTATCAACATAAAAATTGAAACACTTTTTTTTTTTTTAAAGTGGACAGGAGAGCAGCTAAATGTGACTGAAGACAGCAAATCAACCACAAAATAAAATTAAAGACAAATAACCCACGTTAATAAGAACAATAAAAAGGCTGCAAAGTGACAAATGCCCCAAAAGCAATCAGAATTAAAGTTTCCTAACCGACCCTATTTTTTTTTCCCAAGCAGTTTGTCAGCTCTCTCTATTCTTTCTCCACAACAGCTTCCTATACACTAATACTATAGCTGTTCTGTGCCCACCCTTTTATATGCCAGCCCCGTCACCATAACAAAGCCCCCATTTTTGACAATTTTTAGCCAACTGATCTAAAGGCCATTTCAATGCATGATGATTACAGTTAATTCAGATGGGCGATTTCCTGCACTAGATTGGGTTCATCTCGAATCTATGGTATACAACAGGGATATGCAATTAGCGGACCTCCAGCTGTTGCAGAACTACAACTCCCATGAGGCATAGCAAAACTCTGACAGCCACAAGCATGACACCCAAAGGCAGAGGCATGATGGGACTTGTAGTTTGCAACAGCTGGAGGGCCACTAATTGCATATCCCTGGTATACAGGGTTTACCTCGAACCCAGGGTAGACCAAAACCTATAACTCATCTGTAAAAATAACATATGCTCTATAACATGCTATGGAATCATATGAAAATTTACAACCATTTTTTTCATTAGAGATTGTTTACTAAAATGTTTACTATATGCAACAAACATTTATAGTACAACATTGTAGCAAACATGAAAATATACAACCAGCAGCAAGGCAATTTTTAGAGCAGATTGAATAAAGGAAAAGCTTAGACATAAGGCGGGTGTTTTGTTACACTAAAAAAAAATGGTATTTTCCTAGAGACAACTCATAAAAAATTGACTAGCAGCAAGGTGGTAGTTTAACATATACAGATAAAAAAGTATAATTTGTGCAAACACTGACGAGGCAAGTGTGTCTTCTATAATAAAAATGACAGCGTCGTACATCCAATACACCTATTTATAAAAATGTAATTGGTTCTAAAGGCTTAAGGGTTTTTACAGTTTTACATTCTATGCATTATGGAAAAAAAAACTTCCAGTATCCGCTACCCCCCAGACACCCTTCATGCTTACCTGGCTTTTCTATTAATTCAGCATGGTGCCCAAGAGCAGTGTAATTGCTTTCTCTCTATCTCCTCACAAGCACAGAGGCAGCAGCAGAAGCCATTGGCTCTTGCTGCTGTCAATCAAATCATGTGAGGAAGAAGTGGGGGCTGAGTCACTCTGTCTGTGTCTATGGACCGTACATCTGCCCCCATAGCAATAGCCAATAGCCATCGGGGAACCCCAGAAGAGGATGTTTGGGTCTTTTCTGTACAAAACCATTGCACAGAGCAGGCAAGCATAACATGTTTGTTATTTCAATTATTAAAATGGCTTTATTAAAATTTTAAGCAGCGACGAAGCAGTATGTAAGCTGCTTAAATAGGTCAAAATGTATAAACACAAGGAAGGTTTTCTATTTTTTTTAAAGCACCAAGATGCCAGTCTGCGTGTATCCAAGGTCTACAACCTGAGAATCATTCTGCCGCAAAGTCCATCACTTCTTTCAGGTTGCACTGAGAATACCAAATGGCTCCCTAGACTGTGCTCCTGAGGTCTTGGAATATTGGCTACTGGGATACCGCTGCACCTGCAGCGGATACAATTAAAAAAGACCCACAGTGCAGAACCCATGCTATTTGTTGCCTATTCAAGTGCTCACATATTGTCCTAAAGCTAGCTACTTCCTACCACATTTAGACCAAAATGTATGCTGCTACATTTATTAAAATAAAATAAAATAAATAAACCAAAAATAAATGTGCGTTGCATATTATTTAGTCTGTGTGAAAGTTATAACATCTACAAACTATGATATATATATATATATATATATATATATATATATATATATATATATATTCAAAATATATTAACCCTGATGATCTAACTGCATCTCATTTCTTGAGACCCTAAATACCAGTCGAAATACCCCCAGATTGGCCCATTTTAGGAAAGTAGATACTCATTTCATAAGAATTCTGAATATGTCATGTATTTGGAGTTGTAATTTTTGCCACAATTTTTGGGAAAATTAAGAAGGTAAATACAATTTGATTTTATTTCGCAAAGTTGTCATATTATCAAGTTATTTCTCACTCACGGCAAAGGCATACTTACAATTACACACCAAAACACATTTTTTAACTACTAATGAGCACAGGGATACTACAAGTGTGAGATTTTTTTCATTGCCTAGATGCATAGAGGGGTAATCCAAGGAGCATCTTCAGGCTTTCAAGGTGCATAAATAATGCATCTGATTTGTTAGATACACATCTTGTGAGTGCCAGGATAAGAGAAACACCCACAAAATGGCCACATTTTGCAAAGTAGACCCTCCAATGTATTTATTAGAGGCTAATCACTGAGTTGCTAAAAATAAAAAAATGTCCTCTTGCCCTCAGGAGTCAACTGTCCTGCCACTGAGATAAAATTTACACTATATGTGGTGGCAGACTGTAAGGTAAATTATCTGTCACTGCAGGGACACATAGGAAACATTTGTTTCCTATGTGTCCAACTCACATTGCAAAGCAGCCTATGGCTGCACTTAAAAATGCAGACATGCTTCAATTTATCACAGTGCACCATGCTGAATCGCACAGCAATGTACAGCAATGCAGTGCATCGCTCTAAATGAAGTGTATGTTTTCAAATAGAGTTTGTGCAAAACCAGAAAAAAGGAGCAGTGTGATATGCTGAATTGCGCACCACACTGCCCCCTACTGCAGCCAGCAATGGAGAACTGTCACAATGGTAAAGAGCTGTGGCAGCTCTCCATTGTGTGTGAATTCACACTTATCTACAGTTGCTGGATGATAAATTGTTCATTTTTTTTGCACATGATTGAGTATTCTATGCAAAGTGAATTTTCACAGCATTTACTAGGTAGGTGAAAATTCACTTTGCAAAGTGAACATTCTCTATTTCTTTAATATATTAACCTAATAAACAAATGCAGTATAACTGTATGAAATTTGTGGTAGCTCATAGCAACCAAATTTTAGTTTACAGTAGCCAGTTGCTTGCAATATTATACTCCTTTATACTGGGGAATAGGCTGAAAAGTGTGCATACCGCTTAAATATCCTGAAATTGGATATTTCAAGACAGTCAGTGAATGATGGATTTAGAAATTATTTTGGATACCTTGAATAATAGATGTTCTAATGCCAGTGCAGTTATAAATATAGCTTACATAGCCTTAACCTTTCATATTATAAAAGTGTATTATGTTACTTTAATTGACATAAATTGACTATATTGAATATTTATCTTTTTTTGAGGGATTAGAAATAAGAATGTGAGCCACACCACAGGGATAAGGGAAACAAGCAAAATCCTGTTGGTGAGGTTTACAATTTTTTTCCCATTTTAAATTTGCTGTGGTTAATTTACTAAAGGCAAATTTAGCAAAGGGAATTTGCTTAGTGAATGAGGAGAAGCTGCTGACTTCCATCATCCAGTTGTGTGCAAGGAAAAATATTGTTTTTTTTTTTTTTTCCACATGATTAGTACCGCTATTGCTGTATTGAGACAAATATGGAGATTGCCATTACTGACCTTCTTCTGAAAAATGCAAATCTCCCGACTGTCATGGGCCTGAATACATTCTGGGTCACCAATATAAAACAACAATGCAGCTAAGGTCAGAACTCTTGATCCTTGCTCTATTTTAGTGACTTAAAACATTGAAGCACTTAGGAGAACGTAACAGCCAACTAACTAACATTTCAAGGAGAGTTTGCCATTGACAACCAATGTGTTTTCTCAGCACAGGCTGCCTTTAAAGTGGTTGTAAAGGTTCGCTTTTTTTAAGTAAAAATAATCTGTGCAAGGGTTTTGCACAGAGCTGCCCTCTTCCGGAGTCATTTTGCCGCCACTCCTGCCTCCTCCCCTTCATAGGGTGCCCCCACGGAGAGACGCTTTCCATGGGGTCACCCATGCAGGCTCGCTCCAAAGTCCCACTGCTGCGTCCATTGACACAGACAGCGGGACTCAACCCCGCCTCCACGTCAATGGATTTGATTGAAATCGGGAGCAGCTCCTGCTGCTATCAATTTGTCCAATGAGGGCAGAGACAGTGGCTGTAGCCACTGGGCTTGTGCACATCACTGGATCGGCTGGGTTTAGGTAAGAAAAAGAGGGGCTCCCGGGGTAGCTGCAGAAAGAAGGTTCAAACATTGAGACTTTACAATCACTTTAAATCCTAAAAATTTCCTTGGCTACATTTCGGTCTGTTAAATATACTATTGATAGTTGGTTATATTAGTCCGATAAGTGCCATAAACAAGTGTTGGTCATGTTAGAAGATCAGAGTTGTCCTATGACTTATGTTTACTTTCTATCTTACCACAAGCATTCTCCTCCTCCCAGTTCTTATCTGGGGACTACAGTGTCTATGTTGCAGAGATGAGTGAGTGGGTGGGTTTGAGAAGTTTAATAAAATACATCTGGGCAGGGCTGATCACACCCAGTCAACTATCCAAATGCTGTGCGTTTCTCACAGCAGGACCTAAGCTGGCCATACAGGTATAGATTTGTGTACTGTATATAGAAATCTAGCAGATCCCCCCCAGTCACACGATACAACCCAAACCGATGAATCTCCCACTGTAGTTATTGTACTTCGACAGCTGTACCTGTTGGCTTTCAAAATATCTGAACAGCGACTGCATTTGACTGGATGCAGCCTCTGTTTGGATGACAATTTTCCATCTGGCTCCTTTGATGTTCTTACAGAGCTGGTCACTAAGTGAAATTCATACAGGGTATGGCCAGCCTTAGACGCTTAGTGCATTACTGGCAAGTCAGAATGTACTGTATATTTCTTACTTTCAGGGTATTTAAGACATAGGGGAAATATGGATGTATTGCATGTTTTTTTGCCCTGAAATACATTTTAAAAGAATCTAAATCTGGTCATACACTAGCAGAATTTCATTTGACAGTTAGTGGGGTCAAATGGACAGGCAATTTTGACCAAAGTGGCAAGAAAATTTGAAGGAACAGGATGGGAGTTTTTTCTCCAGTCAACAAAATTCCAACTGCGAATGTGGTTTTCGTTCAGAAAAAAAAAAAATCATACATATTTTAATAAAATTTGTTTAATATAACTGGGATTACATTCAATTTACAGGTCTAGAGATATTTTAAGGGCTTTTAAACAAAGTTAGTTGAATCTGTGATAGCAAGAATGTTCAGATTATTCAGAAATTAGCGTTCAAGTGAAAATCCAACTGTGTATGGACAGCTTTAGGCACTAGTCAGCAAGTATTATTTTTTTTTTAAAACTGGAAATCCTCTTGGCCCTCCAAAGAGCAAAGACGTTTTGACAAAGCCCTGTACACAGCAAATTAGTTATCTTCTACATCTAAAAGTAGAGCTATTTCAAAGAGTAGCAAAGATAAGAAAAATAACACCATTTGTGTCAAAGTGCATTCCTGGCACTCATCAGTTTACAGATTAAAGATGTTTAACTTGTGCTTTACCAGGAGCAATGGAAGGAGAAAGGGATACTGTTATCAGGCAAGTGCACTCTTGAACCTAGCCTCATACATATTCTGCATTTAGCTGTGACAATTTACATCTTAAGATAAGACTACTAAAGGTGTCTCTGCTAAGGTTAAATGCCCAGAGCAGCAGACAGTCCATTTCCAGGTCAGCAAGTGTAAAGCTGTCAGTCTCAGGTATATATGGAACTGCATCAGTCATTCTTAATCTCTGTGTTTAAGGATATATGTCAAGTAGTGACCTATATTCTAGTGATTGTATGTAAAGATTAGATAGTAGGTATTATTTGCAACTTCATTCAATTAAATAAAATGCAGCACTTCTCACCATTCTTTTAGATTTCAAATATTTCATTGTTTGTATGGGACAGTTTAGTACATAACATATTTTACTTCTAATCTAAGGTTAAATGTTAAACAAGTATTTTCATTCACATAATTAGAAATGAATTATAGTGGAGGGCCACCCTAAAAAAAAAATAAAATTACATTAACATTCTTAAAAAAATATAAAAAAAAAACATTTGAGAAAAAAAAAATGTACTCACCATAAACCCCTGTTGCTAGGCAGTCTTCCTAATCTGCCTCTTCCTATTCCACGGCGCTGTTTCTTCAATTTCTCCTCGGCGAGCGGCCCCGTTGTCTTCTGGGACATGTGTGTGTCCCAGGAAGCAACGGGGCCATTCACAAAGCGCAGCGCGGCTCGTGCATGCGCAGTAGGAAACGGAAGTGAAGCCGCAAGACTCCACTGCCTGTTTCCCTTAGTTAGGTTGGTGGCGCCGGCAGCCGATCCAATGGACGGATCGGCCTTGGGGGGCTGACATCACAGGCTCGCTGGACAGGTAAGTGTCCTTATTAAAAGTCAGCAGCTACAGTGTTTGTAGCCGCTGACTTAAAAAAAAAAAAAATGTCCGAAACACCCCTTTAAGGCATGTAAAGCAGACAAAGGAGTAAAATTCAATTAAACCTTTGACAGTATAAATCTTAGAAAACATTTCCACAAGAAATTCACATCTTTCTCTGACTAAGGAAAATATCTAAGGATCAAGATCACGGAAGACAAGCATACACTCCAAAACATGAAAGTCTATAAAAATGCTTACATGCCAAGAACATTAAAAAAAATATATATTCAAGAACAATTTTTGTCAAGTGGTTGTTGCAAGAGTCATTTTTGGTCACATCACTGTTACATAGTTACATAGTAGCTGAGGTTGAAAATAGACACAAGTCCATCAAGTCCAACCTATGTGTGTGATTATATGTCAGTATTACATTGTATACCCCTGTATGTTGTGGTCGTTCAGGTGCTTATCTAATTGTTTTTTGAAACTATCAATGCTCCCCCCGCTGAGACCACGGCCTGTGGAAGGGAATTCCACATCCTTGCCGCTCTTACAGTAAAGAACCTTCTACGTAGTTTAAGGTTAAACCTCTTTTCTTCTAACTTTAATGAGTGGCCACGTGTCTTATTAACCACTTCAATACCACCTATTGTCGTATGACGTCCGCAGATGGGATCTCCCATCCTGGGCAGGTGTCATATGACAGCCAGGGTTTCCCGGCCGTCTGGGGGGCGTGCGCACGTGCCCCCGCCGTGTCACTCGGGGCCCGATGCGCGTGCCCGGCACCCGCGATTGCCTGTCAACCGAGCAGGACCGTGGATCTATGTGTAACCCCTTTCCTGCCAGTGACATTTATACAGTAATCAATGATAATTTATCTAATTTGTGTGATTTTGGTCTGGAGATTTTGGTCCATATTGACATGATAGCATCACGCAGTTGCAGATTTGTTGGCTGCACATTCACCACATCCTAAAGGTGATCTATTGGATTGAGATCTGGTGACTCTTGCCGACCAGCGCCGTCATTATACTGTGGCAGGTCGGCACGATCCCGTGAACCATCGTAGCTATACGTTGGTCCCTTTAAGTGGGATAGCAGGCGTGCGCTGCCGGAGGCGGGGGTGACAATGCTTGTGACTGGCGGTCGCGATGACCGCTGGCCATGAGCAATCAGGGGCACAAGAGGCAGGACAGAGACGTGTGTGTGTAAACACACACATCCCAGTTCTGTGAGGAGAGAGAGGTTGTGAGTTCCTATGAGCTGGGAACCACGATCTCTCATCTCCTATAGTCAGTCCCATCCCCCACAGTTAGAACACACACATAGGGAACACAGTTAACCCCTTGATCGATTCCTAGTGTTAACCCCTTCCATGCCAGTGACATTTATACAGTAATTAGTGCATTTTTATAGCACTGATCGCTGTATAATTGTCAATCGACCCAAAAATGTGTCACAAAATGTGTCAATGAGTCCTGCTCTCATGCACACAATCGCGGGTGGCCGTCAGCAATCACGCCCCCCCCGGCCACGTGCATCAGGTTCCCCGCCGTGCAGCGCACGTGAGTGCCTGCTTTTGCCCTTAAAGGTACAGACGTACCCATACAGCGCTTCACTGTAACAAACCACTTTGCCGATGTATATCGGCGTGAGCCGGCGGCAAGTGGTTAACAAAGAAAACACCTTCCCATTTCATGCTGTCAGCAATGACATGACATGGAAGAGAAATGTCACAAGGCCTGAGAAGGAAAATACATCTGTTACACAAGAAAGGTGAAGGCTACAAGAATATCAGCAAAGCTTTACTTATCAGTCAGAATACTGTAGCAAAAGTGACAAAAATTTAACAAAGATGGAATTGCAAACATCTTACAGAGATGTCCAGGCCATCCATGGAAGTTAACACCTCAACAGGAGTGTCTTTTGATGAGAAAGGTTGAAGAAAATCACCATGCAAGTTCACTGCAGTTAGCTAAAGAAGTAGAAAGCCAAACTGGGGTGATTGTTTCCCGTGACACAATACAACATACACTGCAGTGGAATGGCATGCATGGGTGTTGTCCACGAAGGAAGCCTCTCCTAAAGCCCATGCACAAAAAATGCCCACTTAGAACTTGCCAGGGCCCATGTTGAAAAAGAAGTCTACTGGGACTCTGTACTCTGGAGTGATAAGACCAAGATAAATGTTTTTGAAACTGATGGTTGAAAACTGTATGGCGTTGCACGGAAAGAAAGAAAGAAAGAAAGAAAGATGCACGGTGCCTACAGTAAAACATGGTGGAGTCCTTCTGTGGGGCTTCATGACTCAGGGAGCGGCATTTCATTGATGGTATCATGAATTTACAGATGTACTGCTCTATATTGAAAGAGAAGATGCTACCATCACTCCATGCCTTTGGTCGTGCACTTTTCCAACATGACAATGATTCAAAACACACATCTAATGCCTCGTACACATGGTCGGATTTTCCAACGGCAAATGTTCGATGGGAGCCTTTTGTCGAAAATTCTGACCGCGTGTAGGCTCCATCGGACAGTTTCCGACGGAATTTGAGATCTGGTTCTCAAATTTTCCGACAATAAAATCCGTTTGTGTAAATTCCGATCGTGTGTACACAATGCCGACGCACAAAGTGTCACGCATGCTCAGAATAAATTACGAGATGGAAGCACTCGGTCTGGTAAAACTAGCTTTTGTAATGGAGATAGCACATTCGTCACGCTGCAATTTTTAAAATAGTTTAATGCAGCGCATTCTCTTCTTCTTTAGAATGCTAGAAGAATGAATTTGTTTTGCTGCTCATATTCACACAGAGTTCTCACAAACTGATTTCTTTATTATTTCTCGTGCTCTCATGAATTTTGGTTTTCATCAGATCTCCATAATAATGTTTTCTTTTATTTTCTTTTTTCAAGATCTGCATTTTTTTTTCTAGTGCTCTCCATAATATTATTTCTCGTTTTGTGTGTCAAGTTACTACAACACCATTATTATCTTGTATTTTTTAACCTCAAGGAGGTGGGTTGTTGTCCCTTGTTAATTTGACCTTGTATTTTTGAAATGTACCTGCCTACTCACAAACAAACTGTCCTTTTTGAAAAGAAACACATAGCCAAGTATTTGTGAAAAATAAATAGCCATTTATTCTGGGTCATAACAAAATAAAGAGGAAGGCCACGCTGGAGAAACTGGTGAAATTTGCGAAGCCTTTGTACCCCAGGGCACACATCAATTATTTTACAGTAAAAATTGGTGGCCTGAGGAGTCCTTATAATAGTGAGCACAATCCCGTCCAGGACTACAAGAGATCAGGAACAGCAGCAGATGACATATCTGTCCCCAGGCTGTGGTCATATTACAGCCTGCGTCTTTTGCCAGACCAGACTGAACCCAGGCCATCACTCTCTTGTCTTCCTCACATGCTTCCTTCCAGGCTGTGGCTCTGGTGTTGGAGTTGTGGCAGGAAGTGGAGGAGGACCTGGAGGAGGAGGAGGACCATGGTTCAATTCACAAACATGGCTTTGGCTTGTGAGTTCGCCCCTCAAGCCCTTATTTAGGGCTTGTAACATAACTTCCTCACATAAGAGGCGTTTGCCCTCCTCCATTTACAGAATTTTGCAGGCTGTCATGTAGGCATAGTCCTCTTGAAAACTGGGGGGTTTCTGAGGGCAGCAGTAGCCTTCAGAAATATGTCAATTGCTGCCTCCTTCAGGTTACTCCTCTTCCTGGCACTTTTTTGTGGAAGGCCGAGGGGAGGGACCTGGGATTCGGGCAGGCTACTGGGCCTGGCCACCTCCTGGATGCCACTTTCCACAGCCTGGCTGAGGCTTTCCTGTGTCTGAAAAAGGGACATAGTTTTAGTTTTTGATTCATCAATCACACACAATTTTCAGCTCATGACTGTTGCAAATTGACTATCATTCTGAGCCCAGCATTTTTCATTCTTGTCCCAATCATTTGTGGCCACTACTGTCTATTTATATGTAAAACACTTTGTGAAATCAGAAATTAGTTATTAGTTATATATATTTAACATCATTTATTTGACAAACAGAAATATTTTGAAGAATGCTATACCTGACTCAAGCTGGGCTCCTCCACATGTTGCTGCCTGGAATGCCCAGGTTGGTCATCAGAAGCCTCAGCTGGGAGGAAGGAAGCCTTGAAGGAAGACTGGAGAGTGCTGACCTGGGTTCAGTCTGGCCTGGCAGAAAATGCAGTCTGTCATAGTACCACAGCCTGGGTACATAAATGTCATTTGCTGCAGCTCCTGATCTCTGGGAATCCTGTACCTTCTTGCGCTCCCTATTATAAGTGCTCCTCATGCCACCAATTAGGGCCTTCAGATAGGGGATGTCTGCCGTGGGGATCACCAGCTTCACAAATTCCAGCAATTGATCCAGCGCTGCCTTCCTCTTTGGTTTATTGTTATAAAAGGGGTGGTTTACCTGCCACAGACAGGGCAGCTTCCTGTACATATCAATGAATATGGGGATAAACTCCTCATCATTGAATAAATCCATTTTCTCTGCAAGACACAACACAAGACAGACCCTAATGTCAGGCGAAACTCTCATAATCTTGATCCAATATAGGCCTCAATCTATAAGCAGTATAGGCCACTGATGCACCAACTTAAAATTGTACCTTCGTTATAACGATCGTCGCTTCCGTTACTTCATCCTCCGCTCACAGATTGTACGTATGACGTACGCGTGTTCTGCTTTATATACACTGTGCATGCGTAAAACCTCCTTCCCCTGATGTTCTTTCTAGTCTATTCCCCCGCCCCTTGTCTTTCAGCACAGTGGGAGAGAACGTGGCGGAGAGACAACAGGTGCAAAGACAAAAGGCCGGAGCCCTGAACCTCCCGATCCCGGAGGAGATGGAAGGCCTCAATTATGGCCCTTATAGAGATGGTGGAGATGGTGGAGATCTTGAAGAGGGCCGACAATGATGGGAAGTATGGACCGTACCTAAACCCAAATGTGAGGAAGGCCAAGATCATGCCTAAAGTTGTGAAGAGTTTGCACAAGAATTTTAGGGGTACGACGATCCAAGGATCAATTGAGGAAACAATGGTCAGACCTCAAATTGAGGGAGCACGTGTTCCTATTCTTCTTCTTAACATTCGTGCTGCTCCATGTGCTTTTCTTTACTGTTGTACATTTTAAAATGGCAACTTTCAAGTTCATGGGCAGAGTAATCGGTCGTAGTAAACATTGTTTGTTCGTTCGTCCACATATAAGATGTTTTAGGCAGATACAGGTTAACTACATTTGTTAAGGCCTATTTGTATTAAAATAAGTTTGTTGTCTAGATGGGTTTGTAACTAGAATGAAATGCAAACAGCAGCTGTTTACACATTTGGACGCAGGAGCACTAGTGTAGGACACCAGAACAAACTTTTTAGGGTGTCCCACACAGGTGCTCCAGTGGATACTATAGGGGTGTCTACATGTGTGATACTTTAACAAAAAAGGTAAATATTACAGCTTTAGAAAAGAAATAAAATAAAATGTTCTTCAGCTTGGAACTCTGCCAAAACAGACAATTGTACGACACTTCCAAGCAATGTTTCATATTCCTATTTCTGCCCTCCAATAACTGTGTGCTAAGTATACCTTTTTTTATACACATAGGGGAGAAAAGACTCAGGACATCTGAGGACACAAGGGACCCCCACCTCCTAAAGAAGTGGAAATCCACACACCACAAGCAGAGGATGAGGAGGGAGAGGTTTATGAAGTGTAATGAAATTGTCACCACAACAGGTGAGTGTCTGAGACCACATCTTCAGGTAAGAGATCTATTCCTGCATATTTCTAATACATGGCGTGTTTTTTTCTTTTAGGTGATGTGGATGTTGTGGAAGAAGAATCTAATTTCACCAGTGAAAGTGCCCAGATCCTCATCGGGGAGAGAATGGGGTGCAATTGTGATTTAGAAAATATAAAGGAAAACATTAATGATGTTCAAAAAAAAAAATGAAGAACATCATTGATGTTTTAGGCAGAATATAAAACACAAAAATTGGACCATTTTCTCGTGTATTTTTTAATTTAATAAAAACTTTTGAGGTATTTTGAAGATGCACACAGTGTGTCAACATGTGCTATCTGCCATCATGAGATATCAATATACATGTTTAGTGGGTGAAACACCTTCCTCCCAACTCAATAAGGTGAAAGGAAGGGGTTCACTTTGTCAAAGTTGAACTTTGTAAGTTCCTGAGTTGTGTATGTTATGCTTTGAAACATGCCTGCTTAACCAAAAAAAGGATATTTACAATGTGAAAAAAAAATATATACACCAAAGATGTTGGTTTGTTCCAAAACCCTTTTCTAACGCACATGTGAATGTGCTTTGAGTAAAATATTTTCTACTCAACAATGTGTGGCTTCTTCTTTCAATGCTCAATAGCAATATTTGTAGTAGGTTGGTGTTTATAGTGACAATGCACTACTTGCACTACAAGTGCACTTTCAGTGCAGTTTCATGTGCACTTGGAGTGCAAAGTGGAATTTCCTTTAGTAAATAACTCCCACAGTGCTTTATAATTTGCCACAATCACGCCATTTTCATGTCTCCACAAAATTCATTCATGGTGCTGAAAATTATGAATATTTTTGTCAGTAATGTATTACATACATTAACAACAAATACAAGGTGTGTGTAGCAGACCCACAACATAATAATAGTTCGCTGAAGAAGAGATTGTCACCTAATGTATCAAATAACTGACATTTGCACTATTGAAGAAAATGTCCAAAAAGAAAAGCCCATTGGAGAACCTAGGAGACAGCTAAAAGAAACCCAGGCAGTAAATCAAAGGAAATCTTCTTTCAGTTTAAGTTCAAAAATTGTTGATAAAATGTTCCTGGCATATCAATGACCCCCCTACCCACAAAGTACTCGACATACTTCTGTCTTACTTCGCGGGTACTTTTGGGGGGGCAAGCCAGGATGGGCAGCTTCAAGCGCCGTCAGGGTTTCTTTTTGAAGTCTGGCCTCAGGCCCAACCGAGGCAACATAGTTCATTGAATTTCTCCTTAAAGAGTTGTGTAGAATGCAGCATGCAAGGATTATATGGTTAAGTTTATATTCCGCCATATTGATTGGGGTAAGGAATAGGAGGAACCGGCTGGCCATTATCCCAAAAGCGTTCTCCACCACTCTTCTGGCTCTGGCCGGACGGTAGTTATAAACCCTCTGGTCCGGGGTGAGGGTCCTCATGGCTTCAAAACGGTCCGCTGGTCAGAACGAACTAACAGAAAGCACTGAAAAACAAGGGCCAGAGCTGAACATCAGATACGAGTGGACAAGAACGCACTGTGTGTGACCGTGTGTATGCAAGACAAGTTTGAGCAAACATCCGTCGGAAAAAAAAACATGGTTTTTGTTGTGCGATCGTGTGTACGAGGCATTAGGCCACTGTTGCATTTCTGAAGAAGAACAGGGTAAAGGGGCCAAGTATGTCTCGTGATGAAGTTAAACATCATTCTCCATCCAGCATCCAGGCTCTAAAAGAGGTCTTTCCTGAAGAATGGAAAAATATAAATGCTGCAATATGTTGCCAACTTTTCATTCCAAGCCTTAGAAGACTTAGCGGTCCTTACAAATCATGGAGGCCATACAAAATACTAGATGTAGTAGTTTTTTTTGTGAGGTGTATTCATTTGTGCATCAACTAGAATAAAGATTTGAGTAAAACTGACAATTTTGTAATCTAAGTTATCTTATTAACCTTACTTTCATATAATGGATCAAAACAAATGTTCTATAAAACTCAGTTTTATATTATAATTGAGATATTGCTTAAAATCTTACTTTTCAAAAGGGGTGTACTCATTTATGCTGAGCACTGTATATGCAGTATCTCACAAAAGTGAGTACACCCCTCACATTTTTGTAAATAATGTATTATACCTTTTCATGTGACACTGAAAAAATGACACTTTGCTACAATGTAAATTAGTGAGTGTAAAGCTTGTATACCAGTGTACAATTTGCTGTCCCCTCAAAATAACTCAACACACAGCCAATAATGTCTAAACCGCTGGCAACAAAAGTGAGTACACCCCTAAGTAAAAATGTCCAAATTGGGCCCAAAGTGCCAATATTTTGTGTGGCCACCATTATTTTCCAGCACTGCCTTAACCCTCTTGGGCATGGAGTTCACCAGAGCTTCACAGGTTGCCACTGGAGTCCTCTTCCACTCCTCCATGATAACATCATGGAGCTGGTGGATGTTAAAGACCTTGCGCTCCTCCACCTTCCGTTTGAGAATGCCCCACAGCTCAATAGGGTTTAGGTCTGGAGACATGCTTGGCCAGTCCATCAACTTTATCCTAAGCTTCTTTAGCAAGGCAGTGGTCGTCTTGGAGGTGTGTTTGGATTCGTTATGGTGGAATACTGCCCTGCGGCCCAGTCTCCTAAAGGGAGGGGATCATGCTCTGCTTCAGTATGTCACAGTACATGTTGGCATTCATGATTCCCTCAATGAACTGTAACTCCCCAGTGTAGACAGCACTCATGCAGCCCCAGACCATGACACTCGCACCATCATGCTTGACTGTAGGCAAGACATACTTTACTCCTCACCTGGTTTCCGCCACACACGCTTGACACCATCTGAACCAAATACGTTTATCTTGGTCGCATCAGACCACAGGACATGGTTCCCGTAATCTATGTCTTAAGTCTGCTTGTCTTCAGCAAACTGTTTGCAAACTGTTGGTTTTTCTTGTGCATCATCTTTAAAAGAGGCTTCCTTCTGGGATGAAAGCCATGCAGAACAATTTGTCATCAGGTACCATGTTGAACTTCCAGTGACCAGTATGCGAAAGTGAGAGTGATAACACCAAATTTAACACACCTGCTCCCCATTCACACCTGAGACCTTGTAACACTAAAGAGTCACATGACACCGGGGAGGGAAAATGGCTAATTTGGCCCAATTTGGACATTTTCACTTAGGGGTGTACTCACTTTTGTTGCCAGCGGTTTAGACATGAATGGCTGTGTGTTGAGTTATTTCGAGGGGACCGCAAATTTACACTGTTAAACAAGCTGTACACTCACTACTTTACATTGTAGCAAAGTGTCATTTTTTCAGTGTCACATGAAAAGGTATAATACATTATTTACAAAAATGTGAGGGGTGTACTCACTTTTGTGAGATACTGCATATACAGTGCTCAGCATAAATGAGTACACCCCTTTTGAAAAGTAAGATTTTAAGCAATATCTCAATTATAATATAAAACTGAGTTTTATAGAACATTTGTTTTGATCCATTATATGAAAGTAAGGTTAATAAGATAACTTAGATTACATTGTAGCAAAGTGTAATTTCTTCAGTGTTGTCGCATGAAAAGATATAATAAAATACTTACAAAAATGTGAAATACTGTATATATATATATATATATATTTATGGTTGAAGCCCTATGGCCGACACGTATCTGAAGGGAAATAACTTAACCAATAAGATCTATAACATGAAAAGGGAGACCTGAAGTGTGCCTTGGTCTATGGCCGGTACGCCAGAAATAAGGGGGCATACCCTGATTAGAAATGAGTATTTGATGGGGGTGATGTTGTGAGAAATGCCCTTAAAAGGGGGAATGGGAGGGTGGGTATCGCGCACCGGAACCGACGAAGACCACAGGTGAGTGGGCCGGTTAAATACCCTCCCGGGCTCCTCCCATAAATTCAGGCCACCATGTTGGCCTTCCACTTATGGTTGAAGCCCTATGGCCGACACGTATCTGAAGGGAAATAACTTAACCAATAAGATCTATAACATGAAAAGGGAGACCTGAAGTGTGCCTTGGTCTATGGCCGGTACGCCAGAAATAAGGGGGCAAAAACTGAGGTAGGGTTTGAAGATATTTATTGCCTTTTAGTATTGACTACTGCGTGAGCTGGGCGAAGGCCCGTGACATTTCCGCCTGTGGGTCATGTATATACCGGGTGAAGCAGGCTGACTTCCATCTGCCGAGTCTCTGGATGATGTGGCCTGGGACCCCCTGCTGTGAGGCGGCTGAGGCGGCCCCGATCCGAAAAGAGTGACCGGAGTACTCGCTGGGGTTGAGGCGTAGGTTGCGGAGGAGAATTCTTACGTGTGTCATGAACTGACAAGTGCTCAAGGGTTTGACTGGAAAAGGCAGAAGGGGATCGGTGTCCCTTTGTTCTGGCAGGAGTGAGAGCAGGCGGTTGAGAACCGTTACTGGGCACCAGGCATTGCCGGTTCTGTATAGATGGATGTCCACCCCGTGGCCAGCTTGCTGAGTCTTGGAGACGTTGAGGTGGAGCACGAAGTGGTCTTGATGGCGAACTAGGTGGTGTCTGCACAGGGTTTGGCTGGTCGAGCTGTTACGGGTGAATTCGCTGGGACGTAAGAACCCATAGTAGGCCAGGTAGATGGCGGCTTGTATGACCTGGCTGAGGAGGACACCAAAGGGGGAACCAGCGAGTATGGCGGACATCTCGCGGAAGATGGCGCCAGTGATGGGGCGACGTCTGGTTCTGTTTGCTGGTTGCTGCTTCTGGACGCCGCGTAGGACGGCTCGGACGGCGTGGGACGAGAAGACAGACGGTCTAGTAGGATCTTGAAGGGCCAAAAAGTGCTGTATGCCGGCCAGGTATAGGCGGATGGTGTTGTAGGATAGGTTTAGCTGTGTGTGACAATGTGAGACGAAGGCCAAAATGTGCCTGGTGTCTGTGGGTGTTGGCACGGCGTTGGTGGTTAGGAACTTGTTAAAGGTGTCCCAGGCTGCGTGGTAGGCTTTGAGTGTGTTGTGAGACAGGGACTGGTTGATGAGCTGGGTGGCCCCACGTAGGTATCGGTCTAGTCTAGGGTCAGCTGAGACCAAGCGGGGATAGGGGCGGACACCCGATCGGCCTCTGGTATCTGTCGAAAGAAGGAGATGAAGTTAAAGCGTGACAGCGCGTCTGCTGCCACGTTGTATTTACCTGGGATGTGAGAGCAATGGACGTTGAATTGGAGCCGTAGCGACAGTTGGACCAGCCTGCGTAAGAAGGACATCACCTGGAGTGACTTGGACCTGCCTTTGTTGATGATGTCTGCCGTGGCCTGGTTGTCCGTTGTGAAGTTTACCGTCTGCCCGGTCCAGCTGTGACCCCAAAGTTTGGCAGCTGCCACGATTGGGTAGAGCTCGAAAAGGGGGGAAGTCCGGCTGAAACCTGGAATTGAAAGTATCTGCGGGGGCCAAGGGCCAGCGAACCAATGGAGGCCAAATATGGCTGCGAAGCCCGTTGAGGCCGCGGCATCTGTCACCACCTGTGGTGAGAAGGGTGAGACGGCCGGGATAAACATGGATATCCCGTTCCACGAGGAAAGGAACTCTTCCCACATCGCTAGGTCTGCTATGGCCGCGGCGTCCAGTTTGAGGATCTGATCGGGGTCTTGTGCCTGTGACAGGTGGACTAAGAGTCGTGAAATGAAGGAACGACCTTGAGGGACGATCCGCATGGCAAAATTGAGCATGCCAAGTAGTGACTGGAGCTGTCGTCTTGTGCACCCTCTCGTGCGGGTGAAGTCCTGAAGAACTGCCCTGATGCGGGTCAGCTTGTCGAGGGGTAGGCTGGCCTGCATGGAGCATGTGTCCAAGACAACTCCGAGGAAGGTGATGGAGTGTGCGGGTCCGTCGACCTTGTGCTCGGCTATGGGGACATGATATTCTGGAAGACGACTCTTAATTTGTCGAGGTCTACTGGTGAAACGTTAGGCTGCTCTATCAGTAGGAAGTCATCTAGGTAGTGGATGACTTCTGTGCATTGGGCCTTGTGTAGGAGAATCCAGGTGAGGGATTGAGCGAACGTGTCGAAGAGCCAGGGGCTACTTTTGGAGCCGAACGTGAGCTTGGTGGCGAAGTAGTACCTGTCTCTCCACTTGATACCGTGCCAACACCAAAGAGACGGGTGAATCGGCAGAAGTTTGAAGGCGTCCGATATGTCGGCTTTGGACAGCCAGGCCCCTGTGCCTGCTTTGAGGATGGCCTGGATCGCCAAGTCGACGGAGGCGTATTTTAAGGAGAACTCCTCGGAGGGAATTAGGGAGTTGAGGCTGGGGACGTGGCAAGAATGAGGCGCAGACAGGTCGTACACCAAGCGAACTTTATTTGAGAATTTGCCCTTGACAAGCCCAATAGGGCTGACTCTCCAGGTGTTGAAGGGGGGTTGTGTGAAGGGACCAATGACGAAACCTCGCTCCAGCTCGGCTAGGAGTAGTTGGTCTATGGCCTGCTCGTCGGTGGCCGCTGATCTGAGATTCCTACACTCGTAAGTAGTGTGGGGCAGGGAGACAAGGCCGGTATGGAAGCCCGCCGTGAATCCTTGTATGAGGAACGTGGCTAGTGAGGGGATGGGGTGTGAGTCCAGATAGACTCCTAACCATAGGATGTTTATGCGGCTCAGTCACAGATTTTTCGGTTTGAGCTCGCATAGATTTTTCGGGTGCGCCCTGTGGCATACGACGCACACGTGGAGCAACCTGCATTGGCTGAAGTTACACGAGCCGTAGTTGTAATTATTGCAGATGGCCGCTCCTCCCATGGTCCGGACGGGGCGTCCGAGTTTGTCGAGCTGGGGTTTCTGTGTCGGTGCTGGCGGGTTTTGTGCTGGAGCCGAGGTCGAGGGAAACTCGACCGAGTGGCGGAGTGTTGCACTGGAGCACCAGGCGGCGGTGTGCGTGGAGGATTGGCAGACTGCGCACAATGGTGAGCGCAGACCGGCGAAATGGCGACAGAATAATTCTGTGTCCATTAGGCTCCAATCTGTGGGTGACTGGAATTGCGCCATCCTGGCGGCTGCTTTTGCGGAAAAGGAGCGGTGGTAGTCATAAAATGAGAACCCGCCGTATTTGTAGCCCAGATCTACCACGGTGTGGAGATATAAATCCAGCTCTTCCCTTCTGCCGGGGGAAGCTGAGCATATGATGTCTCTAAGCATCCCAAATGACAACGCGAATTCTGGGACGGACAATTTGCGGTTGAGTCTGGGGTCTTTAGCTTTGAGGACCACCGAGACATCTCCCCAGGTATAGGCCTTGTTTTCGGCTAGGTCGTGGACTGAAATGAGAAGGGAGGCGAGGTTGACGTCCTTGCCATCCAGTATGTCCTTCTTAATGCTGGCTGGAACCAGGTGTGCTGGGCAGACCAGGGGACATGTCCCTGCGGTACCTGTGGCGACTGTTGTAGGTGGCTGTATCGCGGCGGGGCCGGGGACGGCCGGGGCCGGGTGAGATTCGAGGAGAGTCACTCTGGCTTGGACGTCCGTGACTGTGTTCGCCAAGGACGACACCATGGTGTGGAGTTGTGTTATGGCCGCAGATATAGACTGGAGGGAGGCTTGCTGAGTGCTGGGCCCTGCCATGGCAGGAGGAGGAAACAAGAGCCTGAAGAGCTCCGCCTTCCTGGCCGTGGCGGGGAACGGCACGCCCCTGCGTCTAAGTTCTGCCGTCAGTCTGGGGATGGTCCATCCCCTGAGGGACTGGATGCTGTCACTCATGGACACTGGGGAACGTGACAAGGGGGCGGTGAGATCCTCGCTGCCCGCTTGCGACATGGTCCTCGGATGGGCTGTGCCCTGAGGCGATGTCTTGAGGCGTCTGAGGTCGTAAGAAGGTCGACCGGAGCTGTTCAAGGGGATGAGATAAGCCAAGACTGTTTCTTTCCTTGTGTAAACATACGTACCCAACTGCTGTGCTCTGGAAAGGACAAGTGTGCGCACGTACGTGGACGTGCGTACACGGTAAGTTTTTATATTTTACCTGGAGAAACACCGTCCAACCTGTGCAGGGTGGACCTACTGAACTTGGACTGACCTAGGGAAGGAAAAATAAAGAGAACTGGTGAGGTGTGCCTCGTGGGGTGTGTCCCCCGTCTGTGCATATACACTACTTATTATTATTTTTTTTTTTTTTTTTTTTTTTTTTTTTTTTTTTTTTTTTTTTTTTTTTGAGTGAAATGAGAAACGTTTGTGCCATGTCGTGGGCGCAAGGTGTCGTTTTATGAGTGTGACTGCTGATTGCCGAGAATTTTGGAATGAAATGAGGCCAACTCGACTGGGGTACGTTGAGGCGAACTGATGCATGGTAGATGCCATCGGATTCGGATCAGGACGTTTTTGTTGTGACAGCGAACTGATCGGCATGACAGAAGTATGAAACGGTCGAGCCGCGATGGCGACTGTAGACGAACCAGACTTCTGGAGCATGTACTGAAATGAGGCCAACGGATGTTCAGGGCGCATCGGTCCGAACCGGTGCGCAGCGCGACTGGGTTCGAAGCGAGGTGCGGCCTGGCGGTGAGAGAAATGAGGGGAACCATTCCCTGAGGTGCTGAACGGTCGGTCGGGTCTCACGACCGACGACGAGCAGACTCAGGGGTGGTTACTGAAATGGGGCCGACAAACCTGGGGTACGTTGGAGGCGAAGACCGATCCGCAAAGGTGCGACCGGTTTCGAATCAAAAACGTGACTCGTGAGGTGAAATGTTTTCCTCGTGACAGAGGCGCCGAGCGGTGAGCCTAAAAACTTTTCGACTGACAGCGACCGTACTTCTGGAGCACGGAATGAAATGGGGCCTGGGAGCACCTTGGGGCGTGCCGGTACGAATCGAGGCACCGGGGTGCGCCTAGACTTGAATCGGAACGTAATACGTGACAGTGAAATGATGCCATGACAGAGGTGTTTTTTCGACCGGTGAGTCGAGAAATTGCGGCTAACGGCCGCTCCCTGGGTCATGTATTGAAATGGGGTTCCACTGCTGGGACATGCCGGGACGAATCGGATGTGGCTAGATTCGAACGGCGTGTCGGTGCAGGACCGTGAAATGGTGAAATGACTGAAATGTTTTTGAAATGGCTGAAATGTGACCGTATGGCATGATACTGCGACTGATTCCGAATCAGGTGATGCGTAAGCGACCGGCTACTGTATGCAGATAGCGGTACGGATGCAACGTACGGGTACTAATGGAATGACTTGTGCGTATGTGAACAGCGAGATTCGTGACAAGGTAAGTAACGTTCATAAGTGAAATGGTGGTCAAACGAGACCCCTACCTGCGGCAGCCGAGCCAGATACAGTGTACAAAACCTTCGAACGAGAGCAATCCACGAGACGTCTGGCACTCACGAACGCTAGCGAAATCGAGTAGTCGGCTTAGTGACGTAGTATATCGCGCACCGGAACCGACGAAGACCACAGGTGAGTGGGCCGGTTAAATACCCTCCCGGGCTCCTCCCATAAATTCAGGCCACCATGTTGGCCTTCCACATATATATATATATATATATATTAGCTGCAAAGCTGCTGTAGCAGGAAGATGCTGACAGAGCTACAACCACTCTGCCTAAGCCTCTGTACTGAAAGGAAGGAATATGCCATCAATCGTTTTATCAATACCCTCCTGATGTAAACACAATGCACAAGCATCTACATCCTTTTCTATAGCGCAATCTGTGCAAGAATGGGAAGACGGGGAATTGATTGTTTCTTCTGCTGGGCTCAGTGCCCGGACCTGCAGGAGCCAGTGAGTCAGGGTACCAATTTAAAATGCTGCTGGGACAAACAGGCACTGTCTCTGTGCCATTTTACTGGCATGTGGGAATCAAATAGTTAAAACTCTTCAGTATCATAACATTATACAATTTAATTAAAACCACTTAAAGACCAGGCCTTTTTCTGACATTTGTTGCTTACAAGTAAAAATCTGTATTTTTTGCTAGAAAATTTCTTAGAACCCCCAAACATTATATATTTTTTTAGCAGAGACCCTAGAGAATAAAATGGTGGTTGTTGCAATATTTTATGTCACACTGTATTTACGCAGCAGTCTTTCAAATGCAATTTTTTGAAAAAAATAAACAAAACAGTAAAGTTAGCACAATTTTTTTGTATAATGTAAAAGATGATGTTATGCCGAAAAAATTAATACCTAAAATATCATGTTTTAAAATTAAATGGGTTTACAACCACTTTAAATAAAGCATTTTAAACAGAATTATTGCTATGTGGGCTGCTTTTTTCTTTTGAGCATGAGTGAGCATATCAAATTATGGTGGCATCTGAACTCTGATGAGGACCTGTTTTTTTCTGGAAGAAGTTTCCACTGCCTGTTTTGCCAATCAGTAAAATAATGGCAAAAGTAGTTGGTGAGTGTTGAACCATAAGGGGAGTGGATTTCACTTGGTCACTGTAGTGAAGCAGATGTGTAAAATAAGAAGAACTTTGGATTTTGAACTGATTACTAATTATTATGACCCTAAAAGGATTTTTTTATTGTATTATTTAAATTGATAATGATTTTATTTATGATTTTGCACTATAAGGTGGAGTGTTGATTTCACTTATCACTTTTTGTATGATAATAATATTAGTATTACTATTATGTTTGTGGGATAGCGCTGCCTTGAGAAAACCTTGCTGTTTTTTCTTCCTTTTTGTATGTTACCGCTTAAGGACTGCCCCACGCATATATACTGCGGCAGGGTGGCCCTTTAGCCCAAACTCCCTTACCAGTATGTCATTTTTTCTTCTGGGGCGCACGCGCACCCCACTGGTGATCTGCACCTGCTGTGATTGGACACAATGGGAGCAAATCAGTGGGTCCGGTGGACCCGAGGCCACCGGGATGCGCCGATCGTGTAAACAAGGCAGATCACTGTTCTGTGAGAGGAGAAGACAGAGATCTTGTGTTTCTGCTAAACAGGAACATGGATCTCTATCTTCTTACAGTACAAGCACCTCCCTTCCACAGTTAGAAAGCACCCCCTAGGGAACACATTTAATCCTTTGATTGCCCCTGATGTTAAAGCCTTCCCTGCCAGTGTCATTAGTACAGTTACGGTGTATATTGTTTAGCACTGATCACTCTATTAGTGTCACTGGTCCTCAAAAAAGTGTCAAAAGTGTCACTTAGTGTCCGATTTGTCCACCACAATGTCGCAGTCCCCATATAAGTCGCTGATCGCCATTACTAGTAAAAAAGAAAATCAATAAAAATTCCATAAAAATATCACCTAGTTTTAGACGCTATAACTTTTGCTCAAACCAATCATTATACTCTTATTGGGATTTCTTTTACCAAAAATATGTAGCAGAATACATATTGGCCTAAATTGGTGAAGACATTTGATTTTTGAAATTTTTTTATTAGGTATGTTTTATTTTGTTTATATCGCAAAAAAAAAAAAAACAGAGGTGATCAAATACCACCAACAAAGCTTTATTTGTGGGAAAAAAAAGGACGTACATTTTTTTTGGGTACAGCATTGCATGACTGCGCAATTGTCAGTTAAAAGAACGCAGTGCTGTATTACAAAAAATAACCTGGTCTTGAAGGGGGTAAAACCTTCCGGAAGCTGAAGTGGTTATTTTTATAATTATAGTAGCAGCTTCATTTTTCTGTTTTGAAAAATATTTTTACTTTTTCCTATTTACTTGTGAGGGATTCCTTCTAAACACAGTGGCATTTTGAGTTTAATTACTGCAGCCATGGAGGTTATGAACAGGGAAATTTATTTGGAATCTATTTTTTCCTCTAATGAGAGCACCACCCAAGGAGAGGATCATAGTGGTACTTTCAGAGTTTTGGATAATGCTCTAGAAAAACAAGTAAGAACATGTGGGTTATCTGTACTTTGGAGCAGTATTTAAAAGAAAATATCACTATGAGACTATTTAAATGAGAAGTGTCACCACAGGATGGCCTTAATGATAATGGACTAGGACAGGAATAGATTCAGTTTTTTAATTGGGTAGGAAAAGAACTTCAGGAATTAATAGTGAAACGTAAAAAGAAAAACATTTCAATATTTGCATAATAAAGTAGAATCCATTAGGAACACTGAAGAGTATAATAATTCTAACCCCTTGAAGCCGGCTGCTGCTGCTGGCCCTTTAAGGGGTTTGCTATGCCGGAAGGCAGGGGGGCTTATGGCCACATGACCGCAGTCATTGGCTGTCACTGTGGTCACGTAATCGGAAAAGTCCCGATCGCAAATGGCGATCAGGAACTTTCCGTGAGCCATCGGTCACTGTGATGTGAGCATGCAGGGCGCGTGCCCTCGGAACAGCAATGTTGGTGCTAATGCACAGAAAATATGCGACAGCTCAGGGCCAAGGCCCAGCTGCCGAGAGGCCGCATATTTGCATGCGCTCGGCGCCAAGAGGTTAATGATGTAATTTAAAAATGTTTAGAAAAGGTAGATAGTGATGCACAAAAGAAAAAGGTAAAAACAAATTATAGATCTAGGAGATTTTAAAAGTAATACAATTATAATACCCTCGGGATGGAGATTTTAGAAATATCACCATTGATTCAGATGACCTTCAGAGGTATGAGGTCAATAGAGGTGCAACAATGAGTGGTGTTTGGAATAGAGGAGCAACTGGTGTCTCCTAGAACTCTGTCAGACCACCTAAACAAACTCCTACAAATTTAACATGTAGCGCTACACCAAAAATGTCCCCTCCTAGAGAAGGACTGGTTAATGGAGTAACTGTGGTTGGTAAACCACAGGGTTTTAGAGGAAGACAATCGTGGGGCCACCGAAGGGGAGTATCTGCCCAACAGAATAATCGATATGTGGTAGCCACCTCCAAAAGATTTGAGCCCCTTGGAGATTATAGAGAAGATACACAACAATATCATTCACATCCTTTTTTAGGGAATTGGAGGAAGGGGAGGGGCAGGGGTCTCAGGAATTTCCCCTACATAGGAGAGAAGGTGAGATATCAACATATTCCCCCAAAGAATGGATTATGGAAACCAGGAATATCAAGGTTGGGACAAATCAGGAAGAATAAGAAGAGATCAGCCAGAAAGGGAAAAAAGGGTTGTAGAGCAGGAAGGAGAGTCTAGCACCAAAAAAATAAGGAGAGAAATGTAAATAATGGAGTATATATTTTAAGTAAGGTGGAGCTGACACACAAGGAAGTGAAAATTTTGAATTTAGGTTTAAAATGTGCGATGAAACATCCCATTAGCAAATTTGACGAATATAGACACTCATAAATATATTCGGAAACTAAACAAACATTTTTTTGGGGGGAAATACAATAAAAATTTCAGTAAGGAGACACCAGTAGGGGCTGTGATTAATAATGGGTTGATAAAGAAGTCTACATTTAACCCCTTGGTATCAGCTAATCAACATATAGATGTGTTTAGAAATCTAGTACTGAGGGATTTGGAACAAATAATTCCCAGGAATTAAGTGAATCTTAAACACATAGTAGATGATATAGAGCAAGTGGCTAAAAGAACCAACATAGTGACACATCCAGCAAATAATGGGGGAGGGATGGTAATTTTAGAAAAGGATTTTTATCAAACACAATTGGGTGAAATGTTATCAGATCAAAAAAACGTATGTGGAGTTAAAGAATGATCCCTGTTTTAGATATAAGGACGAGTTAAAGGATGCAATTGAATATGGTTATAGAACTAGCAAAAAAAGAGAAAATATATTTATTACCCATTGTTTGTAGGACACCTACAATATACACACTCCCTAAAATCCATAAAAATGTACAAACCCACCCAATTGTCAATGGGATTGGGTCGGTCACTGCGAGGTTAGGAGAATATTTAGATACATTTTTACGAGTGTGATTCAAACAAAAATGTATCTGAAGGATACCAAAAAATTACTACAATTGTAGAAAGACCATTCAACCTGATGATGCTCTGCTAGCCCTAAATTGGGCACTCAGTAGAAGGGATGATATCCCTTATACTCAAAACTTTTGTTTACGTAAAGCCCTTTCTGTTTTATTGCAGCATTGATATGAAGGCTCTTTTTTTCTCCCAGAAGAGGGGAATTTTGTGCCCAGCCTTGCAAACCTCTTCATGGGAGAGTGGGAGGATAAATTTGTGTTTAGGAATAAGAAATCTGAATTATTATTCTAATTCTAGAAACTTTATAGATGACCTGCTCTTCATTTGGGCAGGATCAGAGTGCTATATGCATGAATTAAATAACAATAATAATAACAGCAGATTGGAGTATCAATAGAGTAGATAGAAGATTAACTTCCTGGATGTCAACATTTTTAGAGAGGGAAATTAATTAACTAAGGTATTTTTTAAACCTACTGACAGAAATTGTTATGGTTAAAAAATATACCAAAAGGACAAATAGTGCGTGTAAGGAGGAACTGCAGCCGAGATTCAGATTTTCTTGATTAGTCTCAGATAATTAAAGAAAGATTCATACAGAATGGGTATATAGGGATAAGCAGTTAGAGAAAACTATACAGGGAGTCCTGCAAATACTGAGGGACCAGTGTCTACATGAGAAAGATCAAATGGAAAATAATAACAACCAACAATGGTGATATTGGCATATCCTCTTTATGGATAAGGTATTAGGTCCTGTGCTCCCTAATAATCATGTGTTTACAGTTTTAGGGATAGGGTTGTTAAAAAAGTTATTGGCACCTCTATACGACAGCAATTTTTTGATGGAACAACAGAGTTTTATGCCTGTCAAAAATATTATGTATGTAGGCAGGTGAGAACCCCAGTGAGGGGAATTACTAAATTGAATTCTAATCATAAGGAATCTCTCTCTATTTGACACATGTGGTATATGTTTTGATTTGACCATGTGGTCTTATGTATATCAGATGAAATAAGCACCCTTTAAAGAAAAGAATATCTGAGCATACGACCAACATCCTAAAAGGTTTTATCCACTTAAGGACCGAAAGGATTTGCTCCCTTAATGATCAGCCAATTTTTGCGATACGGCACTGCGTCGCTTTAATTGACAATTGCACGGTCGTGTGATGCTGTACCCAAACAAAATTGATGTCCTTTTTTCCCACAAATAGAGCTTTCTTTTGGTGGTATTTGATAACCTCTGCCTTTTTTCTTTTTTGTGCTATAAAAAAAAAAGCCGTAAATTTTGAAAAATAAAAAATATATTTTTTACTTTTTGCTATAATAAATATCCCCAAAAAAATTCTTCATCAGTTTAGGCCAATATGTATTCTTCCACATATTCTTGGTAAAAAATTGCAATAAGTGTATATTGATTGGTTTGCGCATAAGTTATAGCATCTACAAAATAGGCAATAGATTTATGGCATTTTTAGTATTTTTTTTTTTTTTACTAGTAATGCCGGTGATCAGCAATTTTTAGCGGGATCGCGACAAGATGGTGGACAGATCGCACACTTTTGACACTTTTTGGGACCAGTGACATTTATAGTATAATCAGTGATATAAAATGCACTGTTTACTGTATAAATTACACTGGCAGGGAAGGGGTTAACACTATGGGGTTAAGTGTGTCCTAGGGAGGTGTTTCTAACTGTGGGGGGAGTGTACTGACAGGGAGTACAGAGAGATCGCTGTTCCTGATCACTAGGAACAGACGATATCTCTGAACTCCCCTGACAGAACAGGCATCTGTTTGTTTACATTGACAGATCCCCGTTCTGGCTCTCTGTGAAACGATCTGGCGGACATTGCGGCTGCCGGCCACATACATTGGCTCCAGGGCTGCACCAATGGCGTGCACTGATGGTGCGCATCGACTGTATCTATTGCACGTAGCCTTGTACTGGTACGACAATTCCCGCAATAGAGCCGACCTGCCGCAGTATAACTGCGGCGGCTTGTCGGCAAGTGGTTAAACAACATAGTGTATCTCTTCATTTTAGGCTATGTCATGGTAAGGACCTCTCCAGTTTGAGATTTTGGGGTGCGGAGAGGATTCACCCCTCTTGGAGGTGCACTAATCGGGTTAGGGAGGTATCAAAAATGGAAAGCAAATGGACTTATCTCTTAGACACTATGATCTCTAAGGGGTTGAATGTAGAATTAGACATCAATAACGTTATTTAAGATTACTAATTAGTATTAAATTATCGAGAGTGGATCAGTGTTTAGGTGGGTTTTAATATGATAAATTAAGTGATATAGATAGAATGTAGAATAATATTTTTTTCCTGAAGTTTGGAGTATTCATTTTAAACAAGTAATTTTATGTAATATTCTTATGAAATTATTTTCTGAATTATATGTGGTAATTTAAAATGTATGTGAATTATTCAATATAAAGAGTATTGTAATGTTTTGTAATGGATTAAATATTGTCTATATGTAATTTAATAATGTCTATATAGCGTAAGAGTGGTCTGAAATAATGATTTGGTTTCATGTTTCGGATTAAACATGTTGAAGTGCCGGCCTCCCATGACTTTACACTGATGGATAATGTGATCAATGGCCCTGGAGAGATCTGGGACTAAAACAGCTGGAAGGGTTAAGTCTGGGTGGTTGAATGTCTATAAGAGTAGTGTCCCGCTGTTTGGCTACACCCTCAGACGAAGTTGTAATGATCAAACGTGTCAGTGCAGGACCATACGACGACCAGAGACCAGGAGGACCACGAGTGTGGTGAGACGCAGAGTTTTGTTTGTTCTGTTGATTTGATGGGCATTATTACTTATGCACTTTTGTGAGTAGTTTTTATTGGGGATTTTATGGAAATAAAGCATTTTAAAAGGAACTACGCTATGTGGGCTGCTTTTTTCCTGTGATCACAAGTGAGCATATCAACTTATGGTGGCATCCGGACTCTTAAGAGGACCTGTTTTTGTCTGGAAGGAGTTTCCAATGTTTTCCCCTTCAGTAAAGTGATGGCAATAGTAATTGGTGAGTGTTGAACCATAAGGGAAGTGGATTTCACTTGGTTACTGTGGTGAAAAGGATGTAAAAATAAAGAAGCGCTTTGGATTTTGAACTGATTACTAAAACGGATTTCCACCCAAAAATGGAACTTCTGCTTTAAGGGAAGGTGACCCCCTGGACATGCCACATTTGGCATGTAATTTTTTTTGGGGGGGGAGTGGATACCCTCCTTTTAGAGGGTCCCAGCTCCCAATTCCTCCCAGCGCACCGCAGCACCGGAAGGGAGATCTCCTTTCCCCCCTCCCTCTTTGTAATCATCTGGGACATGTCACAGGTCCCAGATGATTGCCCGGCCAGTCGCGGCGCACCATGCGGCTCGTGCATGCACAGTGTGTGCCTGGCTGTGAAGCCACAGTCGGGCACCCACAGTAAAAATGCCGGCCCCCGCATCGTTGGACCCTGGGACAGGTGAGTGTCTGATTATTAAAAGTCAGCAGCTGCAGTATTTGTAGCTGCTGACTTTTCATTTTTTTTTTTTTTTTTAAGCAGAACTCTGCTTAATTAATATGACCCTAGAGGGGATTTTTTTGTAGTTATTTAAATTGATGGATTTTGATTCATCATTACTATTTTTTTATGATTTTTCACCATAAGGTGGAGTGTTGATTTCACTTATCACTGGGTGTTTTACGTATGATAATAATATTAGTATTACTGTTATGTTTGTGGGATAGCACTGCTTTCAGGAAACCTTGCTGTTTTTTCTTCCTTTTTGTTTATTATTTGTTGTTCTAGTTGACATAATTGCAAATTAAAGATTGGCTCCAGGCTTTTAGTTTTGCGTATTGTTTAAAACATGATCAGTAGGTATAAAAACCTTCCAGCAACAAGCGTTCACATATTGTATGTATGTTGCATATTTGTATTAGTAACAGGGTTTATCATTAAAGGGTAACTCGACTTTTGTGGGGGAAAAAAATTGCAAATAAAGAAAAAATTACATAGCGTATACAATTGCGATACAAGTCAAATTGTGATTGAATGTTATTAAAAATTACTTTTCCTTTTCAATCTGCAGCTCTGTAAATTTTCTGAAAACACAATGCAATATGTCTACCTGGAGATGTTCTGTACACAGAATGAGTACAGAATGCCCCCCGGAAGCTTAAATTCCTGCTTGTATAATTGGCTCACCAATTTTCCCAGAAATCTGCCATAAGAGTCAGAATTTAGGCATCCCCTTCAACAAAAATGTCATTTTTGGTGAGATACTTCCAATAGGAAATCACGTCTAAAGGGATGCAGCCCAGAAGCTTTCCTCATTAGAGCCCTGCAGGTGCACAGCTGGTTGATAATTATGAAACCACTCCTTTTAGACCCACTTTACCACATGGATACAGACAAACACACAGGGATTTCTTCTGAATAACAAAAGGTTGAAATCTGCAACAAAGTTTGTTAAAATATTTGTAATATACATAGATCACCTAGAGGGGAATGTTTTTTCCTCAACAAAAGTGGAGTTACATTTTAAAGCTGATCTCCTGTCTAAATTGTCCCTAGTATGTGTACAGTATGTATGAATGGGAGTTAGGGACCTTAGATTGTAAGTTCCATGAAGGCAGGGACTGATGTGACTGTATTATATACTGTATATGTGTAATGCTCTGCGTTAACTGATGACACTATATATGTACCTGATATAAATAAATAAAATACATCTCCAGCTTTTATTAAACTTATTAATAGTTCCCTTGGACCACACTGATCCAAAAAAAAATGATTTACTTCACTTACAGCTGCAGCGTGATCGATGTATAAACAAAACTTCCTCTGATTGACTGAGATGGGCAGATGACCTCACAATCTCCACCTCAGCCAATCAGTGGAAGCTTTGTATTCATTCAAAGAATACAATGCTACTTATACATGGCTGAGCAGCACTCAGCCTGACTCAATTTTGTTTTGAGAGTGGGACAGAAAGTTCCCTATCCACTGCCGGAACACAGCGCTGTATACTACTTGTAGCTGAGGCTACTTACACTCTATCAGAGCTCACAAACTACATAAACTTCATTAAAAGCTGGAGATCAGCTTTAATAATACAAAAATATTTTGTAAGAAGACTAAGCAAATGTGTTTGTAATTTTAGGATGAAGCTTCATTTATCCTCATTATTTAAACAGCAAAGGAAAAATATGAAAAAGCTGCTGGACATTGCCACAGTAGCAAGATATTTAACCATAAGGAATTTTGAGTAGGCATGAATGGAAGCATATGATCAAAAGGCCAATTGGGACTTCAGATGTAACCGCCACATGCCATTTTAATGTTTTGCCAAGGCAAAAATCTTTGGTTTATAGCTTAAGTTTAATTAGGCAGAGTACACAAAGTCCCATTGCCGCTGATCACCAGATATTAATAATGGCAGAAACATTCCAGGATATCCAGCCTACTGATTTACAACTGTGTCAACATACCTATACATTATGAGGTAGAGCACACTGGTACATGGGGTGGGGTTAAATATCCATATCTCAATAACTGTGTTGTCTTATTAACACAGCCCTTACAGACTTACTAACTTGTTTAAGTAAATTAACATCTTTTAACTCATCATTATGTTATATATTTATAAAACTATCGTCAAATTACTGAATGCTAGTTCTGGGTCAGTGACATAGTACTGAAGCCAGAGAATGCCAGCCAACTATCATTTTCAGAAGGAGGTCAGCAATGGTGGTTCTGACATTTCTTTCATGTCAGTTATGCATTGTTCAACAGCCTTCTATTATGCCTAGCCACTTTTACCAAGATATGGTTTGAATATTGGATCAAACTGCTAGCTACTTAGAAGAAAGCAATGAAAATAGTGGTTAGTTAAAAATTGGCTTTTTAGCCCACAACACACCTATAAAATGTGTCTACAATGATTCTTATTAAGCAGTGTATTAATAATAGGCTAATATCAGAAATAAAATAGTCAGTAGACATGTGCATTTGTTTTCATCCGAATGCATTTTCGCCTGAATTTCAGGTATTTTCGTTATCATTTTAACAAACGATAACGAACGTGCAGAATCCGAAAACCGAAAGATCCGACATAAACAAATGCTTTATTTTCATTTTCGTTGTGACAACAGTTCGATATAGATAGGAGATTCAACATGACGCTGACAATAGTGATCTGTGTCCACCAAACCTGTGGTCGAATGTGCCTAACCTTAGCTCTATTAGTCCAAGATTATTCTACATAGAGAGAAAAGATTCGACATAGAGAGAAAAGATTTGACATTATAGAGACAATAGCAAAAAAGGTTGAATGTGTCTAACCTAACTCTATTAGTCCAAGATTATTCGACATAGAGAGAAAAGATTCGACATAAAGATTTGACGAAGCAGTCGGCGCGAACGTACATTTATGGTCAAATGCTCTGCCCATAGGCTATAGAAGAATTCTAATGTTGGTTGACTAGTAATAATAATTAATACATATAATTATTACTATTGTCATACAACATTAGAATTATACTATAGCTTGTAGGCAGAACATTCGACCAGAAATGTACGATTGCGGTGTCGTACAGTTTAGCTGCTCTGTCGAATCTTCTTAGAAAATTCGACAGACACGATAAGCCTTCAATGACAGATTCAACCTTAATTATTTCGGATTTTCGGACGAATACATTTTTTAACAAAACGAAATAAATAAAAATGAATTTTGGGAGTAACTAAATAAATGTATTTTTCGGACAAAAAAGGAAATTCCAAAATGAAATATTTCAGTGTGCACATGTCTAATAGTCAGTAATGGTACATTACACTAAACCTAAATGGTGAAAGGTCAGTTTATATAGTGGATAACGCTCAGCCTATGAGAAAACCTCAGGGCACCAAAGCTAGATGAAATGTATGTAGAATGTGAGTACAGA
This sequence comes from Lithobates sylvaticus, assembly GCA_028564925.1. Taxonomy (NCBI): domain Eukaryota; kingdom Metazoa; phylum Chordata; class Amphibia; order Anura; family Ranidae; genus Lithobates; species Lithobates sylvaticus. Next base: position 98,174,221 of record CM053036.1, read on the forward strand.
GATAGTCCAACATAGCAGTTAAAAGCCAATAATAGAAGAATCAGCAGGGTAGACTTTCCTAAGAGGCAATAACAACTGCTTCAGAAGTCAGTTGGCTTCTTTTCTAAGGGGTAAAAAGAATGAGTTGCACATTCACCGCTAGCACCTGCTGGCCAAGCTAGAGAAGACCGCGTTGGGTCTCAACAGATATGTTTTCTAAGAAAGGCAAATGTCTCATCACTTGTCATACTATGGTGAGGCATCTGCGCATCTATAGACAGCTTTAGATTTTAGTTAAGTCACTAAGAAAACAGAGACAATTTAAGGTACATTGACCTCTACTTTAAAGTAAATAAAAAACTATGCAAGTTTTGTTTGATCACTGCCACAAGCAGTTAATTGCACAAATAAAATACTTTGATCTCAGTGAGCGTTTAATTTGTTGGATTTTTAACATGGTGCAAGGACATTACAGGACAAGTTTCACTATACAAACATTAGTAGTTATCTAGTGCACTGCTATTGACATTACTATCTCAATGCAGATTCATTTACACATGTTTGGAGACAAGATGATGTGTCAATAAAAGAATTAGACCAGACACCTTGAGTCCATCAGTTTTATCTCCATGTGCTGATAGGAACAGTAGGTGATAGTGCAACCTAGTTTCTTCAAAGTCCTGCTATTTCTACTGAAGATCAACACTGTTTACAGCTTTGGTAGCAGCAAACAATAAGTGGGAAGACTTCAGCTGTGAGATAAAAGTACTGGCCTGTTAGCAAACACAAAGCTTTTTTACATGCAGAATCCCCATTCTTTAGCGGAGCTCTATTCATTAGTTTTTTTGTTTTATTCAAATGATTAGTAACTTTATCCTTGCCCATTAAAAGGTCATTAGAAACAATATCTCCTTTTGAAGAAAATAAAAGAAAGACATGGGTGAATTTTTAAAATACAATCAGTTCAAAGGCTTTAGGAATAGATAAGGAAAAGGGTCATTTCACAGTAGTGCTTAATCACTTTTAGTTCCTTTTCTGCCAAAGCCAAAACACACTGGGAGACCATGCAATCATTTTGTAATAAGCTGATTTTTTGGGGAAAAATGCTAATTATTTTGCTCTGCATACGGGGCACAGCTGGCAACCCTAGTAATTGAATATGAAATAATAAAAAGAAAAAATGAATGCTACTGCATTAAAAATCTAGTTATTGCCATATTCTTTTGCAATAGTAACATCAGTCTTAATGAGCAAGTGACAGAAACTACCACCCTGGTTGTAGATGCTTTCCAGCATTTTGTAAATGATGTAAACCAATTAAAGATTGCTTTCATTCCCCATAAGGAAGAAAGTCATATAAGATCCTACCTAGGTGCATTCAAAAAAAAATATCTAAGTAAGACCATCTTGGTGATATGGGGAGTTTGAATGTAAGCCAGTCAGAAGGTTGGACAAATCTATAATGTCATAATAAAACTGGTGATTTATCCAGTTATGGATAGATTTAAAGGTTAGTAACTGGAATACTCATATTTAAAGTATATGCCAAGGAAAAAAAAAATGCAGTCAATCTCTGTAATACCTTCAAATTGTACCTTATCTTTTTAAAGACACTGCAAATATGGTAAAATACCTTTTAACCACTTCAGCCCTGGAAGGATTTACCCCCTTCCTGACCAGAGCACTTTTTGCGATTCGGCACTGTGTCGCTTTAATTGACAATTGGGCGGTCCTGCGACATTGTACCCAAATAAAATTGACGTCTGTTTTTTCCCACAAATAGAGCTTTCCTTTGGTGGTATTTGATCACCTCCGTGGTTTTTATTTTTTTGCGCTATAAACAAAAAAAAGCATCAATTTTGAAAAAAAAGCAATATTTTTTACTTTTTGCTATAATAAATATCCCCCAAAAATATATCTAAAAAAAATTCCTCAGTCTAGGCCTATATGTATTCTTCTACATATTTTTGGTAAATCGCAATAAGCGTATATTGATTGGTTTGCGCAAACTTTATAGCATCTACAAAATAGGGGATAGATTTATAGCATTTTTATTAGTAATAGTGGCGATCTGCGATTTTTATCAGAACTGCGACATTATGGCGGACAGATCGGACACTTTTGACACTATTTTGGGACCATTGTCATTTATACAGCGATCAGTGCTATAAAAATGCATTGATTACTGTGTAAATGACACTGTCAGTGAAGGGGTTAACCACTACCGGGCAGTGAATGGGTTAAGTGTGTCCTATGGAGTGATTCTAACTGTGGGGGGGCTACACCTCACATGACAGCGATCACTGCTCTCAATGACAGAGAGCAGTGATCTCTGTCCTGTCACTAGGTAGAACGGGGAAATGCTTTGTTTACAAAAGCATCTCCCCGTTCTACCTCTCTGTGACACGATCGGGGCACCCGGCAGACATAGAGTCCAGGGTGCCCGCAGTCACGGTCACGGAGACCGTGGCGGGAGCGTCCGCAGCACCACTTCTTAAAGGGGACGTACCTGTATGCCCTTTTGCCCACCAGCGCCATTCTGCTGACGTAAATCGGTGTGCACTGGTTGCCAAGTGGTTAATCTGCCAGAAATGCACTTGCACTTGTGGGATAACAACGCGCATAATTATTTTGGACTAAGCGTTGTCAACTCTGTCTCATGTGTATTGGTTAAATACCCAACTCCCATTCTGAGATCTCCACAACATAAAAGCTAATTATTTAGTATTTCTGTTGTTTGTATTTTGTAAGTTGAGAACTAGGAGGGCTCTTTGAGATAACGCTGGAAGTCTTCAGCTCTGAATTTCTGACAGGATCTAAAGGATTTATTTGTACAGATAAACAGATAAACAGAGGGGTTGATTTATTAAAACTGGAGAGTGCAAAATCTGGTGCAGCTGTGCATGGTAGTCAACCAGCTTCTAAGTTCAGCCTGTTCAATTAAAATGGTTGTAAAGCCTCAAGGTTTTTTACCTTAATGCATTCTGTGCATTATGGTGAAAAACCTTCTGCGCTGCAGCTCCCCTCAGCCCCCCCTCCTTTTTCTTACCTGAGCTCGATCCTATCCAGCGATGTGCATAAGTACAGCAGCTCCACCTGCTGTCTCTCTCCTCATTGGACAGATTGATATCAGCAGGAGCCATTGGCTTTCACTGCTGTCAATCAAATGCAGGGGCACAGGAGCGAGGGCGTGGCTGAGTCCTGCTGTCTGTATCAATGGACGCAGCAGTGGGACTTGGGAGTGAGCCTGCACGGGTGGACCCAGGGAAAGCGGCTTTCCGTTAGGGTACCCAATAAAGGGGAGGAGCCAGGAGCGCCAACAGGGGACCCCAGAAGAAGAGGAATGGGGCTGCTCTGTGCAAATTGATTGCACAGAGCAGGTAAGTACTGTATAGGCATGTTTGTTTTTTTGTTTGTTTAAACAAGCGTTTGCAACCCCTTTAACCCTTTCACTGCCATGTCTATATGCCGTCTGGACCTACAGAAGTGACTGCAGGTGGCCAAGTCCGTACGGCGTATGGACCTCATTTCCCCCTCTCCTATAAGCTCATGGTCACTTCAATGACCATAAACTTTATAACAGAATTGTTCAGCAGACCCCGCTAAACAATTCTATTACTCTGATCAGCAAATTACATCCCGCTAATCAGAGTTATTAACCTAAAGTTTGACCACCTCCCCCCAATTAGCCGGAAACCCTCCTCTTCCACTCCCGCCGGCTTCAGGTTCTGCATGGGGCTTGGGGAATCCAGATGTGTCCCTCCCACCAGTCAGATCACCCCCATATCGGCCACCACACCCCCAATCCATCCCTGCCCAGAGCACATCCCTCCTTCCCCTCCCGCTGCTTGTATCTTCTCTTTGCACTGAGCTCCGGTGAGCTGTTAGGCTGGGGATTGCGGCAGGGGGGAGCGGTGTGGGTGGGGGTGAAGTTGGGGCTGGGAGGGCACATGTTTACCAAGTCCCACCCCATGTAGTAGAGTGGGCGTGTGCAGCGATCATTACTAATCGCTCTTATATGCCCACTGACAGCTGATCATAGTAAATGCAAGTGTTACTATGTATCAGACTGTAATTTTGGGAATGAATCTCTATACAGATTCCTTATTTCATTCAAGTAAAGTGCTACAGAGAAATGGACTATCTTCAGTCCCCTTATCTGTCTCAAAAAAGGGGTATGGGGGTCTGTTTAGACCTCTGATATCTCACCAAAGACCCCCCCCCCCCCAAAAAAAAAATAAATGAAAATGTATAAAAAAAATGTAAAAAGTAAAGAAAAACAACAACATAGTAAGACCCAGTGGCGGCTGGTGCTAAACTTTTTTTGGTGGGGGGGCCTGGCCCACCAGCCTCTCCACAGTGACAGTCCCCCACACTCACCCCTCCACAGCTTCCTCAGCTCTGGATCTCAACCCAATCTGTCCTAATTTGCCAGGAGGAGAAGCCAGAAGACAATAGCGAATATTAAGTATATTACAGGGATGCACAGGTGTTCCATGCATCTCTGTGCAGGCAGTCCCATTGATGTCATTTGGGATGCAGCAACTGCACGAACAGAGCCGTTGCTCCCATTTTACATCCATGTAGGTCCGCATGCATGTCCCTGAACTTACACTGTCTGTGTTTGAGGTCATGTACACACACCCACACGGATGTCAGATTGGAAACGCCTGTGCAGCCATTGCATCCCAATTGACATAAATGGGACTGCTTGTATAGGGATGCACGGAAAACCTGTACATTCCTGTGTGGGTAAACATGGCCCTCCATGGGTGTACACTTTAGTATGCCACATGTGAACGATGCTTTAGTAGCAATATAGCAGGAATTTTGTAAGTTATGTTGTGTTTATGTGCACTATTAATGATTTTAGTGTATTTTTAGGGAAAATATTGTTTTCATAAACAGTTGCGCAAATATTGCGCCGCCTTAAAAATCAGTAGCACCTTCTTTTTATTTTACTGGTCCTATGCTTTTAGAAAATAAATGGTTTTGGGGGTCTTTCACAAATTCTGAATACTGTAAGGGAAAAATGAAAACCTTCAGATTTTTTGAGAAACTTGTATATTTACATTTTTGCATATATGTTCCATTTTATAAATTTTGCAAAAAAGGCGCAATGCAAAAATTACAAATATTTGTTATGTATTAACGCCATACAGGTTAAGCTTTTATATTTAGTTGGAATTTAGCAGGAATTTTGTCAAATTTGCTTTTTTTTTCCTGCTAATCTTATTTTTATCTGCCAATAATGGTTTTAGTGTATTTTTAGCAAAAATATTGTTTTTGATATTTGCGCAAATACCGCGGGGGCCTAAAAAAATCAGTAGCACCTTCTTTTTATTCCAGAGGTCATATGCCTACCGCTAGTAACGGTAATAAAGCAGCTGCATTAATTGTATGGTGACAATAAAAAGCATGAAATATAATGATATGCAGCGCTATACTGTATTTCAAACACTATGGACTTTTTATTTGCAATACTATAGCGCTGCATATCATTATATTTTTCATACAAATATTTGTTATTTATCAACTCAATACAGATTAAGCTCTTATATTTAGTAGGAATTTTGTAAAATTTGCTGTGTATTAATCTGCTAATCATGATGGATTTTTAGCAAAAATATTGTTTTGATAAAAATTTGCGCTAAAATCGTGGGACCTTAGAAATCAGTAGCACCTTTCTTTTGAGTGTACAAAATGGAGCACAGGGCCTGGCAGCGAAAGGGTTAAAGTGTTGCTAAACCCAGTATTATTAAAATAGTTAATCCGCCCCCCCCCACAGTACCCACACCTTATAAATCTTCTTTTTACATTAAAATACTGCCACTATATACCTTTTTGGATGATCTGTATACCACGGTTACATGATAAACTGCACTGTTTCTCCAGCGATGAGTGTTCAGGAAGGAGGAGATTTTCACTACAGCCTGTATACATGCCCTCATGTGTGATATCAATATCATGTGACCTGGCTAGCTCTGAGAACAAGTAAATGTTCTCTCCACCATAAAAGACACAACTGAGCATGTGCAGGTCGGCTGTTAGCTGGCCTTCCCCAGATAGACAGTGCAGGAGGGGCAGGATCTGTGCATACAGGATAAAACAGCATTTTTACACAATGCAGAGATTAACCTCTTAAGTTCCACAGTGAGTATAACAAGCATGCTATGCTGCATATACAGACTGATTTTACTGTTGTGGGTTTAGTAACACTTTAAGCTTTGACAAAAAAACTGGAAAATGATATATCCCAATGTTTACAATGGTATACTGAACAGATAGGAGAAGTTCATTGTTGGGTTTACGTTCACACACACTCTAAATTAGTTATCACTGTATTATACCATAATGTATATAGAAGAAATACCATTTTGTGCAACTTCCATATTGTATATTTTCTTCACAATGTAGACAAGGTCAACAAAAATATGATCCAACATGCTTTGTTGGTAACTGAATAGTTTCTTAATGTTTAACAAGATACTTTATTTAATGGGAAAGGCAGAGCTTATATCACTTTTGTATGTGTCTATTTGTTGTCCACATATTGTCACAATTGGGAGCTTGTTACCTCTGTATTATAGTAATTGGTGATTTCCTATATAGTATATGATTGCTCATGTGTTGCCAGGGTGATAACTTTTTTGCCTACATATTGTCAGGTCACTCTTGTGGACCACATAACTATAATTTTATCTCCTGCACACCTGTTACTATCTAACCACGGGGCAAATATCCTCATGTCTCACCATGGTGCATAACATGTGTTAGACCCTTTAATTGTATTTATTGGTATGCATATATATACAATATTTAGAAAAGAAAATATATACTGTGTATATTTCTAATTTTCTATACATTATTTGTATTTTCGGTAGCGATTGAATCTGAGTTCAGTTTGAAAGCATTCGAAGAAGCCATCATAAAGTGCAAACAATTTGAAATTAAAACCTAGCCTATTGCCAATGTTAAAGGCTAATAGTCAAGGGAAGGGATTGTCAAGGGATTGTCAAAAAAGGGAAGGGGAGAGATAGTCACTGTCATTCGGGACATGTACCACTGCACACAATTTTAAAAGATACTGTACAAAGAGTCCTTCTTTTATTTCATAGGTGACCATGAAAAAACACAAATTCTTTTAATTGCTCCCTTGTTAGATGCCTTTAACCTGTATGTGGTGTCTGTGACACCATAATCTGCCATCATATGTTATGGATGTGCGATTTACTTTTTTCTTTTTACATTATTGTACAACATCAACACCCAATCTGATTTATTACAGCTTGAAAAGGGGATTTTTTTAGATTTGGCTTCTACAGCTGAATTTTTATACAACAATAAAATACTTGAATTGAACAGAGAAGGTAGCAATCACAACAGCTCTAAAAGTTTTAGGAAAGTTAACTATTAAAAAAATCAAAGCTAAAGCTCTCAATTTTGTACTCATTGGCCAGTGACAAGAAAGGTTCATAGTTTGTGAGCTTCTTTTTTCCTCACTTTATGGTTTGAAAGGTTTAGAAAAATGTCAAGAGTCCACAAAAACACTTCAAAACCACCACCCGCACATTCCTTGAAAAAGACTCCCCTTCTTCCCCAATTATTCCCAAAATGTTCAAAATATAGACTTTAGATATGCATTTGGCAAAGATTGGCAAGCACCAGGGCAGTACACAAGCACCTGAGTAATAAGCAAATTGAAAAATTAAAGGCCTTGCATTAAAAACTAGAGTGTATTATTTGAGGAAAAAAGCCAGAAATATTGTTTAGTGGCTGGAAAGTATGTAAGTTGCTTGTTTAGGCTTCATTATAAAAAGAAGTGACAAGGTCGCTATTTATTTTGAGAAAAATAATTACAGATATGTCACAGCAGCTGGATAGTATGTAAGCAGTTTAAATAGGCCATAATGTAAGATGAAGAGACAAGGCATGTTTTATATTAGAAAAAAACTGAGTATATTATTTCAAAGACAATAGCCACAAATATTGTACAGTGACTGACCAGTATGTAAGCAACATCTTTAGGCTTCAATTAGAGAGAGAGATAAGGCAGGTTCTATACTGAAATAAAAATCAGAGTATATTATTTTCAGAAACATAAGAAAAAATGTAAAAAGCACCACTACTTTCCAGATTACTGGTTGATAAGGGTACCTGCAGCAGGGTTTCTCTAGGGAGCCTGAACTTGCAAACACACTAAACCAAAAACTAAAAAATGAAAAAATGTTTCCACAATTAGTAAAACCAAACAGAAGTCCACCTATAGACAGCCAGATGTAATTTGCCATATAGCCACTGCAACCAATGAGAACAAGAAGTGAGCCTGGTATACAGTCACTTCCATCATTGAGCTGCAGCCACCCAGTTACCACTGTCATAAAATGTGAAGGAGCTCCAATCGATGTTAAAAAGTAACTTTATTGAAATCAAAGTATCCACTCACATTTGCGCACACAGCAGTCTGTAGTCCTAATGAAGACGCCCTGGCAAGATGGTATCGCCTCCTCCATTCTATAGCACAGTTCAATATAATACAGCAAATAAAAATATTTATCAATATACAATAAACATTAATAAATATAAAAAAGTGTTGTGCAAATAAAAAAATAGTGACATAACTAGTTATGCAGCCTAGGTAGTCAGGAAAGTGGAACAGCATGTATGTGCCCCTACTGAACTATACCAGGCCAGATTCCCTCAACATTGGGAGAGTTCCATGTGTGTGGGGGGGTCAAAGCCACCTTTAATTACAAGGCACTCTTTTCCCCATGCTGATGGGGCAAGGGCCTCATCCTTACTTTATGAACCAAATAGGGTTGTGGGGGTCTGCAGGATTAGAATCTGAAAGATACATTTTGAATATCTCTGCCCCCCACAGTGTACATAATACTTCTTGCTACTCATTCACAAAAAAAAAAAGGAATGTATGCTGTTCAAGGTCTATTACATTGTAGAGTATTGCATATCCACATCAATCAAGATGACCCCTTGAGAAGATGACCCACTGTAAGGATGTTTCCCCTAAACTGGCTTCAGTTTGTCCTTTCCTATAACTTAATTTAGAGTGCTTCTTTAACATTGGCTTTTTAGCTGACAAGTTTTAATATGTGGCAACACTGTTATCATAGAAAATATGATACTAAGCGTGAGAAAGATAGTTGTACACTTTTTGGCGAAACGCCCAGAAAATGTTTACAAAATATAATCATAAATACTGATAAATATATCTGGGACATAATTGGAATTAACGTTAAGATTGTACAATAAATACACACATGTATACTTTATTAAAATGTGTAGTAATTACTAATAGATGTTAATAAGAGTGTCTTTAATGATGACACGCAATGGGTGGACATTTTTCTATTGGTTTCTATTGGTTTAATGTTGTAAAAATTACCTGATCATATCCTAATAATATATTGTATTTAAGATACTGAACCAGGAAAAAAAAGGCGAGTGATGCATTATTCTGTGTCTGTGTGTTGACTTCAGTCTACATTGCTCCCCACAGAGCTCTCTGTGTGTGTGTGTGTCTGGGAACGGAGAGTGCTGGCACAGTTTGGTATAAGTAACATATAAGGAATACATCCTTAATGATAGAAAGGTACTATTAACTTGTAAATCAGGTTGAAGCATCCTTTCTTTCACCCACCATGCTCAACGATGCTCACCTGCTGGGGTTGGGGATGCTGGGTGACATTGACCAAATATGGTAATGTGACAAAAATTTGGTCAATTACATTATCGAGGATCCCAAATGTGTTTGCTTACAAATCAGCCAGCTACATGACAGATCCTGGCCAAGCTTTGTAAAAAAATAGCTTTTAAAGTAGAACATTGTACTGTAGAGTTGAAGCGAACGGTTCAAACCCAGCAAAAGTCTGGGCCGAACATTGAATATTAGGCGAAGATCCGAATTTGCAGCACCTGCAATGCTGTACGATGTACAGTGCATTCTAAGCCCTGATTGGGCAAAGCTTTGGAGAGGGCTGGGAAGCCGGCCACAGCATCCATAACAACCGATGAGTCATCAGCTGTCAATTGGTTTCCCCGCTGACAGCTGAAAAAAAAACAAAAAAACATTGCCGCAATAAAAAAGTGAGAAAAAAACAGAGTGGGGGTCCAAACCATAGCAGGCCCTTTGGAACTGGTATGGATTTTAAGGGGAACCCCATGCCAAAAAGAAAAAATGGCAGACTAGAGGTACCCCCCAGGCACCATATTTAAAGGAATTTTTCATTTTTATTATTGCACTTTAACAACTTCAATACAGGGCACTTTCACCCCCTTCCTTCCCAGTCCAATTTTCAGCTTTGTCACATTTTGAATGACAGTTGCGCGGTCATGCAAAACTGTACTCAAACAAAATTTTTATCTTTTTTTTCTCCACAAATAGTGCTTTCTTTTGGTGGTATTTGATCACCACTAGGGATGGGCCCGGTGCTCGATGCGAACCCATGTTCACATCGAGCACCGGGTGTTCGCTCGCTCGGCGAGCCCAGAACTATTTTGGCCGCTCGCATCACGTTCGTGTGATGCGAGCGGCCCCGCAATGCATTGCGGCCGGCGCGGCCGGCGCAGTGCATTGCTGGCTGATGATTGGCCAAGCATGCACTGTGACCCCGCATGCTTGGCCAATCACAGCGCCGGAAACTCGAAGAGCCATAATTGGCTACAGGCAGGACGCCTGTAGCCAATTACAGCTCAGGGGCTTTAGTACACGCCCCCTCTTATAAAAGGCCGCCACGCCGTCTGCGCCGGTCACATGCTGTTCCGGCGTAGATAGAGCAGGATCGTTCTGTGTCACTCTGCTGGATTTAGTTAGAGAGATTTACTTAGAGAGATTGAGTTAGATAGATTCATTTAGAAAGATTGATTTAGAAAGAGGGGCTTGTAGTGTGTTCGTGGCAGGCAGGCACTGGCAGCAAACAGAGCTCCTGTATTTTGTTCCCAGAAGCACCTATAGGACTTGTAGTGTGTTCGTGGCAGGCAGGCAGAGCTCCTATATTTTGTTCCCAGAAGCACCTATAGGACTTGTAGTGTGTTCGTGGCAGGCAGGCAGAGCTCCTATATTTTGTTCCCAGAAGCACCTATAGGACTTGTAGTGTGTTCGTGGCAGGCAGGCAGAGCTCCTATATTTTGTTCCCAGAAGCACCTATAGGACTTGAAGTGTGTTAGTCCCATCACACAGACCTACATTTTCTTCCCAGAAGCACCTATAGGACTTGAAGTGTGTTAGTCCCATCACACAGAGATCATATATTTTGTTCCCAGAAGCACCTATAGGACTTGAAGTGTGTTAGTCCCATCACACAGACCTATATTTTCTTCCCAGAAGCACCCATAGGACTTGAAGTGTGTTAGTCCCATCACACAGAGATCATATATTTTGTTCCCAGAAGCACCTATAGGACTTGAAGTGTGTTAGTCCCATCACACAGACCTATATTTTCTTCCCAGAAGCACCTATAGGACTTGAAGTGTGTTAGTCCCATCACACAGAGATCATATATTTTGTTCCCAGAAGCACCTATAGGACTTGAAGTGTGTTAGTCCCATCACACAGACCTATATTTTCTTCCCAGAAGCACCTATAGGACTTGAAGTGTGTTAGTCCCATCACACAGACCTATATTTTCTTCCCAGAAGCACCTATAGGACTTGCAGTGTGTTAGTCCCATCACACAGACCTATATTTTCTTCCCAGAAGCACCTATAGGACTTGAAGTGTGTTAGTCCCATCACACAGAGATCATATATTTTGTTCCCAGAGGCACCTATAGGACTTGAAGTGTGTTAGTCCCATCACACAGACCTACATTTTCTTCCCAGAAGCACCTATAGGACTTGAAGTGTGTTAGTCCCATCACACAGAGATCATATATTTTGTTCCCAGAAGCACCTATAGGACTTGAAGTGTGTTAGTCCCATCACACAGACCTATATTTTCTTCCCAGACGCACCCATAGGACTTGAAGTGTGTTAGTCCCATCACACAGAGATCATATATTTTGTTCCCAGAAGCACCTATAGGACTTGAAGTGTGTTAGTCCCATCACACAGACCTACATTTTCTTCCCAGAAGCACCTATAGGACTTGAAGTGTGTTAGTCCCATCACACAGAGATCATATATTTTGTTCCCAGAAGCACCTATAGGACTTGAAGTGTGTTAGTCCCATCACACAGACCTATATTTTCTTCCCAGAAGCACCCATAGGACTTGAAGTGTGTTAGTCCCATCACACAGAGATCATATATTTTGTTCCCAGAAGCACCTATAGGACTTGAAGTGTGTTAGTCCCATCACACAGACCTATATTTTCTTCCCAGAAGCACCCATAGGACTTGAAGTGTGTTAGTCCCATCACACAGAGATCATATATTTTGTTCCCAGAAGCACCTATAGGACTTGAAGTGTGTTAGTCCCATCACACAGACCTATATTTTCTTCCCAGAAGCACCTATAGGACTTGAAGTGTGTTAGTCCCATCACACAGAGATCATATATTTTGTTCCCAGAGGCACCTATAGGACTTGAAGTGTGTTAGTCCCATCACACAGACCTATATTTTCTTCCCAGAAGCACCTATAGGACTTGAAGTGTGTTAGTCCCATCACACAGAGATCATATATTTTGTTCCCAGAAGCACCTATAGGACTTGAAGTGTGTTAGTCCCATCACACAGACCTATATTTTCTTCCCAGAAGCACCTATAGGACTTGAAGTGTGTTAGTCCCATCACACAGACCTATATTTTCTTCCCAGAAGCACCTATAGGACTTGAAGTGTGTTAGTCCCATCACACAGAGATCATATATTTTGTTCCCAGAGGCACCTATAGGACTTGAAGTGTGTTAGTCCCATCACGCAGACCTACATTTTCTTCCCAGAAGCACCTATAGGACTTGAAGTGTGTTAGTCCCATCACACAGAGATCATATATTTTGTTCCCAGAAGCACCTATAGGACTTGAAGTGTGTTAGTCCCATCACACAGACCTATATTTTCTTCCCAGAAGCACCTATAGGACTTGAAGTGTGTTAGTCCCATCACACAGAGATCATATATTTTGTTCCCAGAAGCACCTATAGGACTTGAAGTGTGTTAGTCCCATCACACAGAGCTATATTTTCTTCCCAGAAGCACCTATAGGACTTGAAGTGTGTTAGTCCCATCACACAGAGCTATATTTTGTTCCCAGAAGCACCTATAGGACTTGAAGTGGCATCACACAGAGCTCCTATATTTTCTTTGCAGAAGCACCCATAGGACTTCTAGTGTGTTAGTGGCATCACACAGAGCTCCTATATTTTCTTTGCAGAAGCACCCATAGGACTTCTAGTGTGTAAGTGGCATCACACAGAGCTCCTATATATTCTTCTCAGCAGCACCCACAGGACTTCTAGTGTGTTAGTGGCATCACACAGAGCTCCTATATTTTCTTCGCAGAAGCACCCACAGGACTTCTAGTGTGTTAGTGGCATCACACAGAGCTCCTATATTTTCTTTGCAGAAGCACCCATAGGACTTCTAGTGTGTTAGTCCCATCACACAGACCTATATTTTCTTCCCAGAAGCACCTATAGGACTTGAAGTGTGTTAGTCCCATCACACAGAGATCATATATTTTGTTCCCAGAGGCACCTATAGGACTTCTAGTGTGTTAGTGGCATCACACAGAGCTCCTATATATTCTTCTCAGCAGCACCCACAGGACTTCTAGTGTGTTAGTGGCATCACACAGAGCTCCTATATTTTCTTTGCAGAAGCACCCATAGGACTTCTAGTGTGTTAGTGGCATCACACAGAGCTCCTATATATTCTTCTCAGCAGCACCCACAGGACTTCTAGTGTGTTAGTGGCATCACACAGAGCTCCTATATTTTCTTTGCAGAAGCACCCACAGGACTTCTAGTGTGTTAGTGGCATCACACAGAGCTCCTATATTTTCTTTGCAGAAGCACCCATAGGACTTCTAGTGTGTTAGTGGCATCACACAGAGCTCCTATATATTCTTCTCAGCAGCACCCACAGGACTACCGACTACAATGACTGGAAGACCGCCAAGGGGAGGCAGAGCGTGCAGAGCCAAGAACACAGGGCAGGCAGGCTCTGTTTCTAGTGGACGTGGCCGTGGCAGTGGACGTGGTCGTGCATCGTCATCAGCACGTGGCCATGGGACACGCGCGTCTTTGTTTTCGGCAGCTGGACATGTGGAGCCGCATCATGCTGAAGGCTTGGTAGAATGGATGACCAAGCCCTCCTCATCCTCCTCATCCTCTCTCACCCAGGCTCAGGGTACTGGCAGAGCAGCTGCCAACGCGTACTCAATGGCATCATCAGCCACCCCTTCCCTAGACCCACCATGTCCTACTGAGGAGTCCCCCGAACTCTTTGAGCACAGTGTTGGGTACATGCTCCAGGAGGATGCCCAACGATTCGAAGGCTCGGATGATGATACCCAGCTTGAGGAATCTGGCAGTACTGTTCCACCAGCTGCAGCTTACTGCCAGGTTTGCTCTAGTGGTGAAGAGGGAGGGGATGATGAGGTCACTGACTCCACGTGGGTGCCTGAAGGGAGAGAGGATGAGGAGGAGGACGAGGAGGAGGAGGATGCGGCGTCACATGTCCAACGAGGCAGGATGCCCCCTGGAGGCCAGGTAGAGGCCAGCACAGCAACTGTGCAACACCGCAGAGCTCCGCCTGTGCAGGGCGCTGCCTCTGCACGTTATCAGAAAAGTTCTTTGGTGTGGGCCTTTTTTGAGACGAGTGCATCAGATCGCACCACTGCTATTTGCAATATTTGTCTCAAGCGTATCTCGCGTGGCCAAAACATCAGCCGCTTGGGCACCACAAGCATGACCAGACATATGTCGACCTGCCATGCAGCTCGTTGGCAGGCACACATAAAAGACCCACACCAAAGAACTAAGCGGACCTCTCCTTGCTCCTCATCAGCTGGGATCTCCATCCCCACTACACCTTCAGTGCTCTCTGAAAGCTGCTCTGAGAGGACTGAAGGTGTAGAATTAGGTGTGTCACAACCAAGTACTTGCAGTACACCGACGTCCGATTGCAGCAGGCAAATTTCCCTGCCCCAGCTGCTGAACCGTAGAAAGAAGTACACTCCCAGCCATCCACATGCCCAGCGGTTGAATGCTAGCTTGGCTAAATTGCTAGCACTTCAGCTGCTGCCTTTTCAGTTGGTAGACTCGGCCCCCTTCTGTGAGTTTGTTCAATGTGCGGTTCCTCAGTGGCAGGTTCCCAAACGCCACTTTTTCTCACGGAAGGCGATTCCGTCTCTCTACCGGCATGTGGAAGGCAATGTCCATGCCTCGCTGGACAGGGCGGTCAGCGGTAAGGTGCATATTACCGCTGACTCATGGTCCAGCAGGCATGGACAGGGACGGTACCTTTCTTTCACGGCCCATTGGGTCACTCTATTGGCAGCTGGGAGGGATGCAGGACAAGGTGCAGTAGTGTTGGAGGTTGTTCCGCCACCACGCCTCCAAAACGCTACTACTGCTACTGGTTGTGACACACCTCTCTCCTCCACCCCCTCCTCTTCTTCTTCCTCCAGTGCTCTGTCCTTGGAACCAGCGGTGCTCCGTAGGCGTACAAGGGGCTACGCAAGTACGCAGGCAAAAAGATGCCATGCCGTGCTTGCGCTGGTGTGTTTGGGGGACAGGAGCCACACTGGGCCAGAGGTTCTGGCAGCTCTGCAGGGGCAGGCCGAGAGGTGGTTGACGCCACGTCAGCTTAAGCCAGGAATGGTCGTTTCTGACAATGGCACCAACCTCCTCTCCGCCCTGCGACAGGGGCAGCTCACCCATGTGCCCTGCATGGCTCACGTCCTCAACCTGGTGGTGCAGCGGTTCTTGGGCAGGTTCCCAGGCTTACAGGATGTCCTGAGGCAGGCCAGGAAAGTCTGTGTGCATTTCCGCCGATCTTATAATGCCAGTGCTCGGCTCACTGAGCTGCAAAAGGAGCTGAACCTGCCCAAGAACCGCCTAATATGTGACATGCCCACCAGGTGGAACTCAACGTTGGCCATGCTGCAGCGACTGCACACGCAGCAGAGGGCCATCAATGAGTACCTTTGCGACTACGGCACCAGGACAGGGTCAGGGGAGCTTGGTTTTTTTTCCCCACGTCAGTGGAGCATGATCAGGGATGCATGCACTGTCCTCTCACCATTTGAGGAGGCCACGAGGATGGTGAGCAGTGACAGTGCATGCATCAGTGACACTGTCCCTCTTGTCCACCTGTTGGAGCATACGCTGCGTGGGATAATGGACAGGGCACTTGAGGCAGAACAGAGGCAGGAAGAGGAGGACTTCCTTGCCTCTCAAGGCCCCCTTTATCCGGACAGTGTTCCTTCTGTCCCACCCATCACACAGGAAGAGGATGAGGAGGAGGAGGAGGAGGAGGATTGTGTGAGCATGGAGGTGGAGCCTGGCACTCAGCATCAGCAGCAGCAGTCTTTTAGGGATGATGTACAGTCCCAACAAACCAGTGGACTTGTACGTGGCTGGGAGGAGGTGGCTGGCGATCATGTCATCCTCAGTGACCCAGAAGACTCCGGACCGAATGCCTCAGCTAACCTACGCTGCATGGCCTCCCTGATCCTGCAAAGCCTGCGGAAGGATCCTCGTGTTCTTCGGATCAAGGAGAGGGACCATTACTGGCTGGCCACTCTCCTTGATCCGCGGTACAAGGGTAAGGTTGCGGACCTTATCTTGCCGTCGCAGAGGGAGCAGAGGATGAGACATCTCAGGGAGGCTTGCAGAAAGGTCTGTGCAACGCGTTCCCAGAAACTGGGAGGTTACAAACTCCTGGTCCTGGGCGACGAGTTGCTGAGGCTTCGGTCAGTAGCAGAAGGAGCGGTGGGGAAGGTGGACGTCTGACCGATGCGTTCAGACAATTTTTTAGTCCGCAGCCCCAAGGTATGATCGGTTCCAGCAACCATCGCCATCGTCTGATATACATGGTGCAGGAATACCTTGGGGCAAGGTCAGACTTGGACACCTTTCCCACCGAAAATCCTCTGGCTTACTGGGTCCTGAGGATGGATCACTGGCCAGAGCTTGCACAGTATGCAATTGAGCTACTGGCCTGTCCTGCCTCCAGCGTTCTTTCCGAACGCACATTCAGTGCTGCTGGAGGATTTGTCACCGATCATAGGGTGCGCCTGTCCACCGCCTCGGTTGATCGACTGACCTTCATCAAAATGAATCAGTCTTGGATCACCACCAGCTACCAGGCACCTGAGGCGGATATAACCGAATAATTTTTAATGTCACATCCCTTCAAGACTGCCTATGCTGATGCTGAGTGACTGTCCTCTTATGTTCACTGACTATCCTCTTCCTCCTCCTCAATGATCCATGCCACCACACCAGTGCCTAAGGCACAATTTTTCAGCCCCTGTTTAACAGGGGCGTGTACATACAATTTTTATAAAAAAATGCTTCGCAACACGTGTGACTGCTGTGCTCCAAGTACAGTATCTGTGAGGGGTTGCAGTGTTGTGGCACCAGCACCAGTGCCTAAGGCACAATTTTTCAGCCCCTGTTTAACAGGGGCGTGTACTTACAATTTTTTAAAAAAATGCTTCGCAACACGTGTGACTGCTGTGCTCCAAGTACAGTATCTGTGAGGGGTTGCAGTGTTGTGGCACCAGCACCAGTGCCTAAGGCACAATTTTTCAGCCTCTGTTTAACAGGGGCGGGTAATTAAAATTTTTTAAAAAAATGCTTCGCAACACGTGTGACTGCTGTGCTCCAAGTACAGTATCTGTGAGGGGTTGCAGTGTTGTGGCACCAGCACCAGTGCCTAAGGCACAATTTTTCAGCCCCTGTTTAACAGGGGCGTGTACTTACAATTTTTAAAAAAAATGCTTCGCAACACGTGTGACTGCTGTGCTCCAAGTACAGTATCTGTGAGGGGTTGCAGTGTTGTGGCACCAGCACCAGTGCCTAAGGCACAATTTTTCAGCCCCTGTTTAACAGGGGCGGGTAATTACAAATCTTGATCTAATAGTTCACAGCAGGGCCCATTCCTGCGCCCACCAAGAGTAACTATGAGGGCCTACAGTCTTGTGGCAACACCGTCCACCACCACCGCCAAAGGCCCAATTTTTCTGCCCTGTTCATCAGGTGCTTGCAATTACAAATCTTGATCTAATAACTCACAGCAGGGCCCATTCCTGCGCCCACCAAGAGTAACTGTGAGAGCTTACAGTCTTGTGGCAACACCGTCCACCACCACCGCCAAAGGCCCAATTTTTCTGCCCTGTTCATCAGGTGCTTGCAATTACAAATCTTGATCTAATAACTCACAGCAGGGCCCATTCCTGCGCCCACCAAGAGTAACTGTGAGAGCTTACAGTCTTGTGGCAACACCGTCCACCACCACCACCACCCCCAATTTTTCTGCCCTGTTCAACAGGTGCATGCAATTACAAATCTTGATCTATTAACTCACAGCAGGGCCCATTCCTGTGCCC
The DNA here is from genome assembly GCA_028564925.1 of Lithobates sylvaticus. Lineage (NCBI taxonomy): Eukaryota > Metazoa > Chordata > Amphibia > Anura > Ranidae > Lithobates > Lithobates sylvaticus. The sequence goes on from CM053036.1 coordinate 98,192,717, forward strand.
ACCAGTCTTGTGGCTACACCAACATCTAATAGGGCAAATTTCTGCAGAGTATATACGCCAGGCCCCTACTTTCAAACATCCAACTTACAAACGACTCCTACTTGCAAATGGAAAGAGAAAACAGGAAGTGAGAGGAAATCTACCCCTAGGAAGGGAAATTCTATCCTGTTAGATTTAATTTGGGAAAAAGGTATCTCCTCTCTACTGATACTTTATCACCAATCCTTGTTTCAATTAAAACCCCACTTTTTCCAAAAACATTTGTCATTGGGACGGAAAGTGAGGTGACATGTTCTGAACAGATGTGCAAAGACAGCAAATGTTACAGGGGTGATAACCCCTCCCTATGTTCTCCAAAAAGCTTAAAAATAGATTTTTTTTGGGATGGAGCTACACTTCATAATGTACCTGTTCAGATTCTACTTAAGAACAAACCTAAAGCCGCAAGTGGTTTTAAATGGCTTCTTTTTTTCCTTTACAAATGTCATTTTGTGCAAGGACAGTTCTAAACACGGGAAACACATGCCACTTCACAGGCATACTTTAGACACCCCCCAGGTACCATATTTAAAGGAAAATTTCACTTTTTTTTTTTCACTTTATGCATCATTAAAATGACTGCTCCCGAAAAAACGTTAGTTTTTAAAAGTTCTTTTTGCATTGATATATGTCCCCTGGGGCAGGACCCGGGTCCCCAAACCTGTTTTATGACATTAACATGCATATTGGCCGTTGTAATTAGCACTTTTGATTTTGAACGTTCGCGTCCATTATAACGTATAGGGTTCGAAAATTCGCGCAAACTTTCGGTCCGTTCGAAGGTTCTGGTGCGAACCGAACCCGGGGGTGTTCGGCTCATCCCTAATCACCACTATTTTCACCAAAGTTTTTCTTCATTTCTGTTAAAAAACGTTGTAAATAAATACGTTTTCTACCCCCAGTTCAGTTTGCACAAATTTTTTTGCCTGTTCGCATGTTCTGGTACAAACATGCAAACCCTATTAAAGTCTATGGGACATGAACATGAAAGATCAAAAGTGCTAATTTTAAAGGCGTATAAGCAAGTTATTCCCATAAAAAGTGTATGGGGACCCGGGTGCTACCCCAGGGGACATGTATCAATGCAAAAAAAAGTTTTTAAAACAACCGTTTTTTCAGGAGCAGTGGTATTAATAATGCTTAAAGTGAAACAATAAAAATGAAATATTCCTTTAAATATTGTGCCTGGGGGGTCCCCTTAGTCTGCCTGTAAAGTGGGGCATCTGTCTGATGTGTTTACAGTGCCGCAGCAAAATTACATTTCTAAAGGAAAAAATTTCATTTAAGTTTGCTTGCGGCTGTAATGTATTGCTAGCTCCTGGCAATATAGATATAAATCAAGGAATGGTATGGATTTTAAGGGAAACTCCATGCTAAAAATATACCCCCTACCCATTCACATAGGAGGGGATCTGGGGGCCCCCTTTGTAAAGGGGGCTTCCAGATTCTGATAAGTCTCCACCCGCAGACCCCCACAACCTCTGGGCCAGAGTTGTTGGGACGAAGCCCTTGTTCCCATCAACATGGGGACAAGGTGCTTTGGGGGGACCCCAAAGCACCCTTCCCATGTTGAGGGCATGTTGCCTGGTATGGTTCAGGAGGGGGGTCTAGTATAGATTTTGGGGGAGACACCATGCCAATTAAAAAAAAAAAAATGGTGTGGAGTTCCCCTTAAAATCTATACCAGACCCAAAGGGCCTGGTATTGCCTGGGGGGGGGGGGGGGTGCTGTTTTTTTCTTATCTCTGTCATAGGGTTCCCCTTAACCACTTCAATACACTATATTATATACTCTGCACTGCACTATATATCCTGCGCTGTATTATATATACTACACTGACTGAACTATATATTCTGAACTGCAGTATATATATTATATGGACTACACTATATACTCTGAACTGCAGTATATATACTATACGGACTGCACTATATACTCTGCAGAAAAATTGGGCCTAAGGTGTTGATGGTGCCAGAACACTGTAATCCCTCACAGTTACCGTACTCTTGTTGGGTGCAGGAACGGGCCCTGCTGTTAAATATTATTTCAAAAATTGTAATTACATGCCCTAGTCAAACAGGTTCAGAAAAATTGGGCCTTGGGTGTTGGTGGTGCCACAACACTGTAACTCCTCCTCACAGTTACTCTTGTTGGGTACAGGAATGGTCCCTGCTGTTAAATAGTATTTAAATTTTTTTAATTACACACCCCTGTTAAACAGGGGCAGAAAAATTGGGCCTTGGGTGTTGGTGGTGCCCTAAACCAAAAATATTGTTGGAAGCTAGCATCGTCAAGATTCAGAAGGAATAGGATAGGCAGTCCCAGATCCCTAGCAAATTTAATCAGTTACATCAGCATCAGGGGCTGGATAGCTGCTGATCCAGGACTGATTCATTTTTATAAATGTGAGCCTGTGGACAGGCACACTCTTTGATCCGTTACAAACCCTCCAGCAGCACTGAATGTCCATTCAAAAAGCACACTGGATGCAGGACAGGCCAGTAGCTCAATTGCATATTGAGCAAGTTCTGGCCCAATCCTCAAGACCCAGTAACCCAGTGGATGCTCTGTTGGTAAGGTCTCCAAGTCTGCTCTTGCCCATAGATATTCCTGCACCATATAATGCAGACACTGGCGATGGTTGCTTGAACCTATCAGCCCTTGGTGCTGAGGACTGAAAAATTGTTTAGCCACTTGCCGACCAGCCGCCATCATTATACTGCGGTAGGTTGGCACGATCCAGCGAATCGCTGTAGGTGTACATTGGCACATTTAGGGGCACCGGAGATGTGCGAGATGCACGTGGCCAGCGGCCACTGTGACTGCCGGCCACCTGGGGTCGCGGGCCTAGTGAGTCCCACCCCCCCACAGTTTGAAACACTCATGAGGGAACACATTTAACCCCTTGATCGCCCCCTAGTGTTAACCCCTTCCCTGTCAGACACATTTATACAGTAATCAGTCCATTTTTTAAGCACTGATCGCTCTATAAATGTCAATGGTCCCAAAAAAGTGTCCGATTTGTCCACCGCAATGTCGCAGTCCTGCTAAAAATCACTGATCGCTGCCATTACTAGTAAAAAAATATTAGAAAATGCCATAAATCTATCCCCTATTTTGTAGATGCTATAACTTTTGCGCAAACCAATCAATATACGCTTATTGCAATTTTTTTACCAAAAATATGTAGAAGAATATTGGCCTAAACTGATGACGATGTTTTTTTGGGGGGGGGGGGATATTTATTATAGCAAAAAGTAAAAAATATATATTTTTTTAAATTGTCGCTCTTTTTTTGTTTATAGCGCAAAAAATAAAAACCGCAGTGGTGATCAAATACCACCAAAAGAAAGCTCTATTTGTGGGGAAAAAAGGACATTAATTTTGTTTGGGAACAGCATAGCACGAGCATGCAATTGTCAGCTAAATCGATGTAGTGCCGTAAAGCAAAAAATGGCCTGGTCATTAAGGGGGAAAATCTTCTGGTCTGTAGGTGGTTAACGGCATCGAACAGCTGGCCACCTTCTCCACCTCTCTTCCTCTGACCGAACGAAGTCTCAGAAACACGTTGTCCAGCACAAGGAAATGGTAACCTCCCAGGGTCTGGAAAGGCATTACACTTTTTTTCAGGATGAGTGCTGCTACTTTAACCTTGTAATTAGGATCAAGAAGGGTTGCCAGCCAGTAATGATCCCTCTCCTTGATACCACAAATCCTAGGGTCCTTTTGCAGGCTTTGCAGAATCAGGGAGCCCATGCAGCATACGATTGCAAAGGCATGAGATTCTGAGTTCTCTGGGTCACTAAGGATGACATTGTCAGGCACGTACAACTCCTTGGGTTTCTGGGGACTGAAAACCATCCCTTGAAGACTGCTAACACAATCCTCCTCTTCTTTCTGTGTGTTTGGCGACCCCGCGGGAATGCTATCTGCATAAAGGGGCCCTTGAGACGAAAGGAAGTCCTCCTCCTCCTCCCGCTGTTCTGCCTCAAGTGCCCCTTCCATGATTCCACGAAGCGTGTGCTCCAGCAGGAAGACTAAAGGGACAGTGTCACTGATGTTTCTGTGATGTGACCAAGGCAAAGGCAGAGCTTCTCTGGACTGGACGGCTTAAGTAGGACTGACAAACAGGATATCATCAACAGCTGAGTAACTGTGGAGAGATAGGAGCTGGCAATTAGCCGGCAGCTGAGTGGCAGGCTCAGATAAGGAAGGGCTGAGCCCAGCCCTGACACATGCCCAGCAGAAGAAAAAAAGGACAAGCCTGACCTGCCTGCAGAGGATGCACCATGTCCGCCACCACCATTTTTCACTGTAGACACAAAGGCTGCTTGCCCTCTTTTAGTGGCCTGTGAGTGTCTGCCTCTCCTTGGTGGCCTTCCGGACATCATGGGGATTTTTATTCGCACCACACTATACTGTATTATGTACTGTGTACACCGCCTGTAGTGTATTAGAAACTGTACACACTGTATTATATACTGTGTACACCACCTGCACTGTATTATGTACTGTACACTGGCTGCACTGTATTATATATTGTGTACACCACCTGAAGTGTATTAGAAACTGTACACACTGTATTAGATACTGTGTACACCGCCTGCACTGTATTGTGTACTGTACACTGGCTGCACTGTATTTTATATAGTGTACACCGCCTGCACTGTACACCGGCTGCGCTGTATTATACATGGTGTATACTGCCTGAAGTGTATTAAAAACTGTACACACTATATTATATACTGTGTACAGTACACTGCCTGCACTGTATTATGTACTGTACACCGGCTGCACTGTATTGTATGCTGTGTATACCACCTGAAGTGTATTATATACTGTACAACACCGAATGCACTGCATATATAGTCTACACTGAATGCAGAGTATATATATATATATATATATATATATATATATATATATATATAAACTAGACTGTATATATATATATATATATATATATATATATATTAGTACACCGCCTGAAGTGTATTATATACTGTACACTGCCAAATGCACTGTATATATAGTCTACACTGAATGCATATACTAGACTGTGTATACATATATATATATATATATATATATATATATATATATATATATATATATATATATATATATATATATATATATATATATATATATATATATATATATATATATATAATATATATGTATTAATACACTGCCTGTAAGCCACTAACTACCTTACTAATCTAGCTCAAGTTATCTCTAGCTCCATCCACTCCAACACACTACATAAGGCCACTGTGTAAGCAGCCTTATATAGTGTGGGGCATGGACCCCCTGAGCCATGTTAAGCTAAAGGCACTCTGCCTTTGGCAAACCATGCAGGTCAGGTGCATGCTTTGGCCAATCATCAGACATCAATGCACTGTGATCGCACAGTGCACTATGGGGTGTTCCGTGGTGCTTGAATATGCTGTGAACACCCCATATTGTTTGGTATTCGGCTAATGGGCGAACACCTGATGTGTTGACCATCCCTAACAGGCACTGATCAGGCTGCACTGATGAGCACTGAAGAGGTTTCACTGATAGGCGGCACTGATAAGCAGCACTGATGGACATTGATAGGTGACACTGATATGCAGCACTGGTGGGCACTGATGGGCACACATAGGCGGCACTTATGGGCACTCATAGGCGGCACTGATGGGCACTCATAGGTGACACTGATGGGCACTCATAGGCGGCACTGATGGGCACTCATAGGTGGCACTGATGGGCACTCATAGGTGGCACTCATAGGTGGCACTGGTGGGCACTACTAACAGATGGCACTGATAGGTAGCACTGATCAGGAGGCACTGACAGGCAATCACTGATAGGCACAGAGTGCCATCCTAATGGGCACTGATTGCCATCCCTGATGGGCTCACCTGGTGGTCTCCAGTGGACATCCCTGGTAGTCTCCAGTTGGCATCAATGGTGGTGTACAATGGGCATCCTCAATGGGTCTGCACTGATAATCAATGTGCTGATTATCAGTGCAGACCCTCCTCCATCAGGAGAGCAGCCGATCAGCTCTCCTCTACTTGCATCTGTCCGTGCGAGTGGAGGAAAAACCGATAAACGTCTCTTCCTGTTTACACTATGATCAGCTGTTATTGGACACAGCTGATCACATGGTAAAGAGCCTATGGGCTCTTTCACACTGACGGACCGTATGTCCGTTTTTCATCCTTCCGTTTTAGGATGAAAAACGGACATACATGTATCCCTATGGCATAGCGGGTGTCAGCGGATGAGCATCCGCTGACACCCGCTCTCGTCCGTGCCCGCTATGCTCCGTTTCTGCAGACGGAGGAAAACCCCATTTTTTCATCCGTCTGCAGAGCGGATCGGATGACGACGGACTCTACGGTCCGTCGTCACCCGATCTCCCATAGGGGAGAGCGGCGCTCTGACAGGTCCGTCCCTGCACGGAGTGCAGAGACGGACCTGTCATCTTCCTGCTCAGCAGAGATCGCTCCGGCGATCCCCGCTGAGCAATCGGCTATCCATGGGGAGGATCTGCACTGATCCGCCCCGTGTGAAAGAGCCCTATGTCAATGACTCTTTACCTAGATTGGAGATGCGGTGTGTCAGATTCAATCAGGATAATACAACCACTTTCCGGTCGTCATTTTGCTATATGGTAGGCAGGAAGTGGTTAAGAATCATTAAAATCACTGCTTCTGTAAAACCTTTTTTTGTATTGATACATGTCCCCCGGGGCATTACCTGGACCCCCAAACCCTTTTTATGGCCAATTACTTATAAGCATATAAGCCTTCAAAATAGGGACTTTTGATTTTTGAAGTTCGGGTCACATAGACTTCAATAGGGTTTGCCGTTCTGAACTTTTTCTCTGTATGGGAGTTCTGGTGTGAACCGAACAGGGGGATGTTCAGCCCATCTCTATTGTACTGCTTTGCAACTTCATGTGCATCCCCCAAACAAGTTATTTAAAGGGACATCTACACCTGTCTAGAGTACCTTGAAAAAATATTCATCCCCCTTGAACCAAAAACATAAATGTATTTTATTGGGATTTTATGTTATAGACCAACACAAAGTGGCACATAAGTGTGAATTGGAAGGAAAATGATAAATGATTTTCAAATTTTTTTACAAATAAATATCTCAAAAGTGTGGCGTGCATTTGTATTCAGCCCCCTTTACTCTGACACCCCTAACTAAAATCTAGTGGATCCAATTGCTTCCGGAAGTCAACTAATTAGTAAATAGAGTCCACATGTGTGTAATTTATCTAAGTATAAATGCAGCTGTTGTTAGAGAACCTTAGTGAGCAAACAGCATCCTGAAGGCCAAGGAACACACCAGACAGGTCAGGGATAAAGTTGTGGAGAATTTTAAAGTAGGGTTAGGTTTTAAAAAATATCTTAAGCTTTAACCACTTCAGCCCCGGACCAATTGGCAGCCAAAGGACCAGGCCCCTTTTTGCGATTCGGCACTGCGTCGCTTTAACTGACAATTGCGCGGTCGTGCGATGTGGCTCCAAAACAAAATTGGCGTCCTTTTTTTCCCACAAGTAGAGCTTTCTTTTGGTGGTATTTGATCGCCCCTGTGGTTTTTATTTTTTGCGCTATAAACAAAAATAGAGCGACAATTTTGAAAACAATGCAATATTTTTTGCTTTTTGCTATAATAAATATCCCCAAAAAATATATAAAAAAACATTTATTTTTTACGTATTTTTACGTATTCTTCTACATATTTTTGGTAAAAAAAAATCACAATTAGCGATTATTGATTGGTTTGCGCAAAAGTTATAGCGTTTACAAAATAGGGGATAGTTTTATAGCATTTTTATTAATATTTTTTTTTTTACTAGTAATGGCGGCGATCAGCGATTTTTATTGTGACTGCGACATTATGGCGGACACATCGGACATTTTTGACACATTTTTGGGACCATTGTCATTTATACAGCAATCAATGCTATTTAAATGCATTGATTCCTGTATAAATGACAGCTGTAGTGAAAGAGTTAACCACTAGGGGGAGGGAGGGGTTATGGGCCGTGACGTGTGTGTGTTTTTTTACATCAGGGGGCGGGGCTGCGTCTGACGTCATTGATCGGCTTTCCCGATGACCGGGAACAGCCAATCAATGACAGGCAGAGTAGGAAGCGCGGGGAGAGGTTTGTTTACACATACCTCTCCCCGTTCTTCAGCTCCGTGACCCGATCGCGGGACACCAGCGGCGATCGGGTTCGCTGGTCCCGCGGCTGGGGTCACGGAGCTCCCGACCGGGTCGCGAGCGCGCCGCTGGCGGCGCACGTGCGACCCACGGCTAGGCAATTAAAGGGCCAAAGTACCTGTACGTGCTTTTGCCTAGCCGTGCCATTCTGCCGACGTATATGTGCAGGAGGCATGGTGGTGGCAGAATCTTGTTGTGGGGATGCTTTTCTTTAGCAGGGACAGGGAAGCTAGTCAGAGTAGTGGGAAGATGGATGGAGCCATAAAACAAGAATTGTTGGGTGCGCATGCGTGGCTTCTGGACATGGTGGATGTGTGAAGCTTGAGTTCTGGTTCCTGTCTCTTTTATATCAAATCACACGCAACATAGTGGTGGAGGTGGGTATCTCAGGAGTTGTGGGGGGAAATCACCCAGATAGGTCAGCGTACTGATGCACTAGAAAACAAGTTTACAAGTTTGACGATATGGTTCAATATTTATATTACAGCAGGAAGACTTGGAGAACAGGGAGAGGCGACAAACTATGGTCCTATCTTCTTGGGCATTTTAATACGCTTGCCCCTACTATTGCAGACATTGACTGGTGCCTGGATCGTGCTCATAGATCCTTGGGCCCTAAACTCCCAGTTGGAGCAAGGCCTAGTGTCAGTAACTTGGTAGGAAGACGAGATGCTGGGAGGGCTCCCCTTGCGGCAGAGCGCAGCACACCACTGAAGGTGGAACAGCAGGTGTGGTGCCCACAGAAGCACGGGGGCCAGAGACAGGCGTGCTTGGAAGGTCCAGGAGTCCAGTGGAATAACTGAATAGCGGAGCCGGGTGCCAGGCCAGGGGTCATTCACAGAGAGACAGTCCAGGATCAGAATGACCTAAGATAAGCTGCGTCTTAGTACAGGGAGCAGGATAAGCAGAGTCAAATAGCCAGGCCGGGGTCAGATGCTGGGAGCAGGCAGGATGAAGTCAGGTGCAAGCCAAAGGGTCAAGCCAGAGGATCAGGAAGAGCAGGTCAAAACAAGCCGGGTCGGTATACAGGAGATCAGATCAGCAGATAATACAGGGCACAGGAACACAGGGAGAGCTGAAGACAAACCAGCAACTGCAGACACTAGCAGACTTCCTTATATAGGCCTATGTGACCTGCTGGTAGGGATACTGGGTCCTAAACTCCTTCTACTGCCAGAGATTCTGGGTCCTAAAGCCCTTCTCCTTCTGTTGATTCCCTGACACCTAGGGATGTTATTGTATGGTTTAATTATTATGACAGCAAGGAAGCCCTAACCCAGGCCAATAAATCGCAGGTCGAATATAAAGACACGAAGATCCAAATATTCAGCGTCCTCTCTCTTATTACCCTTGCCAAACGGAGAAATCTACATCCTGTCACATCTCATCTGCAGCATCATCGCATCTCGTACTACTGGGGTATCCCATTTCGTCTGATTGTTACTCGAGATGGAGTCCAGCACAGTCTTCGAAACCTCCATGAAGGAGATGCTTTCATCAAAAGCCTGGGGCTACCTCCATTGCCTGAAGAGGATCTGCTCCTCCCCCTCCATCTGGGAGATCTGTCCCTTCTACTCCTAGTTGGATCTGGACCCCTACTAAAGGGCAGTTAAAGAGATCTTCCTCCACCCTTCAATGTTCACGTTACCTCAAACAACCCCGATTGATGTGAAATATGAAGATCCAGGGATTCACAGTCTCTTTCTCCTTTTTTAGGCTCACTGCCTCTTCAGGCATCAGGTTTTATGTTGACCCCCAGTTGGGCAACTAGTCCCATACCCATGGGGTTCTGTTTTTTCTGTTTTCTTGGGATACCTATGGTTTCTAATTTAACTTTTTTTTGGACTTTCAGTCATTCCTGCTGGAGATCAGGCGAGTTTCTCCTCCCAAGTCTTCATGTTGGAGGCTTCCATGTTTCCCTACTTAGTCCATGGCTTTTGCCCTGGACTCTTGAAGCGCTTTTGGCTCTCAGGTCTTCTAATGTTGTTCTTTATTTTTTTCTCTGACCCTTTTTGGGTTCAGGTATATATACATGCTTAATGCAATGGTTCCTCTGTCGGTTTTTGCAATGTAATCTGTTTGTGATTATGGGGTCTATATGTCCATGCAGATGTTCTGTTATGTTCTTTTTTTTTTTTTTTTTACTTATGATTGCTTACAAGCTGTCATGTTGCTTTGGTGTTAAGATTTCTTTCCTATAATGTGAAGGGTTTGAATTCCATACAAAAGCTCTGGCTGGCCTTAAAGGAATTCAAATCTTCAGGGGCAGATGTGATCATGGTCATGGGTTCACACTGGGGGTTCGCTGAAATTTGCCTCCTTTCCTTTCCCCCTTTCCCATTTGTACCTCGCCTCCGACCCGACTGGAAAAGGCGGGAGTGGCAATTCTCATTAGAAAATCTTGCCCTATGTGGGTTAAGGATACTCATTCCGACCCCCATGGAAGGTTTATCCTCCTGGTTTGTGACTATAGGTCCTCCTCTTTGACCCTGGTAAATGTATATGCCCCCAATTCTGGGCAAATAGATTTCCTTAATGGTATTCTTGAGTCCACCCAAAGTTATTCTCAACATTTTATGGTCATTGGTGGAGACTTCTATATGGTTATGTCCCCCACTTCTCTGTCCTTTCTCAGGCCGCTTATTTCTGAAAATGCATCAGATCTCATTGTCTTCCAACAAGCAATACTTATTTTATTATAATGTCCACAAAATGTACTCTAGGTTGTATCACTTTTTCATTTAAGCTCCTCTTATCCCCCTCACTGTGGAATCAAACATTTCCTCTATTACTTGGTCTGACCACGCTCCCATTTCCTTAGATGTTACCCTGTCCCCATCCCTTTCCAGGACCTCTCATTGGCATCTCAGTGATCACTTTCTACAATCCCAGGTCACTCGAGAAAAACTGGCTAAGGATTTGGCGGTGTTTTTCCTACTTAATAAGGGTACTGTCCAGGAGGCTTCTATGCTGTTGGAGACCCACAAGGTCTCCACGACATGTGCAGTAGGTCACCATGTTCTCATTGGCACTTTGAACATTAAGGACTACAGTAAACCCCCGCTATATTGCGGTTCAGTTATTGCGGTCCCGGTATATCGCGGTATTTTAATTAGGACCTGTTATTCTGATATTGTGGTAATATTTCTCCATTTTCGCAGTTATGTACTCTATTTTTTTACTGTACTGTACAGTATACTGTACTGTTAAGACAATATTTTTGTGTTTTAAAAATCCTCTTGATCTCTCTCTCTATCTTTAATGTGTTTCTATTGCATAAAAGTGTGTTTGAAGAACTTTAAATGCTATTAAAAAATTAACAAAACATGCCTAGGGTGTATTTAAATAGGGTCTTTCTATTTCGCGTTTTTTCACTTTTCGCGGGTGGGTCCGGAACATAACCCCAGCGATGGAGGGGGTTTTACTGTATATCTGCAAGCCCACTTATGCAGCCGCTGATGTGTCCTATAAGCTCTGTGGAGCAGAAAGAGATTAGATAATTTTTGCGTGGCTAAAAGTGAAACCAAAAGAGCAGCGGATAGGCAAGCTTCCCCTACATCACCAGCTCTCTTTCATCCCCTCCTACAAGGCAGGTCCATTTCCCCTTGTAGTGCAGTTAGGAGCATGGAGTAGACCCAGGAAATCATGCCCTTTTTTTCCTGAAGCCTTAAACACCTCCTCTCCCACTCTCAAAACCCTTCCAATTTCAGTATCTCCTTGTAGTGGGAGTTACACCAAAGTGGGGTACATGACAGTAAGCCAGTCACATTTAAAGTTGAGATGCTATATTATAAGCTCTAGAATGTGGGACAGTGAAACCCCCTTGATTCTGTAAAGTAGTTAATCTAATGCGAGCTATGTTTTTACATCAGATTAATTCCTGAAATTGTGAATCTATATGCAGGAACCACTTTTATGGGATCCAAATTGGGGAATTATTAACCACTTCAGCCCCGGAAGATTTTCCCCCTTAATGACCAGGCCATTTTTTGCAATACGGCACTGCGTCGCATTAATTGACAATTGCGCGGTCGTGCAATGTTGTATCCAAACAAAATGTATGTCCTTTTTTCCCAGAGCTTTCTTTTGGTGGTATTTGATCACCTCTGTGGTTTTTATTTTTTGCGCTATAAACAAAAAAAGAGAGAATATTTTGTACTTTTTGCTATAATAAATATCCCAAAAAATGTATATAAAAAAAAAGTCTTCATTAGTTTAGGCCAATATATATTCTTCTCCATATTTTTGGTAAAAAAATAGCAATAAGCGTCATTTTGATTGGTTTTGCGCAAAAGTTATAGCGTCTAGAAAATAGGGGATAGATTTATGGCACTTTTATTTTTTTTACTAGTAATGGTGGCGATCTGCAATTTTTATCAGGACTGAGACATTGCGGCAGACAGATCGGACACTTTTGACACTTTTTTGGAACCATTGACATTTATACAGCGATCAGAGCAATAAATAGCCACTGATTATTATATAAATTCCTTTGGGGAGGACCTTGAAAAGAATTTCTGTGCTGCCTCCTTATACTTGTCTTTCGACGAGCGCTGTGGCCCGAGCACCATCTTGGATCGCCAGGTCGGGGAAAGAACGGGCTTCTTTTAGCTTTTCAGCCATCTGATCGAGCGGTGTAATCTGCCCAGGAGATGTCACAGTGCCGTGCAGAGCTCTATCGGTGCATTTGTAGTGCAGTTCGGGTGCCATAACAGGTCACCCTGAGGATAATAAGCAGGATCTTTAGTGGGGAGAGCAGTGCACATATCTGGTTACATTCGCCGCTCAGCATCCCCCCCCCCCTGGGGGTTCTTATTTTAAAGTACTGGAATCATTATATTCACATACAACGGCTCAAGTCCAGATGTCTTCCTTCCTGTCGCCTTCTCTCCCCATGACTAGTGGCACTCGACAGGGCTGTCCCCTTTCTCTACTGCTTTTCATACTGTGTCTGGAACCCCTAGCCGAGGCCATTCATTCTCACTCGGATATCCGTGGGGTGCCGATGCGACAGAGGAAATACAAGTTGTCTCTTATTGCAGATGATATTCTGCTAACGTTGACTAATCCCCTATTATCCCTTCCACTTCTACGTGCCCTTCTAGCTTCCTTTGGTGCTATATAAGGATATAAGGTTAATGCGGCTAAGACAGAGGCCTTACCTTTACATCTATCACCTACCCTGCTAGCCCAACTTGAGCAAGCGTATCCATATAGATGGTATCCTGAATCTCTAAAATACTTGGGTGTCAACGTGACACCTCCTACTCCACTCTATGTTCTGCTAATTAATCCTCATTGTTTCAAGATATTTTCCACTCTCTTCATCAGTGGACTAACTACCCTCTCTCTCTACTAGGTATTTTCTCTGGGAATTGCTTATTAAATGACTGATTTCATATATTATTTTTGCTGCCTGGAGGGCCATTGCACTCTTTTGGCTGTCAAATGCTCCTCCGAATATGTCTCAATTACTTTAGCTTTTAGCTGAAATCCGGAGAATAGAGTACTTGATGGCTACTGTGCATGATGTTATTCCACAATTTATTAAAATTTGGGAGAGCTGGGATATGTCTGAGTTTGGAGCTCTGTAGCCTTGATCTATGGCTCATTATAGCTAGAACTTTCTAATATTCCAATCTGTTTATCACACTTCCAAGTGCATGTTTATTCTAAGATCCTTCCTCCATATAGCACATGGACCTAGAGAACCCTGTTTGTAAGCAATTGTGTGCCTTGATTTCCTTGCTGTGACATCTAGACATTCTTGTGTTTGCAATGCCTGCAGAGATTTTGTATACTGTGCAAATTTTGATATTTCTTTGTATTCTTTGTAATCTGTTTTAGACTCTATTGTCAAACTCTCACTTTGGTTATTACTACTTTTTGTTTTCTATGAAAACCCAATGTAAATACAAATAATAAAAACAAAAACAAAAAAAAGAAGAATTTTTGTGGTCTAAAGCACCATGAGTGATGTGCCTCCATATCTAATTATGTATTTACACAATAAAAGATACATTGGTCATGGGATTTATGAGGCAAATCACATCCAAAACAAAATACATTGCTCAAAAAAATTAAAGAAAAACTTTTTAATCAGAGTATAGCATCGAGTCAATTAATCTCCTGGGGTATTGATCTGGTCAGTTAAGTAGCAGAGGGGAGTGTTAAGCAGGTTCAGTTGCTTTGGTGTTAATGAAATTAACTACAGGTGCACTAGATGGGTAACAATGAGATGACCTCCAAAACAGGAATGGTTTTACAGGTGGAGGCTACTGACATTTTTTTCCTTACTCATCTTTCTGACTGTTTTTTACTAGTTTTGCATTTGTCTAGGGGCAGTGTCACTACTGGTAGCATGACCCTATAGAGGTTGCATAGGCAGTTCAACTCCTCCAGGATGGCACAGCAATATGTGCCATTGCCAGAAGGTTTGCTGTGTCTCCCAGCACAGTCTCAAGAGCATGGATGAGATTCCAGGAGACAAGCAGTTACTCTAGGAGAGCTGGACAGGGCCGTAGATGGTCCTTAACACATCAGCAGGACCTATATCTGCTCTTGTGCGCAAGGAGGAACAGGATGAGCAGTGCCTACAAAATGGCCTGCAGCAGGCCACTGGTGTAAATGCCTCTGACCAAACAATCAGAAACAGATTTTATGAGGGTAATCTGGGGGTATCGAGATGAAATCCTTGGACCCATTGTTAGACCCTACACTGGGGCAGTGGATCCTGGGTTCCTCCTGGTACAATGCCTGGCCTCATGTGGCAATAGAATGCAGCCAGTTCCTGGAGGATAAAGGAATTGATACCATTGAATGGTTGCCAAGCTCACCTGACCTAAATCCAATAGAACACCTCTGGACAATTATGTTTTGGTCCAGCCGATGTTGCCAGGTTGCACCTCAGTCTGTTCAGGAGATCACTGATGCCCTTATTCAGATAGGAGGAAATACCTCAGGACACGATCCATTGTCTCATTAGGACCATATAAACTAGTGAGTACCATTTTGAGTTGCTGCAATGAAATTTCAGCAAAATGGACTAGCCTGCTGCATCATTTTTTCACTTTGATTTTTGGGTTATCTTTGAATTCAGTCCTCTGTAGGTTGATAATTTCCATCAAACAATGTGGCTTCCTTATGTTCCTAACACATTACCCAGTCCATATCAGTATAGATATCCAGCATGATATTTTTCCCCAGTTGGTGGGTGCCAGCTCCTTAAAACCCCAAAGATCAAAAACAATTTAAAACTATGTTCAAAAATGTGCAAAAACTATCTAAAACACACACAACACCAAAAAAACACTCAAAAACACGACACTCAGGTGTGAATGCAGCCTAAATGTTGTATTGTCACTTGCCTTGGTAAATTAACATGAGTAATGTAGTGGTTAACTGCTTTGCACGGTTCACAGATCTGCAGGCAATTGTGGAATAAAATTCTGTTAAAGGAAGGTTGTTCTGTATTTCAAGGCTAATACTTGATTTAATAGTGTGGGAAGTCTAATGTTTCAGAAGGATAGATGTCATGGTCACAAACCTTACTGTATTTTAGGCTTTGTGCTACTGCTTTTGGACCTCTGGATATTGAAGAGTAGACTATGAATTTTATTGTGATACATTGTATAATGAAGCTCTCATTTGATGAACAGATATCGAAGATTCAGTTGCAAACAAGAAAGGAAAATAAATTTAACAGTGGATTCTCATTATTTTTTAAATATACATGAGAAGCAACCTGACAAAACATGACATTTATGTACTGTTGATGTAAAACATAGTTCTTTTTGTATATGAAATACCCTTTGCATACACATTGCACTGCAGTTGATATATTTTCAACAATTTGATATATTTTTCAATAATTGGAAAGAAAAATATGTCAATCCAGGGATGTTGATGTATGGCATCACCAGCTGGCATTACCATCATGTTCTACATCTGATACCCTCAAAGCAAACAGCTACAGTAGCATTACTCTCTCTGGGACTTTAGATTCAGCCTTAACCCTGAAGATCTTTATCTATGTAGTGATCATACGCCAAGGATCACTCTTCTTTTCCTCAGGTATGCCTTTATTGCCACCCTGAGCTAAACTTCCTGTCTGTTAGTATATTATCAACACACAAATAGTATTAGCCCCCATACACACGGTCGGAATTTCCAACGGAAAATGTCCGATCGGACCATGTTGACGTAAAATGCGCCCGTATGTGGGCTCCATCGGACTTTTTCCATCTGAATTTCCGACGGAAAAAAATTGAGATCCTGCTCTCAAATTTTCCGAAACAACAAAATCCGATCGGACTTTTTACGATCGTGTGTAGAGAATTCCGACGGACAAAGTAACACGCATGCTCAGATCAAATTACGAGATCAAAGCTATTGGCTACTAGCCTCTACGTAGTTCCGTCGTACGCAACGAATGTCACCACTTTCAGAATGTCGGACAAAATCAGTCGGAAAAAATCCAACGAATTTTGTGGTCAGAATTTCCGACCGTGTGTACTGGGGCTTAGAAGACAATGGTTCTCTTTTTTTCAACCTCGACTTTTCAACTCCTAGATTTTCTATAGATTCATTACTAATAATATCATTTTGAATATTACTGCTGTCCTGATAATCATGGCTAGACATGTGGAATTTGTTTTGTTACAAATTGAAATTCGAATTACATTTTTGTTATTCAGAGATGCAGATGTATCCAAATTTCCGAATCACAATTTCAACAAGTCCAAAATAAATTATAACAAAAAGAATTATCTGAATTTGAATATGAAAATAAATTTGAAAACAAATTTGATTTCAAAGATTATAAATTGTAAATATTTTATTATATATTGTCATGTGACAACACTGAAGAAATTACAGGTGTCTACAATGTGAAGTAGTGAGTGTACAGCTTGTATAACAGTGTAAATTCACAGGTTGCCACTGGAGTCCTTTTCCACTCCTCCATGATGACATCACAGAACTGGTGGATGTTAGAGACTTTGCACTCCTCCACCTTCCATTTGAGGATACCCCACAGATGCTCAATAGGGTTTAGGTCTGGAAACATGCTTGGCCAGTCCATTACCTTTACCCTCAGCTTCTTTAGCAAGGCAGTGGTCATCTTGGAGGTGTGTTTGGGGTCTTTATGTTGGAATACTGCCCTGCGGCCCAGTTTCTGAAGGGAGCTGCTTCAGTATGTCACAGTACATGTTGGCATTCATGGTTCCCTCAATGAACTGTAGCTCCCCAGTGCCAGCAGCACTCATGCAGCCCCAGACCATGACACTTCCACCACCATGCTTGATTGTAGGCAAGGCACCTGGTTGCCGCAAAACACACGCCTGACACCATCTGAACTAAATAAGTTTATCTTGGTCACCTTATACCACAGGACATGGATCCAGTAATCCATATCCTTAGTCGGGTTGTCTTCAGGAAACTGTTTGCGGGGCTTTCTTGTGCAATTCTTTAGAAGAGGCTTCCTTCTGGGACCACAGCCATGCAGACCAATTTGATGCAGTGTGCGGTGTATGGTCTGAGCATGGACAGGCTGAGCCCCCACCCCTTCAATCTCTGCAGCAATGCTGGCAGCACTCATATGTCTGTTTCCCAAAGACAACTTCTGAATATTCCAATGCAATATTCCCAACACACACATTCCTGTAGAGATGGCTGTATTTATAAATGGGTGCTGAAGTGACCACCGGCTGGAACCGTGTATAGTCAGAGAAAGTAATGTCCCCTGTATACCAGGATCTCCTAAAATGGGTCCAAAGCTTTAATCAGCGATCACATCATTACAGCAGAAAGCACTGCTGTAATATTGTGATTGGTGAAAAAAGCTTTGGACCCATTTTTGGAGATCCTGGTGTGCTGGTGACATTGCTTTCTCTAACCTCTGGATAGGATGTTGAGGACGTGCACTTAACTTCTTAGGTCAACCATGGTGAGGCCTGTTTTGAGTGGAACCTGTTCTGTTAAACCGCTGTATGGTCTTGGTTACTGTGCTGCAGCTCAGTTTCAGGGTCTTGTCAATCTTCTTATAACCTATGTCATCTTTATGTAGAGCAACAATTTTTTTTTTTTCAGATCCTCAGAGTTCTTTGCCATGAGGTGCCATGTTAAACTTCCAGTGACCAGTATGAGAGAGCGATAACACCAAACTTAACACACCTGCTCCCCATTCACACCTGAGACCTTGTAACACTAACGAGTCTCATGACACCGGGGAGGGAAAATGGCTAATTGGGCCCAATTTGGACATTTATACTTAGAGGTTTACTCAGTTTTGTTGCCAGCGGTTTAGACATTAATGGCTGCGTTTTGAGTTATTTTGAGGGGACAGCAATATTACACTGTTATACAAGCTGTGTGCTCACTACTTTACATTGTAGAAAAGTGTAATTTCTTCAGTTTTGTCACATAAAAAGATATAACAAAATATTTACAAAATGTGACAGGTGTACTCACTTTTGTGAGATACTGTATATATATATATATATATATATATATATATATATATATATATATATATATATCAGAATAGAAAAGAAAATAACAGGGTAGAATAGAACAGAACAGAATTAAATAGAATAGGTTAGAAAATTGTAGAATAGAACAGAACAGAATAGAATAGAAACATTTTAATATGATAGAAAAGAATGAAACAGAATAGAATAATATAGCATGGAAAATAAAATAATAGAATAGAATTGAATGGAATAGAATACAATATAATACAATACAATACAATGCAGTACAATAGAAAATAATAGAATAGAACAGAATATAATTGAAAATAAAAGAATATAATACAATACAATAGAAATAAAAGAATATAGCAGCTCGTGTGTAGTGACGTCACAGGGTTCTTCTTTCCTAGTCGATGCTTTTTACAGGGAAATGCATAGGTTGGAGAGAACCCTGTGACGTCACTATATACCAGCTGGTAGCCTGAGAGCTCAAGTTCTGTGTGCTGCTTTTTTTACATTTCTGTGCTGTGCGATAGAAAAATATTTTTTGAATAAATGTCTTGATCTACTGCACCATGAAGTTTTTTTATCTTTCTTTTCCAATATACCATTTGAAATAATTTTCGGAGAAGTTCCTATTTGGAGAAAAAGGGCAAGTGCTATAAAATTGCCATTCACTAACGAAGATAGCCGCTATCCCCATTAAGGAGTGGAGGTGGAAACTTCACAGGTGATCGCTGTTG
Source organism: Lithobates sylvaticus (assembly GCA_028564925.1). Taxonomy (NCBI): domain Eukaryota; kingdom Metazoa; phylum Chordata; class Amphibia; order Anura; family Ranidae; genus Lithobates; species Lithobates sylvaticus. The sequence goes on from CM053036.1 coordinate 98,212,206, forward strand.
ATGCCGGAGCATGCTGTATGATTATCCCTTCTTGGTATCTTGATTGTGTGAGAGCTGGCGAGTGACCGTTTGGAGTAGATTGGCTGGAAATCATCAAGTGTATAGCTGACACGAGGCGATCTTGACCCTTATAATTTGGTGTACAACCGATTTGGTAAAGGGCCACCTGGCTACTTTTATGCATATCTCCCCCTCAGAATTTAAGTTTTTTTGAGTGAAAGGCGGCATCACTTTCTTTCATATAAGTTTTTTTTCTTTACTTTGTCACTCTGTTGCAGTTTGGACGTTTTTTTTGATACAAACATTTTTGTGAACATTTTTTTTTCACTATTCCTAAAGGCTACTTTTTACAGCGCTAAAAATAGCGCCTGCATAGTGTCTGTAAAGAGCCTCACCTGTCTCTCCAGTGTGAAAGCCTGAGGGCTTTCACACTGGAGCGGTGCACTTGCAGGACGGTCAAAAAAGTCCTGCAAGCCGCATCTTTGCAGCGCTATAGGAGCGGCGTATACACCACTCCTAAAGCGCCCCTGCCCATTGAAAACAATGGGGTAGCACCACCAAACTGCCGGCAAAGCGCCGCTGCAGTGGCGCTTTGCGGGTGGTTTTAACCCTTTTTTTCGGCCACTAGCGGGGGTTAAAACCGCCCCACTAGCGGCCAAATAGCTAAGCTAAAACGGTGGTAAAGCAGCACTAAAAATAGTGCCGCTTTACCGACGCCGCCCGCCTGCCCCAGTGTGAAAGTAGCCTTATGCCGCGTACACACGGTCGGAATATCCAATGGAAACAGTCCAATGGGAGCTTTTCATCGGATTTTCCGACCGTGTGTATGCCCATCGGTCTTTTTCTGTCGGAATTTCCGACGGACTTTGGATTGAGAACCTGTTCTTAACTTTTCCGACTTTTCCAATCGTGTGTATGCAATTCCGACACGCAAAATTCCGACGCATGCTCGGAAACAATTTGACGCATGCTCAGAAGCATTAAACTTCGTTTTTATAGTGCAGTCGAACGTGTTGTATGCCATGGTGTTATTGACCGTCAGAATTTGGTGTGACCGTGTGTAGGCAAGACAGTTTGAGCGAAAATTCCGTCGGAATTCCGACGGGAAAACCAACAGAGCTTTTTCCGACGAGAATTCCGACCGCGTGTACCCGGCATTAGAATTCACATGGGACATTTTTGTCAAGGCTCACTTATAATGTTGCAGTGACCTATTCATTTGGAGTCATATATTGCACAAAGTTATTTATATATTACTTATTTATTGCACATATTTATTCATTTAAGGTACACATTTTTTATATTGTGTTCACATAATTTGCACATCTCTTTTATGTTTAGAATCTATGTTACAATTAAATATTTCATTTTTCTAGAGATAGCAGCATGTTTTTACGCTTATAAGTGTAGGGTTATATATTTATACACTTTTTTCACCTTTTTATTTAGGCAATTATATGAACGGTTGGGTAAGCGCAGATTGATTCACATACACATATAAGGGAACTAAGGAATCTTTAAATAGACATGAGCCGTGCCAGCAAGGGAGTTGGGTGGAAGATAGAGAAAAAACAAGTGGAGAAAAAGCGCCTCTGGGTGTAGTAGTTTTGGTAAAAGGAAATTTTATTACAGCAATATCAATGCACTCACATTTGTGAAGATAGTAAACAGCATGGTATATGTCTCTCAGTGGCGGCTCCCCAGCGATGTATAACTGTCAGCTTTGTCCATGCAAAGAGGACAATGCATGGACAAAGCACAGGCTGCCCTGTGCTGTAATGTGGATAAAGTCTCTCATATACTCCTGGACTGACTTCCTTTTATAGACTATAACCTGATTTATATTGGTTGTTTCATGGACTTTATCTACACTTTTTGTGCATACTGCTTTGAATTATTGTATTTATTTATTTATTTATTTATATAGGCTTCCCATGATACAGGGAGATACCTATTGATAATCAAGGATTCTTGCGCCTACATTTGTTATTTGGAAGATAGAGAAGCAGTACCGAGGAGAGTCTGTCAGTGGCCCTTGAGGGATCCCTGCCTCGGAGGGGTTTTACCTCAGGCTGAAGCTTGGGAGGCTGGCCTGGAAGGATCCCACCCCAGAAGGCAGTTGGAGGGACCTTAATCGGAGAGGCAGTGGAGAGAACAAGAAGAGACAGTGATTAGATCAGCATGGTGCAGGGATAGACAAGGCGAGAGACTGCCAGCTGTAGCAGTGCTCTCTTGAAGACAGCAGTGTGCCAAGTCTTCATCCAACCTTGCCCTGGGTAGTCTCCATGTGTGTGTCAGTCAGGTGAACTGGGAAGAGAAAGCAGCCAGGTGGGCTGATGGCAGCCAGGCGGGTTAACATTTCTGCAAGCAGTAGAACTGGGATAGGTGTCTACAGAGAGGCAGAAGGTTGTGTGTGATGCTGTTCACTGCACATGTGCTACTTTACCAAGAGACTAATGCCGCGTACACATGATTTAAATTCTCGTCGGAAAAAGCTTTGACGGTTTTCTCTATGGAATTCCGACGGAATTCCGCTTAAACTGTCTTGCCTACACACGGTCACACCAAATTCAAGAACACGCTGACATACAACACTACAACGAGCGGAGTTCAATGCTTCCGAGCATGCATCGAATTGTTTCCGAGCATGCATAGGAATTTTGCGCGTCAGAATTGCTAAATGTTTATTTTGCAGTTGTGGGAACACAATTATTTGGTTGCAGCCATCAGACACAAGTTAGAAGTAAGGGACACATTAGGTTGGGGAGCGTGGGATAATACACACCTGTTTTATTCACAATTCATGTTCCAATAATCGTCTTGACAATACTGCTGAAGCCTCCTGAACATCAATGCAGAAAAGTAAGGACTGTCCGAATGTCCTTAAAACAAATAATGTTTAAAAAATAGATTTTGTCCTGAATTTGACTATCAGACATTTGTAGGTTTATATCACATCTAAACCTGATGTACAACTAAAATGTTTTTGTCGGTGACCTGTCCAATATAAGTGGGAAGATTATATTTTGCGCAGCTCTCTACATAATGATGCCAAGGAAACCCAGCCACTGTTAAACATAAAAGTTGTTTTATATAATATAAAAAATAAAGGAGATTTATAAAAGGCTGATGCCAAAACTACAACTCATGAAAGTCTTTTTTAGTCACACAGTTTTTAGGTTGCCTCTTGGAAATTTCTAGTACTAGTAGCTGTACAAGTGGTGAAAGAGAACTCCCCTGACATCACTGCAGCAATGTTCTGTACAGGTAATGGAATTCGTACAGTGCCAGGGCTGGCAGAGGAGATAAGCACTGAATAGTGAGGGATGGAGAGGTCCAGAATCAGAGCTTGTCAATATTGGACCCATCCGTTGATGGCACAGCGAATGTCCGTTGGATATTTCACAAACATGTATGCATTAGTGAGTATATATGCTCTATGAACTATCTAAACTAATTACAACATTTTAAACCAATTTTTCCTCTTGGAAATTTCTAGTACTAGTAGCTGTACAAGTGGTGAAAGAGAACTCCCCTGACATCACTGCAGCAATGTTCTGTACAGGTAATGGAATTCGTACAGTGCCAGGGCTGGCAGAGGAGATAAGCACTGAATAGTGAGGGATGGAGAGGAACAAAGATGAGCAGGGTGATCTTGGTCACTGAGAAGGTGATGTCAGCTCTGCCTGCACTGAATCACTGGAGGATATTGAGGTAACTGACCATTGATCACTAGGGATGAGCCATACACAGCTCTGTTCAATTTGCACAGGTTTGGCTAAACATATCAAAAGTTTGGATGCTGAATCCGAACCTCATTGAAGTCAAAGGGAAACAAATCTGTCAAATCAATTGTCTCCATTTTTAAGGCTAATAGCCAAGGGGTTTGCAAAAAAGTGCACTGGGGACTCAGCACTTACTGAGCACATAGAAAAGAAAAAGACTGAGCTGACCCTTGAAAAGAAAAAAAAGATTCTAGAAGATTCTGGACGTTGTGGAAAACACATGTTCTAAACGTTCATTAACTTGTCCAAGTCCGAAGACTATGGCCTTTAACTGGCTTACTTTAAATGTGCAAGGCCTAAATTCACTGCAAAATAGGGTCAAAGTCTTCAAATAATTGTTTAATTTTATGTATTTAATTCTTATTTAATTTATTTATTTAAAGGTTGACACAGCATGCCTTCAAGAGACCCACGTGACCTCGCTAGTTACCACACATGCTACGTTTCTTTGACAGCCGCTGTCCTCGGGTCTTTCATGTCATGGCCCCGGTCAAAAAGAGGGGCCATGGCATGGTAATAATAGCCTTCCACAAATGCTTACCCTTTCAATGTCACAACACCACAGCAGACCAACAAGTTTGTTAACAGCTTCAAAATTTCCCCCATTGTTATAAATATGTTTTTATAGATGCAATATAGAATCAAATTAGATGGCCTGATGGACATGTTTTTAGCACTTTATGAATAAAGAATATGTATTTTATGTATACTGTATCTGTGTGGTTCATTTGGTACTCTAGTAAGGCCCCATGCACACGAGACGCAGATGCAAACTCTGCTGAACGCATGTTTTAAAAAGCAGAAACCTGCGTTTAAAAACGATCGTTTTGCTGTGTTTTCATGCCGCGTTTAGCCGCGTTTGCATCTATAAGCGTTTGTAAAGATAACATCATATAGACCCTCCCCAAGATCAGAAAGCATGTATTATTAACTATTTCTGCCATTTTGATCAGAGTGAGCAGCAGCAGCAGAGAGAGCAGTTGTACACTTGCATTTGCCTCTCTATCTGTGTTTTTTTTTGGAAATGGATCCCATATTGAATATAAGTCAGGAAATGCTCCTGATGTTGCTCTTGATGAGGCAGCAACGTCGTCGTAAATTTGCATGGGAGGTCCAGAATCAGAGATTGTCAATATTGGACCCATCCGTTGATGGCACAGCGAATGTCCGTTGGATATTTCACAAACATGTATGCATTAGTGAGTATATATGCTCTATGAACTATCTAAACTAATTACAACATTTTAAACCAATTTTTCTAGTATTTTTTATGGTTTACCATCATATTACTGAGTTTTCTGGTTCAAAAAATTGTGTTCCTTTAAAAAGGCTTATAAACGCAAACGCGGCTAAACGCAGCTGCCACGTTTAGCCGCGTTTAGCCGCGTTTAGCTGCGTTTTGCGTCTGAAACGTGGAAAAGCAAAGTGTCTGAAAGCATTTTTTTGCTTCTGGAAAAACAAGGTTAAACGCAACTGCATAAAAAACGGGAAAAAACAAGACCGTGTACATGGACACATAGGATAACATTGCATGCGTTCAGGTGCAGTTGAAAAAAGTGTCCAACTGCCTCTGAATGCGCGTTTAACAGCGTCTCGTGTGCATGAGGCCTAAGGTCCCTGCCACCAAGGTAACCAACCGATACATCCCTTTTTGTTTGCATAAAGGTGAGGTACTTACCAAACAAAGGGAGTCTTTTCTCTAACTTAGGCTTCCATCTTAATAAACACCTCTGAGCTAGCACCATTTTACTGTGCCAGATGGAACTGGGTCTTGAATGAGACTACCAATTCGGCAATTAACGTCTAAATGATCCCGTAATACCCAGGCCTTACAAAAACTCATATAAAGTACTTTCCTGCTGATATTTCACACCAAAATAGATAGCTAGATGCATTCCCACCTGCCCACCATTGTGTTTCCAAGGTTGTGAGGTGGAGGGCGATATGCTCCACATTTGGTGGTCTTGCCCGAAGGCACACTTTATTGTATTACCGTATATAGACTTTCACTAAAACAGGCATATATGTTTTTTTTACTACCTCTTTTTAATGTATGATAAAAAGACCATCTGTGGTTCTGTACCCATTATCACTGAACTATGTCTGTGACTTACTTTTGCAATAAAGATATTTTTTTGTACCAGAAAAGTGCTGTTGACTAGTTCTTCCAAGAATATGGCCCGGTTCACACTGGTGCGACATACACTCTGACTTTGGGAACATATATCGCATGACATGTATAAATCAATGGTTCCCTATGAGAGCCATCTTAACTGGTCCAACACAAGTCAGTCCAACTTCAAAAAAGGTTTGTGCCCTACTTTGGTCTGACTTTGATCCGACTTCAATGATATTCAATAGACTAAAGTCAGACCAAAGTCGGACCACCATCTTTATTGATCCAACTTTGGCATGCGACTTGTGCTCTGATGATCTCGAAGGGGAACCCCACACTAAAATGTAAAAAAACGTCTTGGGTTCCCCTCAAAATCCATACCAGACCCTTATCCAAGAAGCACGCAGCCCAAGAGGTACGGAAAGGAGGGGATGAGCGAGCTGCCCCCCCTCCTGGACCATACCAGGCCATATGCAGTCAACATGGGGGAGTGGGTGCTTTGGGCAGGGGGGCTCTGTGTCTCCCCACCCCAAAAGCACTGTGTCCCCATATTTATGGGGTCAAGAGCCTCTTCCCGACAACCCCGGGCTGTGATTGTCTAGGTCTTTGGGTGGGGACTTATCGGAATCTGGAAGCCCCCCCATATGAATGAGTGTGGGGTACATTGTACCCCTACCCATTCACCCAAAAGAATGTCAAAAATAAATAAAACCAGTACACAAGTTTTTGCAAAGTCCTTTATTAAAGTAGCTCTACCATGTCTTCTCCCTCCGATTTCTTCTTCCTCCGGTTCTTCTCACTGCACTCATTTCTTCTTTCTCTGATTCTTCTTCCAGTTCTTCTAGCTGCACTGATGTCTTCTTCCTCTGCCGGTTCTTCTCTCTCTGCTGTCTTCTTCCTCTGATGGTTCTTCCTGCAGTTCTTCTCCCGATGCTAACGCCTGCTTTTGTTTTAGCTTCAGTGTCCCATTACTTATAAAGCCATGGGGCGTGGCCATCCGGTGACATCACCTGGAGACCCAACCCTTTGTGACATCACTGCCCCATCCTGCCCCAGGCAGCGATGTCATAAGGGGTGGAGTCTCCATGTGATGTCACCGGATAGCCACGCCCCATGTCTACATGTCCATGTTCTTCCCTTGTGATAACAATAAAGTTACATTTTTTTTTATATAAAATAACTTAAAAAAAGCACCCCACCCCCCCCCCCCCCCCCCTGTGCCCCATCCTTTGTGACATCACTGCCCCATCATTCCCCTGGCAGTGATGTCATAAGGGGTGGAGTCTCCATGTGATGTCACCGGATAGCCACGCCCCATGTCTACATGTCCATGTTCTTCACTTCCCTTGTGATAACAATAAAGTTAATTTTTTTTTTTATTATATAAAATAACTTAAAAAAAGCACCCCACCCCCCCTGTGCCTACACGTAAATGCAAATGCACACATGAGTCTGGCACGCATATGTAAACATCGATTGGACCACACACCCACCACAAGTTTTTAAAGTGTCGCCTATGGATAATTTTAGGTACTGTCGTTTATCACCATTTAAAAGGCATTGGAAAATTACATTTTTGAAATTTTTAGATATCTGTTTACTTGTTGTACCGTCATCTTTGATATTTTATAAAAAAATTGGGCAAAACTCTATTAAATTTGCGTTTGATAAATGGCTGTGCAAAAAATTACAACAGCCACCATTATATTCATCCAGGAGGGATGTTTTTTTTTTTTTTAAATGCTTAAAGTGAAACAATAAAATGACTTTAAATAACATGCCTGGAGCTGGTGGTGAGGGGAAACCCTAATCCTGCTGATGAAGGGGTACATCCCTGTGGTGGATAGCAGCAGTACTGAAATTTACAAAGGAAAATAATATTTAACCACTTCAATACAGGACATTTTTATTTTTTGCGCTATAAACAAAAGAAGAGCGACAATTTTGAAAAAAACACAATATTTTTTACTATAATAAATATCCAATTTTTTCCTCAGTTTAGGCTAATATGTTATCTTCTACATATTTTTGGTAAAAAAAAATTGCATTAAGCTTATATTGATTGGTTTAAAAGTTATAGCGTTTACACAATAGGGGATAGATTTATGTCATTTTTTTTGTTTTACTAGTAATGACGGCGATCTGCAATTTTTTTTGTGACTGTGACATTGTGACGAACAGATCGGACACTTTTGACACATTTTTGGGACCATTCACATTTACACAGCGATTGGTGCTTTAAAATTGCACTGATTAATGTGTAAATGTGACTGGCAGGGAAGCGGTTAACACTAGGGGGCTAAGGGAGGGGTTAATTATGTTCCCTGGGAGTGATTCTAACTGTGGGGGGAGGGGACTTAGAAGGGGAGGAGACTGATCAGTGTTCCTCTGTACTGGGAACACACCATCGGTCTCCTCTCCTCTGACAGGATGGGTATCTGTGTGTTTACACACACAGATCCATGGTCCTGCTGTGTTCCCGGGCAATCGCTGGGCACGCGCACCAGGTCCCGAGCGACGCAGCACACGCACGCCCCCCAATGGGAATTGGGAAGGACGTCATATGACGCTGGCCCATGATGGGAGATCCCATCTGCGGGCGTCATTTTACTATGGGCGGGTAGTGAAGTGGTTAAAATGTCTGGCAAATGACTTTTTAGTCTGTCTGTGTGACTTTTTTTTTTTTTTTTTAAGAAACTGGCAACTATTATTATTTGTTGTCAATTTAAACTGTATCGAAATATCATATACCATATCAGGCCACATGCACTCAACATGACAAAGCTCCTTGTCCTCATGTTGATGAGGGCAAGATCCTCTTTCCTACAAACCTGGCTGGTGGTTGTGTTGGTCAGCAGGCGGAGGCTTATTAGAATCTGAAAGTTGTCATATATAGAAGTGATAAAAATGCAGCTTTATGTATATGAAGCTCGGCTCCCACTAAACAGAGGGCCAAACTGGCTAAAATCCAATTCTTTACCCAAATGCCCAAACAGCCTAAGTTTGGTTCGAATCTAGGTTAGGATCGAACGATCGGCTCATCAAAAACCACAAGAAGAGAGCAAACCTGATTGGCAATTATTTGACAGCATTCCTGACAACCATTGACAGGTTAGGGATACCTGTTTCTGTAAGCTAGTGGAGAGTTGGTTTAGTTTTCTGCAAACTAGAGGTAATCTAGAGGCATTAAAAACTCTGTTGCACGTTTCAGTAAAGTAAGAGTATCTTTTTTGAACATGGTGCAGGACTCTTTAAAGGGCCAAACCACCAGAAGAGCATTGCAAATACTTTATTAAATATCCCCCTGTATACCTATACATACATTTATGTCACAAGTTTCTGTGCCTGGAGAGCTTCAAAATCAAATTAATTACACCTCAAAAGCACAACATTGGATTGTTACATTTTTAGATAAATTACAAGTAAACATGTATTAGTCATATAAGCCTTTAACATCATACACTCAGCTCTGCTTTGTTCCTTTTTGAAACAGACATGCTATAGTCAACATAATGATGGCTTACATTTATAGAAGCTTTTTCCTTCACAGTTATTCTGTAACCTTTTTTTGTGCTGAAGATCAGACATTACAGCAACGTATTTCTCTCCAAGAGTGACATGTGTATTCTTTGGGTAAAGCTGACTGTTTTGAAAGATTAAAGAAACATCTGCATTAATCTAAAAGTTCTATTATGGATTTGTCCTTTTGCAGGCCAATAACAATAGCATTTCAGTTTGCAGTGAGGAAATAGCCTTTTATTTTACTCCTTTCTAATAAATAAACCCAGGTGCTCAAACTTCAACAGGTGCAGAGTGTTATGTCTGAAAAAGAGCTAATTAATCTTCAGATAAAATGCAACATGTTTATTTTTCAGAAATAACACAAACAGGATTATGGGTTTTTGGTAAAGTAACATTAAATCCAGACAGTGTAAACCAATGCTCTCTGTGTGCAACATGCAAACATTTTTCTGGAAACTTCATTCATATTATGCGCACTATATTTTTTAGTTAAAAATGAAAGACCTCACTTAATTGAACCTGGATGATGATCCCGCTGCTTATTTCCTCCATGTGAACTACCTTCTCCGAGACAGATATACTGTAAGAACTCCTTCTTCATCTACTAACTCAGTGTCTCTCAACTCCAGTCCTCAAGATGCCCCAACAGGTCATGTTTTCAGGATTTCCCTCAGATGAAACAGCTGTGGTAATTACTAAGGCAGTGAAACTGATCAAATCACCTGTGCAAAATAATAGAAAGCATGAAAACATGACCTGTTGGGGCACCTTGTGGACTGAGAAACACTGTAATAACAAATCGCTGCTAAGGCCTTAATCCCACCTTTGCGGAGACAGGAGCCACTTCCTCCCACAATAAAACTGTGGTTTGCTGATGTAGCACCTTGGTGTTAGGCAGGGTTACTAACAAATTTAGTATGCTTGGCGGTAACCAGCCTGGCTGATTGTTAGGGAGAGCCACTGACTTTTTCCTAAATCTGGGTTTGATGCACCTCTCTCTTCTGTCACTTACTGGCATTGTTACCTGTGGCCTTAGATTGACAAGGGCTTAGTAAATCCAGACTAGGAGTGGATGGGTTGTCTCAGCAAATTGGCAGGGGTTTATTTGCCCTTGGTCTGCTGGGAGAGCCTATTTATTCAGGAGGGGTCAGGTGATCGTGGCTCGGTGCCACCTGGATGATTGTCTGGGTGGACTTGTGTTGAGAACGTCCTGGCTGCTAGGCCAGAAGCCTGAGGCCTATCCAGGAGTACCTGGCTGCTAGGTGGTCTGAGGCCTATCCAGGTTGAAAGCAAGCAGCGTGGGGTTGAAGCTTCAGGCTTGGAGCCCAACCAAGTTGCAAGGGGTTCTGCCGGCTGGAGAACCAAGTAGTTGCTACAGGTGAAGGAAAGCAGTGGCCATCAGAGACGACTACTCCTGTCACCAGAGGCAAGCGAGAACCAGAGTCAGAGGTAAAGAGGTAAAGAGGACACAGTCACCAGCAAGGGACAATCTCTTCTGTTATCAGAGGCCAGGTTCTGTGGAGACTGAAGAAGTACCAGAGCAGCCTTTTTCATTAGCCAGGGATGGTGAAGAAGTTGGGAAAGCTTCAGCAGAGTCAAGCTAGGGACCCAGCGGAACAGTGTGGGTGGCGCTTGCAGAGGATTCAGCAGGTTAGTTAAAGAGCCAAGTCAGGGACCCAGCGGGACAGTGTGGGTGACACTTGGAAGCCACAGCGGGGTAATTATGAAGGAGCTCAAGGGATCCAGTGGCAGCTGGGATCTTAAGAGTCTAGTAAGAGACTGGGAGCTCAGTGAGAGTATCTACAACGGGATACTGATACTGATGTGATCTGTATTGAAGTTTGAAGGTACCAGATCAGTTGCTATAGGAGACAGCGGTCTACAGATACAGTTTGCTGCAATTCAGCTTAAAGGCCCTTAAACTGTATAGCTGTTCTTCTATTCCTAGTTTTGTCCCAAAATCTGCCAAGTATTTTGCATCTGCCTAAGGGTGTTCAGGCCCTAACCCTCTCTCCCAGTTCTGTTAAGAGACAATAAATCTTTTTTTGCATTCTCAAAGTGTCTAGTGCCTGCCCAACTTACTCTATCTACACCACACCCACTATGCCTTGTAACCCACACTGTGAAGATGGATGTCAGCTCTTCCTGACTCTGGAGGTAACCATTAGGCCTCTAGGGGTCAGGCCATGGCTACACTAACATTACTGAAATCAAAAACATGCAAGACTTAAAGGGGTTGTAAAGCTTCACTTTTTTTTGCTCGTTTTACACACAGTGGCCCCGATCAACATCTTCTGGGGTCCCTCGATGGCTGTTTTGGCTCCTCCCCACATCAGCTAACCCTCTCTGGGAAGCGTTCTCCCAAGGGGGTTAGCTTGCGGGCACGCTCCCGAGTCCTGTATCCGGTGTCCATAAGCCCCCGACTACAGGACTCTGCCCCGGCCCTCACGTCATTGGAGTTGATTGACAGCAGCATGAGCCAATGGCTGCGCTGCTATAAATCTATCCAATGAAGAGCCGAGTACAGCCGAGAAGACCGGGCCGGCATCAAGCGCATTCTCGAAGCAGGACATTCGAGGGCTCAGGTAAGTAAACAGGGGGGGGGGGGGGGGGGGGCTGGGGGGCCTGCAATCGGCAAATGTTTTTTTACCTTAATGCATAGGAGGCATTAAGGTGAAAAAACATGAATCTTTACAACCCCTTTAAGTGTAGCTATATATAAGGAGAACATTAGGCACATATCGTTTTACTCGACAGATTTGGTTTATTATCAGGGATTTAAGACACTGACTTTAGATGTGGGGGAAAACCATATTATTTGAATTGGGTGGAAGGATGTTGGGCATTATACCGCTTTCTACACATGATCTCCTTGCCAACCACTCCCCCCACCTTGTCTCTCTCTTCTCCTTGTTATTACCCCAGCTTCACCTTCCCTCATTTCATCTCTTGCTCTTCTAACCAGCTTTTGCCATGCTCTTACTCTGCCTTACTTACAGAACATCTCCTACCATAAAGACACTCAAATGAATAAACAGACATGGATGTATTTTTACTTCTATCCTCACGTACAAATACAGTGCAACCGGAAAGTATTCACATCGCTTAATTTTTTCCACATTTTGTTATGTTATAGCCTTATTCCAAAATGAAATACATTCATTATTTTCCTTTAAATTATACCAACAATACCCCATAGTGACAATATGAAAGAAGTTTGTTTGAAATCTTTGCAAATTTATTAAAATAAAAAAATGAAAAAAATGTCATATACATAAGTATTCACAGCCTTTGCTCAATACTTTGGTGAAGCACCTTTAGCACCAATTTAAGCCTCAAGTATTTTTGAGTATGATGCTACAAGCTTGGCATACTTATTTTTGGGCAGTTTCTCCCATTATTATTTGCAGGACCTCTCAAACTCCATCAGGTTGGATGGGGAGTGTCGGTGCACAGCCATTTTCAGATCTCTCCAGGGATGTTCAATCGGGTTCAAGTCTGGGCTCTGGCTGGGCCACTCAAGGACATTCAGAGATTTGTCCCTTAGCCACTCTTTTGTTACCTTTGCTGTGTACTTAGAGTTGTTGTCCTGTTGGAATATGAACCTTCGCCCCAGTCTGAGGTCCAGAGCACTCTGGAGCATGTTTTCATCAAGGATGTCTCTGTACATTGCTGCATTCATCTTTCCCTCAATCGCGATTAGTCTTCCAGTTCCTGCCCCTGAAAAACATCCCCACAGCATGATGCTGCCACTACCACACTTTACTGTAGGGATGGTATTGGCCAGGTGATGAACGGTGCCTGGTTTCCTCCAGAAAACAGAACAAGGGTGCACACACCGCTTCAGGCAAAAAATGGACACACCCGGTCCAAGGTGCTATTCCCGACTCATCACTGTAGTTTCCTCCAGACATGAGACTTTCCATTCAGGCCAAAGAGTTCAATATTTGTTTCATCAGACCAGAGAATTTTGTTTCTCATGGTTTGAGAGTCCTTCACGTGCCTTTTGTCAAACTCCAGGTGGGCTGTCATGTGCCTTTTACTGAGGAGTGGCTTTCCTCTTGCCACTCTACAAAACAGGCCTGATTGGTGGAGTGCTGCAGAGATGGTTGTTCTTCTGGAAGGTTCTCCTCTCTCCACAGAGAAACGCTGGAGCTCTGTCAGAGTGACCACTGGGTTCTTGCTAAGGCCCTTCTCCCTGATTGCTCAGTTTGACCGGGTGGCCCACTCTAGGAAGAGTCCTGGTGGTTTCAAACTTCTTCCATTTATGGATGATGGAGGCCACTGTGCTCATTGGGACCTTCAATGCTGCAGAAATGTTTTTGTACCTTTCCCCAGATTTGTGTCTCAGAGGTCTACAGACAATTCCTTGGACTTCATGGCTTGGTTTTTGCTCTGACATGCATTAACTGTGGGACCTTATATAGACAGGTATGTTCCTTTCCAAAGCATGTCCAATCAACTGAATTTACCACAGGTGGACTCCAATCAAGTTGTACAGTAGAAACACATCAAGTATGATCAGTGGAAACAGGATTCACCTGAGCTCAATTTTGAGTGTCATGGCAAAGGCTGTGAATACTTATGTACATGTGATTTTTTTTAAATAAATTTGCAAAGATTTCTAACAAACTTTTTTTCACATTGTCATTATGAGGTATTGTTTGTAGAATTTTGAGAAAAAAATAATGAATTTAATCAATTTTAGAATAAGGCTGTAACATAACAAAATGTGGAAAAAGTGAAGTGCTGTGAATACTTTCCGTATACACTGTACCATGCAAACAGTTTAAATACAGGGTAATTTACTATATCTTATGAAATTATACCTGTTTTTCATGTCAGTTTTTCTATTATATTATTTTGTTTTTTGTTATACTTGTGATATAACAATTTAGGTTTTTTTCATAAATGATTTACAAAAAGAAGAATTTAAGATGTTGCATCCATGATATTATGATTATATCTGATTATTTGTAATGGTTCCCTAAACGTTAATAAAAGTAAAAAAATAAATAAAAAATGCAGTTATGTGTTCATTAAAACATGGGGGTTGATTTACTGAAACTGGAGTGCAAAATCTGGTGCAGCTCTACTTCTAACTTCAGCTTGTTCAGTTAAAGTGGTTGTTAACCCAGGAAAACTTCTTATAATGGTACAGAGCGGATGGCAGCATTTAGTAGCAAATTTGCGATCAGCAGGAGCGGGTGGGCGGGCTCTGGTACAAGCAGGGAGGGGAGGAGGACAGAGGATACAGACACAGGGAGAGCTGCAGAGAGCAGGGCTGCAGCTGATGGAATCACGCAAATGGACCACAATGTCAGGGCTCAGCAGCCATGATTATCATGGTCTGTTTGCAGAGGGGAGGGTATAGTCAGGCAGGATCAGCCAGGTATTTTCGGTTATACAGGGGGCTGTGCTGTATAACATGCTTTAAGGGAACAGGATCTTTTTTTTTTTTGGTTAACAAACGCTTTAAGCTTTGACCAAAAAAAAAAAAAAAACTGTAAGTTGACTGGTTTCTATACAGAGCTGCACCATATTTGCCCTCTCCAGTTTTAGTAGGTCAGCCCTATGATATATTTTTAAAAACATGAAACACGATGTACTTAATTTATTTTTTTAATAGCACCTAGTGTAAATACCTGATTTCAACATGACATTAGCCTCCTGTAACCTTCCTATACAACCAGCACTCACACTGTGGGAGGGAGGGCCAATCCTGAGATCCAATCAGCTGTGCTGTACTGTACTGAAGCTGATATTCTGACAGGAGGAGATTTAACAGGGCAACTTACTGCTCCCATTCACTCAATGTAGTGGCCTTATCTAGATGCTCACACTGCCATGGTCACCCTGTGAAACTGCTAGCTTTGCTGATAAATAGACTGTTCGTCTTGCAAGGGAAGTTGCACTTTGCAAAGGAATTTGTGCCAGAGCTTAGTGAATGAAGCGGAGTTCTGCTGACTTTCATAATTCAGTCATATGCAAGCACAAATGCTGTTTTTTTCTTTTTCCTTAAACAATTTAGGGTACTCTTTGAAAACTGAAATTCCACCACATCCCCCCCCCCCCCCACCTTCACATTGGTGTGCTTTAGCAGGGCAACAAAAGCACATGAAAATGATTGCCTATTAAATCTTATGTAACTGTTCACACTGCATGTGAACTACACTTTGAAAAGTCCTGTGTGTTGCCCTTTTGGTGCAGTTTTTTAAAAGTGCACAAAAGAAACACCATTGTAAGTCAATAGGAACATATCAAAAATGCATCAGTTTGAAAGGGCCATAAGCCCTGGGGAAACACACCTTGGAAAATGTAACTTTACTTACAAAGTAAACAGCCTATTTAGCTTTTGTAAATCAAATTCTATGAATCGGCTTAGTTTGTTATTAAAATCCATTCTTGTTTTCACCTGTCAAATACAGACATTGGAATGTACAAAAAAGAACAAGTCAGAGGAAATATAGAAAATAGAAATAGACTATAGATCTAGAAATCCAAAATGAATACAGACAATTGATGTTACCCACAGTAGAGGTTGTCTGAGTATGTGCAAAGAACCAAGATGAATTATATCCAGCTTATTACAGTGCCTTGAAAAGTTTATTTATTTAAACCCCTTGAAATTTTACAATGTTACATCCAAAACGTAAATGTAAATTGTATTGGAATTTTATTTGTTAGACCAACACAAAATGGCACATAATTGTGAAGTGGAAGGGAAATGATAAATGGTTTTCAATTTTTTTTACAAATAAATATCTGAAAAGTGTGGCGTGCATTCGTATTCAGCATTCTTTACTCTGTCACCCCTAACTAAAATCTAGTGGAATCAATTGTCTTCAGAAGTCACTTAAATAGTAAATCGAGTCCACTTGTGTGTAATTTAATCAAACTATAAATACAGCTGTTCCATGAAGCCCCTAGAGGTTTGTTAGAGAACCTTAGTGAACAAACAGCATCAAAAAGACCAAGGGAAACACCAGACAGGTCAGGGATAAAGTTGTGGAGAAGTTTAAAGCAGGGTTAGGCTATAAAAAAATATCCCAAGCTTTGAACATCTCACGGAGCACTGTTCAATCCATCATCCGAAAATGGAAAGAGTATGGCACAACTGCAAACCTACCAAGACATGGCCGTTCACCTAAACTGCAGGCAGGGCACTGGACAAAGCACTAGGGTCCAAAGGGAAGTGAAATTATTTGATACAGTAATGTAATCTTACAGATTACAGTGTGTTATGTATTTTTCACTTTTTGAATTTGCCGCCAGACTCCGCCCCCGTGCGTCGCGCCGCTCGCAGGGAACGGAGCCTGGAACAATGATGAATCAGGCGGATGATCTGGCGGAGGATACATCGTGGGGACATCGCAGGATCCTGGGAACAAGGTAAGTAAGCTGTACATGGATCCTGCGATGTGGCTCGGGTTACTGCTTTTGGTAGTTTTCCATGCAAAACAATGTATCACTTTGAGATTCAAAAATCTGACATAATCATACCGCCAGGGAGGTTAAGCAACACAGCATGCCTACATTTTTGTTATTTTAAGGAAACATTTGTATTTCCAGACACACAAAAAATAATGTCCCCTTCATTGAAGTATGACATTCTTACCTAAAAACCTTGATGAACTCAGTTATTGTAGAAGCTCACTAGTCACATCATTTAAGTTTTCTTTGGTTGTGCAATAGTATTGTGCCTTTTATAATATGACCTATCTTTGAACTATTAGCTTGATGATAACAGATGTAGAATGACATGTTAAATTGAGAGATGTGGTCAAAAGTTGTGGCATACCAGCTGGATGAGGTGTTAACTCATTCCATCATTTAAGTAATTAGTGGTCAAGCAGCGGTTAGATGATGGTAGAGTAATGCACCCAGCATTCTATAAAATGCGTGCAGCTCCTCAGCATATTTTAGTCTTGATTTTCAGACAACATTTATATAGCTTCTGTCGCCAGGTAGGAGGTCAAGCTTGCACAAATAGGCTGATTACATTTATGAGGGCATCTTTACTTAGTTATCTAATAAAGTACAGATGCAGAAGTACTGTAAATGCTTGGAATTTTTGCATCAGACCCCAACATGTTGATACATTTGAAAGTAAATAAAGTGGTCCTGTCCATTTAAGTTATTAACAGAAACAACACATTACATTAAAACTAGTAGAGAACTAATATTTACAACTCTATAGCAATGGTAAGCATTTAGTTGGAGATCTTTAACCACTTTACGCCAAATCACGTACCTTTAGGTCATTTGGTTGAAGTGGTTATACCGGGGTGATGCCTGCAGCTGCACCGTACCGTTTTTTAGAGCTGGCCAACAACCGATGAAGCTGAGGAGCCGCTTCGGCCATTATCATAAGGAGCAGCTGCCTTCTTCTACCACTCTGCCCGGGTCTCCCGTCCCACCAGGAGACCCAAGCCACTATCTGGCACATCCACTGGCTGTGTGGAGACCCGAACAATGCCGGAAATGGCTTTAATCGGATCTCCAATGTAAAAACACAGAATCGATGTCGCAACACCACTTCCGGTTTACTCGTCTGCCAATGGCGCCAATTTAAAAAAAAATGTCAGTGTTCCAAAACACAGATCTTGGCGTTTTGAATACTTTGAAGTGCAAATGAGGAATTTGGGGTCTTTTAGACCCCCCATCTGTCCATAAAGAGTACCTGTCACTGCCTATTACTGTCACAAGGATGTTTACATTCCTTGTGACAGCAATAAAAGTGATCAGATTTAAAGTGGAAGTAAACCCATCCGTAAAACAGTTTAATTTCCGGCACGTGCCGGAAATGTAACACTCCCATTGGTTGTGCTCTCAACCAAACTGTCAAACCATCCAATGGCTGGTGTCATAACTGATCACATGTGCAGCATCATGGCAGCTGTAGATTAAACAGAGGCCAAGATAGTAGCTTCCTTGGCTGAAAACGATAGGGGGGTTTACTTACATTTTAAGTAAGGGACAGTGTTAAGGTAAAAATTTTATAAATAAATAAGAAAAACAATTTTTTTGAAGCGCCCCCGTCCATGTGAGCTCGCGCACCAAAGAAAATGTATATGTAAGTCACGCCCTCAAATGTAAACGGTGTTCAAATTACACATGTGAGGTATCGCCATGATCGTTAGAGCGAGAGCAATAATTCTAGCAAAAAGACCTTCTCTGTAACTCTAAAAAGGTAACCGTCAAAATTTTTTAAACGTTGCCTTTGGAGATTTTTAAGTACAGTTGTTTTTTCGTTATTCCACTAGTAAGTGCAATTTTAAAGTGTAACATGTTAGGTATCTATTTACTCGGCGTAACATCATCTTTCACAATATGCAAAAAAGTGGGCAACCTTCACTGTTTTCTTATTTTTTTATTTTAAAAAGTGTTTTTTTCCCAAATAATTGCGTTTGAAAGACCGCTGCGCAAATACTGTGTGACATAGAATATTGCAACAACTGTCCTGTTAATATCTAGGGTCTTTGCTAAAAAAATATACATCATTTTTGGGGGTTCTAAGTAATTTTCTACCAAAAAATACTGGTTTTAACTTGCAAGCAACAAGTGTCAGAAATAGGCTTGGTCCAGAAGTGGTTAAACCAGCTGTTGGTAGTTGCACTTTTTCTCAAAGTATTTATCCTTTATTACTTATGCCTACAGCATTCTTAACAAAAAAAAAACTCTTGCAAAAGGTACCAATTTTGCTGACAATCCTGGAGGTTTTAGAAATGGGATAGCTAAACTAGCTGCAGTATTCTGCAAAGAGCATATTTTTCTTACCTTCAGCCCCCTATAGTAGTGGCTTGGAGCAGCTACAGGAAGAGCATTTTCAAACACACTGAACTTGGCATTGAGTATGCCCACTTTACAAAGTTAAAATCATTTTAACTTAGATTTGTGAATGAAATGAGGGTACATTTATAAACTATACTGAATCATGAGCAAGAGTTTTGCTCACACATAAGTTAGCACACCTTAATCTCATTAGACAAAATCCATTAGAAAATTCCAAGACTGCAGAAGATGCAATAGAGTAGATTGGCCAGCAGCAGGGTAGATTTAATGAGCAAGACTAGGCACAAATATACTAATGCACGAATCAAAGGCATATGTTTTACAAGAATAAAAATACTACCAATGATATGGCAGTGTAAAACCTGGCCAGCAGCAGGACAGTTTCTAATCACAGATAACAGACCTAACTTGTGTATGCCTAACTTTTAGTTTTGCTATAGGAAAAAGAAAGTATGGTGATGTGAGTTACAGTATATATTGTGAGATGGTTTAAAATTACACTGTTTTGGCTTTTTTTCTGCACTTTGCACTTTGATCACCCCAAACATAAAAAAGGCCCTAAAAACATAAAATGATAACCACTAAACCCCATAAAGAAATTAAAACTCCAAAATAACACCCTAAACAAAAGTCCACTTATTTAAAAGATAACTTTTAAGCAAAGAAATAACAAAGAAAAGGAGTTTGTCATGGACTCGCAGGTAAAAGTGATTCCTGCCTTCAAATAAACCACAAACTAAAATTAAAAGAAAAAAAAATCCCAATAATAAGATTTTTTTTGTTTTTGAAAAGGACGCAAAGTTGATGCTTTCCCAAACAGGTAGATCACAGAATTAAAGCGGAGTTCCACCCTAAAGTGGAACTTCCGCTTATCGGATTCCTCCCCCCCTCCGGTGCCACAAATGGCACCTTTCAGGGGGGAGGGGGGTGCAGATACCTGTATAATACAGGTATCTGCACCCACTTCCGTGACAAATTATCCGGACTGCCCCGCCCCTATCCGGAGATGCCCTGTTGTGTCTTGGGAAACACAGTTCCCAGGACACAGCGGGGACCAATAGAGACGCGCAGCGCGACTCGCGCATGCGCAGTAGGGAACCGGGCAGTGAAGACGTTGCGTCTTCACTTCCTGATTCCCTGACAGAGAATGACGGCGGGGCAGCGAGAGACGAGCAATCGCTCATCACATTCTGCCTACACCGCTGGAACCAGGAACAGGTAAGTGTCCATTTATTAAAAGTCTGCAGCTGCAGTATTTGTAGCTGATGACTTTTAATATTTTTGGTGCGGGTGCAGCTCCGCTTTAAACCACAGTTTCCTAATATACTTTAAATTCTCCCTATGCAATTTTTTTTTTCTCACTAAAGCCTCTTCCTACAGTAGTTTTGTAGTACATTGACACTTGGCTGCTCTAAACCCTCCCTTTTATAGTAAGGGTGCTGGCTCATTCAAAATACCTCGTCATTTGACCTTCTAAGCCTGATGGCCACGGTGCAAAGGATATTTAGTGCATTATGGTTGAAAATAAAATTCACACTGGCACATTCTGACAAAGAATCACCTGGACCATGCATTTCAAATCTTCAGAATTGGCTGCAAACCAACAGTAGCAGCCAGTCCACAGCTAATCCCTCATGTTGGCATATAACATAGACATATAAAAAATATATAAGGGAAAATGTCTGCATTATCTAATGTCCATGAATGTGAGAATGTAGGTTATTGTTCAAAATCACAAACAATTGGTATAAAATACTTTTATTACTTATAAGAACAGAGCTCTTTAGGTCTCCTAAAACGAATACTCTAGCTTTTTATACAAAGTATGAAGTATATAAACAAAGTAGCGACAAATGTGTTGGATTTAGATTAGAAATATTAGGATCTTTCAGATTTAGATACATACTTTACACATAGTGGCCAATCTAGACTCAAATAAGTGGAATGGCTGGAGTGATATTACAGAGGAAGATACAGTGTGCTAAAACTTCAAGCAATAATTGCTGGAATAAACACAGGGGTCTCCTTAACTAATACAAGAGAAAAAAGTCTTCTCTAAAGAAAAAAACTAAACAAATGAGTCCAAAATAAGGAGTAAATAGAAAGTAAATTAATCAGATCCAGCCAGAATAACATTTCCTAGAACAATCCAGAAGCTACAGAGGGGGAAGTGAAGCAGTGTGGAGATGATGGATGATAATTACACATCTCCTGGTGTTTTATGAAGAGTAGAAGCAGCGCCAGTCTGACCCATGGGACCCTCAAAAAGCAGATATAGTTGGCTAGAGATGACAGACACAACTGTCTAGCAAAGGTGTCTCAAACACAAGAAAACTGGCTAATCTTTTCTTAAAGGCATCTATACGTAAAACGAGTGACCTTGTGAAATACATAACAGTTGGTAAATAACAGGGCATGAACTTATTTAAATCACACCAAATATGAATTAGCATGTTTCGAGTTGCTTCAAAGAAAATTTTTATTTTATGGTTGTCTTAATGCTGACATTTAATTTTACACTTTTGAACAATGATATAGCATTAAAATACTAAAAGACATAGGAGGGCTGTTGAAAATGCCAGCCCCGCATTCTGTAGGATAAACTTGACATAATGATGCATTATCAAGCTATATGAGTGTGATTGTCCATGGCCTGTCCAGACACACCCATTGTAAGCTGTAAAAGACACCAGCACCTTTTTTTTTTTTTTTTTTAAATCAATATTGTAATGAGCTTTGTGTACTTTTTAAATCACCAAAATAAATGGTATATAGATCAGGTGACAAATTCTTTTCTGCATGGTAAAAAATGTGCACTAGGCAAGCAGAGCGGAAGTGGAAGCAGATACAAGTAAGAAATAGATACCCAGTCCCAGACTGAAGTCCGCTCTCTGCTGACAACACTGCCATCAGTCGAGGCAGCTCGTCATCCCGACTTCCCAAGTTTGGATCCGCCAGCTGCCTTGATTGATGGCAGTCTCAGCGTCTCGCCCCTCCACAGCTCAGCACTCCAATGAACGTGGAGGAGGAGAGCAGGAGAGATGCTGACTGACAGTTAGCATCACTCTGCTCGGGGAGGAGTGAGAACCGAGCCATCAGCGGTGTTCGGTGGCTCAGTTATCAGTGTAGAGACGCCGGAGGACAGCTGCAGCATCAGTGTGATGCTCCATCCACCTATGTAAGTATGATTAGCAAAAAAAATAAAAAATACTTCTCTTTTAAAGAGGAAGTAAAGCCTCTTAAAAAAAAAAAAAGACACCCTGCAAGGCAAAGGCATAATGAGCTAGTATGCATACTGGCTTATTATGAATGACTTACCTGAAAACGAAGCCCCCGAAGCGGTCCTCATCCATGATCTTCTGCGCCGCCATCCAGCGCCGGAGTGACTTCCGGGTCTCGCCGCTCCAGCGCTGTCATTCGCTGGAGCGGCGATGACGTCACTCCCGCGCATGCACAGGAAAGCGGCATATCGCCGTGATCTCGGCCTGCACAGTGCGCCTGCGTGCCGCTGTCTACGGCGCATGCGCCGTAGACAGTGATGCCTTTTCTTTTTTAAATATCTCCTAAACCATGTAGGTTTAGGAGATATTTATTGGACCTACAGGTAAGCCTTAATCTAGGCTTACCTGTAGGTCAAAGTGGTTTGTAAGGGTTTACAACCACTTTAAGTAAACTTTTCTAATATTTTCTGCCCTGTGATCTCTTTTACTGGTGTCAGAATCCACTGAATGCTTTTGAACCTCATTTTAGTATTAGAATAAAAAAGTTGCTGAAGCTACTGATGTCATGTTTTTTATGTTTTGAGACCAAATGTCGTGACCACAGAATTTTCTGACAGTCTAATTTATTGGCATGCATTTTTATAGGCCTAAAGCCTATGTAACAAAATTAAGTAAAAGAAAGGAGAAAAAGGAAACATTAGGTACTCAAAATGTACAGTAGGTACTACTACTTAATGTAAAAATGTCTCTTTTTATTCTTTTTGCTAGACGCATATTCCAGAAATAAAAGGTGGAAATGTATTACACTGCTTTCAACTTCTGAAAAAGGTTACAACAATTTACAATTAGGATTTTTGTGCTCGCTATCTAGGGGAGTTTTTGTATTTCTCACTTATTTTTAATTGCTCCAGTCACATGCATCTTTCCTCTGCTAGGTATGAATGGTTTTAAGAAGCTGTCATCTATTGTTTTACAGCAAACAATCATTAACAGGCCCTTGAACCCTTGGAAAGGGGCTTTTGACTGCTTGGAAGCATGCCATCTATTTATTTGCAGTAGTTCTATACTTTAAATATTAATTATTGGGTGGGTGTCCCCAATCAGTTAACTGCTTCAGCCCCTGAAGGTGTTACCCTCTTTATGATCAGACCATTTTTTGCGATACTGCATTGCGTTGCTTTAACTGACAATTACATGGTCGTGCGACACTGTACCCAAATAAAGTTGATGTCCTTTTATCCCTACAAATAGAGCTTTCTTTTGGTGGTATTTGATCACCTCTGCAGTTTTAAATTTTTTGCGCTATAAACAAAAAAATACAATATTTTTTACTTTCTGCTATAAAACATTCCCAATAAAAAAAATAAAAAAATCAAATGTATTCATCAATTTAGGCCAATATGTATTCTGCTACAAATTTTTGGTAAAAAAAATAAAATAAATCACGATAACTGTGAATAGATTGATTTGCACAAACGTTATAGTGTTTTCAAATTGTGGGATATATTTATGGATTATTATTATTTTTTTTTTATAGTAATGGTGGCAATCAGCGATTTTTATCAGGACTGCTACATTGCGGCGGACACTAAGTGACACTTTTAGGGACCAGTGACACCAATACAGTGATCAGTGCTAAGAAAAATGCACTGTCACTGTATAAATGACACCGGCAGAAAAGGGGTTAACATCAGGGGTAATCAAAGGGTTAAATGTAGTCCTAGGGGGTGCTTTATAACTGTGTGTGTGTGGGGGGGCTTTGACTAAAGGAAAACAGAGATGCGGGATTCTGCTTAGCAGAAACACAAGATCTCTATTTACCCCTCTGGCAGAATGGTGATCTGCCTTGGTTACATGGGAAGACCGCCATTCTGCCTCTCCTCAGAATGATCAGCGGGTCCCAGCGGACGTCACATCTACCAAACCCACTGATTGGCTCCCGCTGTGTCCAATCACATACAGGTTTGTGATTTTATGCAGGAGGGCCCCCCGCCGCAATATATCTGTATGGGGCAGTCCATAAGTGGTTAAAGTATAACTAAAGGCAAAACTTTTTTTTTTACATAGAGTGGAGAGGGATTAGAACCCATGTAAGTTTTTATTGCTATCTGTGCCCCTGTTAGGGAGATTCACCCTCTCTATTTGCCCTGTTTACTATTATCATTGAAAGTGAAAGTAAAAGAAAAATCACAATGGGGACACTAGTTTTGGTGACCTGGGGGTCCCCAAGAAATTCTCTTCATTTGCAGATTTCCTCTAACTTACTGTTTGGTTATGGGACAGAAAGTGAAAAGAAATCTCTGTAATGGGACACAAATGGTGAAAAAAAAATTGACAGGGGTTATAGCCCTCCCTTGCTCAATCCAAAATTTAAAAATAAAATTTTGCCTATAGTTCTACTTTAACCGCTTGCCCACTGCTGCATGATGATGTACATCGGCAAAATGGCACGACTGCGCAAATGGGTGTTCTGTACGTCCCTCTGTCATAGCAGGCTAGCAGGCGTGTGCACATAGCCTGCAGCGCACACCACAGGAGTGTGCCCGCGGGTCCCGCGGACTCAATGTCCGCCGTGGCCCGCGATCGTGACACAGAGAGACATAATCCAGGTAACCATAGAGGAATTATGTTCCTTCTGACTTCCTCTCCCTCTGCACTTCCCCTGCGGTTGAGCGTCACCTACTGTACAGTGGAGAAATAGACTGCCCCTGCCTACAAAATGTTTTCCATAGTGAAGTGTGTAAGGATATTACACAGAGCAGCCCCTTACCTCCCCTTCTGGTGTCTCCTGGAAGCGCTGCCCATTTCTCCTCTGAGTGCCCTCATAGCAGGCCCTGTGCTATGGGGCACCTGTACACTTCTGACCCAGACTATGTGTGTCCATAGACATACACAGCATGGCTCAGCGATGCCCCCTGCTCCCTCCTGTCAGAATTTGACTGACAGCAGTAGGAGCCAATGGCTCCCACTCCTCTCAGTGTGTACCTGAGAGCAGGAAGAGAACCCAATGTTGGTGCAGAGGGGCACAGCACTGGACTGAGAGCGGACTCAGGTAAGTATTTATGGAGGGGGAGAAAGGAACAGCTAGTGGCATTTTTTTTTTTTTTAATCTTAATGCAGGTAATGCATTAAGAGAAAAAAACTTTTGACTTTAAAACCACTTTAAGGCCTCTTGCACACAGGTGAATAAAAGAAGCTGTGTAGTTTCTTTTTTTTTTTTTTTAACACATCTGAGCACAGGTGTGTTGTTGCCTAGTGGACATTGCACACATCTGAGTAAAGATCCCTAAAGCAGCAATGCATTCAGAGCCTTAAAAAATGTAATTTCAGTGCAGTTAGTTACGTGCATAACGCATTTATATACGAGTATATACTGTACATATAACACTGGCAGTTAGACGAGGATGAAGAAGAATTTTTTGTAAATATGCATGCTTACTTGCCTGTAAGGTCTTTACAGAACATAACTTTTTTTTGACCCAGAATCTTTCTATCAGCAAGATGTATGTATAATAAGTAGATTATTATGTCCATGTGCAAGAGGACTAAGTAGGTGAAAAGCAACACCTCCAGTACAATATTACAAACCTTGTGTGCACTGGGCACCACTGAGAAAGGGAGCACTGTTTGGAGGTCACTACTGATCATGGTTGCATTATGGGGTTAATTACTACTAAGGACTCACAGGGGAGAGTCCCTTCTGAGTATGAGCGTACCACAGAGGGGGGAGTGGCCAACATCCTAAAGTGAAATTTACTGACACAACACAAAAAAATTACTAACAGACCCAATATTTACCGACATGACTACTCAAAAAAATGTAAGGAAAACTTTTTAATCAGAGTATAGATTCAAGTCAATTAAACTCCTGGGATATTGATTTGATCAGTTAAGTAGCAGAGGGGGTTATTAATCAGTTCCAGCGGCTTTGGTATTAATTAAATTAAGAACAGGTTCACTAGATGGGCAACAATGAGACAACCTCCAAAAAGGGAGGCCACTGACATTTTTTTCCCTATCTCTTTTCTGACTGTTTTTCACAAGTTTTGCATTTGGCTAGGGTCAGTGTCACTACTGGTAGCATGAGGTGATGAGGCAATACCTGGACTCTATAGAGGTTGCACAGGCAGTCCAACTCCTCCAGTATGGCACATCAATACGTGCCATTGCCAGAAGGTTTGCTGTGTCTTCCAGCACAGTCTCAAGAGCATGGATGACAGTCCAGGAAACAGGCAGTTACTCTAGGAGACCTGGACAGGGCCGTAGAAGGTCCTTAACCCATCAGCAGGACAGGTATCTGCTCCTTCGTGCAAGGAGGAACAGAATGAGCACTGCCAGAGTCCTACAAAATGACCTCCAGCAAGCCACTGGTGTAAATGTCTCTGACCAAACCATCAGAAACAGAGTTTTTGAGGGTGACCTGAGGGCCGATGTCCTCTGGTGAGCCCTATGCTCACTGCCCAGCACCGTGGTGCTCAATTGGTATTTGTCATTAAACACCAGAATTGGCAGGTCCGCCACTGGCACCCCTATGAGAGCAGGTTCAGCCTGAGAACATGTTACAGACGTGAAAGGGTCTGAAGAAGCCATGGAGAATGTTATGCTGCCTGTAACATCGATCAGCATGACCGGTGTGGTGGTGGGTCAGTGATGGTCTGGGAGGGATATCCATGGACGGATGCACAGACCTCTACAGGCTAGACAATGGTACCCTTACTGCCATTAGGTATCGGGATGAAATCCTTGAACCCATTGTCAGACCCTACGCTGGTGCAGTGGGTCCTGGGTTCCTCCTGGACCTGGTGCATGACAATGCCCAGCCTCATGTGGCGAGAGTATGCAGCTAGTTCTTGGAGGATGAAGGAATTGATACCATTGAATGGCCCCCGTGCTCGCCTGACCTAAATCCAATAGAATACCTCTGGGACATTATGTTTCGGTCCATCCGACGCCACCAGTTTGCACCTCAGTTTGTTCAGGAGCTCAGTGATGACCTGGTCCAGATCTGGGAGGAAATACCCCAGGACACCATCCGTTGTCTCATTAGGAGCCTGCATAAAAGCACGTGGGGGCCATACAAACTACTGACTACCATTTTGAAATTTCAGCAAAATGGACTAGCCTGCTGCATAATTTTTTCACTTTGATTTTCAGGGTGTCTTTGATTTTAGCCCTTTGTAGGTTTATTATTTTCATTTCCATCAAACGATGTGGCATCACTGGGGCATTACCTTGCTGGCGCATGGTTTTTGCAATCGGTGCTCACCATACAGGGGAGTTCTTTTGGCACCTTTTCCTGGGTAGCTTTCTACCTGGGCGATGTCTAGCGTGACGTTGGGAGGTGCCTGTGATTATGCTGACAGCATATATACAGTGGTGTGAAAAAGTGTTTGCCCCCTTCCTCATTTCCTGTTCCTTAGCATGTTTGTCACACTTAAGTGTTTCGGAACATCAAACCAATTTAAACAATAGTCAAGGACAACACAAGTAAACACAAAATGCAATTTGTAAATGAAGGTGTTTATTATTAAAGGTGAAAAAAAATCCAAACCATCATGGCCCTGTGTGAAAAAGTGATTGCCCCCCTTGTTAAAACATACTATAACTGTGGTTGTCCACACCTGAGTTCAATTTCTCTAGCCACACCCAGGCCTGATTATTGCCACACCTGTTCACAATCAAGGCATCACTTAAATAGGAGCTGCTTGACACAGTAAGGTCCACCAGAAGATCCTTAAAATCTACACATCATGCCGAGACCCAAAGAAATTCAGGAACAATTGAGAAAGAAAGTAATTGAGATCTATCAGTCTGGAAAGGGTTATAAAGCCATTTCCAAAGCTTTGGGAATCCAGCGAACCACAGTGAGAGCCATTATCCACAAATGGCGAAGACATGGAACAGTGGTGAACCTTCCCAGGAGTGGCCGGCCGCCCAAAATTACCCCAAGAGCGCAGCGACGACTCATCCAAGAGGTCACAAAAGACCCCACAACAACGTCCAAGGAACTGCAGGCCTCACTTGCCTCAGTTAAGGTCAGCGTTCATGCCTCCACCATCAGGAAAAGACTGGGCAAAAATGGCCTGCATGGCAGAGTTCCAAGGAGAAAACCACTGCTGAGCAAAAAGAACATCAAAGCTCGTCTCAATTTCTCCACAACACATCTTGATGATCCCCAAGACTTTTGGGACAACATTCTGTGGACCGATGAGACAAAAGTGGAACTCTTTGGAAGGTGTGTGTCCAAGTATATCTGGCGTAGAAGGAACACTGCATTTCAGAAAAAGAACATTATACCAACAGTAAAATATGGTGGTGGTAGTGTGATGGTCTGGGGCTGTTTTGCTGCTTCAGGACCTGGAAGACTTGCCGTGATAAAAGGAACTATGAATTCTGCTGTCTACCAAGAGATCCTGAAGGAGAATGTCCGACCATCTGTTCGTGTACTCAAGCTGAAACGAACTTGGGTTCTGCAGCAGGACAATGATCCTAAACACACCAGCAAGTCCACCACCGAATGGCTGAAGAAAAACAAAATGAAGACTTTGGAGTGGCCTAGCCAAAGTCCTGACCTGAATCCTATTGAGATGTTGTGGTATGACCTTAAAAAGGCCGTTGATGCTCGAAAACCCTCTAATGTAACTGAATTAGGACAATTCTGCAAAGATGAGTGGGCCAAAATTCCTCCAGGACGCTGTAAAAGCCTCATTGCACGTTATCGCAAACGCTTGGTTGCAGTTGTTGCTGCTAAGGGTGGCCCAACCAGTTATTAGGTTTAGGGGGCAATCACTTTTTCACACAGGGCCATGATGGTTTGGATTTTTTTTTCACCTTTAATAATAAACACCTTCATTTACAAATTGCATTTTGTGTTTACTTGTGTTGTCCTTGACTATTGTTTAAATTGGTTTGATGTTCCGAAACACTTAAGTGTGACAAACATGCAAAGGAACAGGAAATGAGGAAGGGGGCAAACACTTTTTCACACCACTGTATTACATCTTGCTGGACATCACATCTCGGCCAGCCACCTTTCACACTGTTTTAGGATGCCCTGTACTTAATTTTGGAACACAAACATTTATGGGCTCTGGTAATTATCCTTTTCTTTAGATTTTGTCACTTTTGTCCATTATTTTTAATGGGCAATTTCACTTTTGGCGTTGCAACAATTTTCTTATTCCTCACACCCTTGTCACTCACTTGTTTGGTCTTTTTGCATAGTTTTAATTGGTATATTAGTATTCATTATTCAACTTATTGTTACAGTATGTCCTAGTGTATTGTGGGTCTCTTTGCTTCTTTTATGAATCTATAGTCACTCCGTATATGTCACCAGGCAATTGTCACATCTATACAGTATATATATTTTTTACCTATTTCCTTGATTATGTTTAAACATAACATTTTTGCAAACCCCTTCTGGGATTGATGACAACACTATCACTGACCATAAAATGGAGATCCTACCCTTTATGATGTCCTCCGCTATGTGCCTTGGCATCCACAGGCATTCCTCCTCCACAGGCAGTCCCCGTTGCAGGCATCCCCATTTGGCCCTATATCCATAACACTATGTGTTAACTTTGAGCTGATGTGTGAGTATAGTAGGGAAGGCTATTTAGTTGGGTGGACTTTTGTTCCTCTTCTTCCCCACCCCTTTCTTTACCATCCTATTCATATATTTTATTTTTAACCGCTTCCCGACCGCCTCATGTAGATATACGTCTACAGAATGGCACGGGCAGGCAAAAGCACGTACGGGTACGTCCCCTTTAATTTGCCTGCCCGTGGGTCGCGCGCGCGCGCCGCCAGCGGCGCGCTCGCTACCCGGCCGGGAGCTCCGTGACCACGGCCGCGGGACCAGCGGACCCGATCGCCGCTGGTATCCCGCGATCGGGTTACGGAGCTGAAGAACTGGGAGAGGTTTGTGTAAACAAACCTCTCCCCGCGCTTCCTACTCTACCTGTCATTGATCGGCTGTTCCCTGTCATCGGGAAAGCCGATCAATGACGTCAGACGTACAGCCACGCCCCCCTACTGTAAAAAAAAAAACACACACGTCACACTGACTCCTCCCCGCCCCCTAGTGGTTAACCCCTTCACTGCAACTGTCATTTACATAGGAATCAGTGCTATTTAAATAGCACTGATTTCTGTATAAATGACAAATGTCCCAAAAATGTGTCAAAAATGTCCGACGTGTCCGCCATAATGTCGCAGTCACAATAAAAATCGCTGATCGCCGCCATTACTAGTAAAAAAAAAATATTAATAAAAATGCTATAAAACTATCCCCTATTTTGTAAATGCTATAACTTTTGCGCAAACTAATCAATAATCGCTAATTGCGATTTTTTTTACCAAAAATATGTAGAAGAATACGTATCGGCCTAAACTGAGGAAAAAAAATTTTTTTTTATATATTTTTTGGGGATAGTTATTATAGCAAAAAGT
This sequence comes from Lithobates sylvaticus, assembly GCA_028564925.1. Lineage (NCBI taxonomy): Eukaryota > Metazoa > Chordata > Amphibia > Anura > Ranidae > Lithobates > Lithobates sylvaticus. The sequence continues at coordinate 98,243,102 of CM053036.1, forward strand.
TAAAAATATTGCATTTATTTCAAAATTGTCGCTCTATTTTTGTTTATAGCGCAAAAAATAAAAACCGCAGGGGCGATCAAATACCACCAAAAGAAAGCTCTATTTGTGGAAAAAAAAGGACGCCAATTTTGTTTGGGAGACACGTCGCACGACCACGCAATTGTCAGTTAAAACGACGCAGTGCCGAATCGCAAAAAGGGGCCTGGTCCTTTGGCTGCCAATTGGTCCGGGGCTGAAGTGGTCATACTATTTTCCTCTATACAATGACGCTTATTGCACCTGCTCCTGATTAAGTGGAAATTACAGCACAAAACGCGTCAAGCTTTTTAGGATGTCAACAAGATAATCATGTGTTCACTAGGAATGAGCCGAACACCCCCGGGTTCGGTTCGCACCAGAACCCGCGAACATAAGAACCCTATTAGTTACAATGGATGCGAAGTTCGAAATCAAAAGTGCTAATTTTAAAGGCTAATATGAATGTTATTGTCATAAAAAGTGTTTGGGGACCTGGGTCCTGCCCCAGGGGACATGTATCAATGCAAATTTTTTTTTTTTAAAACGGCCGTTTTTTCAAGAGCAGTGATTTTAATAATGCTTAAAGTGAAACAATAAAAGTGTAATATTCCTTTAAATTTCGTACCTGGGGGGTGTCTATAGTATGCCTGTGAAGGGGCGCATGTTTCCTGTGCCTAGAACTGTTCCTGCACAAAGTGTAAATTTTTGCAGGAAAAAAAGCTATTTAAAATCACTCGCGGTTAATGAATTGACGGCTCCCGTAACACAGAGAACAGTCATTCATTGAAAGTCATTGATAAAAAAAAAAAGTCATTGATAAAAAAAAAAAAAGCGTGGGGGTCCCCCCAAATTCAATAACCAGGCCCTTCAGGTCTGCTATGGATATTAAGGGGAACCCCAGCCAAAAAAAAAAATGGTGTGGGGTCCCCCTCAAAATTCATACTAGACCCTTGAGGTCTGGGATGGATTTTAAGGGGAACCCCGGCCAAAAAAAAAAATGGAGTGGGGTCCCCCTCAAAATCCATACCAGACCCTTATCCGAGCACGCACCCTGGCAGGCTGCAGGAAAAGAGGGGGGACGAGTCCCTCCTGAACCGTACCAGGCCACATGCCCTCAACATTGGGAGGGTGCTTTGGGGTCCCCCCCAAAGCACCTTGTCCCCATGTTGATGAGGACAAGGGCCTCATCCCCACAACCCTGGCCATTGGTTGTGGGGTCTGCAGGCGGGGGGCTTATCAGAATTTGGAAGCCCCCTTTAACAAGGGGACCCCCAGACCCCGCCCCCGTGTGAAATGGTAAGGGGAAAAGTGTCAAAAATTGTAAAAATGACAGGAGACGGTCTTTGACAATTCCTTTATTAAAATCTTCTTTCTTCTGGTCTTCCTTCTTCCTTTCTTCATCCTTCAGTTTCTTCATCTTCTCCTTCCGGCATCTTCTTCCATCATCTTCTTACTCCGATCCGCTTCTTCTTGTTCTGGTCTTCTTGTCCGGCATCTTCTTCTATGGCGTCGGCGTCTCTTCTTGGGCCGCTCCGCCCAATGGGAGGCTCCCGCTGTGTGAGGCTTTGCTGCGTCTGACAGGTCTTTTATAACGGAGGGCGGGGCCACCTGGTGACCCCGCCCCTCTCTGACTGACCCCAAAGCACCCTCCCAATGTTGAGGGCATGTGGCCTGTACGGTTCAGGAGGGAGGGGGGGGGGCGCTCTCGTCCCCCCTCTTTTCCTGCGGCCTACCAGGTTGCGTGCTCGGATAAGGGTCTGGTATGGATTTTGAGGGGGACCCCACGCCATTTTTTTTTTTTTTGGCCGGGGTTCCCCTTAAAATCCATCCCAGACCTCAAGGGTCTGGAATGGATTTTGAGGGGGACCCCACGCCATTTGGCGGGGGTTCCCTTTAATATCCATAGCAGACCCGAAGGGCCTGGTTAATGAATTTGGGGGGACCCCCACACTTTTTTTTTTTTTTTTTTTTAATTTTTTATCAATGACTTTTTTTTTATCAATGACTTTCAATGAATGACTGTTCTCTGTGTTACGGGAGCCGTCAATTCATTAGCCGTGGGTGATTTTAAATAGCTTTTTTTTCTGCAAAAATGACACTTTGTGCAGGGACAGTTCTAAGCACAGGAAACATGCGCCCCTTCACAGGCATACTATAGACACCCCCCAGATGTGATACTGCAATGCTGTACTAACAGCACGCACACACTAATCCCCAGAAATACAGCAGATAATGTCAGCAGTCAGCAGCACATAACACTGACAAGCTGGAACACAATATAACAAGGCCACCGGCGGGGCGGCCTTTTATACTCTGGGGCGTGTACTAAACCCCCTGAGCTATAATGGCTACAGGCATCCTGCCTGTAGCCAATTATGGCTCTCCTCGCTGCCGGCGCTGTAATTGGCCAAGCATGCGGGGTCACAGTGCATACTTGGCCAATCATCAGCCAGCAATGCACTGCGAGTAGCGCAGTGCATTGTGGGCCGTTCGCATCACACGAATGTGATGCGAACGGGCCAAATAGTTCTGGGCTCATCGAACGGGCGAACGCCCGATGTTCGATTCAAACGTGGGTTTGAATCGAACAACGGGCCCATCCCTAGTGTTCACATATATGTTCAAGATTTTATATATATATATATATATATATATATATATATATATATATATACACAAACACACATACATTTTTTTGCCAATCGTGCTTTTTGTGCTGTATTTCATTCATTTATACCATCAGCTCTTGACCTTTATCCATATGTCCTAATGTGTTATATTCTCATTTTAACAATCATGTAATGTTCTATTATATGTACAATTACGGTAAATTATGATTTTTTTTTTTACATTAGGATTCTCAATAAAAGTAGCTCCTAATATGTACTAGCATGATTTTGCTTATAGCTACATATATTGGTTATTAGTGTGCTCCTACACAATAACAAATTATTTTTTTGTCCCAACCTCCTCTTTTCCTTCTCCACAAAATAGGGACGGAAGCACTAAGCCTTATAGGCTACATGCTTCATTTAAAGTCCCACAACTTTCCTTTAATCGTTCCTAACACAATACCCAGTCCATATCAGTATAGATTTCCAGCATGATATTTTTTCCCATTGAGATCCGATGTGTTTTCAATGTTTTCCTTAAATTTTTTGGAGCAGTACCATATATACTGGAGGCCGTGTCCCTCTGCAGCCTCGGTGTCCCTCTGCCGCCTCGGTGTCCCTCTGCAGCCTCCTTGTCCCTTGCATTTGCACCGATCAGCGTGTAAAAAGATACGGCGGCCATTCAAGTATTCAAAAGCCGCGCCTTCTCCTTGTCTGTGATAGGCGGAACACTCTATTTCCCAGCAGTCAGTGTTCCACCTATCACGGACATCCTCTCATCCTCATACCACGGAAATAGAAATAGAGTGTTCCGCCTATCACAGACAAGGAGGCGTGGCATTTGAACACTGCCAAGGTGACTCGAGTATAAGCCGAGGGGGGTACTTTCAGCCCCAAAAAAAGGGCTGAAAATCTCGGCTTATACTCGAGTATATACGGTATATACTGACAGAGCCACATTTTTACTGACAGTTCAAAAAAGGTAGCCAAAATGACTGTGCAAATATCAATATTTAAGCTACAAACATGTAGAGCGTGGACGGTTTTGCCACAAGACTGTAACAGGGCAGAAAAATTGGGGGTGGTGGTGGTGGTGGTGGTGGACGGTTTTGCCACAAGACTGTAAGCTCTCACAGTTACTCTTGGGACTCTGATGTACTCTTGGTGGGCGCAGGAATGGGCCCTGCTGTGAGAAGAACAAGACTGAGTGGGCGCAGGACTCTGAAAAATTGTGCCTTAGCACTGGTGCTGGTGCCACAACACTGCAACCCCTCACAGAGACTGTACTTGGAGCACAGCAGTCACACGTGTTGCGAAGCATTTTTTAAAAAATTGTAAGTACACGCCCCTGTTAAACAGGGGCTGAAAAATTGTGCCTGATACTGTACTTGGAAGCATTTTTTTTTTAAAAATTGTAAGTACACGCCCCTGTTAAACAGGGGCTGAAAAATTGTGCCTTAGGCACTGGTGCTGGTGCCACAACACTGCAACACGGCCCTCACAGAGACTGTACTGTCACACGTGTGTAAAGGGAAACGCTGGTCACCAGAGAACCCCCCCACCCTTACACAAGAGTCCACAGAGCTTCATGCTCCACTGACGTGGGGAAAAAAAAAAACCAAGCTCCCCTGACCCTGTCCTGGTGCCCTTTACATTACAGTCCACATGGGTGAGCTGCCCCACAGTTCTCTCGCTTTAGAGCAAACCTGGCAGTAAGCTGCAGCTGGTGGAACTGTACTGCCAGATTCCTCAAGCTGGGTATCGTCATCCGAGCCTTCGAATCGTTGGGCATCCTCCTGGAGCATGTACCCAACACTGTGCTCAAAGAGTTCGGGGGGGACTCCTCAGGAGGACATGGTGGGTCTAGGGAAGGGGTGGCTGATGATGCTCTGTCAGTACCCTGAGCCTGGGTGAGAGAGGATGAGGAGGATGAGGAGGGCTTGGTCATCCATTTACCAAGCCTTCAGCATGATGCGGCTCCACATGTCCAGCTGCCGAAAACAAAGACGGCGCGTGTCCCATGGCCACGTGCTGATGACGATGCACGACCACGTCCACGTCCACGGCCACGTCCACTAGAAACAGAGCCTGCCTGCCCTGTGTTCTTGGCTCTGCACGCTCTGCCTCCCCTTGGCGGTCTTCCAGCCATTGTAGTCGGTAGTCCTGTGGGTGCTGCTGAGAAGAAAATATAGGAGCTCATCAGCCACTAACACACTAGAACTGAGAAGAAAATATAGGAGCTCTGTGTGATGCCACTAAACACACTAGAAGTCCAGAAGAAGTCCTGTGGGTGCTGCTGAGAAGAAAATATAGGAGCTCTGTGTGATGCCACTAACACACTAGAAGTCCTATGGGTGCTTCTGCAAAGAAAAAATAGGAGCTCTGTGTGATGCCACTAACACACTAGAAGTCCTGTGGGTGCTGCTGAGAAGAAAATATAGGAGCTCTGTGTGATGCCACTAACACACTAGAAGTCCTATGGGTGCTTCTGCAAAGAAAAAAATAGGAGCTCTGTGTGATGCCACTAACACACTAGAAGTCCTGTGGGTGCTGCTGAGAAGAAAATATAGGAGCTCTGTGTGATGCCACTAACACACTAGAAGTCCTATAGGTGCTTCTGGGAAGAAAATATAGCTCTGTGTGTGTAATGGGACTAACACACTTCAAGTCCTATAGGTGCTTCTGGGAAGAAAATATAGCTCTGTGTGTGTAATGGGACTAACACACTTCAGTCCTATAGGTGCCTCTGGGAACAAAATATAGGAGCTCTGCCTGCCTGCCACGAACACACTACAAGTCCTATAGGTGCTTCTGGTAACAAAATATAGGAGCTCTGCCTGCCTGCCACTAACACACTACAAGTCCTATAGGTGCTTCTGGTAACAAAATATAGGAGCTCTGCCTGCCTGTCACTAACACACTACAAGTCCTATAGGTGCTTCTGGTAACAAAATATAGGAGCTCTGCCTGCCTGCCACTAACACACTACAAGTCCTATAGATGCTTCTGGTAACAAAATATAGGAGCTCTGCCTGCCTGTCACTAACACACTACAAGTCCTATAGGTGCTTCTGGTAACAAAATATAGGAGCTCTGCCTGCCTGCCACTAACACACTACAAGTCCTATAGGTGCTTCTGGTAACAAAATATAGGAGCTCTGCCTGCCTGTCACTAACACACTACAAGTCCTATAGGTGCTTCTGGTAACAAAATATAGGAGCTCTGCCTGCCTGTCACTAACACACTACAAGTCCTATAGGTGCTTCTGGTAACAAAATATAGGAGCTCTGCCTGCCTGCCACGAACACACTACAAGTCCTATAGGTGCTTCTGGTAACAAAATATAGGAGCTCTGCCTGCCTGCCACGAGCACACTACAAGCCCCTCTTTGTCAATCAATCTTTGTAACTGAATCTATCTAACTCAATCTCTGCAAGTGAATCTCTCTCTCTACCTAACTAAATCGCGCAGAGTGTCACAGAAACAGCCTGCTCAATCTGCGCCGGAACAGCATGTGACCGGCGCAGACGGCGTGGCGGCGTTTTATAGGGGGGGGCGTGTACTACAGCCCCTGAGCTGTAATTGGCTACAGGCGTCCTGCCTGTAGCCAATTATGGCTCTTCGAGTTTCCGGGGCTGTGATTGGCCAAGCATGCGGGTCACAGTGCATGCTTGGCCAATCATCAGCCAGCAATGCACTGCGTCGGCCGCGCCGGCCGCAATGCATTGCGGGGCCGCTCGCATCACACGAACGTGATGCGAGCGGCCAAAATAGTTCTGGGCTCGCCGAGCGAGCGAACGCCCGGTGCTCGATGCGAACGTGGGTTCGCATCGAGCACCGGGCCCATCCTTAGTAGCTAGTGTTAATAACAAAAATAAAAAAAGTCTGCAGGGTTCACCTTTACAGTGCAAGGTGGATACTCTGCAGACTTTGATGTAAAAGGGAATACTGTGGACTCTGATGTGAAGAAGAACTCTGAGGACTCTGAAATAAGGGAGAATGCTGTGGGCTCTGGTGTAAAGGGAAACGCTGGTCACCAGAGCCCCCCCACCCTTACACAAGAGTCCACAGAGCTTCCCTTTACATTACAGTCCACACAGTTCTCTCTTACATCAGACTCCAGAATTCCCCTTTACAACACAGTCCACAAAGTTCTCCCTTACATCAAAGTCCACTGAGTTTCCCTTTACATTAGAGTCCACAGGGTTCCCCCTTAGAGTGTAAGGGGGAACTTTGTGGACCCTAATGTAAAAGGAAACACTGTAAACCCTGATGTAAAAGGGAACATTGCAGACCGTGCTGTATAGGAGAACTCTGATGTAAGGGGGTCTCTGGTCATCAGAGCCCCCCTTACACAAGAGTCCACAGAGTCCCCCCTTACATCAGAGTCTGCAGTATTAGTGCAAGGGGGATCTGTGCGGACCCTGATGTAAAGGGGAATGCTGTGGACTCTGGTGTAAAAGAGAACTCAGATATAAGGTGGTCTATGGTGACCAGAGCCCCCCTTACATCAGAGTCCACAGTGTTCTCCTTTACATTAGTGTTCCCCTTTACATCAGATACAGCAGAGTTCCCCCTTACCCTTGCACAGTAAGGGGGAATCCTGCAGACTCTGATGTAAAGGGGCACTCTGAGGACACTGCTTTAAGGGGACATGCCGCCAGGAACTCCAATGTAGAGGAGACTCTGGTGAACACAGGCCACATTCCACGGAGTGAATACACTAAAGTATTGGGGTTACTGATATAAGGGGGAACCTTTATATCGGTGTCCTCTTACCTTAGTGTATTCACTCCAACTAAGTTCCCCCTTACGTCACTGACTCGGCTCCCCCCACAGACTTTGTGTGGCCTGGCCGGAGCTGTCAGTGATCTGCCTCCTCTGTAAGACTGCTGAGGTGCAGGGCAGTGGGAGCACTGAGGGCAGGCTCAGTCAGACCACAGTACTCCTCTGCTTCTTGATCCTCCATCTAGACTTCTGCCCCATCACAGTGCCCAAGCTTCTACCACTGGGGGCAAGCTCAGTCATCTGGGTCCTTCTCTGCTTCTTGATCCTCCATTCTGGACCCCAGTCCTCCCCCATCCTGGTGCTCCAGCTCCTGGCTCCCCCTCCTACAATCCATAAAAGTTGCCAAGCAGCACCATAATGTCAATGCACACCCGGTCGCCTGAGCCCTGCTTTAGAATACTGAACCTGCCAGAGCCTGGAGCATGCATACTTACAAAGCCAGTCCATGGCCATATTTTTTACATCCATAACAGACATTTAAGGACAGTGTAAAAATCAGCCAATTTTTTAAAACTATCTATAAATTTACGGATGATTGGCAACTCTGAGGAGGGCACTACCAAATATGGGAGCACTATGGAGGTAAACGTCTAAGCATGTGGAAAAAAATGGTTGCTACTGAACACGAGGACCATATTGGGTGATTTTACGGAGAAAAAAGGACACCATGGGGTACCTTACTATGCATAAACATATGGGGCAAGGAAATTAGGAAATACTCACAGCAGGGCTTTTTTTCCTCAAAGAAAAGGTGCAGGAACCCTGCCCCCCCTTCTGATGCACCCTTAGTCTCTGCCCCCTACACACCTCTGAAAAACCATGCCTTGGTTCCACCCCCCATCCACCTCCCAGTACCGCCCCTTATAGAGAATACAGAACCAATTATCATTTTGTGCTACTAAGTAATTTGTATTAAATTTGATAGACCCCACCCAGCAACAATAGATCCCCCACACAATAGCGCCCCCAGCAACAATAGACCCCCAGTAACAATAGACCCCCCTCCAGCAACAAAATACCAACCCAGCAACAGACCCCCAGCAGCAACAACAGATCTCCCAGAAGCCAGCATCAATATACCCTCCAGCAGCCAGCAACAACAAACCTCTCCCTCAACAGTAGATCCCTCCAAGCAACAATTAACCCCCCAGCAAGAGACCCCCATAAACAACAATAGACCTACCCAGCAACAATAGACCCCCACACAAAAATAGAACCTCACCAGTGGCATTAGATCCCCCAGCAGCCAGCATCAATAAACCCTCCAGCACTCCTTACTATAAAATACTTTCAGTGCTGGGGGTGCCGAAACTGCGTTCCCCCGCATTCCCGCTGAAAAAAAGCCCTGCTCACAGGGCACTATTACCAGGTCCTTTCTGTAAGAGATAATCATTTACTGCATCTCTACTATGGTCAACTTTGAATGGTATGCCTACAATCACAAAGGATGGAAGGTCAAGTTTGTTATTCAAGAGTTCTGTCATGTAGAAGAGAGAGATTAACATTCTACCAAAAGCACTACCATGATAACTGCCTGTTACCAGAGAATGCTTGCTAGGTTACCACAATGTTACTAGAGAAGGTAACAGCACATGTGGCATAATTAAACTACATCTCCTATGTCCAGTGGAATAATCTCATCTTAAATCTACTACTATCCACCATAAATAAGACAATTGTAATAAATTATACGAAATAAGAACATTTTAAGTCTATAATACTTGTCTGCATACCAAATTTCGCCATTAATGTCTGTGTACTCAATTGTAATTTGAATGTAATATTTAAAATGTAACTGTTTTCAGAGTTTTAAAACAGAGTGCATGGCAACAGTGCCATAAGATATAAAACAATATTACCAGTTAAAATACTGTACAGCCAAAACTGTCTAAAGATCCTGAAAATCAATATCACCCTCTACAGACCAATTTAGAGTATTACATATATTGCTTGTACCAAACCTTATTTTATACTTAATAGTAGTTAAAGGATACATTTAACTGTAAGTAAACATTTAAAAATTAAAGTATTGGCTCCTGATGATTTTATATTTTTAAAGGGGAGGTCTAAAAAAACATAGTACTGCATTGCCCTACAATTGCTAATCCTATTCAGAATTTGACTTTGATGATTATTATGGAAGACATGGTTTACCAAATAGAATAAAAATAAAAATGGGCAGAACATATTACAAAACGAAAGGCTGTTCCACAAAGTATTAATAAAAGTCACAATAAAGTATTAAATAAATTAACTATAAAACATTTTTAACATCTGAAAAAAGGTTTATCAAACCAAGGAATGCTTCTACACCATATATTAACGTATATTTTCAAATAAATTAGGCAAATATCGATATCCCAACCCGTTCATGACCATAGGTCACTGATGTCTAAATGTCCAAGTCAGCATGCAAAGGTTTACCTAACAAAAATTCTGAATAATTTGCATGCAAAATAGTTTTTATATATTTTTTTAAGCTCACCACATACTCTCTGTATATATATTTATATCTAGCAAAAAGCATGTAGTGCAAGGGCATGTCTGGCTAGATTTATTGGATGAATTACATAGTTTTAGGTAAATCTGAAGTTGATATACATGATTGTAATGTGTATGGTGCCCCTTGGATTGGGTTGACATCTGTGTGGAGTGTCAGTGCACGTTTGTCGCTGAGCGTTTTTATGCTTATTACTGTGCATTGCAGTAGGGCAGCCCATTCATTTATATGGGCTGCCTACCACAACCAAATCACACAAACAAAGTGCATGAACTTTTTTTTTTTAAGTGCACAACAAATGATGATAAGTTACCATGCATTGTGGTGCGATAAAACACACATATTGGTTTGTATTAGTTTTCATAGTGCAAATTATTCAGACTTTTTTTTAGATGACATTGCAGATGAACACTAAAGTCTAATGGTGGCATTTGCAGGCAGATAGCTTTTATGTTGGTCAGTGAAGTCTCCAGCTTGCATGTAATTACTATGTCAGACCTGAAATACTCGTCACATGATTGGGAATCACTCTACTTGGACAGCGACAGCGGGGATTGAGAGTGGGCAAGTATTGGCTGCTGTTTTTTTTTTGTACTTACCTATTTCTCCCTGTTGCTAGGTGGTCCCACAAATCTGCCTCTTCCATAGCCCGGGCTAAAAACGTCACTTCCCCTCGGCAGTCAGTCAGGGACACGTGACAGGTCCCAGATGACTGCGCGGCGTATCACGGCGTGCAGCGCCGCTCACGTATGCGCAGTAAGGATGCCCACAGTAAGGATGCCGGCACCGCGAGCGGATCGGGGAACAAGGGGGGGCTTCGTTCCCCCGCATCACTGGACCCTCCACTTCAGCCCTGGACCAATCGGGGAACGAGGGGGGGCTTCGTTCCCCCGCACACTTCTTTAACCACTTCAGCCCTGGACCAATTGGCAGCCAAAGGACCAGGCCCCCTTTTTGCGATTCGGCACTGCGTCGATTTAACTGACAATTGCGCGATCGTGCAAAGTGGCTCCCAAACAAAATTGGTGTCCTTTTTTTCCCACAAATAGAGCTTTCTTTTGGTGGTATTTGATCGCCCCTGCGGTTTTTATTTTTTTGCGCTATAAACAAAAATAGAGCGACAATTTTGAAAAAAATGCAAAATTTTTTGCTTTTTGCTATAAGAAATATCCCCAAAAAATATATAAAAAAACATTTTTTTTTCTCAGTTTAGGCCGATACGTATTCTTCTACATATTTTTGGTAAAAAAAAATCGCAATTAGCGATTATTGATTGGTTTTCGCAAAAGTTATAGCATTTACAAAATAGGGGATAGTTTTATAGCATTTTTATTAATATTTTTTTTTTTACTAGTAATGGCGGCGATCAGCGATTTTTATTCTGACTGCGACATTATGGCGGACACATCGGACATTTTTGACACATTTTTGGGACCATTGTCATTTATACAGCAATCAATGCTATTTAAATGCATTGATTCCTGTATAAATGACAGTTGTAGTGAAAGAGTTAACCACTAGGGGGAGGGGAGGGGTTATGGGCTGTGACGTGTGTGTGTTTTTTTACATTAGGGGCGGGGCTGACGTCTGACATCATTGATCGGCTTTCCCGATGACCGGGAACAGCCAATCAATGACAGGCAGAGTAGGAAGCGCGGGGAGAGGTTTGTTTACACATTCCTCTCCCTGTTCTTCAGCTCCGTGACCAGATCGCGGGACACCAGCGGCGATCGGGTCCGCTGGTCCCGCGGCTGGGGTCACGGAGCTCCTGACCGGGTCGCGAGCGCGCCGCTGGCGACGCGCGCGCGACTCACGGGCAGGCAATTTAAAGGGGACGTACAGGTACGTGCTTTTGCCTGCCCGTGCCATTCTGCTGACATATATATGAAGTGGGCGGTCAGGAAGCGGTTAAGCAGAAAGGGGCTGAATAACAAAGCTGATTAGCCTACCCATGAAGTTAGGCTTATTTAATAAGTCAGGTCAAATAATAATTAATTTAAACCAGCCAAATGTTAATTATTTTAGTTTTGTAGCTTCACAATGACTGATTCTAATGCCCCGTACACACGGTCGGATATTCCGATGGAAAAAGTCCGATCGGATTATGTTGTCGGAAAATCCGATCATGTGTGGGCTCTAGCGGGCTTTTTCCATCGGAAAAAAATTGAGAGCAGGATCTAAAATTTTCCGACAACAAAATCTGATCAGACTTTTTCCGATCGTGTGTAGAGAATTCCGACGCACAAAGTGCCACGCATGCTCAGAAGAAATTTGGAGATGAAAGCTATTGGCTACTGGCCTCTACGTAGTCCCGTCGTATGTTTTATACGTCACCTTGTTCGGAACGATCGGATTTTCTGACAACTTTGTCCGACCGTGTGTGTGCAACACAAGTTTCGGACAAGATCCGTCGGAAAAAATCCGACGTATTTTGTGGTCGGAATGTCCGACCGTGTGTACGGTGCATAATAGTAACTGTATCATTCTAAATCATATGATTGTGAGAGACAATAACACTCCAAGACCCACAATTCGAAAAAAAAAAACAAACAAAAAACAAACACTCCTGGCCTTATTCAACAATTCAGAGCCTCAGCACTGCCCATTCATAGAACACCTTATATTTTTCCAGTGAATATATGGTGTTCCCTGACTGGACAAGGTGGAGATTGTGACATCACTGCCCCTGTCCTCTTAGTTCAATCAGTGAACACATTCAAAATCCCTTCAGCTGCCAAAAAATAAAAAAGGTATTTAACCATTTAGCAACCGGCCCATAGATTTCCGGTTCCTCCCTCCCCTCTCCATCCAGTGTGAGCGGAGAGGGGAGAGATCGGTGGCAGCAGCGGTGTGGGCTGCATGTGTTGTGCCCACAGTGCTGCACAGTGACAGATCCATCCATCCATGCTCACCCATCCATACTCTGCATACCCATCCATACTCTGCATACCCATCCATACTCTGCATAACCATCCATACTCTGAATACCCATCCATACGCTGCATACTCTGCATACCCAACCATACTCAGCATACCCATCCATACTCTGCATACTCTGCATAACCATCCATACTCTGCATAACCATCCATACCCATCCATACTCTGCATAACCATCCATACTCTGCATATCCATCCATATCCATCCATACTCTGCATACTCTGCATACCCATCCATACTCTGCATACTCTGCTTACCCATCCATACTCTGCATACTCTGCATACCCATCCATACTCTGCATACTCTGCATACCCATCCATACTCTGCATACTCTGCATAACCATCCATACTCTGCATAACCATCCATACCCATCCATACTCTGCATACCCATCCATATATACTCTGCATACCCATCCATCCATACTCTGCATACCCATCCATACTCTGCATACCCATCCATACTCTGCATACCCATCCATACTGAGCATACTCATCCATCTATCCTCATCCATACTCAGCATACTCATCCATCCATCCATCCTCAGCAATACTCATCCATCCATGCTCAGCCATCCCATCCACCCCATCCATAATTAGCCATACCCATCGATACCCAGCCATACTCAGTCGTACACAGCCATACCCATCCATACTTAGTCGTACCCAGCCATACTCAGCCATACCCAGCTGTACCCAGCCGTACGCAGCCATACCCAGCCGTACACAGCCGTACCCAGCCATACCCAGCCGGACCCAGCCGGATCCAGCCATACCCAGCCGGACCCAGCCAGACCCAGCCGGACCCAGCCATACCCAGCCATACTCAATCGTACTCAGTCATACCCGGTCATACTCAGCCATACCCATCCATACTCAGCCATACCCAGCTGTACCCAGCCATACCCAGCCTTACCCAGCCTTACCCAGCCTTACCCAGCTTGACCCAGCCATACCCAGCTGGACCCAGCCATACCCAGCCATACTCAATCATACCCAGTCATACCCAGCCATACTCAGCCATTCCAAGCCATCCCATCTATACCCAGCCATACTCAGCCGTACCCATCCATACTCAGCCGTACCCGGCCATACTTATTCATGCCCAGCCATCCTCATCCACGGCTCATCCATCCCCATTCATGCTCATCCATGCCACATCCATGCCACTTCAGTGCCTCACAAAAGTGTAATAGGTAGTCAAATTAGATTTGAAACTTATGTCCCTAGAACACCTGATGCACCTGGTGCTCCCTGCATGTTGGGCCTTTGTATGTGGCCACACTGTGGAAATGTCTCACACATGTGATAGTGCCGTACTCAGGAGGAGTAGGAGAATCTATTTTGGGGTGTAATTTTTGGTATGTACATGTTATGTGTTAGAAATATTGTGTAAATGGACAACGTTGTGTAAAAAAAATGCGTTTTCATTTTCTTTACACATTTTCCAAAAACTTGTAGAAAAAAATTACATGTTCAAAGGACTCGATATGGCTCATAGATTATACATTGGCTTGTTTTCCAAAATTGGGTAATTTTTGGTGCATTTTCATTATCCTGGTTCTCCAGGGCCTTCAAAAGTGTAAGAGGTAGTCAAGAAATTATATGTGTAATTTATGCTCCAAGAACACCTGATGGCGCTCCCTGCATGTTGGGCCTCTGTATGTGGCCACACATGTGGTATCGCCATACTCAGGAGGAGTAGTAGAATTTGTTTTAGGGGGTAAATTGTGCTATGCATATGATGTGTGTGAGAAATAACCTGCTATTGTAACAATTTTGTGAAAAAAAAAAAAGAAAATCTTGATTTTGCAAAGAATTGTGGGAAAAAAATACAACTTCAAAAAACTCACCATGCCTCTTACTAAATACCTTGGAATGTCTACTTTCCAAAAAGGGGTAATTTGGGGGGTATTTGTACTTCCCTGGCTTGTTAGGGTCTCAAGAAATGAGATAGGTCGTCAGTACTTCAGGTGTGATCAATTTTAAACTTTCACAAACACCAAATAATATACACCAATTTGGGTTATTTTTACCAAAGATATGTAGTGGTATAAATTTTGGCCAAAATATATGAAGAAAAATTACTAATTTGCAAAATTTTATAACAGAAACAAAGAAAAATGCTTTTTTTACAGAATTTTCGGCAGCCAGCAGTCACCATCACCCAGCAGTGATTAAATACCACCAAAAGAAAGCTCTATTTGTCTGGAAAAAAAAAGGACAAAAATGTCAAATAGGTACAGTGTTGCATGACAGTAATTGTCATTCAAAACGTGAGAGCACCAAAAGCTGAAAATTGGTCTGGTTATTAAGAGGGTTTAAGTGCCCAGTGGTCAAGCATCACCTCGAGACAGCAGCCACTCCTATACTGCTCTCTGAAAAGGTACCCACTAGGTCGCTTTTCACATGGTCGGCAAGGGTTGTCGCACCATGTGAGAAAGCCCTTAATAAAAAACAAAAAATTTCAAGAAGACAATGTTGTACTTTAAAGCAGAACCCTGGTATGTAAAAAAAAGTAAGCTGTGTGCCTTGCCAGTATTTTTTCATTCATGATGGTCAGGTGTAACTGCTCTTTTACTACATACTATAGTTTATTTGGAATGAGGATCGTGTAATTTACAGTGCTTTCCTCCTTCCGCTCAGGCAGACAGCTGTCATATTTGTTATTTTTAGACTTCATTTTCAGCTATAATCCACAGCACTGTATTTTTATGTTGGCTGGAAGCAGTTGTGGTTTGTTAAAAATATTATATTCTGCCTGTAGTAATTATTTCCAGAGTGTTTGATAACATTAATTTCATGCTTATGGATGCTGTACATGATTTTGAAACATAATAAGCCAAAGTAACAGCTTTTTTTTTTTTATGAAGTTATGATTGTTTTCCTTTTTTGAGTGCACAACATAAAAATAATAGAATACTACAGCTATGGCAACATATTTTTAAACTATCTTACACTGAAGTTTTACATCTTAATTTTACACATATATCCAAGCAGTAATATGGCTGCCCATTGATATACCTCCTGTGAAAGATCTTCTCTAGCAAAATATGATATCGCCTTACAACCATTTATGCACATTTATGCACCTCACTGTTCTTTAAAATATCTTAGTGCAGATTTTTTTTTTGCAACAAAAATACATGGATAGTAGGTTATACGGTTTCCAATAGCACAGTTTACACCAGTGTGGTCAGTTCCAGTGTGTTCCAGTTCCAGAAAAATAAAGTAGAACATGCTGCATTTTTTCTGCACTAAACTGTACTGGAATGCAGTAAAACACATCAAAAATGCACCTAAACACCGCAAAAAACACCGGAATTCACATGCCCTTATTTAATTGCTGGCCAACTGTATACTGTACATATACGGCGGGGACTCTCCTGCACTGAATCATGTACCTAGTACGTGATCCAGCACTTTTGGGTAGGGGGCGCCGCCAGCGGCCTGCTCCCGCAGTTATTATTCAGTCTTTTTTTGTTAATAGCACAAAAAATAAAAACAGGCAGAGGTGATCAAATACCACCAAAAGAAAGCTTTATCTGTGCGAAAAAAAGGACATAAATTATTTGGGTACAGTGTTGCAATTGTCAATTAAAGTACTGCAGTGTGTTATCGCAAAAAAAAAATGGCCTGTTCATGAAGGGGGGTAAATATTCCAGGGCTGAAGTGGTTAAAGTGCAAAAAAATTGCACCCAAATGCATCAAAAATACACATGCAGAAATGCATCCATAATGTATCTAGACTGTGTTTCTATGGTGTGAACTGGCCCGTAAAGCAGAACACCACTTGAAAAGGGAAGTTCCGTTCATCCTGCTCCTAGGCAAGCGGAGCAGAAATTTGCCCCCCTTCCCACCTGCAACCTCCTGGGACATGTCACCTTTGAGAAAGCGCAGCATGCCTCACACATACTGATCCCCTTGACAACATCTTTTTAGATGAAATGCATGTTGGGGCGGGACGGAGCTTGTGCTGACGTCACCCACGGTTAGCTGGAGCTGGCACCAGGGACATTTTCCTATACATTGTATGATCACAAGAAAGCATTTTGTAAATAGTTTTGAAACAACCACACACAAACAAATGTACCCGGCAATGGTAATAAAACTAGCATAGTTAGCGAGATAAGCTTTTAAGAGGAAGTAAAGCCTCCTTTAAAAAAAAAAAACGGAACCTGCAAGGCAAAGGCATAATGAGCTAGTATGCATAGCATACTACCTCATTATGAATAACTTACCTGGGAACGAAGCCCCCGAAGCGACCCTCGTCCACGTCCTCCTCCGCCGCCATCAATCCCGGAGTGACTTCCGGGTCTCGCTGCTCCATCGCTGTCATTCGCTGGAGTCGCGATGACGTCACTCCCGCGCATGCACACGAGAGCGGCATATCGTCGTGATCTTTAGCATGCTCAGTGCGCCTGCGCGCCGTTGTCTACGGCGCATGCGCCGTAGACAGCGGTGCCTGTTTTTTTCTAAATATCTCCTAAACCATGTAGGTTTAGGAGATGTTTATTGGACCTACAGGTAAGCCTTAATCTAGGCTTACCTGTAGGTCAAAGTGGTTTGTAAGGGTTTACAACCACTTTAATAACTATTTGAAACAGTAATACACTATCAGAGTTTTCTCCACCTGTTGAGCCACCTTTGAGGGACAAGAGGGGTATTACACAGCCTCATACCGACGTGAAGTGCCATCTAATGTTATTTGATTGGATGACCCATTGATTTACATTTTTATGCTATGTCAGACCTCCTATACAGTAACTTGTGGTCTTTCGTTCTGTAAAGAGGCTGGATGTACATAGGTGGTGGGCTCACTGATCACAATGTGTTGTTGTCACATTTAGGAATGATGGGCACTATTTCGTGAGCATAGTGGATAGAGGATCGGATGCATTCTCGTGGTCTCAAGAATATATTTGTGGACTTTAATTAGTTGTTTTGCAACACTGGACTTCATAATTTAATTTATTTCATGTGATTTTAAATTTTTTGGTGAACACAATATATGTTAACTTATGCTTTACTTACATAGCGCAACAATGTTTGCATACGTTTAACCACTTTCAGACCGGACCATTTTGATGGCTTAAGACCAGAGCACTTTTTGCGATTCGGCACTGCGTCGCTTTAACTGACAATTGCGCGGTCGTGTGACATGGCTCCCAAACAAAATTGACGTCCTTTTTTTCCCACAAATAGAGATTTCTTTTGGTGGTATTTGATCACCTCTGCGGTTTTTATTTTTTATAAACAAAAAAAGAGTGACAATTTTGAAAAAAAACACATTATTTTTTACTTTTTGCTAAAATAAATATCCCCCAAAAATATATAAAAAAATGTTTTCCTCAGTTTAAGCCGATATGTATTCTTCTACATATTTTTGGTAAAAAAAATCGCAATAAGCGATTATTGATTGGTTTGCGCAAAAGTTATAGCGTTTACAAATAGGGGATTGTTTTATAGCATTTTTATTAATATTTTTTTTTTTACTAGTAATGGCGGCGATCAGCGATTTTTATTGTGACTGCAACATTATGGCGGACACATTGGAAATTTTTGACACATTTTTGGGACCATTGTCATTTATACAGCAATCAGTGCTATACAAATGCACTGATTCCTGTGTAAATGACACTGGCAGTGAAGGGGTTAACCAGGGGGTTGCAGTGTAGGTGTTAAGTGTGTCCTAGGGGCGTGCTACTAACTGTGGGGGGTGTGGCTGTGTGTTACTGATCACTGATCTCTGCTCCAATCACAGGGAGCAGAGATCAGTGTCACTTGTTGCTAGGCAGAACGGGGAGATGCTATTTACTTCTGCATCTTCCAGTTCGTCCTCCCCATGAGACGATCGCGGGTGTCCCCGTGGCGATCGAGTCTGCGACCGGACTCACAGGGGTCCCGACCGTGCCATTCTGCCGATGTACATTGTCATGCGCCGGTCAGGAAGCGGTTAACTAATGCCTCACACAGACGCAGTGGGAAACCAGCTGTGAAAAAACAGGAACTAACAGCCGGCTTCCCACAAGCAAGATGGCAGCACCAGGGACCCAAAGGCTAGTGAAGAACTGACCGCAGTGATGACAGGATAAGATCACAGAGCTGGTAAGTGTCTGTATATTAAAAGTCAGAAGCTACAGTATTTGTAGGTGTTTATAACTGACCAGAGCTCCTCTTTAATTAAGGCCAAATGAAAGAAAAACCACAACAGCTTTGAGTTTTACTTTGGTAGCTAGTGTCAAGAATGTAGGTCACAGGGGCTCAGTGTAATTTCTTACCTCAGATTGTGGCTACTAAAAATGTTAAAAGTATTTCTGTAATGAAAAAAATTTCACTATAACAATATAAATATAGCCATCAGAAAAAAACATATTTTAATCTGATAAAACCCATTATTTCTTGAGTTAAACCTTGCCTAGCTTAAGGAATTACTATGCATTTATTCTGCTATAAAACAATTATGAAAGCTTTCAAGCATGCAGAACACTTTTTAACTTGGCAGAAACATTTCTCACAGACACAACCTTCTTCTTACAAATAAAGGGTTACTTCTAACTTGACTGACAGACAGCCGCTCACCATTGACTACGTTCTACAATACACCTTGCCTGGAGGCTTGTATAATCCTGAACAGAGACCTCCTACAGACACATAGACATTAAACTGATGTTTTACTCATAAACAGAATTGCAGCCATCAGCAATCTATGTCAAATATTTAAATGACTGGCCCCATAAGCCAAGTGCTGGTTTATTAAAACAGTACAGTTTAGCAGTTGAATGCCATTGTTGTTGTTATCTTTAGGCATTCTTAAGATTAAAAGAAGCAATATCAGTGAAATCCTAAGGTCATCTTTAGGCCCCTCATAGGTGGATTTGGTTGTGATCAACAGGGGATCTGTGAGCATATCTCCTGCTGATCAGAGCAGAGTAGGTGGGTGACACGTTCATGTCCGTACCATTTTTGCAGAGTGGACATGGACAGAGCCCTCAGTGTTGTATGGGCAACCAGGAGTAAACAGACTCCACTGCCAGTTTACAGTGGGCTACCTTCGATCCACTCCGCATAAACAGAAGAAGATGTTGTCCTCTACCGTTATTTTTTAGTGGGCCCGATCGGACCAAAGGTAGGTAGGTGTAAACGGACCATTTACATCACCCTTTCTATAGGACCTTCCGATTAAGTCTGCCTGAAAAACTAACATACGAACCTGATCAGAACACCCATCTGAGGTGGGGGCGTGGCTACCGCGCAACTGCATAGACGTGTGACTGCATAGCTCCGGTCCAGGCACGGGAACCACCAGCTACTAGGACGACACTGACCGTTATTTCCTCCACCACAGTCTGCCTAAAGGTCCCAGGACACCTCAGGGATGACCCGCAAGCGAAAAGACAAACCCCAGCCCAAGATATTGGACGATTTCTACCCGCCGAAAGGCTGCGGGCCTATCCAAGATGGTGCCGACACGGAGAATGTCTCACCATCCTCTTCATGCAGCTTGCGCTCAGCAGCAAGCCCAGGATCGCTCAACAGCATGGCGCAGACACCCCTCCAGCCTCCACTCCTATAACTCGCAGCCCAGCGAAGTCCAAACCTCGCCTGGAGAACAGCACACAGATGAGCACCGTACACAACACAATGGAGGACACGAGGGAACTGATAGACCCCTTCACCTCATTCCCCACGTCAGGCCAGCCCGTCTCTGACACAACGCTCAAGGACATGCTTGTGTCCCTCCTCAGCTCCATGCACACTGACCTGATGCAGTGTATGCAGAACTTTAAAACAGACATAGGAGACTTAGCAGGATGGGTGGATCATATTGAGGGGAAAATGGGAGAATTCACCACATCCCACAACACTCTGATTGATGCACATGCGGATCACTCAGATGAAATCTCCTGGCTCAGCGCAAAGGTCACTGACCTTGAAGATAGGTCAAGGAGAAATAATTTCAAAATTAGAGGGGTCCCTGAGTCCATTCTCACACCACAGCTTCAGCAATATGCTCGCGACCTGCTGAAACAGTTCCTTCCTTTAGTTCCTGAGGCAGAAATGCAAGTAGACCGCATCCATAGGCTACCGAAGCCATCTCACCTCCCAGACAACATTCCCAGAGATGTCCTGATGCGTGTCCATTTTTATCAAGTGAAGGAACAGCTAATGACAGCGTTCCTCAAAGCCCAACAACCTCCAGAACAGTTCTGCCATATCCAACTTTTTGCGGACGTATCGCAATTTACAAATCACTCCTGCCGACGAGACTAAGGTACTGTCATCACCCGCACCCCTCATGCACACATGGCGCTTAAGATAGTCTCTCTTAATGTGAATGGTCTCAACCATCCAGCTAAAAGGGCCTCAGTCTGGAAGGAGGCGCCTAAACTCCAGGCTGATGTCCTCTGCATTCAAGAGACTAATTTCCTTGCAGATAAGCCTCCCCGTTTTAGCCACAAGCAATTCCCCTACATTTTCTTGGCCTCAGCTCCCTCCAAAAAGAAAGGAGTCCTCATAGCCGTCAGAGATTCAGTTTCATTCTCCCTACAGACCACACATGCCGACCCAGAAGGAAGATACCTTATACTTATTGGCAAACTCAACAACAACCCTTTTACCATTGTCAACCTATATTTCCCCCGAATTCCCATCAACTTCGATTCCTGAAGAGGCTCTACAACAAGATTGCCACACTAAAACAAGGCTCCTTAATTGTATGCGGCGACCACAACCTAACTGTTGATCACACGATCGACTCCTCTTCTGACTCTAAACGCTCGATCCCTCAGCTTTAAAACTTACTTCACTCAGAGGATGTCTTTGATGTGTGGAGATGTCAACATGCAAACAAGAGGGACTACACCTTCCACTCCACCCGACATAATTCCTACTCAAGGATAGACATGATTTTTGTAGACAAACGACTTCTACAGGCGGTGTCCTCCTCCACCATCCATGACATCACATGGTCCGATCACGCGCCTGTTTCAATTACAGTGATGGAGGGGCACACACCTAGCCCTGCCTACATATGGCGGGCCAATTCTCAAATTTTTCAGATGCCCAACCATGTGGCAACAATAACAAAAAGCCTGTCTAACTTTTTTGAAGATAATAGTGGTTCTGTTTCAGACCCCACAATGTTATGGTGTGCCCATAAGGCATTTATTAGAGGTATAATTTTGCAGATCTGTGCAAGGGAAAAGAGGCAGAGGAATCACAAACTAGAACAACTCCTGAGTAGTATTAAATCGCTAGAATCACAGAATAAATCCACCCCTAACGCGGAAATTGCACAACTGCTGTCCCAACAACGCTCTGAGCTCAGAACTCTTCTCATTGAGCAACACGCTAAATGTTTCCAATATTTTAAACTGAACCATTATGCCTCGGGCAACAGGGCGGGCAAATTTCTGATCCAAAGACTTAAATCAGCTAGGGTCAAAACAAAAATTCCATTTCTCTTACACCCAACTAAGCAACACAAGATATTTAACCCCAAAGATATATTGTAACACCCCTCAACCAACAGATGAAGCTATTCAAGCCTTTCTGGCAAATATCAACCTTCCATTACTATCTCAGTCCCAACTACAATCCCTTAATTCTCCCATCACAGAACGTGAGATCAAAGAAACTATCAAAACTCTTCCATTAGGTAAGTCCCCAGGTCCTGACGGGCTCCCGAATGATTACTATAAATTCTTCCAGAATAATCTAACACCAACTCTCAAGGAAGTGTTCAGTGCTGCAATGTCCTCTGCCTCTTTTCCCGCCGAGATGCTTAAGGCATATATAGTTATGATTCCCAAACCTGGTAAAGAATCTACTAACCCAGCGAATTTTAGACCGATATCTTTACTCAACACCGGTGTTAAGCTTTATGCTAAGATTCTGGCTCATAGACTGCTACCTATTCTCCCCCTTCTTATTGGCCCAGACCAATCAGGCTTCACACAGGGGGAGACTAACTTCAGACGCCACCAGGCACGTACTAGGGGTTGTTCAGTGTGCCAAATCCTGTCGAACGCCTTCTCTGCTCCTCTCCTTGGATGCGGAGAAGGCGTTCGACCGGATTCATTGGGGATATATGAATCATGCCCTACAGAAATTCGGGTTTTCAGGGCCCATTCTCTCGGCCATATTGGCTCTTTATTCCTCTCCTTATGCCCAAGTGTACACCTCTAACATGCTCTCAAACACCTTTTCAATTTCAAATGGCACTAGACAGGGGTGTTCTCTGTCCCCATTTATCTTTAATCTCCTTATTGAGCCACTGGCCGAGAGGATCAGGTCCCACCCAGATATCAGAGGCTTCCCTATCCACGGGAAGTCTCATGATATAAATCTATTTGCGGATGACATCATTTTGTTTCTGACCTCCCCCTCTACATCCCTTCGTTATGCCTACGATACTCTTACCGAATTCAGTAATATATCTTTCTACAAAGGTAATTTCACAACATCAATTATACTTGACTTAGGTATCCCACACACTTTGAAATGTCAACTCCAAAATACCTTCCCTTATTCATGGAGCAGATCTCACATCACCTACTTAGGCATTAAACTTACCTCAGACCCACTACATCTGGCAGAAACCAATTACTCTGCCTTACTTAATAAACTAACCGTAGAAACTAATAGACTCTCAAATGTGGAACTATCATGGTACGGACGCCTAGCGGCGTTTAAAATGTTAATCCTCCCCCAAATACTCTATGTGTTTAGAACACTTCCCATTCCTCTCCCAAATCCATACCTCAAAAAACTCAATGCCCTTCTAGCCAACTTTATTTGGAAAACAAAAAGACCAAGATGCTGCAAACGACTACTGACCAAACATCGCCTGGCGGGTGGCATGGGCTTAGTTGACATCCAAGACTACTACCGGGCCTCTCTTTTAACACAGCTCAAAAGCTGGATTGATCCAGCGACCCATTCCATATGGAGGGACATCGAACTGTCTCTAGTCCCGACTCCAGACCTAAAATCCCTCCTCCTCTTAGACATCTGGAAACCCCTACCCTTACGAGACTTATCCCCCACCATCCAAGCCTCTCTGTTCCACCTCCCAATCAAATAGGTGTCCCGATGCCCATTACAATTCTTTCTCAAATTATTCCTAATCTTTCCACCCAAAGCTGGCTTAGTAAAGGAATTAAGATCATAGATGACCTTTATCAGAACAATATCCTTCTCTCATTTGCCTCCCTTCAAAAAGAATTCTCACTTCCTCACTCCGACTTATACAAGTATATTCAAGTCTCACACTTTCCTAAATCGCTCAGGTCACACAAGGTTCATTTTCCTACAGCGGTGTGGTATTTCTACAATACCAACCCCACCCCTCCAAAGGGAATTTCCCTGTTCTACAACCATTTCCAACAAAAACTGTCATTCACAAAATCACAACCATTTGAGAAATGGGAGAAGGATCTTGACATAAATATTACAGTCCCCCAGTGGCAACACACACTTTGGTCGCTCTACAAGGCATCCAGGTGCGTTAACCACTGGGAGCTATCACAAAAAATAACACTTGGATGGTATCTTACACCCTATAGGATATCCAAGTTCGGACCCAACTGTTCCCCACTATGTTGGAGGAACTGTGGAACGATAGGTAATCTACTTCACATGCTATGGACTTGCAGACACTTAACTAGCTTCTGGAATTCCATATTTAAACATATCTCGGGAATCACAGGTGTCTTGACCCGACCTAACCCCTCCTTAGCTATATTAAACGTGGGTATTGATATTTTCCCCCCAGATTTCAGAACGGTAGTAACTCACATCCTCCTAGCTGCTAGAATGCAAATTGCAAGAAATTGGAAAACAGATAAGGCACCAAATGTATCAGAAGTATTGATTACCACACAATCTCACTATGTATACGAATCGCTACTAGCCACTAGAAATGGCAACAAACACAACATTGACAAACAGTGGAAAATCTGGTCAACCTGGTTTAAAAGCAACACATACATTGGTACACATGGTACATTATCCTACTGTTAATGACTGAATGAATATACAGCTTTTATACGTGCTCTATTTGTCCGACATGTTTTATACGTACGCAGGCCGACCTTCTTCCCCCCTCCTCACCCCCCCCTTCTCTCCTTTCTCCCTCTATCTCTTCCCCTTTCTACCCCCCCCCCTAAAATACCCCCGCACCTAGTAAGTAATGCCATTAAACTTATTTGATGATTGATGTTTAAGCAGTTTTTAGGTCCTGTTGGATGTTTTTTTTTTTTTTTATTCAGATAAGGTTCAATGCATGTTTGGTCTATGTAATCCATGTATTGCTTACTTCTCTGTATACCTTTTATCTTTTTGTACTACTCTGTTAAAAACTTTTTTTTTTCAATAAAAACTAATTAAAAAAAAAAAGAACACCCATGTGAGGGGCCTTACACTCCAAAAATAAAAATGTGTAATTAAGTGTATGACATACTAGCTATTGCCCCTAGATTACCTTAAATATTAAATAAGCCTTTAGGCCTGTTCATATCTGTATGTTTCCCATACAAATATGAGCAGGCCCCACTTTTTATACACAAACCATTATCAGAATGTTTTGCACCTATTGCACATATATAATAAAGCACCTTCAATGGTATATTTAACAGCTTGCTGCACGGCCACCATACATTTACTGTGGAAGAATGCCATGGGCAGGCTGGTTAATGTACAGGTCTGGTATGGATTTTAAAGGGGAACCCCACGGCAAAATTGAAAAAAAATTGCATCAGGGTACCCCCAAAATCCATACCAGACCCTTATCCAAGCATGAGACTGGGCAGGCTGCAGGAAAAGGGGGGGGCGAGAGAGTGCCCCACCCTCCTGAACTTTAACAAGGTGGCCCCCAGATCTCGCCCCCCCTATGTGAATGGGTAGGGGTACATTGTGCCCCTACCCATTCACCAAAAGAAGTGTCAAGAAAGTAAAAACGACAGGACAGGAGAAAAAAAAGTGTCCTGCGATGTCCATCCATCTTCAATCATGCCCGTCCCCCGAAAAATAGAGAAAAAGAAAGCTCCGCCCGATGGGAGGTGTCCAGCCGATTGCTGTTTCTTGGCTGTGACAGCTGTTATATAGGCAAGGGTAGGGCCTTCATGTGATGTCAGAGGGGGTGGGGTCACCCGTTTATGTCACCGGGTGACCCCACCCTTGCCTATATAACAGCTATTACCGCGACAGCAGTCGGCGGGACACCTCCCATCGAGGCAGAGCTTTTTTTTCTATATTTTTCGGGTCCAGGCGTGATTGAATATGGATGGACAACGCAGGACACTTTTTTTTTTAATAAAGAAATTGTCAAAAACTATCTCCTGTCGTTTTTACTTTTTTTGACACTTTTTTTGGTGAATGGGTATGGGTACAATGTACCCCTACTCATTCACATGGGGGAGTGGGATCTGGGGGCCCCCTTGTTAAAGGTGGCTTCTAGTTTCCGATAAGCCCCCTACAGACCCCCACAACCACTGGGCAAGGGTTGTGCGGATAAGGCCCATTAACATTGGGACAAGGTGCTTTGGGTGGGACCCCAAAGCACCGTCCCCATGTTCAGGGCATGTGGCCTGGTACGGTTCAGGAGGGGGGGGCGCTCTCTTTCCTGCAGCGTTCTAGGTTGCATGCTAGAAAAGGAGTCTGGAATGGATTTTGGGGGGACCCCCACGCAATTTTTTCTATTACATTTTGGCGTGGAGTTCCCCTTAATATCCATACTAGACCTGAAGGGCCTGGTATGGACTGGGGGGAACCCATGCTGTTTTTTTTAATGATTTGTTATGTATATTGCCGGAATCCAGCAATACATTACAGCCGCAAACAACTTTTTCCTTTAGAAATTTCATTTTTATGCAGTACTGTTAAAAACATGGGAAAGATTCGCTACTTTACAGGCAGACTAAGGGGACCCCTAGGCACGATATTTAAAGGAATATTTCATGTTTATTGTTTCACTTTATTTTTCAAATTTAAATCTTTATTTATTTTAAGGGAAGCAGGGAATACACTCTACAATCATCACATCTCACATAATATCCACATCTATAAATACCCGTCTGGTATCCGATTAAGTCTATTACCAAAACATATAACCCCACACAATAAATACGCCAGACTCAACTGTCTCTTTCTAGTTTCATAAATAAACATAAGATGTAATATCTACTACCCCTTACCCAGGACTCAAGCTTATCACATGCTCTGCCCTGAGGTTTCCTCCTTATATATTCGTAGAGTGTTACAACCCTCTCTTACCCCTATATTTTATAAACCACAAAACCAAACAAAAACAAACCCCCCAAAAAAAAATGAAACCCCCCCCCAAAAAAAAAATATATATATATATATAAAATAAAAAAAATAAAATAAATAAAAATATACAAAAAAATAAAAAAATATATAAAACCTCCCTGCACGAGAGTCTTTCTCTCTCTCTCTCAATAGATTCTCCTAATTATTTTCAATTATCCAGATTTACATCTATAAGATTTCTCCCCTCCTCTGTATTAATATAGAGGTTCCATAAAGACCATGTTTCCAGATATCTCCCTCTTTTCTGTCGGGATGACCATACCAGATCCTCCATATAATTTAATTGTTCTACCCTTTTGAGCCACGTTCCTACTGTTGGTGATTGTGTCTGCTTCCACATAAGTGGAATACAAGATCTAGCTGCGTTCAAAAGATGGCACAGGACGGTTTTCTTATATATTTTAGTAGAAATTCTCGTGTCCTGTAATAGGAAAAAGGACGGTTCTTCCGGTAGCTCTTGGTCACTAAATGTTTGGGAAATTCTCCGTACTTTTTTCCAGAAGTCCCTTATTCTAGAACAGGACCAGAAAATATGCCCTAGCGTCCCTTCTTCTTCTCCATCTTCTCTATTGTTTCACTTTAAAGTGGATGTAAACCCAACATTTTTTATTTATTTTTTTGATGTCATAATGTAGAGAATAATATTTCCTTTCATTTGAGCCCAGTCTTGTCACACAGATTTACTCAAGGCCTGAGCAATCCTCTTTTATTGTTCAGTTAGAGAAGTCTTGACAAAGTCTGGAAAACTTTGTCAAAAACGCCCCCTTGCTGTGAGTGACAGGTGATTTACATATCTCATGCACTAGCCTGAGACAGGTAATCATCAGATCACTGGATGTTCTACTCTGCCCAGCTCTGACTACATACATGTCCCCTAAATCACTTGTCTGTCTATAGTCTGCTGACTGTTTTCTGCATCCCATGATGAGAAACATCCAGTCAAAACACAGTAAAGCTGGGAGAGCTGGAGGGGAGGGGGATGTGAATTGTGAACTTTTTACACAGGATGTGTCTGTCTCAGGCTAGTGCATGATATGTAAATCACTTGTCACTCACAGCAAGGGGGCGTTTTTTGACAAAGTTTTCAAGACTTTGTCAAGATTTCTCTAACTGAACAATAAAAGAGGATTGCTCAGGCCTCGAGTAAATCTGTGTGGCAAGACTGGGCTCAAATGAAAGGAAATCGTATTCTCTACATTATGATCCACTTTAAGCATTATTAACCACCTCAATACAGGGCACTTACATCCCCTTCCTGCCCAGACCAATTTTCAGCTTTCAGTGCTCTCACACTTTGAATGACAATTACTCAGTCATGCAACACTGTACCCATATGAAATTTGCGTCCTTTTTTTCACACAAATAGAGCTTTCTTTTGGTGGTATTTAATCACTAGTGTTTTTTTTTTTTTTCTGCTATAAATAAAAAAAGACCGTAAATTTTGTGAGAAAAAAATACTTTTTCTTTGTTTCTGTCATACAATTGAGCAAATTAGTAATTTTTATTCATAAATGTTGGCCAACATGTATACTGCTACATAGCTTTGGTAAAGAAAAAAAAAATTGTGTATATTATTTGGTCTTTGTCAAAGTTATAGAGTCTACAAACTATGGGGCCAATCGCTGAAAATTTATCACATCTGATCAGGCCTTCTTGAGACACTAACAAGTCAGGAACGTACAAATACCCCCCAAATGATCCCTTTTTAGAAAGTAGACATTCCAAGGTATTAAGTAAATAGCATGGTGAGTTTTTTTAAGTTGTAATTTTTTTCCACAATTCTTTGCAAAATTAAGATTTTTTTTTTTTTTTTTTAGCAGGTTATTTCTCACACACAGCATATGCATACAAAAAATACACCCCCAAAGACATTCTGCTACTCCTTCCGAGTATGGCAATGCCACTTTTGTGAGACTTTTACACAGTGTGGCCACATACAAAAGCCCAACATTGAAGTAGCACCTTCAGGCGCTCTATGAGCATAAATGACACATCTCATTTCTCAACCACCTATCACATTTTTGAAAACGCATTTTTTTTACACAAAGTTGTCAATTTATAAGATATTTCTAAAACATAGCATGTATATAGCAAAAACGACACCCCAAAATACATTCTACTACTCCTCCTGAGTATGGCAATACCACATGTGTGAGATTTTTACACAGCCTGGCCACATACAGAGGCCCAATATTGAAGTAGTACCTTCAGGCGTTCTAGGAGCATAAATTACACATCTCATGTGTAACATGTCATGTGTGACAGGTACTCATTTCATTCCTACCCATCACACTTTTGAAGGTCCTTGAGCACCAGGACAGTGGAATTACCCACAAAATGGGAAAGCCATTTTTGAAAGCAAACACCCCAACGTATATTCTAGGAGGCATAGAATAGTACTTGGGTACTCTGATGGGCTGGAGACAGGTACTTGGGTACTCTGATGGGCTGGTGACAGGTACTTGGGTAACTTGATGAGCTGCAGACAGGTACTCGGGTACTCTGATGGGCTGGTGACAGGTACTTGGTTACTCTGATGGGCTGGTGACAGGTACTCGGGTACTCTGATGGGCTGGTGACAGGTACTCGGGTACTCTGATGGGCTGGTGACAGGTACTCGGGTACTCTGATGGGCTGGTGACAGGTATTTGGGTACTCTGATGGGCTGGTGACAGGTACTCAGGTACTCTGATGGGCTACAGATAGGTACTCAGGTACTCTGATGGGCTGGTGACTGGTATCCGGGTACTCTGAAGGGTGGTGACAGGTACTCAGGTACTCATATGAACTGTGACAGGTACTCAGGTACTCAGATGGACTGTGACAGGTACTCGGGTACTCAGGTGAACTGTCACAGTCCATCTGAGTACCTGAGTACCTGTCACAGTTCATATGAGTATCGAGTACCTGAGTACCTGTCACCACCCTTCAGAGTACCCAGATTCCAGTCACCAGCCTCCAGGTACTCGGGTACTCAGATGAGCTGTGACAGGTACTCGGGTACTCAGATGAACTGTGACAGGTACTCAGGTATTCGGGTATTCAGATGAACTGTGACAGGTACTCGGGTACTCAAATGGACTGTGACAGGTACTCAGGTACTCAGATGAACTGTGACAGGTAGTCGGGTACTCAGATGGACTGTGACAGGTACTCGGATGGACTGTCACAGGTACTTGGGTACTCAGATGAACTGTTACAGGTACTCAGGTACCCATTTAGAGACTGTGACAGGTACTCTGGAACTCAGATGGACTGTTACAGGTACTCGGGTACTCAGATGAACTGTGACAGTTACTCGGATGGACTGTGACAGGTACTTGGGTACTCAGATGAACTGTGACAGGTACTCAGATGGACTGTGACAGGTACTCAGGTACCCATTTAGAGACTGTGGCAGGTACTCTGGAATTCAGATGGACTGTTACAGGTACTCGGGTACTCAGATGAACTGTGACAGTTACTCGGATGGACTGTGACAGGTACTTGGGTACTCAGATGAACTGGGACAGGTACTCAGATGGACTGTGACAGGTACTCAGGTACCCATTTAGAGACTGTGACAGGTACTCTGGAACTCAGATGGACTGTGACAGGTACTCGGGTACTCAGATGGACTGTGACAGGTACTTTGATGGGTGGTGACAGGTACTTTGATGGGTGGTGACAGGTCCTCTTTATTGGTGGGAAATCAGTGTGATTGGTGTACACTGTAAGCAGTAACAAGATGTTACCGCAATCTCCTTCTCACACATGATCAGTGTGAGGAGGAGAACCCGGTAACATCTCATTACCGCTCTATGCCATTGGCCGCCGACCAATGGCTGTTTACCAGCGTCAGTGACAAGCAGTGTTCCCGGGAACACGCTGCCACCGACGTGCAGGCACGCATTCGCCCTGCAAATTGGGGCAGTACCATCTGTGATCGGCCGATCACATGGTAAACAGCCATGCCCAATGGCTTTTCACCCCCCTGGGTGGCGAGTGGTGTCTCCATGACACGCCGCCACCAAAGGTACAGGGCTGCGTGCACACGATCTCGTGCATGCCCTGTTCAAATGGACAGACGTCATATGACGCCTGCCCAGATAAAGAGCCGCGTCGCCTGGCCGGGCGGCAAGCAGTTAAACTGACTGCTCCTGAAAAAACGGACGTTTTAAAACCTTTTTCTTTTTGCATTGATACATGTCCACTGGGGCAGTACCCGCATCCCCAAACACTTTTTATGGCAATAACTTGCATATAAGTTTTTAAAATTAACACTTTTGATTTTTCACATTCGTATACCATAGACTTTAATAGTGTTCGCATACATTTTTGTCTGTTCGCATGTTCTGGTGCGAACCGAACCGGGGGTTGTTCGGCTCATACTTATTTATAACTGTGGGGGGAGTGGACTGACTGGGAGTACAGAGAGATCGCTGTTCCTGATCACTAGGAACAGACGAAATCACTGTACTCTCCTGTCAGTCGTTCGGCCTCTCTGAGGAGCGATCGCGGGTGGCCAGCGGACATCATGAATTTTGGAATCTGAAAGCCTCCTTTAAGAAAGGGTGCCCCTGGATCTCATTCCCCCATGTGAATGAGTATGTAAATGAGTATGGGGTACATTTTACCCATACCCATTCACCCTCAAAAAAGCATTGTAGTTTAAAGAAAAAACATGAGATGGTTATTGGCAAGTCCTTAAAAATGAATAATATCCTCCTTGGTAGCATCAATGTCAATCACGATGTCCATCGCCTCTGCCGACCCGTTACAAAAAAAACTTCTCCACCAATGCTTGCTCCCATCGTGGCCATTAGGTGACGTCACACGAAGACCAGCCCCGCTGTGTGATGTCACAGCATCGGTGAAGGAGGTTTTTTTGTTTAACTACTTCCCGCCTGCCCTATAGTAAAATGACGACAGACGGGATTCCCTCTTATTCTGGGGCAACATCATATGACATTGCCCCAGTGTCACCAATCTTGTGCACCTGTGGAGGGGTGCAGCAGGGCGATCGTCATTGTGCCATGTCCCTAGGACACAGCACTACCCCAATCTGTGTAAAGAGCCGATGATGCGGCTCTTTACCCATGTGACCGGCTGTGTCCAATCACAGCCGATCACATGTAAACACGGAAGTGCCATTTATCGGAGACAAGAGAGTTGATCAGCGGCATCTCCTCGCAGAGGAGACTGTACAGATAATCAGTAGACATGTGCAATTCGTTTCGGTCTGAATACAAATTCCGACAAATTTTTGGTTATTCAGAGATTCAGATACATCCGAATCTCTGAATGAAATAGTAACAAATACAGTAGTAACTGATTTCAACAAAATCCATTAAAATGTGTTTAGTTTATTCGTCTTCTAATTAATTCAAACTTTTCAGAACAATTAAAGTTCGGATTGGACTGAAGGGCCTGGAATGTACTGGGGGGCACCCCACATCGTTTTTGTAAACCTTTTCTATTGCAGGGCAATGCTGGCATTCTCTTTACATGCATCTGTCAGTGGGGAAGCCAGCTGACAGATGATGAGTCATGGTTGTTAAGGATGCGGGCAGCTGGCTTTCCTGCCCGCTGCTTAACAACCATCTATTCTTCACACAGGATTTGAATCAATAGATCTTTTTTCGACCAATCAGAATTCTAATCATTCTGAAAATTTTTAATTTAGTAGAAAATTAATAAAGGAAACTAATTTTAACAAAAACTAAACAAATTTTTATGAAAACAAAACAAAACGAAAACAAATTCTGAAACCAAACTAAACAAATTCCTTAATGAAACGATACGAGTAACATAAAAAATCTATTTGAAACAAAACTAAACAAATGTTTCTGTTCTGCACAAGTTTATCAATCAGGCCATTGATCATAAGCCCCAGCAGTGCCCATCAGTGACACCAATCAGTGCCCATCAGTGATGCCAGTCAGTCCGGCCTTTCAGTGCCCATCAGAGCCTGCTCATCAGTGCCCATCAGTGCAGCCTATCCATGCCGTCTATCATTGCCCATAAGTGCCGCCTATCAGTACCCATCAGTGCCACCTATTAGTGCCCAGCAGTGTGGAATATTAGTGCCTCCTAATCAGTGCCGTCTCAGTGTACATCAGTGTACATCAATGAAGGAAAACAATTTGCAAAAAATAAAAACCCAGCATTGATTAAATACCATCAAATGAAAGCTCTATTTGTGGGTATGGGTATGGGCATTTGGGTACAGTGTTGCATGACTGCGGAATTGTCATTCAAAGTGTGACAGCGATGAAAGTTGGCCTGGGCAGGAAAAGGGTAAAAGTTCCCAGTATTGAAGCAGTAAATCATGATTGACGTTGGAGGTACCACGAGGAACATTATTCATTTTTAATAAAGGGCTTGTCAAAAACCATCTCGTGTTTTTTTATACACTACGCTACTTTTTTGTGGGTGAATGGGTAGGTACCCCATACTCATTCACATGGGGGGTTGGGATCTGGGGGTCGCCTTAAAGGGGGCTTCCGGATTCCGATTAGCCCCCAGCCCACAGACCCAAACAGCCATCGGCCAGGGTTGTGGAGAAGAGGCCCTTGTCCCCAGCACCCCCCCCCCCCAAGATGAGGGCATGTGGCCTGGTGTGATTCAAGAGGGGGGCGCTCTCGCCCATCCTCCCCCTTTCCTTACCTGCAGGGCTGCATGCTGGCTTTTGGGGGGGCACACCATTTTTTTTGTTGGCATGGGGCTTCCCCTCAAAATCCATATCAGACCGGGTGGTCTGGTATAGTCTCGGGGGGGGGGATCCCATGCTGTTATTTTATTTTTTCTATTTTGATGTGGGCCTGGTATGGACTTGGGAGGGGACCCCACACAGTTTAATTTGTGATTTTGCATTGCTAACATTGCACATACTTGACCTTGGAGTACTTGTTGCATGCCACAAGTCGGATCAGTTAAGACAATGATATGACTTGGATGGGACTTCCATTCAATTCTATGGGCTGAAATCGCACCCAAGTCAGACCAATGTAGGGCAGGAACCTTTTCCAAAGTCAGACAGACATAAGTCAGTCCAGTTAAGATGGCTCTCATAGGGAATCATTGTTTTCTACATGTCACATGACACATGCTCTCAAAGTCGGAGCTCATATTGCACCCGTGCGAACTGGGCCTTATGATAATAAACAACCAAGGGATGTCTAAAAGCAGATAAAAAAAAAGGGATAGGCCCACAAAAACAAAAAAAGCGAAGCAGTCCAACAGGAAAAAAACTAAGGGAACAACAAGGGAATGAAACAGCTGCTTAAAGAACCTTTCAGCCAAAACTAGTGTCTGCCAATGTAAATGAATCAACCTTGTAAAATTTACAGAATGTGTAAACAGAAGACCAGGTAGCAACCTTCCAGATCTGGAATTAAAGTAGAAGGGGACTTTGTACTTTTTAGGCACAGTAACAGATAAGTTTTATACAAAAATATTTATTAAAGAGACATATAAAAATATACAGTTTCTTTAAAATCCCATAATTGATGTACCGTATATACATGTACTCAATATTACCGCTACTGTACAAAACCATATAACTACACGGAGACTAGTAAGATACAATAACGTCATTCCATAATGTAGTAAGAGTCCGAGAGTATGGTTAAAGGACAGAAAAACGGTACAGTAGTGTTGTTCAAAGAATCAAGTTGGCTCAACATGTTGCGCGTGCAATCACGCTTCTTCAAGAGCTTAGAATATTGTGGCTATCAAAAAATGGAAAAAACAGAATAATTAAAAAAGTACAAAATAATCTGGTAACAAACAAAGTGTTAATAAGTTGTCACAACTGTAGCCTTAGGGGCGAAGTCCAAACAGCACAAATCAAGAGGAAACAATTTAGGTCACCATGGGGGCGTACATAACATCATACAAAAATGGATATAAACAAGAGAGAAAGTGAGCTTTTTAATTAAATTACCTAGTAGGGATTATAATAAATATCCCCAAGAATAATGTCAGCAGGAGCTACATTAGTAACCATAATGTTTAGATCATTTGTATGCATAAAGGGCCATATGTTAAACATTTATTAAAAACAAAGATATACTTACTACAAAATGTGCAGTATGATGCAAGAATAGTATTTTAAAACCAAAAGCAAGAATTGCCAAACAGAACGGTGTACGAGGTGCTAAACAATGGGGTTAATTCGTAGAAAATAATCCAATATCAAAGCTAGACCCAAACGACTATTAACTACCTATAGAGGAACATAGGAGAATGTCTAATTAGCATATTGGCAATAACCATTTAAAGTGAGCTATATCACATTACCAAAAGGCAGTGCAAAAACTCACCACATTGGTAACCGGTCAATGAGAGTGATATAAAGGGCAAAAAAAAACTATATATGATGTCTCATGGTAGAGAAAATAGTAATATAATAGATATAATTGTGATTATGCAATTATGTTGCTGGCGTGACGCATGCATTGGCCAGAGGGGGGAGCTGTCATTCGCTCCGCTGGCATTTGCTTGTCACTTCTCGTGCTCTTTTTCCCATAGCGGTGCGTCGTTTTATGCTATTCAAACACGCAGGCGTGGTTGGTTGTCGAATGCATGCGCAGTGATTGTTCGGCAGCTCCAGATAAGGTCACATCGGCGACGCCGATTTGCTGACTACGGGTGAGACATACATACAAATAGCACGTGATTAAACGTGGTCCATCAACTGCTATCCAGGACTGGTGTTTTGAATCCATCGAGGTTGCTGTCTGTAAGGGGTCTTATGCACTAAGGTATGGCTCACTTTGACAATACTCGGTGCTTGT
Organism: Lithobates sylvaticus; assembly: GCA_028564925.1. NCBI lineage: Eukaryota > Metazoa > Chordata > Amphibia > Anura > Ranidae > Lithobates > Lithobates sylvaticus. The sequence goes on from CM053036.1 coordinate 98,279,073, forward strand.
TGGATTGCCCATTTGCTGTGTGGCTCCCTCCTCTGATATCCTTATTCGGTTATTTTTGTACACTTTCTAGGCTGTTATACAGACACTGTGATTTTTATCATGACTCTGACATTGCGGCGGACATATCGGACACGTTTGACACTATTTTGGGACCATTTAAACAGAGATCAGTGCTGTAAAAATGCACTGATTATTATATAAATGTCATTGGCAGGGAAGGAGTTAACACTAGGGGGGTGATCAAGGGGTTAAATGTGTTACCTAGGGAGTGAGTCTAACTGCAGGGGAAGGGGACTGATTTGGGGAGGAGACCAATTGTTTTTCCTATATACTAGGAACACATGATCTGTCTCCTCTCCCCTGACAGGACATGGATCTGTATGTTTACACACACAGATCCACGGTCCTGCTCTGCAACGAGTGATCCTGAGTGCTCGGCGGACATCGCGGCTGCCGGGCACTCAGGATCAGCTCCTCTGTGATGCGGTGGCGTGCGTGCACCCTCTATACCGCCGGGAAGCCAAAGATGTCATATGACTCCCGCCCAGGATGGGAGATCCCATCTACGGACGTCATATAATAATGGGCGGGTAGGGTAGTGGTTAATAATGGTGTGGGGGTCCCCCCAAAATCCATGGGAACCCATGCCGTTTTTTTCATAATTCTGCCATAGGGCGCCGCTTAACCACTTAAATACACTATATTATATATTGCACACTGCACTATATACCCTGCACTGTATTATATCTACTCTACACTGACTGCACTATATACTCTGAACTGCAATATATAGACTATATGGACTGCACTATATACTCTGCTGTTAAATATTATTTCAAAAATTTTAATTACACGCCCCTGTTAAACAAGGGCAGAAACTTTGGGCCTTAGGTGTTGGTGGTGCCAGAACACTGTAACCCTTCACAGTTACTCTTGTTGGGTGCAGGGACGGTCCCTGCTGTAAAATATTATTTCAGAGACTGCTTGCCCTCTTTTAGTAGCCTGTGAACGTATGCCTCTTTTGGAGGCCTTCCGGACACGGTGGGTATTTTTTTTTAACACCACACTACACATTTTTATATACTGTGTACACCGCCTGAAGTGTTTTTGAAACTGTACACACTGTATTATATACTGTGTACACCGCCTGCACTATATTAGAAACTGTACACCGCAGAATGCACTGTATATATATATATATATATATATATATATATATACACTAGTCTGACTGTATATATATATATACACAGTATCTCACAAAAGTGAGTACACCCCTCACATTTTTGTAAATATTTTATTATATCTTTTCATGTGACAACACTAAAGAAATTACACTTTGCTACAATGTATTGTAGTGAGTGTACAGGTTGTATAACAGTGTAAATTTGCTGTCCCCTCAAAATAACTCAACACACAGGCATTATGTCTAAACCGCTGACAACAAAAGTGAGTACACCCCTAAGTGAAAATGTCTAAATTGGGCCTAAAGTGTCAATATTTGTGTGGCCACCATTATTTTCCAGCACTGCCTTAACCCTCTTGGGTATGGAGTTCACCAGAGCTTCACAGGTTGCCACTAGAGTTCTTTTCCACTCCTCAATGATGACATCACAGAGCTGGTGGATGTTAGAGACCTTGCGCTCCTCCACCTTCCGTTTGTGGATGCCCCACATATGCTCAATAGGGTTTAGGTCTGGAGAGATGCTTGGCCAGTCCATCACCTTTATCCTCAGCTTATTTAGCAAGGCAATGGTCATCTTGGAGGTGTGTTTGGGGCCATTATCATGTTGGAATACTGCCCTGCGGCCCAGTCTCTGAAGGGTGGGGATCCAGCTCTGCTTCAGTATATCACAGTACATGTTGGCATTCATTGTTCCCTCAATGAACTGTAGCTCCCCAGTGCCGGAAGCACTCATGCAGCCCCAGACCATGACACTCCCACCACCATGCTTGACTGTAGGCAAGACGCACTTGTTTTTGTACTCCTTGCCTGGTTGCCACCACACATGCTTGACACCATCTGAACCAAATAAGTTTATCTTGGTCTCATCAGACCACAGGACATGGTTCTAGTAATCCATGTCCTTAGTCTGCTTGTCTTTAGCAAACTGTTTTTGGTCTTTCTTGTGCATCATCTTTAGAAGAGGCTTCATTCTGGGATGACAGCCATGCAGACCATTTTGATGCAGTGTGCCGTGCATGGTCTGAGCACTGACAGGCTGACCCCCCACCCATTCAACCTCTGCAGCAATGCTGGCAGCACTCATATGTCTATTTCCCAAAGACAACCTCTGGATATGACGCTGAGCACGTGCACTCAACTTCTTTGGTCGACCATGGCGAGGCCTGTTCTGAGTGGAACCTGTCCTGTTAAACCGCTGTGTCTTGCCACCATGCTGCAGCTCAGTTTCAGAATCTTGGCAATCTTCTTATAGCCTAGGCCATCTTCATGTAGAGCAACAATTTTTTTTTCAGAACCCCAGAGAGTTCTTTACCATGAGGTGCCATTCTGAACTTCCAGTGACCAGTATGAGAGAGTGAGAGCGATAACACCAAATTTAACATGACACCGGGCAGGGAAAATGGTTAATTGGACCCAATTTGGACTTTTTCACTTAGGGGTGTACACACTTTTGTTGCCAGCGGTTTAGTGTGTGTTGCGTTATTTTGAGTGGACAGCAAATTTACACTGTTATACAAGCTGCTCACTACTTTACATTGAAGCAAAGTGTGATTTCTTCAGTGTTGTCACATGAAAAAATATAATAAAATATTTACAAAAATGTGAGGGGTGTACTCACTTATGTGAGATAATGTATGTATATATATATATATATCAAATACGCTGCCACTAACTAAATAACCTGTTTGCCTAATCTAGCTTAATCTCTCTATCTCTGTCCAATATAACACACTATACGGGCGATGTGTAAGCAGCCTTATATAGTGTGGGGCGTGGACTTATTACCCCTGAGCCATGATTGGCCAAAGCATGCAGGTCAGGTGTATGCATTGGCCAATCATCATACAGCAATGCACTGTGGTCTTGCATTATGGGGCCCTCAAATTTGCCGAAAACGCCCCATAAAATTTAGTTGTTCGGCGAACGAGCGAACACCCGATGTTTGAGTCGAACTTACATTCGACTCAAACTCGAAGCTCATCCCTATTTAGGACCCTCTGGGAAAAATAAAGAGGAAATCTGGCTGTCTCAAAAAGAGGTAAACCCTGACAGTCTTCACCACATTCAGACAATGGAAAGAGATCTCCTTGGGCACAAAGCTTACATATTATCTTCATTGAGGTGACTGAGAGGCAGAGAACACTTTGGGCAACCTTGTCTTTGTGTAAAACTAAATGGCTCTTTACAGAAGAATGCTGACAATTCTGGGACATTTTTAACTGAAGTGATGACCACAGGAAAGGCTACCTCGTGGTAATAACAAGGAAATATCCCTTATAGGCTTGAATGGGGTTTATTGTAACACTGGCAACACTAAGTTTAAATCCTTCAGTTGCAATGGGGGCTGAGCAGGGGGAGCAAAATGTGCATTCCCTTGAATGAAAGTATGACGTAGGATATGAGCAGCAAGAAGGCGTTGAAAGAGACAACTGAGCCTTGATATTGCTAGGGCTAAACATTGTGGCTAGCCCACTGAAAAAAAGAAAAAAGTCTTCCATGTGCCATAATAAATCTTGCAAGTCTTAAGCATGGTTCAGATAACACAATCCTGGACCATTCCCTCTTTGGAAACAGCTGTCTGCTGAGAAAATCTGTCTGCCAAGGTATCACTGGAACATGAAGGTGTGCCCAGGGCAATATAAATTCTACCTCCATTGTTGCCGCTTGAAATAGGATGAAGGCCACCTTTGAATTTAAACCATTTATTTCAGAAGAATGCAATTATGCAATGATAACCCTCTGGGTTAACAATCTTGAATGGCTGAAACAAGGTTCATTTGACATTGTGGAGACACAGAAAGATGGCAAGTGAAAAACTGGATGATTGAGGCAAAAATCTATTTTGCCAGCTTCCCAAACCCATGCAAAGGCCATCAAACATCCCCTCACCTGTGATAGAGCTGCTGGGAATGGACCTTCAAGATGAGGTGGATTTATCCTCAGCCAAGGGCATTTTGAAGTCATGGAGCCCAAGTGAGTGGCAGAAGACTTTTGGGTCTGGGAACCTGATTTAGAGGAATGAAAGTAATGCAGAATAGGAAGGTGTTACTCTCTGTTGTTAATCCCTATGTTGCCACTAGCAATAATCCCTGTGTTCTCCCGGTAGGGACAGCCATGGCTGACTTAATTAAGCTTAAAATGGCTTCCAACCCCCTTCTAACTCCTGTACTAACTGCCTTGTAGAAGGATGTTTGGCTGATTGTTTTCAATCCTTGCAAATAAATTCACTGAATAATGGATGAAAATTAAAAATCTTGGTGGAACATTTGGGTCTGTGAGAAAACGGGGTCAGATACCATGATAGGTGAATTAATGGTGGAATTTGCCCATTTTAAAATTAAATGTACTGTCTCAATGAGAAAGAAACCAGCTTTTTGTTACAGTGAAATAATTGTTGAATAAAATTCAGCTAGCAGGGTCACCTCCTTCTCCTAGTAAAAACAGAATCTTCTGGGGGGGTCTTTGAAAGAAGAAAACCTATTTGGCATCTCTCTCAGAACTCTCTGGGAAATGAGGGCCCCTTAATACCTCACAATCATGGGGGCCAGAAGCTGCTTCAACTGAGACATAAAGCCTTGCATGAGAGAAGAAAATATGCCTCTCATTAAGATAAGAAGATCATTTGAGGAAAGAAAAGGATGTTCAAATATACAGTAGCCAGTGATACAAGGCGTTCTAATAATTACAAAAAGATCAATCTTTCCCAGTGCCAACTTTACCTTTGCATTTGGCTAGAATGACCTTCAGTTTGGAGCTAGACATTTACAAATAAACAAAAGGGTATATGAGTTTAACAAAAGTAGCTGCCCCAAACCCCCTGTAGGACTCACAGATCCAAGCTGGGGTTGGTGCACTAGGGATTAACATATAGTAATGACTCTGTGACCAAGTGGCACATAGGGAAGAACCTGGATAGTGTCTTATACCAGAAAGCTAAATGTAAAACAGCACCAGAAGGAAATTGCTGGAGGGAATTGAGTGGTAGGAGAGAAGTCATGTGGTGTTTCTGTCAGAAAGAAAATGCAGGACGCCAGCTGCCATATCATGCACAGTGCTCTGCCACTATGTCACCTATTGTAAGCCACAGGAGAAGCATGTTGAGAGTAAGACAACAAAGCAATTGCCAGTGCATGCATGTGCAAAAGAAGTGTGTAATCAGGTAGCTGGCAAGAGACTGGCAGTGCCTAACTACTCTCTCACCTCACTTCTGCTCTGTCTTATGCCTATTTGTTGCTGACTTGGACTATACAATTTCCATCTGACAAAACCCCTGCTCTTACCTGACTACTTTCTGCTAGCTGCCATCCCAACCCTACTTGAATCCGGGCAGGACGTAACCATGTGCCAGTCTGCAGCAAAGAAAGCCAAAGGCCATTGGGTGGAGTCCTAACAAAGGCTACATATGGAAGGGGGAGAGTGGATACACAAAGAAACAGCACAACTCTCAAACAGCAGTTACAGTCTCTCGGAAACAGTTAAAAACTGAGCTGGCTAGAGTTGGCATACCTAAAATGCTGAAAGAACTCATCCAACTAGCCACCCATATTAAAACACCACCTCAGGGAGCTAAAGCAGAAGAAGATAAGGGTTTTTCGTCTCTCTGAGTTAACCTCTCTACCACGCCTGAGGTGGCAAAGCCTCCCATGCCTCTAGACTCTCTAGAGTTGATGCAGCTGGGCTTAGCCTGACCAACCTTGATACCTGAAGAGGGCCAGCATTACTGACAGGCCCATTTTTGCCTCTACTTCGAGGCCCTGTATAATTTTGTTCGTAGTTGTCCTATAAGGCCATCTGGTACAGAAGCAACAGTTAGTTCCCAGTTTATTTTGGCCCTGTTGGCTTCTCTTATTCATAATTGGCTGTCACTGTCTTTTCAGGGTTCCAAAAAAAGACCAATAAAGCTCAGGCCACTATTGATACGGGTGCATTTACCCGTTTCCTGAATAAATCCTTCACCCATCAATTAGGCCTGAACTCAAAACCCAAGCACTCCCTATCTGAGCGGCTAATGGCTCTGCCATTAAGACTGGACTCATGAATAGTGATCAGAGAATCATCTTGGTTCCAATTTGAGGTCAAGTTCAGTGAAAAAATCCAAATGTAAACTTATATTGTTATAATATATACAGTATATCACAAAAGTGAGTACACCCCTCACATTTTTGTAAATATTTTATTATCTTTTCATGTGACAACACTGAAGAAATTACACTTTGCTACAATGTAAAGTAGTGAGTGTACAGCATGTATAAAGCCCCATACACACGGTCGGACAATCCGCGGACCAGGTCCGTCGGACCATGTCCGTCATACTTTGTCTGATGTTGGTTTTGCGTACACACGGTCAGACAAAGTTGTCGGAAAATCCGATCATTCTGAACGCGGTGACGATTGTTGCCTACGACGGGACTACGTAGAGGCTAGTAGCCAATAGCTTTGGTCTTGTAATGTGATCTCAGCATGCGTAGCACTTTGTCCGGTCGGACAACCGTACACACGATCGGATTTGGTGTGATCGGACCGTGTTGTCGGCAAATCTTTCCAGCAGGAGATAAGACTTTGTCCGTCGGACAATCCGACGTACACTGTCCGATGGTGCATACACACGGTCTGATTTTTCAACAACATTGTCCGATCGGACAGAATCCATGAAAAAGTCCGACCGTATGTATGGGGCTTAACAGTGTCAATTTTCTGTCCCCTCAAAATAACTCAACACAAAGCCATTAAAGTGGAAGTAAAGCCTCTGGAAAAAAAATACACCCTGCAAGACAAAGGCATAATGAGCTAGTATGCATAGCATACTAGCTCATTATGAATTACTTACCTGAGATCGAAGCCCCCGCATCAGCCCTCGTTCGCCTCCTCTGACGCCGCCATCTATCCCGGAATGATTTCCGGGTATCGCGGCGCTGTGACTGGCCGGAGCTACGATGACGTCACTCCCGCACATGATCGCCATTAGAAACAGCATGCTCAGTGCGCCCTCGCCCGATCAGTGCCACTATTTCTGCAAGTATCTCCTAAACCTTTTAGGTTTGGGAGATATTTCTTGCACCTACAGGTAAGCCTTAATCTAGGCCTACCTGTAGGTTAAAGTGGTTGTAATGAGTTTACAACCACTTTAATGTCTAAACCGCTGGCAACAAAAGTGAGTACACCCCTAAGTGAAAATGTCCACATGGGGCCCAAAGTGTCAATATTTTGTGTGGCCACCATTATTTTCCAGCACTACCTTAACCCTCTTGGGCATGGAGTTCACCAGAGCTTCACAGGTTGCCACTGGAGTCCTCTTCCACCCTTCTAGGAAGACAGCACGGAGTTGGTGGATGTTAGAGACTTTGCGCTCCTCCACCTTCTGTTTGAGGATGCCCCACAGATGCGCAATAGGGTTTAGGTCTGGAGACATGCTTGGTCAGTCCATCACCTTTACCCTCAGCTTATTTAGCAAGGCAATGGTTATCTTGGAGGTGTGCTTGGGATCGTTATCATGTTGGATTACTGCCCTGTGGCCCAGTCTCCAAAGGTAGGGGATCATGCTCTGCTTCAGTATGTCACAGTACATTCATGGTCCCCTCAATAAACTGTAGCTCCCCAGTGCCAGAAGCACTCATGCAGCCCCAGACCATGACACTCCAACTACCATGCTTGACTCACTTGTCTTTGTACTCTTCACCTGGCTGCCGCCACACATGCTTGACGCCATCTGAACCAAACAAGTTTATTTTGATCTCATCAGACCATAGGACATTGTTCCAGTAATCAATTTCCTTAGTCTGCTTGTCTTCAGAAAAATGTTTGCAGGCTTTCTTGTGCATCATCTTTAGAAGAGGCTTCCTTCTAGGATGACAGCCATGCAGACCACTTTGATGCAGTGTGCGGCATATGGTCTGAGCATTGATAGGCTGAAGCCCCACCCCTTCAACCTCTGCAGCAATGCTGGCAGCACTCATATGTCTATTTCCCAAAGACAACCTCTTGATATGATGCTGATCACGTGCACTTAACTTCTTTGGTCGACCATGGTGAGACCTGTTCTGAGTGGAACCTGACCTGTTAAACTGCTTGGCCACCGTGCTGTAGCTCAGTTTCAGGGTCTTGGCAATCTTCATATAGCCTAGGCCATCTTTATGTAGAGCAACAATCCTTTTTTCAGATCCTCAGAGAGTTCTTCGCCATGAGGTGCCATGTTGAACTTCCAGTGACCAGTATGAGAGAATGAGAGCGATAACACCAAATTTAACACACCTGATCCCCATTCACACCTGAGACCTTGTAACACTAACGAGTCACATGACACCAAGGAGGGAAAATTACTAATTGGGCCCGATTTGGACATTTTCACTTAGGGGTGTACTCACTGTTGTTGCAAGTGGTTTAGACATTAATGGCTGTGTGTTGAGTTATTTTGAAGGGATAGACAATTTACACTGTTATACAAGCTGTACACTCACTACTTTACATTGTAGCAAAGTATAATTTCTTCAGTGTTGTCACATGAAAAGGTATAATCAAATATTTACAAAAATGTGAGGGGTGTTCTCACTTTTGTGAGATACTGTATGTGTGTGTATATACAGCTATAATAGATTCAGCTCTCCTATGAAGGATGTCCACAAGGTTTAGGAGTGTGTCTATGGAAATGTTTGACCATTCTTCCAGAAGCGCATTTGTGAGGACAGGCACTGACATTGGTGAGAAGACCTGGCTCACAGTCTCCACTCTAATGCATACCAAAGGTGTTCTATCGGGTTGAGGTCAGGACTCTGCGGGCAAGCAAGGTCCATAAAGACAATGGCCTGGTCATGAAGGGGGTAAAATCTTCCGGAGCTGAAGTGGTTAACCATCTATATTTTTTACTTGTTCAATATTTTATTATTATTATATTTTTTTTCTCTTTATTTTATTATTATTAACTCAGTATAAGACATTGTTCTCATAATATAAGAAGTGGTAGCAAAATATCCCAGGATACAGAACAAATCTATAACAAAACAATACCATATATATTAGTCAAGTGGTTGATAGAGAACAAGCTGGTTATTTGGTAAAATCATAATGTGCAGTCAAGGCGGAAATGCAAGGAAAATGAGGAGAAATGAGATGGTCACGTAACCTTGGATAAATGGAACAAGCCAGGCAGTATTCTCTAGTAAAGGGATCTGAAGCTGAGAAAAATAATCAACTGAGAAACCACAACTAATTCAAAAGAGAGAGGGGAGGACATTGGTGGTCATGTGGGGCACCCAGGGTTGCCATAGTTGGTACTCAAGCCCATCTTGGAGAGTTGCATCAATTTTGGCATGAATCATAGCCTTAGTGATTCTGTGCTTGGTCTCTGCTGTATTAAGGGAATTAGTCTTCCAAGCTTTCGCTATGATTTATTTAGTGGCCATGACCAGCTAAATTCTTTAATGGTAAATGTTCCTGAAATAAGTTAACATATACAAATGGATGAAGGGTCATTGAATAGCATAACACAGGAAGGGAAAAGGCTAGTTTCAATTGCAAAAGTGAAGGAAGCACTAGCAAAGCCAGTTGAGAACATGCTGTACCTGTTCCCTACAGCCTTACTTGGGTTGTGGGATTTCAGACTACTGACTTGTGTATCAGACTACTGAGGTCCAGTAGTACTCTGTTGGATTATCTTCCCAAACTACTATTAGTAAAATGTTTGCTGGGGCACTTCAAAAATTAGGTAGATAACATTCAGTTATTTGTTGATTTACTCGCTGTGTGAACAATTCTTTAGGTGCCTCCACTAATCCCCTTGCTCCAGTATACAAAGCTGAGAATATTCCATATATAACTAACGTATGTTGAACAATAAAATTTCACATTTTAGATTGCCCAAATTGTATTTCTCAAAAAAGACAGATGTTTAGTACCACATTGTGATATTAAATAGATTCACACAAAAATCACTTGGAAGGAGGACCAGGGCAGAATGAAACCTCAGACAAGGTAGCAGCTTTCTACCCCCTCTACCATCCATTCAACTGACATGTATAAGTACTGTATTGTAATAGGCATAGAGAAACCATTCCATTTGCATAGTCTGTAGCAGCGTAGCCCATCCATTAGATGCCAACTGCCTGCAAAGGCATTCTTCCTTGTGGAATGACATACAGGTGTACAGTTTTGACTTTCATTATTTTTCTGGTTTAATGCAGGAGCATGATGATTGCAACTGGGTCCCCTGGAAATCCACCTAGGCTCTTGCTTAGATTGCCATGTGGATGCCCTGGATTGGGGTGGAGGTTTTTTTTTTAAAGAAATTTTGTAATACTGAAAGTGGAACTGACATTCTACAAAACAGCTACTTGAAGTTAACCCCTGATCTTCCTCATTACCTTGATATGCATAGATACAGTTTTTTGATTTTGATTTTGATTTTTTTTATGCTTCTAGCTCGAGTCTTTTACTTCCTAACATTTGTTGAGTTGGGCAGTTGTTTGCAAGTGCTGTCTAGGACCATAAGGTGAATTATAGCATCATTAAAAAGAACTGCAGTGTACAGAAATGATGTGAATTGAGTTATATGACTTAACAGATAAACCTTATTTTTAAAAGACAATAGCAAAGCTAGATGATACTTTTTTTTCTCAACATCTATCCAATTCTTTTTAGAGGTACAGATCTTTCATCACCCACAAATCCCTTTTAAGTGCAAAAACAACATGCAGCATTTAAGAGAACGTGCAACCTATTGAGGTTTTATCATTATTCAAAGTTGTCAGCTTTTAACAGACATTTATTGAGTCTTAGAGACACAATGCACTTAAAGCTGCTCTTACATGTCCACAAGGTCTTGTATCAGTACACAGTCATACTTTTCCCCCCCTAACATTTATTAAAACAATGGAGGTGCATGGAATTCAAATTACTTGTGGCTCCTCTTCTGCAGACAGTGTTTTTGTACTACTTCCCTAATAATGAAAAAGTCACCCAATGGATGGGAGGAGGCAATCACATTAAAGAAACTTTAATAAATGATAGAAAATGTTCATCTGTCTGTCTAGACATAATCGCTCTGCTTTGATGTGAACATAGATGATATCATCTTGCCTGACAGCCAAAAGTAGATCATTTGCAAACTCGTTTTCTATGCCACTTCAAGGACTCTTAACCTCTCCAGGGGCTAGCTACACAAGCCACTAATTATAACTCAGTGTTGACATTTAATTATAATGAAGGCTTAATATTATATGTGAATTTATACTTATATTGTCTAAAAGAACACTCAAAGTTGCCTTTATTTGTATCACCCTTGCTTGTTTAAAAGTAAACAACATCTATTTGACAGATGTAACCCTTACTTCACTAAATCAATCATAATCAATGAGAATTGATACGACTTATCACAGCTACTTATTTCATCTGGATGTAAGTGCAGGTGGAAACTACAATATCAATGCATTGATTTATAACTCAAAGAGTTTCACATGAATGATGGCAATGTTCAAGTCTAAACAAGCCCCAAATCCAGTTACTATGGGGTGCACAAGCCACATAAAGTAAACTAACATTTTATTTTATTTCCCCCTAATTGAGCCAAATCCGTCTTCACTTACTGTATGTCTCACGTGTTCCCCTCCCAGACACAGCAGCTCACAGTGAGAGAACACACCATTGCTGTCAATCCAACAAGCAGTGTGTAGGACTAGGTGTAGCAAGGTGCTGAATGACAAGCTAAAGACCTGTGAATCAGCATCGATAATTCTGATAATTATGCCCTCTGCATACTTTTTTTCATTTGCACTATAGAGCAAGCACAAGTAGCCACAGAAGAGTGCAAACTCTGATCTGATTTCAGAAGCAACCCTTATTGTTGCAGCACAATCACAGAATAGTTATGCCCCGTACACACAATCAGATTTTCCGACAACAAATGTTGGATGTGAGCTTGTTGGCGGAAAGTCTGACCGTGTGTGTGCTCCATCGAACATTTGTTGTCAGACTTTCCACCAACAAATGTTGGCTAGCAGGTTCTCAAATTTTTCCGCCAACAAATGTTTGTTGTCGGACTTTCCGATCATGTGTACACAAGTCCGTCGGACAAAAGTCCACGCATGCTCGGAAGCAAGTACGAGCCGGAGATATAACTAGCGTTCGTAATGGATACATCACATACGTCTTGTACGTCACTACGTTCTACGTAATTGTTGACCAACATTTGTGTGACCGTGTGTATGCAAGACAAGTTGGAGCCAACATCCTTTGAACAAAAATCCACGGTTTTGTTGTCGGAAAGTCCGATCGTGTGTACGGGGCATTAGACCTTATTGGAGGACTTAACATCTAGTTGTGGGGTTTGCAAGGGGATCCCCTGCCTCACATATTTTTTTATGGCTCTAGGCTATAGTTCTACTTTAATGCATAGTGCACTCCTGGCTTCTCCTCCCTGCTGAGTGCCCCCAAAGCAAGCCTCTTGCTATGAGGGCACTCATGCATGCTCACTCCCGAGTCCCACTCTGCGCTCTGTGTGTCCATAAAACAAACAGAGTGGGGCTTGGCCCTGCACCTCGCTCCCTCCTCAGGCTGTGATTGACAAACATAATCATGTGAATTGATGCTACAAGCCTTTTTATGTACTAAAATCGCAAGACAAGGTATCAGCCTTGCCAAGTGGTCTGTTAAACTACTGAATCGGAACCATTCTTCAAACCTACACAGCATAGGGACTAATTGTTCTGTAGTGCAAGAACTGGGACAACTCCTTGAAATGATGCAGAACATATACACAGAACACCATGGAATTTTTGACATGATCAACATGTTTTTTACATTTAAAGTGGAACTTTACCCATAATAACCTGATAAAAAATAATGTTCTTTATACATATCACATTAGTAATTATGCTACCAGAATTAGTGTGTGCTGTGAATTGCCTTCAGCATTGTTCCTGTTTCTTCTTGCTGAAGGCTGCCATTTTGCTGAAGCCCAGAATCCTGAACAGCATTAAATCTTTAGGCTGTCAGCAGATCGGCCTCTACAAATTCAGCACAGTGCCTAAAAACAGAGAGCAACTGAGCATGTGCAGAGCAGGGCGAGACAGTGTATTACTGGATTTTAAACAGTATAGGCACTTATTTTTATTGTTTTACATAGCTATAACTACAAAAGGGGCCAGCATGAAGTAAAGTAGCAGCACTTCACTATCTGACTAAAGTTCCACTTTAATGAACACTTTCAATGATATAATTCACAACCAAAACTTAGCAAATAATATAAATTTATTGTAAGGGTTTACAAACACTTTATGTAAAGTTTGATGTCATTTAACCAGGAAAACCAAGGACATCTTTTGGTGGAGAACAGGTACTGTTAGCAACATATTCTGGATTGAAGGTGAGTATTGCAGCCACATTTTTTTTTCTTTTTTAATCTTCAGGGGGATTTGACAAAAAATGTAATTGATTTTTTTTTTTTTTTTTTTTTTTAATGTTGCTGGCTGCTTAAAACTCAACTCTAGCCCAACTCTAGGCTCCTCCTAAGAGTAAATCCCTATCCTCTCGAAGACACCACCTTGTACATTTTATGTTTTTTTTATATGATCAGTATCATTCAACTCAAAAACAGACTAAGGCACAGAAGAGAGGGACAATACTGCAGAGGAGGTGATTATTGTAGCTAAAGCCATATTCAGTTTTTTTTTTTTTTTTGTTTTAAAGTCTGTTTGAACTATGCTTACTCAAGTTATATGTATTCATTGATATATAAGGATTGTAACATAATGCTCAAATACAGATCCGAGTAACTCCTTTTCCCATAACTCCCTGCGTTCCCGGACACACTATGGGAAGATATATCTTCTCTCCCTTAGAAGCTTAACGTGGCTACACCAGATTAAGCTGAGGTAGCTGGGCAAGTGATCTGCAGCCAGGTGAAATGCCCTCCACTGTAAGTAATAGCGTATTCTGAACTGTTTTACTGAAGTAGTGAGTCTCGGCTAGACTCTCTGTCCCCATAGAGTCTTGTAGAGGCTATGCTATGTAGCCACGTGCTACCCTGATTGAGCCAAAGAGATATTGCTGTAAAGAGTCTATGTTTGTGCTTCTTTAATATTCTGTTTTAGTATTATTCTACAGTAAATGCATACACTTTGTGATTCTGTTCACATTGCATTATTGATTCTAACTTTCCAGCAAGTTATAGTTACTTTCTGTCTGATCATTCCAGCTGAGTACCCATCCTGTTGCATGATCACCATCAAACTGGTCTAATATCTTTATATTGAAGGTTTCCTGTAAACATATAGCAGACTGCCAAGGTGCTTTCTGATTAGGTATGACAAACAGGTATTTGTGGGCTGTCTGTAGCCCTCTAGCATCCACTTTGCAGCCCTCAATGGTTTAAGAATTTAAACTGAATGACACCCAGTTGTTCTTCAGATGATTAAACCTCAATTTGCTTACTTAAAGGGGTTCTAAAGGCAGAAGGCTTTTTATTTTAATGCATTCTATGAATTCAGATAAAAAAAAACTTCAGTGTACAGCAGCCCCCTCCGGATTGACTGAGATACAGCAGTGGGAGCCATTGGCTCCCACTGCTGTCAAAGCAAAGCTGTCAAAGCTGTCAAAGTCAGTAAGCCAATGAGGAGAGAGTGGAACTGAATGGACTCACAGTACAACGGCTCGGCTCGGATGCCCCGTAGAAAGCTGATTGCTGTGGGGGCAGAAGGGAGGGGCCAGGAGTGTCAGTGAGGGACCCGAGCAGAGGAGGATCTGGGCAGCTCTGTGCAACACATTTTTAAATGTAGCGCAGCCTCTTTAAAATGAACTGGGATTTCCCACCCTGCACACAAAATTTTCACAGGCACTCCAGAGACAGCGAACAGCCTGTGACTTTGTTTTTGTGGTTTATTATGGGTTAATAACTTAGATGGGGATGGGAGGTTATGGGATGCCCACTTGACTTCAGCAACATCTTCAGGGACATCTTCCTTTGCACAGTCTATATACAGTCTTGACACCCCTCCTGCACTTTACCTGCTTGCAGACTCCAGCTGAATCACTGAAATGGATCTGACAAGCACAGTCAGATTTAACAATAGCCCTTTGCAGGCAGGAACTCAAAGCCCCTTGCTGTGTAGCAGAACACAGTGATCAGGATACAATCTACCTCCTGTGACTACTGATCCCAGAACCACCTCTTCAGGCACTGCCAACCCACCTGGCTGCAGCTGCCCCTTTCACTAGCCCTCCAGGCTAACTTTCATCCGCAGTCCTCCAGACTGAACTCTCACCAGCCCACCCGGCTGACTCTGCTGGATATCTCCCAGGGAAGAGATAAAGACTTGGCGCAATGCTGTCTTCAGGGAGAACTGGCTACATGTGGCAGTCTCCCCCTTGTAAATCCCCTGTAGTGCTTCTCTACTCACACTGCCCTCTCACTTGCTCCTCTGCCTCCAGAAATGACTTCCTCTGTGTGTTGGGACTGGATCCTTCCAGCATCCAAGCCCCAGCCCATGGTAACCAACCCCCCTCTCCAACCACCACCGGAGGGCCACCGACAGTCTCCACAGAACTCCATCTTCCACCCAACTGCCCCTGCTGGCATGGCTCATGCCTATTTATGAGGTAAGCCTTGTCCACTGACAGTTCTTTACTAGGGATTGGCTGAAGCCCTCATAACTGAACTAGAGGGTGCTACATAAACCAAAAAAAAAAATAAGACCTAATATCACTATAAAGCTGAACTCCGGTATTAACTTAAGTCTTGCATGGTTGTACAGGTTCCTCTCCTGTACTGAAAATGTTGATTTTACTAAACGCAGACAGAGTCCACCTAATTTCCTGGCTGGAGAAACATCCAGCATTATCTAGTTCTTTCCTCCCCGGTCTGAATGCTGTGATGTTATCAGGAAGTTATGCACAGCACCCTTCTGGCCCGTTCCATCAGCCATAATCTGCATGCACCGCATAGAGAAGCATGGAGACCCAGGTATATATTTAAACATGTCAATTTCATGTTGATGCGAGGGAAACAAATGAACCAGGGGAGGAAAAATGTAAGCAGATAATCAGTTCTCTCTGGAACTTGTTTTAGCCAGCTCAGTTAATTGTTTAAAAAAATCTGGATGCATTCCTAAATGAATATAACTAGCTATTAACATTTATAAGTAATAACATCAGAGATTGTTGATCCAGGGATGATCCGATTCCCTCAGGGGATCAGGAAATGTTTCTTTTTCTCTGTTGGAGCAAATTGGACTATGCTTTGTAAGGGTTTTTTCCCCTTTGTTTCTTTCCATGTGTATTTTTTCCACTTGATTACCTATCTATCTATGATTAAACCTCAGCTCAATAATTCTTAAAGTGTTTAAAGGACCTCTTCTTTCCCTGGCATAACATGGTGTAACTTACAGCTGTTACTGTAAAGTACTAAAGTGCTCTAATCTTTTATCTGGAATTAAGTAGGTGTGAACATAATGCAGACTCTTAAAGACTAATTTCACTCAATTTGGTCCACTAATTCATTTCATTTGAGTATGACATGCCAGCCAGGGTCAGAGTAGCCCACCAAGCCATGTCCTCCATTAATTGTCCCCACTCTTTTCTGTTTCTATTTTCATTTTTTTCCAATTTTTTTATTCTTCTCTACCTTGAGTATGTACCGCTTTCTATTGTTTTTTTTTTATTGAAAACCTTCTACAGAGAAGTAAGTAAGGCATGTAGTGTTTAGGAAGAAAGCATATAAATCAAACGTGAAAGTATGAATGTCAATTTTTAAGCAGCTAAAAGAAAACCAAATATAAAAGAGAAGCACAGAAGCAGTACACGTTTAAGGATATACTGTAGCTATCCAAGTAGCACCTCCAATTCCATTGCTAAAAGGTTAAAAACTGGTATTACTGATTCTTCTATTTAAGAAACAATAATGAGGTGAAATAATAAATGTCAAAAATATTTATATATAGATTCTTTTGTTTTTTTAATACACGCTGCTATAACCCTAGGCCAAGAAATGAGCCAGGTCCTGCTACCCACAGACCAGACTCCTTTTAAGATATCCTTTCATAAGGCCAATTAAAAACAAACAATAGTAATAAGGTAAATGTATGTCTGGAATGTGACAATTATGTGTTTTCAACCATTTCAGAACACATTTACGCATAGTTGAAAATCAACATTTACCACTGCAATGACCCCTATTGTAAGCTGTGAAAAAAATGTCAGAATAGTGATCATTATCTAATCTTAATTTTTTACTAAGAATGCATCAAAATACAGTGCCTTGAAAAAGTATTCACACCCCTTAAAATTTTCTACATTGTGTCATGTTACAACCAAAAACGTAAATTTTTTTTTTATTGGGATTTTATGTGATAGACCAACACAAAGTGGCACATAATTGCCATAAAGGCCAGATTTGTGGAGTGCACGACTAATAGTTGTTTGACAGATTCTCCCACCTGAGCTGTGGGTCTCTGCAGCCCCTCCAGAGTTACAATGGGCCTCTTGGCTGCTTCTCTGATTAGTGCTCTCCTTGCCCGGCCTGTCAGTTTAGGTGGACGGCCATGTCTTGGTAGGTTTGCAGTTGTGCCATACTCTTTCCATTTTTGGATGATGGATTGAACAGTGCTCTGTGAGATGTTCAAAGCTTGGGATATTTTTTTACAACCTAATCCGGCTAACCCTCACCACAAATGTATCCCTGACCTGTCTGGTGTGTTCCTTGGCCTTCATGATGCTCTTTGTTCACAAAGGTTCTCTAACAAACCTCTGAGGGCTTCACAGAACAGCTGTATTTATACTGAGATTAAATTACACACAGATGGACTCTATTTACCAATTAGGTGACCTCTAAAGGCAATTGGTTCCACTAGATTTTAGTTATGGGTATCAGAGTAGAGGGGCGCTGAATACAAATGTACGCCACACTTTTTATATATTTAGCTGTAAAAAATTATGAAAAACATTTTCCTTCCACCTGACAACCATGTGCCACTTTGTGTTGGTCTATCACATAAAATTCCAATAAAATACATTTACGTTTTTGGTCGTAACATGACAAAATTTGAAAAATTTCAAGGGGTATGGATGCTTTTTCAAGGCACTATATGTAGGCTGCAAAAGGTTTTTCATAAGATATGTGGGCTCGTGCACATGGACATTTTATCTGAATTTGCATGGAAGCATTTTGGCACCCAAATCAAATTTAGAGCACCCTCTATTTAGTAAATCACACACACAGCTTGTTGCGGAAAGTACAAAAATGGGGTCTGTTCACGGAAATGCGCTGCAGTAAGGCTGATGTCACATGGTAAATTCTGCTGCTAGCAACACATCATGAGTAGCTAAATTAACCGGATGAGGCTTCTGCTTGACTCCATTGACTTCTTCTCTGGCTGACCTACAATAATGCGGAATCTACCCTACTAGAAAGGGAGAAGCAATGGAATGACATCTTGCTCTACCAACTAGTGAAGGAGTGACTCACTAGAAACAGGTAAGTGGAAAGTTAGTATTCCTGACACTGATGATTTTGGATTGCTTCACGCTATCTTATACATGTAAATGAAAAAATTCATGGATCACCGCTCGTTTCATACAATACACAGAGTGTTTGTTTACAATGTGAGTACCCGTTTTTATGTAAAATAAAACGTTTTTATACAAAAATACTACACCATAGAGGTTCCTTGTTTTCTCCCTATACTACCATGATTGATGTATGCTGAGCGGTGTCTGGCCTAACTCTGAGAGGAGACATCCAGAGTAATCACCCCATAGGCTGTATACACATATGGAAAGTCTGAGGAAGAGTGGATAAGAGACTCAAACCTTCCCCTGGAGCGACCACCTACCTCCCTGTTTTTCTACTTATGCTGCTTACCTTACAGCAGTAAGGTAAGAAGTTAGCACACCTAAGGGTGTCATTAACGCCGAAGATCCACAGCACTTTAGTCACAGTGCCACCTTGTTTAAGATAACCAGCACCTTCAGATCTGCACTCTTCACTTTTCCACTGCTGGAAATCCCCAGACCAGAAATCTAGCTGCACCATCTTACACCACTTTGCATCAGTTGGGGGGGGGGGGGGGGGGTTACTATATGTCCCACACATAATGCTCAAAATCAAGCAGCAGAGGCGGCCATTAATTGAGTGGATTTGGTGTACTGCTCACTCAGAAGATTTGATACAACAGCCAGGAGAGAGAACATTGTAATTTGTGAGGACTCCTGAGTTTCACAGAAGACTTGAAAATAGACAGTTAACACTTTGTCCAATCCTACCTTAAGGAAGAACTTCCCTAAAACTAGGTAACACACATCATAGTGTATGTAGCATATGGGTCAGATATATGTAACATACTACATATATTGTAGCAATCATGACTGAACAACATACAATTTAGCAAATATAGTGTAGTGGTAAAGACTGTGTAAAATACAACATTGCATATAGAATACACGATTAAATAGTGGTGCTGTGCTTACATTAATGGTAAGTGGGAAGTCAAAATGCCTCCTCATCAATGGAAGGTAGAACACCTCATCTTCAATGGCTAGTGGAAGGAAAAAAATCTCTGGTGTCAGTGGTAGGAAGAAAATATGTCAGCGGTAGAAAGAACAACATCTCTGGCATCAATGGGAAGAAAAATGCCTCATTTCCAGTTGGAAAAAAAAATGTCCTGGCATCAGAGAGAGGGAAAAAAGAAAGACTCATTGGTGAATGAAAAGAAAAAAAATACCCTGACTTCAGTGGGAGGAAAAATAAGCTCCTGTATTGTGGCATGACTGACATAAATCAAATTTTTTTGGACCTTGCATCCAAACTGGCTAAGCTTAGCTGTTGCATATACACACTGTAACACCCATGCTTAGTGAGCAAGTGGACAGAAGACCAGCTGTTTCCAGTAACACCTGAGAATTAGATTTCTTATGTAGATAGGCCCAAAATGCACCTAATGCACTGGGAAAATGAGCAGGGCTAGGGAATAGGGCCTCCCATCTAACAAAAAGAATATACCTGCAAAATAATATGGCAAATCCAACAAGAGATGGTAGCATTAGGTGCCAAATATTCCTTAACAGAACCTCTGTTAAGTGTAGTAAACAGGTTAACAGTCTATACCACATCTAGATAGTACTGAAAATAAACCTTTTAGTGTAGCGCCCTGGGGTTTAGTCAGGGAGCTCCCAGTCCTCACCAAATTCCTTGTCAGGGGTAGCCACCATAGTTAAATTGTTAGAGATCCATTGATTTCTCCCTAAGTTTGGCCGTGTTGTACTTTTCCCTTCTACCACTAGGTGGTAGAAGGGAATCCCTTGTCCTGCTGGGAGTGACCATATATTTGGGTGGAGTCAGGTGATCTATGTTCTGTGCCACCCGCAGTATAAAAAGGACATCTTATAGAGTCAGAGTGTTTCAGAAGTAAATATGAGCAGAGGTTTGCCAATCTGTGAAAAGCTGCATCAAAAACATTGGCAAATAATTTCAGAAGAATGTTATGAGTCTGAGCCTTTGTACATTATAGATTGCACTCAACTAAATTTTTATCAGCCGGGGGGGGGAGGTGCTATATGGCCCACAAATCATGCACAGGATCAAGCAGCAGAGGTGGCCATTAATTGAGTGGATTTGGTCTACTGCTCACTCAGAAGATTTGATACAACAGCCAGGAGAGAGAACACTCCTGAGTTTCACAGAAGACTTGAAAATAGACAGTTAACACTTTGTCCAATCCTACCTTAAGGATAAACTTCCCTAAAACAGTTGGGAACTGCATCCAGCAGGGAACTGCGGCTTGCAGTCCAACCAAAAGTGACGGTTCTGCCGGCCCGAGGACCTGTCGTGGTCGGAGGTAGAAGGAAACCTGTCGCCACTAAGGAACCAACCACTTTTACCAGGGACACCAGTGAGTAACTGAAGCAAGTATCGGAGCAACATTCTCACCGAATGGGCACGGTGGAGAATTGGGAAGCGGCAGGCGATGATCAAGTCAGCAACCCAACCAGCGGAGGTGACGCATGCAGAGCAGCCTTTTGTGTCAAGCTAGGGACTGAGCCAGTCAGTGGGAGGTGAAGCTTGAAGGTATCCGAAGTGCCAAGCTAGGGACCCAGCAGGGATTCGTGGGTGACGCTTGAGGGAGATACCATCACAAAAGCCTTGAGGAGCTCACGAGTTAGTGAATCAGAGGGTCCAGTAAGAGACTGGGAGCTCAAGGGGCTGAAGAACTACAAGTAGAAGTTGTAGTAAAGCTGAAAGAACTGTTACGTTTGAATTAGGAACTGTTAAGTACTGTAGCCATAGGGGACAGCAAACCTGAACATGCAAAAGTGGCACCTTGCTGGGGCCTTTCCCTGTATGGCTGTCCTCTCATTGAAGCCTCAGAGTCTGCCTATTGAAATTGCAACTACTTAAGGTCCTGGCCCTATCTCTCTTTCCCTTGCAAAATATAAAAGGACTGTTAAAAGAAATAAAACCTCCTTTGCATCTAAGAAGTGTCTGGCTACTCAGTGACCACCTTTGCACCCACAATGCCTCACAACCCACTACATATTGAAGGATGTCAGCGGTCTGTGGCCACAAAGGTTCTCATTAGACTGGAAGAGGTTAGAGATTCTGCTACATTTGGTGCCCAACATGGGGCTAAGGTGTCGTATTTGAAGCAATCACCTATAGCAACAGGCTTCCGCTCCATCGGGACTTCGCCTGGCTCCGTGGGAAGGTGGCAAGTAACATTTACCCTTTTTATAGACTGTGTTGTTGTGTGTATTATTAGCGTGGGGAAGAACCAACAAGTGTCACTGTTCATGGGAACGAATTAACCTGGTCTTTTGACACTTCCCGCCAGCGCTGTAAGGGTTAAAACAGGCCCCAAAATGGACTCCATTACAGTTTTGACGCGCCACAGCAAGAGGGAGGCGGGCACCACAGTTCCCGAGAAACATTTACACCAATCCGTTGGCAGGGGGAGGAGCTCCCGCTCTGCAGAGGAGGATAAGGAAGTGCCACAACGTGTGTCTGATTGTGGGTTAGTGAAGGAGATGGCGCAGTTCATGAGTGAGATTGCGGATTGGAGAAAGTACGCTCTGGCTGTCTATGTTGACTCGAGCGGCGAAAAACCTGTTGGGACCGATACCGGAGTGCGGTACACACCAAATGGTCAGCTTGCTTTATACACGGTTGGAGGCTACGAGTCTCTGGGATTGATTTGTGGAATAAGTTCTGGCCTGACCACGCAGCTGAGGCCTTGGAATGTGGACGCTGCAGGGAGCATCTGTTCGAGGTTAGCTCTCCAACTCTACCTCCACGGATCCTACAAGTGGATTGGGACAAGAGTGTTGCTGTCCCGTCAGAGGGTGCTGTTGAAAGTTTGTCGGAAGTTTGTCAGTGGTTATCCAAGTTGTGCAGGAAGCTGCTGCGCCTATCACGGCGGCTATTTAAGGACCCAGCGCACCGATCACTCCCAAGGGTCGAGGCCAGGCCTGGTTGCTTGCGTTGATGACTGTGAGAAAAACACCGGGGCCGGGTAAGTCAGTGAGCAGTGAGCATGGTGTGTCTGTGGGGGAAATGATACCGGTGGCCACAAGGGGAGTTGACCCAGAGGTGCCAACCAAGTTGAAAGCCAAGAGAAATTATCTCCCAGCCGAAGAGTGTTCGACCATTTCAGATTCTGACATTTTGGCTCATAAGTTATCGGAAGTCTTTTTGGACACCTTGTCTTACTCAGGAAAGTGGGGAGATCGTGAGGAAGAGTAAGCTAGCAATGTGCAGGAAGACGAGCTACCTGCTACTACTACTACAAGTATGTATCACCACATAGAGGACCTCGATAAAAGCAGCAAATTATCAAACAGGGTGCCAGAGTCAGTCCCACTAACCTATGAGTATAGATATTAGTCTTAAACATCCCACTCAGTAAGCTACCTGAAACAATGTTGTAAAATCATTCAATAGGATTATGAACCAGTGTTACAAGTGTTAATGATTTTGCAAATTTTTTTCAGGGGGGGTGGGATGTTATTCTTGGGATTGGCTAGTGTTGTATACATCAGCGTTTAAGACTACTCTGCTGGATATACCATACACTGCAGTTCCAGAATGGTATGAACTGCTCTCGCCAGAGCGCCCCAGACCTGCAACTGACCAGCATTCTCCAGAGTGAAGCAGCGACACCTATCCACCAGTGCTTGAAAGTCAAAGGGGAATACTTCTCCTAAGAGGCCCTGCAGCTCTCAATACATGAGGGAGACTTGGCTGATTCTTCTGAAAGTGACTATTAGTTCCTCTGAGCCTGGCCTGGCCCACTTCACCCAGCACTCCATGGACTGTCAAACCAGGGATGCAACCTGATCAGACACAGGAGTAGGTAAGCGTTCACCACATCTACCTTCCCAATTCCCACAAGACCTTCACTACAGTTGTTTGACAAATAAGCCCCAGGTATACCTATCACTTTGGAGAAAACCCCTGTGATGATAGTATGCCTACATTCGGGTGTGCAGTGTGTGGACCCTTATCTGATTTGTGGCTCTTCCCATGGTAATTGGTAATAGGATTTGCTTGATTTGCCTTACTCCACTAGTCCTATCACCTCGACTCCTTGAGCATAGCAAATGACTATTGCTTAGCTCTGGATACATGCCAAGGGAGAACAGAAACTCCACTCTGTAATTGTTGATGTGGGACTCACTCTTCACTAACCAGTTTACCTTTGTATATATACTGGGTGACATAGAGCCATTTTACCTGATTAGCACACATCCAGCTTTATAACTGTCTTTTTTGATTATGTTCACTAATGAAGGGTGGGGGGGGGGGGGCTGTGCCTCAGTATACAGTAGACTTACACACAGAGACTGCATAAGTGGGCACTTTGGCTGCTGCCCTGCTTCTCATATGTAGAAAGTTTATTGTAGTGTGGTTAAACTGGAATGACTAACAGGACTGGTGCTGTCGGGGGTCTAGGTAATTTTCTGAACTCCCCGCCACCCTATGTAAGGGGTCCATGACATATTTGAAATCCAGGCTTGCTTTTCCGAATGCCCCCATAATCAAAAATTACCTGTCTGTATGCCCCTTCAGTATGGTATCATTTTTCGGGGGTTCCAGCTTTTACAACTGTTCTGTGAAGGGATACAGTTGTCATGGTTATTTAGTTGTTGTATTACAAATTATATTGTTCTCAAAGGTCTATGGATTCCCCAAGCTTAAATGATCATCATATAGTTTACAGTGGGCTCCATTGTCTAAATCCCCTAAAATTAGGAAGAATAGCTACCTATATAACTCCCACTCCTCCTCCCTGGCTCCATATTTGTCCAACTATCCTGCACACCCATTTACTCACCAATGAAAGAGGCTCTGACACAACCACTTAGGGGCATACATTTTTTCAATCCCCCTTTTGTTAAGCCAGCCATAGGCGGTTCGAATCTTGGCCAGTTGAGCAGGAACCGGCCGAGATTCGAACCATGTATGGGCAGGCAAAATGTACCCAAGTTGATCAATCAATGTGATTACAAGCAATTATCGCTAGTGGCTATTGCCCCTAGCAATAGTCACTGTGTTCTCCTGCTGGAGATGGCTTCATCCTCCCCCGTATAGAGAACACAATGGCTCGGTGGGAGGTATTCCCCTGTCAACACTGTATGTGTTTGGAAATGTATTTCCTGCAACCTGTCTATGGCCGGCCTAAGGTAGTTTTATTTTCTGACACTCCTGTGGTCCGGATAAAGACATATGCTCGTAAAGTTTGGGAAAAAAAAGAAGAAACCAAGGGTCTCTGAAACAAAATTGCAAAAGCCTAGGTTTGGACCTTAAAAGGTATTTGGCACCAGATGCTGATTTATACCAAACTGCAGGTTACTGAGAATCTGAGCGACCAAGGAAAGAATTTTATTTCCCTGTTTTTGCATTGTGCAAAACAAGAAGCATTTGGGTATCTGTATCATTCTATGCCTAAAGAAGAGATCCAGGCCATTTGAAAATGTACAGTTTAACCACTTCAACACCGGCGTATTGTAATATAACTTTCTCTCATTCCTGGCCGTCTAGGGGGCGCATGCCGCGGCTTCGCTCGGGAACCGGTGCGCGTGCCAGGCGGCCGCAATGTCCACTGGGCACCCGTGCTTGCCCGGGAACACAGCAGGACCGTGGAACACAGCAGGACCGTGGATCTGTGTGTGTAAACACACAGATCCACGTCCTGTCAGAGGAGAGGAGACCGATGTTGTGTTCCCAGTACAGAGGAACACCGATCAGTCTCCTCCCCTTGTAAGTTCCCTCCCCCACAGTTAGAATCACTCCCAGGGAACATATTAACCCCTGCAGTGCCCCCTAGTGTTAACCCCTTCCCCGCCAGTCACATTTACACAGTAATCAGTGCAATTTTATAGCACCGATCGCTGTGTAAATGTGAATGGTCCCAAAAATGTGTCAAAAGTGTCCGATATGTCCGTCACAATGTCGCAGTCACGGAAAAAATTGCAGATCACCGCCATTACTAGTAAAAAAAAAAAAATGCCATAAATCTATCCACTATTTTGTAGACGCTATAACTTTTGCGCAAACTAATCAATATACGCTTATTGCGATTTTTTTAACCAAAAATATGTAGAATAATACGTATCGGCCTAAACTGAGAAAAAACATTTTTTTTTTAAAATGGGATATTAATAATAGCAAAAAGTAAAAAATATTGTGTTTTTTTCAAAATTGTCGCTTCTTTTGTTTATAGCGAAAAAAATAAAAACTGCAGAGGTGATCAAATACCACCAAAGGAAAGCTCTATTTGTAGGAAAAAAAGAACGTCCATTTTGTTTGGGTACAACGTCACACAGCCATTCAATTGTCAGTAGGGTTGACTTTTGGGTGTCCGGGTCCCGGACCTGAACCCGAACAGTTGACTGTATGTTCGGGTTCGGGTCCGGTGTTAAAAGCTGCAGGGCAGCCAATCAACTTTAGTTTCACTGGTGTGCCCTTAGAACCCATCACAGCCATGCCTACTAATGGCATGGCTGTGATTGGCCAGTGCAGCATGTGACCCAGCCTCTATATAAGCTAGAGGCACACAGCACAGCACGTCACTCTGCTTTACACAGTGTAGGGAAAGGTACCTGGCTGCTGTGAGGGAGAGAATTACATGCTAAGTCAGTCCAGATTCATGAAATATCTTCTAATTAGTCAGCGATCTACATAGATAGAGAGTGTAGGGCAAGATTCCTGTATCTGCTTTGAGGGAGAGAGAATTATATAGGAGTCCAGATTTAAAAATCAATTCTAATAAGTCAGCGATCTACATAGATTTACCTGGTTGGGTTGCAGTGCACAGTCTTTTTACACTGCCATGAGCCCAGTGCCAGACAAAATATAACTTTTATCTGCAAGCTCAATGCACCAGCACTGTATATGTTACTGTGAGATACACCCTGTACATACTGTGGGTGTATTCTGCTATTGCAAAAACATTGCAAAAAAATAAAATTTTGCAGTGTTCTCTGCATATGTGCAGGAGTGACATATTCAATTGATCTATTTTTCTTCTATTGTGCTATTCCCAAAAAATTTTTTTAGTGAAAATATTTTTGGAATAGCATTTTCTGCATTTTTGCAGGTTTTGCGATACACCCTGTACATACTGTGGGTGTATTCTGCTATTGCAAAAAAAACAATTTTGCAGTGTTTTCTGAATATGTGCAGGAGTGACATATTCTGCCCTGCAGCCAGTGTATTATCTGAGCGTGTATTTAGCACGGCAGGGGGCATTATCACAGACAAGCGCAGCCGCCTGTCCAGAGCCAATGTGGACAAGCTCACGTTCATTAAAATGAACCAGGCATGAATCCCACAGGACTTGTCCATACCTTGTGCAGAATAGACATGTATAACGGTGTTCTGACAAAAACTGTCCGGCCATCGGATAGTGTCCGGCCACTTACTTGCACCGTGAGTGCAGGTTCAAGCCCCACCATCCAAGTGGACATATGGTAGCACATAGTAACAGGGCCCCTCACGGGCTCGCTTCGCTTGACATGCTTCGGGCACGGCCTCGCTTGGCTCGGCTCAGGGGCGGACTGACAGCTCATGGGGCCCCCGGGAAAAAGGAGATCATGGGGCCCCCTGTGTCTCCGCCCATGTGTCCTCGCCCATGTGTCCCCGCCCACATTCAAGCTGCATCCACACAAAGTCCCACCTACATATTGCACTGCCCACATTGTATGCGTTCAAAGAATTTCTCTATACTATGTTCAAAATAAATGTTTATTAAGGGGGCACAGTGGCTGCATTTGATGGGCACAGTGGTGGCAATTTATAGATACGGTGGCTTTGTTTGATGGTACAGTGGCTGCGTTTGATGGGCACAATGGCTGCCTTTGATGGGCACAGTGGTGGCAATTTATGGGCACAGTGGCTGCCTTTGATGGGCACAGTGGTGGCAATTTATGGATACGGTGGCTGCGTTTGATGGCAATTTATGGGTACAGTGGCTTTGTTTGATGGTACAGTGGCTGCGTTTGATGGGCACAATGGCTACATTTGATGGGCACAGTGGTGGCAATTTATGGGCACAGTGGCTGCGTTTGATGGGCACAGTGGTGGCAATTTATGGATATGATGGCTGCATTTGATGGCACAATGGTGGCAATTTATGGGTACAGTGGCTTTGTTTGATGGTACAGTGGCTGCGTTTAATGGGCACAATGGCTGCGTTTGATGGGCACAGTGGTGCCAATTTATGGGCACAGTGGCTGCGTTTGATGGGCACAGTGGTGGCAATTTATGGATACGGTGACTACATTTGATGGCACAGTGGTGGCAATTTATGGGTACAGTGGCTGGGCACCGTGGCTGTGTTTTATGGCACAGTGGCTGCGTTTGAGGGCACCGTGGTGGCAATTTATGGGCACAGTGGCTGTGTTTGAGGGCACAGTGGCTGCGTTTGATGGGCACAGTGGTGGCAATTTATGGGTACAGTGGCTGGGCACAGTGGCTGTGTTTGATGGGCACAGTGGTGGCAATTTATGGGTACAGTGGCTGCGTTTGAGGGCACAGTTGCTGCGTTTGATGGGCACAGTGGCTGCGTTTGATGGGCACAGCGGTGGCAATTTATGGGTACAGTGGCTGCGTTTGATGGGCACAGTGGCTGCAATTTATGGGCACAGTGGCTGCAATTTATGGGCACATTGGCTGCATTTAATGGGCACTGTGGTGGCAATTTATGGGTACAGTGGCTGGCCACTGTGGTGGCAATTTATGGGGGCAATCTATGGGCACAGTGGCTGCGTTTGAGGGGCACAATGGTGGCAATTGTGGCATTGTCTTTTTTCCAGTTTACGCCCCCCCCCCCCCCCCCCAAAAAAAAACCTGCAAAGCTCTACAGGCAAAAAAAAAAAAATTCAAAAAATGCTATTTTTTTGAGAGAGAGAGAGAGAGAGAGAGAGAGAGGGAGAGGGAGAGGGAGAGGGAGAGGGAGGGAGTAGGAAGAGAGACAGAGAAGAGGGAGAGAGAGGGAGGGAGAGGGACAGGGACACTGACCGACACCGACCTTAATTCTTCTCATACACCATCGGCGGCCGTCCACTGTGACTTCTCCTCGTGCAGACTAGTGGGCGGGCCCCGAACGGAAGGAGGAATCAGCGGTGCTGGCGCCGCACGGGCCGAATGCTCCTCCCCCCTCACTCAGGCGGCTGCACAGGCAGCATATCAGTGGGCGCGCACGCCGACGCTGATACATTGCAAAGTGCGGCCGCGGCGGCCACTGCTGCCCATACTCAGTCTGAGAGTGAGAGTGAGAGTAAAGCGGGACTGGCACCTCCAGGGGCGGACTGAGCCGGCCCGGGCCCCCCCCTGCACGGGGCCCTCGGGAGGCCACCGAGTCACCGAATGCTCAGTCCGCCCCTGGCTCGGCTTCAACATCGGATGATGTGGCTTGAACCTGGACTCACCAAGCATCGTCTTCGGAGAGTTTCGAAATCCCCTTGTCCTACGTACTGAGCAAGCGCAGACACTATCCGACGGGGACAGAATTCGACACATCACCAGCCTTACCCAGCCATTGTTGTATTTTTGAACCAGTGTTGGCTACCTCGTCCTCCTCCACCGCCGCTTCCACCTACACCGCCACATCCACCGCCACCTCAACCTCCTACTCCATATGGACTTCGTCCTCCTAGGTCAAGATTATATTTTTTTATTTTTTTAATTTCCAAGTATTTTATTTTACCACTAGCTTATCCATTAAATTGAATATTTTTTTCCAGAAAGGGCGTATTCTGGGGCATTCCCACCATATGTGTGGCATCGTGCCGTTGAGTTTCTGAGGTTCTTAATGACTTCCTGTACCTCTTCTGCTGAGAAGGGGGCCTCCAGCATATTATTTTTACATTTTTTATGTTATTTTAAGTTATTTCCCTAGCCACATTTGTTTGCAGAGCACTTGCCATGCTCTTAACAACATTTTGTTGCCATATGCAGCCATCTAGTCCTTTCCATTACTTTTTTAGAGCCATTTTAGTCTTCAAAAGTTTGGTTCCCCATTGACTTCAATGGGGTTCGGGGTCAAGTTCGGGTCAAGTTCGGTCCCGAACTCAAACTTTTTTCCTAAGTTCGGCCGAACCCGCCGAACCCGAACATCCAGGTGTCCGCTCAACTCTAATTGTCAGTTAAAGCGACGCAGTGCCGAATCGCAAAAAGTGCTCTGGTAAGGAAAGGGGTAAAATCTTCGGGGCTGAAGTGGTTAAAAGATAACTGTAAACTTCATATTTGGCCTCTAGCAATACTAACTTTAAATGCAGGGCACCTAGCACCAACTTTCTGGGCCTGCATCAGACTAAGTAGTGTTTATTTTTCATTGGGCTGTAGCAACCAGTGTAGAAGGCACACACAGCATATGCAAACACACAGAGCATTGATCTATCACACAGAGCAGGTGCCCAGGATCCCCGTTGTTTTTTATGGCTGACTGATGTATGAGGGTCTACCTCATAGCACAGGCCACTGCAACCTAATAGGATATAAATAAATGTCGGAGTTGTTTTGTCTGCATTAAGTCTGCATTTCAATTGGGAACACTGATAAGGGTAGGGTAAGGCAAAATACAATTTTTATGTATAAAAAAAAAATATGTAGTGAATTTTGTATGCCAATTCCTCTGTTGATTCTGGGATATTGTGTGCCAGCCATTTCCCACAATGTTAATAGGGAACTAAACAGCTAAATGTCATTCTGGGAAAACGGTTATCTAATCTTAGAACAAAAACTCTGTATTTCAGGAAAAACACTGCAAATTGTGCCATACTAAGCACACAAAACTTTTATCCTCAAATTCAACAGAAGTTTCTTTAAAAATGTACATATAAAACCCAACAAATAGACTAAAAACTGTACTATAGATGACTGAGAATAGAACTGATACATTCCCCTTGATAAACAAAACCATTAATAATCAAAGTAGTTGTAAGCCTCAGACAAGAAGTTTGAATAAAGCATATTCATCCATAGTGTATACTTGTCTCAATTCAGAGCATTGAGCATGTGTTATTTCTGTCTTCTGCCCTGTTCCTCTGCTATCAGCATGAGTCACTTCTGACAGGTTTTACTGACACCAAGGGATAAAAAGGTGACCACACAGCATGTGATTGACATGCTAAGCCCTGTCCCTGTGTGCTGTGTGAAGAAGGGTGTGCCCCTTTCCTCCAACTTAAAGCTCTCCTCACTGAGCTCTGCATTGTGTAGTTTCAAAACCCCAACCCCTGTTTTGTGACAGCTGAGATAAGCTTTATAAATTCTGCCCTTGGAACAGATGTAGAGAAGAGAAGACAGCAGATAAAAAGGTACAACGTATGCAGGAGGATTTGTTTCGTGTATCACTTGAGGCCAGTCACTGGTTTACAACCACTTTAAGGTGGTAAAGCATGCCACTATAATGCTTATTGTTCACTGTGGCACACTTTTTGTAAGCTGCTGTTAGCACCTGATTTTACTGTGGCACTTTTAGCCCTGCCCTTATTTTTCTGTTTCTGACTTCTAAAGGTACCAAGGTATGGTGAGGTCCATTCAATGATTGCTTGCTAGGGGTGGCATAGAGAAGTTCAAAGAGGCTTATGTAAACACAATGGGGGTTATTTACAAAAGGCAAATACACTTTGTGCTACAAGTGCACTTGGAAGTGCAGTCGCTGCAAACCTGAGGGGTAGATCTGAAATGAGGGGAAGCTCTGCTGATTTTATCATCCAATCACGTGCAAGCTAAAATGCTGTTTTTTTATTTTCTTTGCATGTCCCCCTCAGATCTACAGCGACTGCACTTCCAAGTGCACTTGCAGTGCACTTGTAGTGCAAAGTGGATTTATTTTTAGTAAATAACCCCCAATGATAGCTAAGGTGAAATTGCTTAAATTGTGGCAAAAACAGTTGCACAGATTTCACACCACTCATTCCTTTTCATTAAAAAGTGTCCTATGGCCATACAGGGGGTTGGCATCATGGTTGTGACCCTTGCATTTACTTAGCCAACCAGAGCAATCAATTTACCAGTTTACTGAAGTGTAAAAGGAAATCAAACAGTGTAGAGAATATTTCCATTGTACTGTGAATGTAGAGGCAGAAATTCTGACATTCACCAAGTAGTCACTGTAGGTGCATAAGTTGGAAATAACAGTGATTGATTCACCACCAGTAAATGTTTGGTGAAAGTCACATTCACTGGTATATAAATGTGTCCCTCATTTTAAAATGCCTGCTATATTTTTGTATTCACATTACAACATTTAAATGTTTTTATTTTTATGAGAATCACACATTAACAATCAGATAAAGCTCCAGAAGATACTTTTTTTTATGTTTGTTTGTTGTGCAAGAAAAACAAACAAGCAAGCTTGTAATAAATGCAATCTGTCTTACATTCAGCAAAAAAAAATATAAAAGATTCAAAATAGCAGGCCAGCCAAAACACAGTAGGTTGCTTATCTGAGCCCCACAGACTGTTACCACTGAAACCACAGAGCCAGCAGTGGAGCCAGACATACGTCTATACAAATACTCAGCCACCACTACTGGGAGAATTTATTTCAGAGCTCGCCATAATGGTGTTATAATTTGCTAAGTTAGTCTCTGGAGATGTCATAGCCGCTTTTCTCCTATGTCAAATCATACACCACAGTACACTAAACAGAAATCTTTCTGACTATAAGCAAATTACACTAAACCTAAAATAAAAGTTGATGTTCTCATAAAATTCAGTGAGGAAAAAACAACATATGAAGCAAAAATAAAAAAGATGGTTTTTCTTGTGTCCTTGTATTTTTCATGCTTTTGAATGCTGGAAAGCCTTTTAGAATTGACTTAGAATCAAAGATGGCTGTCTTGCTTAGCATATCTGTTTGTTAAATGTCATCATGGTAAAGTTGGTTGTCGTGGTTTGAGCTCTTTGATTTTTGCAGCCCAATGGTCAAGTCATAGCAAGGGCACTGCAATCACTCTTGGCCGCACTTTACTCCTCCCCCACATACTCATATATTCTACTGGTGGATAGCCAAGATAGGAAGGTTATGGGCTGTTCCGTATGTGACCGCAGCTGGCTGAATAATATGATGGTGACAAGCTTTACTCACTTGTGAACAGAAAACACTAAAACATAAATCTGCTGCTACTTGGCTGCTACATACTGAAGGAATAAAAACTAGCGTTAATGCGGTCAAAATCCTTTCACTTCACAAGAAAAAAAAAAAAAAAGTGCAATATAGTAAATAATGAAACCTATGTAAACCTAAAACGTTATAAAGCAATTCATTCTTATATTAGTAGACCTATATAACTCTATGAAATGTGTGCAACATGCAGTAACTTAAAGCTTTTGCATAACAAACATATTTAATACTGCACTTGCAGTTCTGTACTGTACATGCCTTACATCATTGCCTCAGATAAAAGGTATATTTATAAAGCGGTGAATGTGACATTAACCAAACATTCACTGCAGGTATACCTTCCTCGTACATGCACTTCAAATTACAGTGATCAATTCATCCAAAGCCAATGTTTGATGAATTCACTACTCTATAAACTTGCCCTATCGTGTTTAGTTAGTGACTGATAGATTAAAAAAAGGACCTAAAGGATACTTGCCTCTAAGTTTTCATTAAATCAAATACTGTAATCATCCTAGCGCAAGTATTAAATCATCAATATAACTGTTATACTTTTTTTTACATAAACTATAATTTTGCCATGGTCTGCCCAATTTAACTGTTGCAAAAATCAACCCAAATCAGTGGCCACTTGCACCATCATTAAGAGACCATCCTGTCTTGTTTTCAATTCGTTTTTATTATATATTCAACAATAAAACAATGACATAATACAAAAATTGAGAGTTACACAATATTACACCGTATGCATCGCTTGATCGGTAGGGAATACAATAGTATATCTAGTAAACCTAAAAGAGTTTCTTCATTTTATGGATCAATTGATTGCGTTTATCCTTGGCCATTCTTGAGTAATGGTGTCACTGCTGTGGTCCCGGGACCCCTAATGGGAACTAACTGTGCCACAGACCACAGGGCTGCACCAGCAGATAGTATCTTTCACGTAACCATATGTCTTTTATATAATATATTCTATTAGGTGTAGCTCCCAAAACATAAAAAAAGAAAAGAAAACTATAACAGCGTTAACATAAACAACTTTAATGGATTACATGTACCCCCAATTAATGTAGGTGAGCTCTCCATCTCTAATTGGTAGGATAGTGCACAGTCCATGTTTCCCACCATCCTGTCTTCTGTGGAGGAACAAGCACACAGGAACTACTGTCCTGTGCTCTACAAGTACATTTAATTCAAATGAGAAAACTTGCTCACTCCCGCTTTGCCTTTGTTTGTCCCATCCACATATTGGCACACAATCGCCATTCTACCTCAGCAAGCCGAACAAAGAAGCAATGCATTTGCCTCTGGCATTACATGCACTAGGGACCCTGACAATACCCAGTAAGCAAGCAAAATGTTGTTACTAAAAAAACAACACAGGCCCACACTCTGATAACATCAATTTTCACATAACTTTATTGTTCCAGGACAAGATCTCAAGTGAGTCTGCCCAGGCCAAGCCTCATACTGATATGCTTCGCCCATAATAAACCAAGAGCTCTGGGTCTCCTACTAACAATTGTCAACCAGGAGGCCTGGTTACTGATCATCTGATAGCCTCTGCTTGGCTATCACAGTGTTCAGTCACTGTTATCTCCTCTTGAATGGAGGTGAAAACAGTGAGGCTTGGCAGGGCTCTGCTCACACAGCTGTGTCATTCATTCACAGATTCCTGACCTGTTTTTTTCATAAAGAGGTAAACAAATGCAGTCTCTGTATTATTCTCATAATAGATTAAATGTAATATTAAGAAATACTAAAGGAGTATATTTCTAAAGCAGTGGGATATACTGCGAGGGCACTGCCTGTATGAAGTTTGCATGTTCTTCCTGTGCTTGCCTAAGTTTGCTTCGGGTGCACACGTTTCCTCTCTCACTCCAAAAACATGCCTGTAGGTTAACTGGCTCCTGTCTACATTTTTCCTAGTAAGTGTCTGCATGTATGTATGTATATGTATGTAGATAAAGATCTTAGATTGTAAGCTCCTTGAGGGCAAAAACAGATCAAAATGTACAGCATGCAAAGCACTGTGTGAATTGTTAAAGGATACATTCACATTTTAACAAAAAAATAATAAATACACATTTGTTGCAGTTAAAAAATGTGAATTTAGTATTTTTGTTATTGGATCCTGGAAAGCATTGCACCAACAATCAGCAGATCACTGATGCCATGCAGGTCTCCTGCAGACTGTCAGTGTAAGCCCTCGTACACACGGTCGAAAATTCCGACCACAAAATCCGTCCGATTTTTTCCGACGGATTTTGCCGGAAAATCCAATCGTTCCAAACGTGGTGAGGTTCGATGCGTACAACGGAACTATGTAGAGGCTAGTAGCCAATAGCTTTGGTCTCGTAATTTGATCTGAGCATGCGTGGCACCTTGTCTGTCGGAATTCCCTACACACGATCGGAAAAAGTCCGACCGTATTTTGTTGTCGGAAAATTTGAGATCCCGCTCTATCGGAAAAAGCCCGCTAGAGCCCACACACGATCGGATTTTCTGACAACATAATCCGATTGGACTTTTTCCATCGGAATATCCGACCGTGTGTACGGGGTATAAGCTGTCTGCCTCGTACGCAGTTTTATACTGACAGAAAGAATTAATGAACTACCCCAGAGCTCAACAGCACCATGTTAGTTAATTGAGAACTACAAGCTGATAGCCGCAAAGACTGTCAGTAGTTGTAGTTCATTAGTCACAGAACACTGTAAATGAACGATGCAGCTGGGTGGAGCCTTTTTTTTAGATTGTGGCAGTGAGCAGGGGGAGAGGATCCCCTGCTCGCTGCCAAAACCAGGAATTGTGGGGGGGGGGGGGGTGCGGAGGCCGGTACATATGTTACATGTTACACCCTGAATATAGGTTTAACATGTAACATGTTACAAATGGTGAACTTATCCTTTACACTACAATATATAAAAACCTGTAATAATAAATAAAGCAGTAGATGTTTAATTCACTATATATTCACTGCAGGTAATTTTCTTCTGCTTTATAAATTTGCTCCTAAGTGGACATGACCAGATTTTACATTTTGTCCAGATTGAAGTTCTATTACTGTATATGCTGGACACAGAAGTAACAATAAATTGTTTTCTATTTAACATATTTTAGATGAAAGAAGTGTGTCTTTCAAAAAATCTATCTCACTAAATATTTGATTTTCCATGAAGAACATGTTTAGTTTATTTAAAGTTGATTACCCATGTAACAGGTAGTTGGTAGAAAATGGAGGGGTGCTTACTGGCTGTGTGCGATTATTATGGACAGTAGATTGTTGCTGTGCTGTTTTGCTAGATGATTAGCTTTTTTAACCTTTATCCAAATCCTTACATTTTGCACTGCCAACTTTCTCACATTTGCATTCTATTTCTCGCATGAATAAAACCAGTGAAAAAGAAACTGAAGAAAAAGTATCTGATGTGTCATTTGTAATAAAATATTGCATACAACAGTTAAATGCTATTTATGCAGACATACAAACACTGATTACAAAAATCATCACTCATGTATATAATTGTAGTTCTGCAGAAAAGAATGAAGTTAGTTTTCACTGTCTCAAAGCCTCTACTTTTGCAAGACTCATACTATCATAGGTATTTATTTCAGGATGCACATCATTTGCCATCTTTAAATGATGCAAACAGTTATCTAAAATGACAAGGAGGCACTGAGGATGCAAAACAAAATATATAAACACTTTTCTGAAATAAAAGCTCAATATTTACATTGGTACATCAACTTATGGCCAGTGTTAATTTTGTCGACTAAATTAACACTATTTTAGTTGACTAAAATACGAATAAAGCTAAAACAATTCAGATGACTAAAATACAACTAAAACTGCATTTTAGTCATAAGACTAAAATACGACTAAAACTAAAATGGCAGTTTAGTCAAAAGACTATGACTAAAACTAAATCGAAAATTTATATAAAAATTAACACTACTCTGCTGGTCATTTCTAAATTTGACAACTCAATTCCATCGAGAGCCTATAATGATAGCACATTAAAGTTTAAACATGTATTGCACTATGCCACTACCGCATAAGGATAAGAAAGGGGCATTTACTAAGCTGCTAAAAGAGAAAAAAATTAAGAAAAAGGCTTATTTTATATTTTTTCCTAATATATACTGCGGCAAGGCGGCTCGGCTGTGCAAACCGACATACCTGTACGTCAGTCTGGGCATGTGGTGTTGTGGGCGCGCAGCCGCTGCGCGCCGTGGGAGCGCTCCGGCAGGTCCAACGGACTTGACGTCGCTGGCCATCTGCAATCGTGGTACAGAGAGGCAGAATGGGGATCTGCCTATGTAAACAAGGCAGATCCCCATTCTGACAGGTGACAACTCAGAGATCTGCTGTTCCTAGTGATCAGGAACAGCGATCTCTGTATTGTCCCAGCCCGCCCATCCCCCACACAGTTAGAACACACCCAGGGAACACAGGTAACCCCTTGATCGCCCCCTAGTGTTAACCCCTTCTCTGCCAGTGTCATTTATACATTGATCAGTGCATTTTTTTTTAGCACTGATCACTGTAATAATATCACTGGTCCCCAAAAAGTGTCCCTTGGGGTCAGACTTGTCCACCGCAATGTCGTAGTCCTGCTAAAAATCACAGATCACCACCATTACCAGTAAAAACAAACAACAAAAATCAAAAGTCCCTAAATCTATCCCTTATTTTGTAGACGCTATAAATTTTGTGCAAATCAATCAATATAGTGCGATTTTTTTTACCAAAAATATGTAGCAGAATACATATTGGCCTAAACTGATGAATACATTTGTTTTTTTTATATATATTTTTTTTGGATATATATTATAGCAGAATATTTATGTTGAGTAGCAGAATTTATTTTTGGGGTGTCATTTGTGGTATACACATGCCATGTGAGAGAAATAACCTATTACAATGACAATTTTGTAGAAAAAAATAAAAATAAAAAAATAATTCATTTTGCAAAGAATTGTGGGAAAAAATTACAACATCAAAAAGCTCACCATGCCTCTTACTAAATACCTTGGAATATCTACTTTCAAAAAAGGGGTCATTTGGGGGGTATTTGCACTTTCCTGACTTGTTCGGGTCGCAAGAAATGAGATTGGTCACCAGTGTATCAGGTGTGATCAATTTTGTATAATTCGCACCACAGTTTGTAGAGTCTGTAACTTTCACAAAGACCAAATAATTTTCACTAATTTGGGTTATTTTTACCAAAGATATGTAGCATTATAAATTGTGGGCAAAATTTATGAAGAAAAATTTATAATTTCCTAAATTGTATCACAGAAACAAAGAAAAATGCGTTTTTTTTTTCAAAATTTTCAGTCTTTTTTCATTTATAGCGCAAAAAATAAAAAACCCAGAGGTGATCAAATACCACCAAAAGAAAGCTCTATTTGTGGGAAAAAAAGGACAAAAAATTAATTTGACTGACAATTACTCAGTCATGCAATACTGTACCCAAAGTGTGAGAGCACCAAAAGCTGAAAATTGGTCTGGATGGGAGGGGGGTTTAAGTGCCTGGTAGGCAAGTGGTTAAATAATGCATTACAATTTAACTAAACCTATTTGATTTTAGTTGACTAAACTGTATGCAATTTTAGTCGACTAAAATGTACTGGAGATTCTAGTTGACTCAAATATGACTAAAACTAAAACAATTTAGATGACTAAAATTTGACTAAAATTAAAATGGCATTTTAGTCAAAAGACTATGACTAAAACTAAATTGAAATTTGAAGTCAAAATGAACACTGCTTATGGCTTGCTCAGAATTATGGATGAGCTCAGTGTTTGGTCCGAGCACAAGGTTCATCTGAATGCCAAACATTTAGGGCATTCAACATGCAGGAATGTGACAGCTTCTGGCTATCAATGGTTACTAAGGAAACAGTGGGTGCTTACACCTGCCACGTCCTTACCAGCCACTGATGTTACCCAGCCCGTTCACTTATATGGCTTTAGAAAAGAAACTAACAGTAAGATAGTGAACACCTTTTGTTTTAGTGCACCTGGGATCTATTTAACCAATTTAAATGGAAAGTGCAAGTGTGTATACAAGATATAGCACTTCTGATTTGTTTTGACAAATAAAAGATTTATAAAACCAGATGCATCAGATGTGTAGAAACCTATACAGATAGCTGGGCTCAGTGTTGAGATAGGTAATCATTCTTGGGATCAAGTAATAATTGGTAAAAAAAAAATTTTGTTCCTAAGAGAAAATAGTC
The DNA here is from genome assembly GCA_028564925.1 of Lithobates sylvaticus. Taxonomy (NCBI): domain Eukaryota; kingdom Metazoa; phylum Chordata; class Amphibia; order Anura; family Ranidae; genus Lithobates; species Lithobates sylvaticus. Next base: position 98,318,112 of record CM053036.1, read on the forward strand.
TTTAGGCTAAGTTTGGACGTGTGGTTAGAGGCGGTAAAAATGTACAGTTTGGTCGCAATTTTAGCGTCCCCAACTGCCCTCCTTAAAGGGCAACTCCACTTTTGTGGGGAAAAAAATAGCAAATAAAAAAATAAATATTATAGCATATACAATTGCAACAATTGCAACTCAAGTCATATTGTAAATGAATGTCATTAAAAAAAGTACCTTTCCTTTTAATCTGCAGCACTGTAATTTTCTATAAAAGGTAATTCAATATGGTTACCTGGAGGTAACTCCCCAGAAACATAATTTCCTGCTTGTGTGATTGGCTCACTGAATTTCTGCACAAGTCAGATTTCAGGCATCCCCTGCAACACAAATGTCATTTTTGGTGAGATACTCGCAATAGGAAATCATGTCTAAATGGATGCATACCCTACTTTCCTCATTAGAGCCCTGCAGGTGCAGCAGCTGGTTGATAATTATGAAACCACTCCCATATAGATTCACCTTCCACATGAACACAGACAAACTCACAGGGATTTATTCAGAATAATCTGTTTGTTAAAATCAGAGTCTGTTAAAATCCTTGTAATTTACATATATCACCCAGAGGGGAATGTTTGTTTCTCAACAAAAGTGGAGTTACTCTTTAAGGTGCAAATAGCGTTGGATGGGGATGTTTACATCCTGCACTTTGGGCCTGCATCAAAATCTATCCAAAATGGTGTGATGTTTGCTGAACAGAACCCATTCAAGCGAACAGTGATGCGCCGCAAACCTGCTTGAGCCACATTTATCAGCAAAAATGGGGTTACATCTTCTCCTCATTGCCTGTCAATCACCAGTGAAAACATATGTACACACATCTAAGGCTGCATGTACACTACAACTCCTAAACTTGAGTTTAAGAGCTTTTGGCATTTTTTTGCCAAAGCTCAAAAACTCAACTCCATGAAAGCCTGTGTGTCAATGTACACATATGACGCGTACACACGATCAAAATTTCCGACAACAAATGTTGGTTATGAGCTTGTTGGAAATTCCGACGTGTGTAGGCTCCATCAGACATTTGCTGTCGGAATTTCCGACAACAGATGTTTGAGAGCTTTATCTCAAATTTTCCAACAACAAAATCCGTTGTCGTAAATTCCGAGTGTGTGTACACAATTCCGACACACAAAATTCCACGCATGCTCTGAATCAAGCAGAACTACTGAACTTAATTTTTTTCGGCTTGTCGTACGTGTTGTACGTCAACGCGTTCTTGATGTTCGGAATTTAAAAAAACATTTGTGTGACCGTGTGTATGCAAGACAAGTTTGAGCCAACATCTGTCAGAAAAAAAATCCAAGTTTTTTGTTGTCGGAAAATCCGATCATCTGTACGTGGCAATAGGCTTTCACCAGAGTTTAGGAGCTGCTGTGGTTAGGGGAGCTTCAGCCTCCCTCCCCTGAACACAGAAGAATCGCATTCAGGATAGGAATGTCTTGACTGCCGGAAAACACAAACCGTGGCAAAGCCACGACAAAATCGCTGCAAAAAAGTGGCCTGATTTTGCCTCGTTTTGCATTTTCCCATGGCCGGTGGTCAAAGTGGTGTGTTTACATGAAGCCTAAGATACACATGGGCCGAAAATCAGCCTAACATGGTCAGATCAGCCTGTGTGTACAACTCCTCATCTGTCAGAAATCGGTCTCACGACTGTCTTTTGTCAAACCAGCATACTGGAGAAACAACATCCGAGCCAATGGCTGCCAGCGCAGATCAGTGTGTTTTGGGGGCAGTCCCCTGTTAGAACTTAATAGCTCAGAGGGGGAGATCGCCGCCCTAACATTGCATGTGTTAGTATGGCGATCTGTAAGGTTTTTTTTTTTCCAAGATCAGGATAGAAGACTTCGGTCACCCCAGCGGAGATATGGATCTGGCATCAGCTGCTGCGGATCATCCTTGCGGCATACACAAGGACTGTGTCTGAGGAGGAATACCTGGAGCTCAGGCAGCAGATTCGGGTGGAGCTGTGGATTGGAGCCCTCCAGCTCGCTGGTATAAAACAGGGCAAGTTCTTTCCAACCCAAGAGCAACGGGCCAGTGACCAATGGGCATTGCGGATGACATTCCTGGGAGAGCAGCCCCAGGAGCAATGGGTGACTGAGTTGGACAGGCTGGTCCAGCAGGAGATAGAGCTGGACAATCGTTATCGGGCTCTGCAATGACACGCAGAGCAGGGATATTTAGGGGAGACAACAGAATGCTCTCCGGAGGGATATGACTTTGGAGGCCCTGGATTGCTGTGGGAGAGCCTTACAGATCGTTTTGTGTTTGGCGATGAAGGGGAACCTACCCTTGAGGACCTGCAAGAATATAGAGAGGCTATGCTCAGTCTTGCAGGTGTCTCAGAGCTTAAACCTGATCTGGACCATTTGTTAAGGAAGGAACAGCATCTGGAAAGGGCATACAGGAAACTGCTAGAACACATTCAGCAGCATGCCGGAAAATCGGCAGTGGAAACTCCAGGGAGATTGTCGTCCCCAAAGCGGAAGTGCTGACAATTGGGCAGAACTCTGCTAACTTCTGCCCAGCACCAACAGTGGCTTCGGCCTTCTTGAGAGAAGAGGTAGTTGGCCCTTCTCCCACAACACTGACAGGGACATGTGATTTCCTACAAGCAGCATCTATGAAGTTACAACAAACTTCTCCAGCTGAAGATCTGGTAACTGAACAGAGGGTCCAAGCCCTTTGCCCCACACCTACAGCAATTCTGGAGGCCCAGGGTGAGGAGGTGGCAGTCCATCACGAGTTGCAGATCAGGGTTCAAGGAGAGAATGCAGTTGTCACCTCACAACTGCAGCTTGATCTGGTGTCGGTGGACGGACCTGTGGTCTCCACTAACAGAAAACCAGCAGAAGTGCTGGCAACCGGGCAGAGTGCTACCAACCTCTGCCCAGCACCGGTAACAGCTGCGGAGTTCCAGGGAGCTGGGGCAGTCGGCCTCTCTCCCCAACAGTTAGCTGGAGCAGATGATGTAGGGAAGCTCCTACGCCCAGCTGAACTGCTGGCAACGGAACAGAGCGCTGCTGGCCTCTGCCCGCAACTAAAACAGGACAGATTTCCTGTAAAGGTGGATGGGAATGCAGTCTCCACCAGTATAACCTAGGGATGCTGGGCGGTCGGCCCAGATCCCCAACAGCATGATGGAGTGAGCCCAGTCACCCTGTCTTCTCTCCAGCGGCTGAAAAGACTCCAGGGAGAAGGACCAGTCCAGGCCTCTCCCCAGCGGCAGATATGTTCTTTGAGAGAGGCAGAGGTTGGCTGGGTGAGTGCTCTGTTTGAAACAATTTGTTTGGGGTACTGTGTGGGTACAGGCATTAGAGGACTGGAACTATGGACTAACTTCGGAGTCAACCCGTCTGGGGTCTCCTCCTGTGTTAGTCTCCTGCCGAAAGGGGAGAAATGTGACAGACCTAGCGGGGACACAGGCTTTTTGAGAGGACGAAATGCAAGCCTCTTGCCAACTGATTACGGGCCCTGGCATTTGGGGGAACGGTGCTCTTTTTGGGCTGCAAGCCTGGGACCCCTGAGCTGGTGTTACTTGGATTCAGGTCCATGCTGGCCCCCCAATACACATAGAATCTGTATGTGTATTTGGCATATTAGCAAGAGATGCTAATGTCATGAACTCCAGACAGCCTGTCTGTTATGTAATTGAGTATAGTCTGGCTTGTAGGAGTGTTTTCACCTATCGTTGTGTGTGCTAATTAACCCTGCAATTGAATGAAGGAGTCCAGTGTTGATTAAGATAATTAGCTCATGCTAATTAGGCTAGGTGTGAGTCATCTGGCTGTATATATGTGTGACATGTCAAATAAAGATTCATTCCTGATATACCTCAAAAACTAGTGCTGTCTAATTCTTGGGGGTTCCTATAACCAGATCCATTGGACTCATGTTCCAGGACTTAGGAAGCATTTACGGCGGACACCTTGAATACATAACAAGACCTTTTCTAAGTTTATGGAGATTCCTGTGGTTAGCACAGTGCAATGAATCAGAATTAGATACTGCAAAGGAAAGTGAATTGATACAATGTTGTAGAGACAGAATTTCATTGTTTACCTTAAAGTGGTTGTTAACCCACTATATTATGATAATGCCACCCCCTCTGTTATATATTGTTATGTTTCCCTGTGCCTGTGCTGTATAAAAAAAAAAATGCAGATTATACCTTATATAAGAGCATCTCCCGGTGCTCAAGTGACTCCTCGGGTCTCTCCTCTGCCTAACTGACAGCTATAGTTAGCAGGGCCGTGCACTCCCCCTGATGTCAGCTGGGGAAGAGGGGCGGAGAGAGAGCCGAGGAGTCCCGTGAGCACCGGGAGATGCTCTGAGATAAGGTATAATCTGCATTTTTTTCATACAGCACAGGGACACATAGTTGGCCCAAAATTCCGATTGTGTACACACGATTTGACTTTCCAACAACAAGTTTTGTTGTCGGAAAAATTGAGAACCTGCTCTCAAACATTTGTGTGCGAAAATTCGGACAGCAAATGTTCAATGGAGCATACACACGGTCAGACTTTCCGACAACAAGCTCACATCGAACATTTCCCGTTGAAAAATCCAATTGTGTGTACGCGGCATTAGTATACCCAATTCTCTCATATATTATTTCCTCTTTTGATTGAATGTTCTTAACCTATAGTGCTAGGCTATTTTCTCTATTGATCGAATATTCTTTAACTCTTCTGGTCAAATATTATTTAGGCTATTTCTCTTATGCCGCGTACACGCGGTCGGAATTCTCGTCGAAAAAAGCTCTGATGGTTTTCCCGTCGGAATTCCGACGGAATTTCACTCAAACTGTCTTGCCTACACACGGTCACACCAAATTCCGACGGTCAATAACACCACGCCTTAAAAAACGTTTGACTGCACTATAAAAGGGAATTTTAATGCTTCTGAGCATGCGTCAAATTGTTTCCGAGCATGCGTCGGAATTTTGCGCGTCGGAATTGCATACACATGATCGGAAAATCTGATAGAAAGGTTTTCCGTCGAAAAAATTAAGAACAGGTTCTCAATCCAAAGTCCGTCAGAAATTCCAACAGAAAAAGACCGATGGGCATACACACGGTCGGAAAATCCGATGAAAAGCTCCCATCGGACTGTTTCCATCGGAAATTCCGACCGTGTGTACGCGGCATTAGGATCAAATGTTAAGGAATGTTGCATCTGCCCCTGGCATTTCACCCATAGAGTATTACAAATAGTATGGGTATTATTTATGACTTTTACACTGATGCTTTTTTTTATAAAAAGACCCCTTAATGTAATTTTTACCGCGTTTGCCCTATAAACAAATCCCCAATTAAAATGAACTTCCTAAATTAGGTCAATCATAATAAAACAAAGCATTTTTCTACAAATCTGAAAAACAGTCAATATAATCTCTCTTTTAATGAAAAAAGTTATTTATACCGGCGGTTTGAAACTGTTAAAATAAATGTCAGCAAAACAAAAAAATAAAATAAAAATAAGTATCATTCCAAAGATGTGGGACAGGAACCAAGCATTGATAAAATTAAATATACTTATTTCAGTCGTTTTGACAAATGTCTTACTGTGCTATTTCTGAAACAACAAATCCCATGAGTCAGGGAACATTATGCCAAATATTTTAATGTTAGGCCTCATTCACATGGCACAATGTACCAGCTGCAGCAATAATCCAGCAGATTCCTGAGGCTGGATTTACAGGTGGATGTAGATAGTTGTGGCCACTCAGCCTGTATAAAGCAATGCTATACAAGCTGTACACTCACTACTTTACATTGTAGCAAAGTGTAATTTCTTCAGCGTTGTCACATGAAAAGATCTAAGAAAATATTTACAAAAATGTGAGGGGTGTACTCACTTTTGTGAGATACTGTACAATGTGTGATTACATCTGAGTAACTGCAGGCAGCTGCTGCCAACCTGTCATTGTTTAGTACATGCTCAGCAGCTGCATTATCAACATCCATCTGTAAATCCAACAAAAGGAATCCACTGGATTCTTGCTGTAGCCAGTACATTTTGCCATGTGAATGAGGCCTAAAGTCCCATGTTCAAGGATGTACCCTTTGGATTTACTAAAGTCTTTAGTGCTAGGTACTGTTATTAAATATAGCATCTGTTGTATTTATGTTTTTTAATAGGGCTAAGAATAAAAAAAAATGCACCAAAATCACACTAAGGGCTCATTCACATTAGGAACTGCATGTGAATGGCACAAGAATGTTGTGCAGTTCCTGTGCGATTCACATGCAGCTCTGTGCAGTGCAATTTCAGCCCATTCATTTAAATGGGTTAAAATTGCACTGCAACAAAAGTAGAGCATGCACTACTTTTGAAACAAACTGCAACCAAATCACATAGTACTTTTGTAACATGCAATCTGGTACAGGCAAACGCACTGTGTTTGCGACTTGTGTTTGGGGTGTAATTAACTTTGCACTGACACCAACTGCAGATTGCAAGGGCAGTGCGATTGGAATGCAGTGCAGGAACGTGGGTTTCCCGCACGGCATTCTGTAATGACCTCCAAGTTTACTTATGCACACAGGTAAGTAACAATTTAAGTAAACTACTATTAATCATGATAAACTGTAAACCAACACCTCCACTAAAGAACAGGTCCCGCAAGATGCCAGCGCACACCTATCCTTTGACTTAGCAGCCACTCACATTCCGTAATCTTCTTAAACAAGTAGTATAGACACACACCAATTGTAGCCTACTGCCTTCTGCACACCCCGACTGTATCTCACTCCCCACTACGCACTTACTGTACCGCAGCAGGACAGCCAAGATCTGCTCCTTCCATTTATCCTCTCTGGGCTGAAATTTCACTGCTGGACACACCTGCACAGTAGGCCCTCATATATTTGGATGGGAAGTATTTCAAGCAGCTCCAATCGTAAAGCGGAGTCCCACCCCATTTTTTTGTTGATTAAAAGCCAGCAGCTACAAAAAGCATAGCTGCTGACTTTTAATAAACAGACACTTACCTGCCCCGCGGTCCAGCGATGCGGCCACCCAAAGCCTCGCTCCTCTCCCCCCTCCACTCTGTGACACTGTCAACTGTGGGAACCCGGCCGTGACAGCTTGCAGGCTTCATGGCCAGACATGCACTGCGCATGCGTTAGTCGCGTTGTGCTATGCTATTGGCCAGGCAATCTTCTGGAAACTGTGACATGTCCCAGAAGATCGCTGACAGGGCGGGGCCACCTAGGGCGAGAGAAGGAGTTGTCTAGGCAGCCAAGAAGAGGAAGGAGGAAGTGGGACAGTAAGTCCCACTAAAAAGAAGGTACACACTCCTCCTCAAAAAAATGACATGCCAATTGTGGCATGTCACAGGGCGAGGAGTGCTTAAAGCGGAAGTTCCACTGTTGGGTGAAACTCCGCTTTAAAATACGACTATATGCAGGTTTATGTGGGCTTGCAGGTTCAGCCAGGAATTATTATAATTCCTCTGCACTGATCAGCCCTATGTCAGTCGGTGAGTCGTACAATGAATGTATGGGTCGGTCGGTGTTTGGTACTCACGCGGTCGGGTTTGGCTTGTATGTTGGCAGCGATGCAGAGAGATCGCTCTGATGAGGATGACCATCTCCGGGTTCTCCCCATACATCCTCCCCGGTACGGACCAATAGGGTCACTTCTCCTCTCGGCCAATTGGGTCTTAAGACCCTCTTCCTGATTGGCCAGGAGGAGAAGCAGGAAGACAATAGCGAATATTAATTCACTATTATCACACAACTGGGTGGGCTCAGGGCGCAGTCCTCAAGCTATAATCGTGTGCTTAAGGAAAATAAATAAAAACATTGAAATGCATGCGTCCAGCACCCTGCATGTAGATTAGGGGCTGGTCTTAGGAGTGTGGGAGGAAACCAGAGTACCCAGAAGTAACCCATGCAAGCACAGGGAGAATATTCAAACTACATGCAGATAGTGTTCTGCTTGGAATTTAAACTGAGGACTCTAGTCATGCTAACCACTAAGCCACTATGCTTCTCCTTGAAGACACTGAGCATAGGTTGATGTCATTTTTATTAAAAGGTAGACAGGTAATTTAACCTTTTCAAACAGAAGCTGATGGGTGATTTAAAAATGTACCTTTCTCAGGCCGTGTCCTAGCCACAGCACGTGATGGCTGCTTAACTCAGCTCCTCTGCACTACTGAGGGTGATAGCAGTGGCCAGAAGCGACAGAAACTGTCAAAAATACCTCCATTTAGAAGTTGAAGACAGCAGGCACCTAACAGGCTATGTCCCGCAATGAAAACCAGACAGCAGCATTGTGCCATCTCACACTATTTTATGCTGCAGGCTGGGGAAGAAAGAAAAAATGGCGCTGAGGAGAATGGCCGTTCTTCCTCTCCTCCACACATGCCAGCAGAACAAGAGGAGCAGGAAAACCCAGATGCAATGGAGGAAACATCACAAGAGGCAGATACACTTTCCTCTACTGACAGAGGTAAGAGAGTGGCTCTGTCACCAGCACACTCGCCCCATAAACCTCCACAGATAAAGAAATATCACTGGGCAGCCTCCTCACAGCCACAAGCTGACATAGAAGCAGAACACACAACACCATTAGTTGCATTCCCTGCCTCTGATGCTCCAGCTTCAGAAACCTCACTAAAAGCAATGCTGCTATTTTTGCAAACTGGATTGCAGCAGGAGCTTCGCTCTTCTATCTCTCACTAAGCCGATTGCATTTACTCCATTGAGGAACGCACCAACATTTTAGAGTTACAGGTGGGGGATGTAGTCAAAGTGCATCATGAATTGGTAGATGCACATGGTGGAAACAATCCGCAAACTCCAACTTAAAGTGGCAGACCTTGAGGATCGCTCCTGCTGCAATAATATCAAGCTCAGGGGTATTCCTGAGGCGGTGAAGCAGAATGATCTAGTTGTTTATCTACACCAACTTTTCCTCAAACTCATCCCAGATCTTATACCAAGGATTATGCTGCTGGATAGGGTGCATAGAATTCCAAAACCGATCTCCCTTCCTGATACGGTCCCTAGAGAGGTCCTGGTTAGAGTACACTTTTACCACATCAAATTGACCACATCATCGAGTGCTTAGTGCATGCAGCCAGGTCAAATCATCTGCTATCTCTCCCCTATGCCAACATTGCACTCTATCAGGACATTTAAGCAGCGATATCTCAAATGAGAAAGGATTTGCACCCATTACTGCAATTTAAGGGGGCGTGATAACATTTATCGATGGGGGTTACTGACAAAGCTTCTGATTACCTACCAATCTCAGCAGTCGGTCATCACCTCCTCCAAAGATGGCTACAAACAGCTGCAAACCTGGGGTATAATTAACCAAACCCACCAAATGGGGGCAGGAAACAACCACCCTCAAGGAGGCCCTAGACACTCCTGCTTATAGGTCATAGGTGTTCGGTACTTATGTTGTAACAAATAACTATTACATGCTTATTTGCAGCAGGCCCTATAGATGCCTAAGCAACTTGCTATATATCACCCTCATAGTGTAGTTACTCCGTCATATTACTAGTACACTTGTTATACACACACGTACCCCAATACGTTGTGTGCTAAGCACACCATATTTCCTTTTATGTTTTTTTTTTTTTTTTAATGTGTAGCTCTGCCTAAACTAACATTAAGTCTGTAAAATTGACTGGCTATTCTGCATCCATATTCATTTGACCCTTCTCTTATGGCTGTCTGGGTCATACCTCACTCTCTTTCCTGCCTAATAAGCACCGTTGGATTGGTATAACACTTTGTATAACCACCATCAATGCAAAGGGGCCCATTCAAGAGATCAAGCCTATGGAGAGAAGCCCTCTCCCTTAAAACAGAAATTTTATGTGTCCAGGAAATACATTTTTCACAAGGGAAAGCCCCTGTTAGGAACCATGAATCAGCAAAAGTCTATCACAGGAAAACACAGTAGAGAGAGTCCGGATATGTTGACCAAGGCAAAGGCACAGACGATCTGATCCAGGGAGTTTACATAACCAAAAGCTCTAGCTGACAAGCAGGAAATGAAGACCTGGTGAGTCACTGTGGAATGAAGAGTCTTTGGCAATAAACCGACAGCTGAGCACAGAGCTCTGAGAAGGAAGGGCTGAGCCTAGCTCTGACAGCCCCCTCCTGTTGCCACCCCCTGTTCCCCCAACAATTCTGTGCTAATAATATCAAAAAGACAAGAGGGGTTATGATCGCTGTGCGTGGATCTATAGCTATACCTTTTCAGCTTCAATGGGTAGAAAGTGACCCTATGGGCCGATATCTCATACTGTCTGTCTTTTCTGACAATGTCCCTGATGTGATTGTTAACTTATATGCTCCCAATACGCATCAGAAACAATTTTACTGCATGCTCCACAACAAATTATCACTTTACTCCTAGGATAGTGTAGTACTATGTGGCGACTTCAATGATATAGCTGACTCTACCCTAGACTCCTCCTCTACCTGCAGAAAGACTCCAACAGCTCTTTGTTCTTTCATGCTCTTGGAAGACCTATATGATCCGTGGCAGTGCTTGCATGGCTCAGAAAGAGATTATTCTTTTTATTCTGCTGCTCAGGATTCCTATTCTAGAATTGATGTATTCCTGCTGTGAAAATCTACCCTCCAGACAATATCTCAAGCCACCATAGGCCTAATTTCCTGGTAAGACCATTTACCAGTAACAATATCTATTAATTAAACAAGGACGAGATGCACAACCTGGTGTAGGAACAACTCCTTAATTTCTCACCAACTGTATCAGGAACAAATCAAGACAGAATTGGAATCTTTCCTTTGCCTAAACGATGGTTCTGTAACCAATGCTCTACTACAATGGAATACCCATAAGGCAGCTTTTAGAGGGATCTTTATAAAGCTGGGTGCCCATGAGATGAAAAAATGAGCAGAGAAGAATAATTTACTCACAGAGCAAATACGTAAGACTGAACAGAGTAACAAAGCCCGCCCCAACGCATCTGATTCAGCCCTCCCCCGTAATCTCAGAGAAGACCTCTGTAACTACTTACATTCTTCTTTTGACTTCCATATCAAGAAATTACGTCTAAATTGGTATGCACATGGCAACAAACCTGAAGCCTTATTGGCCAAACAGGTTAAAAAAGCAGCCCTCTCTAAAATCCCCTATATGCATACCTCACAAGGACAAAGAGTCAGCAATCCCAAGGATATTGCGGACTGCTTCAGTGACTTCTATTCCAAATTATACAACTCAGAAACCACCCCAGACGCAGCCCAAATGGACCACACAACAGCATAGGGTAGGTCTGCTCTATACAGCCTCTTTGTTTCTCTAACAAAAGGTTGCCTTAAAGTGGTTGTAGACATGAAATATATGCAAAGCATAGTGGGTACTTGTCTCGACCCAGAGCACTAGATGTCATTTCTGTCTGCTGCCTTGTTCCTCTACTATAAGCATGAGTCACTTCTGACAAGTTTTCCTGACACCAAGAGAAAAATGGTGACAGGGGAGGGAGCTCCAGCTGAATGACAGCCTCAACTCTGTTCCTGTGTGTTGTGTTAAGGGGGGTGTGTCCCTTCCCTCCAATTAGCCCTCAGAGCTCTCCTCACTGATATAACTTGCTTTTCAGAACTGAGAGATCCTTGTAAATTCTGCACTTTGTAGGGGAAAGATAGCTGTACATAAACAGGTACTTATGAAGGAGGATTTCTTTCATCACTGTTTATCACCTATAGCTAGTGACTTTACTGGATATACAGTATGTGAGGGCTTACAACTACCTTGTGGGATGCACAACTCTCCTTCTTCTACATTCCTATTACTTATGCTTGTTTTAAATCAATGAAAACAATTTTTTAGTTAATTCAAAGCATCAAATTTAATCACTAATGCATTACACCCACCCTAAAGTTCTGGACTGTCACTCGCTGCTGCTATTGTTTTATTTTTTTTACTCTTCATGTGTATTTTATAATATTGCTTTACATAAAGCCTTAATCAATAGTAATGTTACTGCCTTTTTATGAAGCATAGGATTATTACCACACTTACCACCCAAAAGTGGAACTTCCGCTTTTTTGTCTCCCCCCCCCCCCCCGGTGCCGCGTTTGGCACCTTTCGAGGGGAGTGGGAAGGGCAGCGCCTGGGCTTTAGCACTAAGCGGCTGCATATTTGCCAATAGAGCTGTGCTGAAAGTGGGCGCTGTGCACGCTCCCAGAACAGTGACCAGGGGCTAACGGAAACCTCCCGATCGCTGCTGGCGATTGAGAGATTTCCAATCATGTGACCGTCAAATAGTCAAACAGTTGCTGGGAATGGTATATAGCAGTGTTCAGAACTCACATTGACCTGTACTGATATGCACTTAAAAGCACCTGTAAAATGCAGGTCAACACAATTGTTTTTTTTTAACGTGTCCCAAACCCACATTGACTTGCATTGGGTTAAAATCCAACATGCATACATTTTCTTTATCTAATCTGAGAAAAGGACAGAAGTAAAACAAGGAATGCTTAACATACACTAAATTAGGAAAACTGTCCAAACAAATGTTTTATCATTTTTTTCCCACAAATAGAGCTTTCTTTTGGTGGTATTTGATCACTGCTGGGGTTTTTTGTTTTTTGCGCAACAAATAAAAAAAGGCCGAAAATGTTGTTTTGTTTTCTTTGTTTCTGTTATAAAATTTTGAAAATAAGTATGTTTTCTCCTTCACTGATGGGCACTGATGAGGTTGCACTGATGGGCACTGATGAGGGGCACTGATGGGCACTGATGATGGGCACTAATATGCTGCACTGATGGGCACTGATAGGTGGCACTGATGGCACTGATAAGTGGCACTGGTATGCACTGATGATTGAACACGGCTGATCATGTGGTAAAGAGCCTCGGTTAGAGGCTCTTTACCGTGATCGGTGTTGCAGTGTTTCAGACTGACACGACGCACCACCGATCGCCACACTGCCCGCCCCCACGGGCACGCCCCCACAGGTGCGCGCTGGCTGTTATCCTGAAAGATGCCATATGACATCCAGTCAGGATAACGGAACCACCGCCCAGCCGTTATTCTGCTATAAGCCGGGCGGGAAGTGGTTAAATACATGTACAAGCTATTGGGATTTGAGTACAGGTATATCTTTTCTCTGTTGTAAAGCAGGTCAGTCCCCCACCTTGGGTCTTTATGTTGGCATAATGGCCACCTTAGCATTTGCAGTGACAAGGCAGTGTAGGACTGGCCAGAAGAGGGATTACTTTGACACAGTTGGTCAGCTTAAATGTGTATTGCAATATATGTGAACTAAATGTCCCTGTTTTTCATTGCAGTGTGCAGAGGGTCCATCCAGAACCTATTAACCACTTCCCGACCAGCTCCTGTACATATATACAGCGGCAGGATGGCTCTCCTGCGCGAATTGCAGTATATGTACAGCGGCTCCTTTAAGAGCCATAGCAGGTGCCGGCCACCCGCGATCGCGGGCATGAGAGTCAGAATGGGGATTTGTATGTGTGTAAACACACAAATTCCTGTTCTGACAGGGGAGGAGAGACAGATCGTCTGTTCCTACTAAGTAGGAACAACGATCTGGCTCCTCCTCTAGTCAATCACATCCCCTCACAGTTAGAAACACACCTAGGGAACCCATTTAACCCCTTGATCGCCCCTAGTATTAACCCCTTCCCTGCCAGTGACATTTACACAGTATTCAGTGCATTTTTATAGCACTGACCGCTGTATAAAATGTTGATGGTCTCAAAAAAGTGTCAAAAGTTTACGATCTGTCTGCCGCAATGTTGCAGTCATGATAAAAATTGCTGCCATTATTAATCAATATACGCTTATTGCAAAACATTTTTACCAATAATATGTAGAAGAATACACATGCATCTGCCTAAACTGATAAAGAAATTTGTTTTTTTTTTAAATTTGGGGGATATTTATTATAGCAAAAAGTAAATAAAATATATTTTTTTTTCAAAATTGCCGGTCTATTTTTGTTTATAGCGCAAAAAATAAAAAAATGCAGAGGTGATCAAATACCACCAAAAGAAAGCTCTATTTGTGGGGAAAAAAGGACGTCAATTTTATTTGGGCACAACGTCCACACAATTGTCAGTTAAAGTGATGCAGTGCCGTATTGCAAAAAATGGCCTGGTCAGGAAGGGGGTAAATCCTTCCAGGGCTGAAGTGGTTAAAATGGGTGCACAGGCAGAATTTAATGCAGAAGAGACATGCTTTGTACAGTGAGCCGTACTGTTTTTAGTGAATTAGCTACTTATGAGCTAAATACCACATGAGTTATTTTGCCACAACAATGCATGCGGTATCTAATTCTTAATGAGTTGACTCCAGTAGATGACGGCTATAAAGAAGGCATTGTAAGGAAGATTTTTATCAGAAACAGACGCCTGCCCCTACACACCTTTACCTATAATGGATGTGTATGGTTCTGTATCCCTCAAAAACCTTAACTTCAGCTTCTAGCAATTCTATGAACAAGGCTTATAATTCTGCAGTACAATTTATAGGCCCTGTTATTATTATCAGCAATAATCTTCCCATTGAATGTCAAATTACCTTGTTTTGATCATTTAGGGCCAGTTCACACAGGAACGGACAGCTGCAAGAGTGCTTTACCCCTCTGACAGCTGTCAGTTCCAGACTGAGGTAAGGCCATTGAGGTGTGAGATTCAGCGCATCCCTCACAGATCCCTTTTTTTGTACAAACTTTATTTGCAGTGTACAAAAGTACATGTCATTCATGTCGCTGTACAGCAGGAAAATGCACTGCACTGCTATACAGTGCCATGTGATTCTGTACAGTGTGCTACAATACAATTTAACAGACAGCTCTGTGCTGCATTGCAATATGATTGACAAATTCAGCTTAATGCTCTCTGTAATTGTTGATGATATTTTACACAGACTTTACAATGCTGCTGGGTGCTGCCCTCTTGGATTTGATTTCAGCAGCCCCAGGTAGATTCAGATTTTATGTTTGAAGCTCACAGAACAGCATCTCTATTATCTGACAGGACAGCATGCAACTGATATTAGGAGCTCCCACACAGCGGAGCACAGTGCCAGTAAGTGACCTCTACTCCTTTCTGCATATATTAAAACTGTCTTTGTTTATATTCACATTTTTTGTGCACTACTTTGCTCCAACTCACACTTGTTTTTAATGACTTTTTAAATTCACAGATAATAAATCACAGATTTTGCCTGAAATACTACTATTTGCTAACATGTAGCTATGTAAGCTCCTTCGGTCTGCCTATATAGCCCAAGGGGAGGGGCAAAAGCAGGGACTGCCACAGAAAGGTATTAACACTTCAGGAAGTCATCAGATGCCTACTAAAGCTACATCATCATTGGGAAAATGCGAAATAAACAAAAATTAACTCTGCTGAAGCAGTATTGTTCTGTATTTTCTTAAAGTGATTGTAAAGGATTGTTTGTTTTTATTTTAATAACAAACATCTCTATACTTAACTGCTCTGTGCATACCTTCTAACTGTTCCAGGGTCCGCAGGATCATCCTGGGCTATCAAGTAAGTCCCGGGGTCCGCAGATCTGAGCTTAAGTCCAGAGTCCACTGCCAGAACAAGTTCCAGCAATGGGCTCCACTCCACTCTCAAACCTGTGTTCTCTCTTCTCCCCCTCCACTTTAATCCTTTTCTGAGTCATTGGTTGCTAAGACCACCGGCATCCTAGCAACCAATGATGTGCTTTGCAGGTGCCCACTTTGCCGCCCTGACTCTGGCTCCCACTTACTGCCTCCCAGCATCTCCCAACACTACACCCATGGATGATAGGTGTCAGGCACTACAGCTGCAGCACAGGTTAGTGTTCCCACTACTGGCCCCGCCTCTCCCTCTTAGCTCAGTTGGAGTGTTTTCTTGGTGACTGCCCAGCGAGAACTGTGTCCAGCCCTGAGCCAGGCTCCCCTTTCCCCCACCTCTGTCAACTTTCCCTGGGTGTCCCAGCTGCTGCAGAACTTCTTGGAGGGGGAGGGCAGGTCTTCTGGGTGTTGTAGTGCAGGGCAGTGTTTGGTAGCTGTGGGATTCCCAAAACCCAAATACCCCAAATTCTTCTCCCTTACTCCCTTCCTGTGTTTCCCCTCCCTGCCTCTCCACCCTAAACAATAACCCCCTCCCTCCCTCTCCACCCTAAACAATACCCCACCTCCCTGCCTCTTCACCCTAAACAATAACCCCATCCCTGCCTTTCCATCCTAAACAATGACCCCCCTCCCTGCCTCTCCATCCTAAAGAAACAACCCCCTCCCTGCTTCTCCGCCTTCAACAATAACCGCCCTCCCTGTCTCTCCACCCTCAACAAAAAAAAATCCTAAACAAATAACCCCCTCTCTGCTCCTCCACCCTCAACAATAACCCCCTCCCTGTCTCTCCACCCTCAACAAAAAAAAACTCCCTGCCTCTCCATCCTAAACAAATAACCCCCTCTCTGCTTCTCCACCCTCAACAATAACCCCCTCCCTGCCTTTCCACCCTCAACAATAACCCCCCTCTTTGTATCTCCACCCTCAACAATAACCCCCCTCCTTGTCTCTCCACCCTCAACAATAACCCCCTCCCTGCCTCTCCACCCTCAAAAAAAAAAACCCTCCCTGCCTCTCCATCCTAAACAAATAACCCCCTCTCTGCTTCTCCACCCTCAACAATAACCCCCTCCCTTCCTATCCACCCTCAACAATAACAAGACTTCCTGCTTCTCCACCCTAAACAAATAACCCCCCTCCCTGCCTCTTCACCCTCAACAATAACCCCCACTCCCTTCTGCTCCATCCTCAACAATAACCCTTCCTTCCTGCCTCTCCACGTTGTTTAACCATTAACCAATGGCCATACCCACTTTTTGAAGCAGCGCATGTAGAGCACAGTGTGTTTACGTTGGCCTCAAGTATCCCTTAGTAAGTAAGTAAGTAAGTTCTAAAGTTGGTAGGTATGTCTGTGCAATGGAATTGTACAGAGTGGCTATGAACCTTCTCTTCTTGGGTCCCCTGCTAGCACTCTTGGCTCCTCCTTTCTGTCCAGTGCCCCATGGAAAGCCACTCCCAAGCCCTACTGCTGCGCCTATTGACACAGACAGAAGGACCTGACCTCACCCTCTCCCTCATCACAGCTCAGGTAAGTATAGGGGGGAGAATGAGGGGCCAAATTATATACCTAAACATTTTTTACCTTGCAAAGAATGCATCAAGGTAAAAAATCTTTAGGATTTAGAACCACTTTAAGTATGGTAATATTCAATAGCAAATAACTTGCATATCACTATAGGTAAAAGGTTTTACTTTCCTGGGTCCTCCAAAGTGCAGAAGATCAAGTGGCAGTGTCTCCACATATATCGCAGCTGCAGTCACTTTATCAGGTGCTCCTTTGCCTGCCTTCATTCTGCTGTTAAAGGGGAACTGCACTTTGTGAAAAAATTTTTTTTGCAAATATAGAAAAATAATATAGCTATATAGCAGATACAATTGCTGCACATGTATGCTATCAAAAATTACCTTTCCTTGTCAATCTGCATATGCCGTAATTTTCTGTAAAGTTCAATGCAACATGGAAACCTGGAGGCATTCTGTACCCTGTTGGTGTACAGAACACCCCAAGAGTCATCTTTTCCCGCTTGTGTCCTTAAGGCTACTTTCACACTAAAGCCCCATACACACGGTCGGATTTTCCGATGGATTCTGTCCTATCGGACAATGTTGGTGTAGGCACCATCGGACAGTTTCCATCGGATTGTCCGACGGACAAAGTTCTCCTGCTGGATAGATTTTCCGACAACAAAGTCCGATCACACCAATTCCGATCGTGTGTAGCGAATTTCCGACGGACAAAGTGCCACGCATGCTCAGATCACATTACAAGACCAAAGCTATTGGCTACTAGCCTCTACGTAGTCCCGTCGTAGGCAACAAACGTCACCACGTTCAGAATGATCGGATTTTCCGACAACTTTGTCCGACCGTGTGTATGCAACACCAGTGTCGGACTAAATCCGTCGGACAAAATCCGATGGATTTTGTGGTCAGATTTTCCGACCGTGTGTACGGGGCATAAGACGCTTTTGCAGGCGCTACAGCACTAAAAAAAGCGCCTGCATAGTGCCTGTAAAGAGCCTCTCCTGTCTCTCCAGTGTAAAAGCCTAAGAGCTTTTACACTGGAGCGGTGGGCTTGCAGGACGGTAAAAAAAGTCCTGCAGGCAGCATCTTTGCAGCACTGTAGGAGTGGTGTATACACCACTCCTAAAGCGCCCCTGCCCATTGAAATCAATGGGGCCGCGCTGCCAAACCATGTTAGTTTTGGTGAGATACTCTACAAGGGTTAACTACATCTAAAGAGATGCTGGCAATGCAGCTTTTCTATTTAGGACATGCAGAGATCACCAACTGATTAGTGGGTTACCGTGAATCGCAGTAATACATGGTAACACACATATTTTACTGCATGTTACCTCCACGCATTAGTGTGAATTCGTGGCAGCCCGTTCATTAGGGCCCCCCCCAATCCATGCGCTTGCGCCCCTACATTCGTTTTCAATCAGGAAGTGAGTCCTAAAACCCTATTGGTTGGGAGTCCAAAAACCTGATTGGCCCGGGAGGAGAAGCGACGGCCGGAACACGGAGGAGACGGAGAGGTAAGTGTGGGGCTGACGGGGCCTGGCAGGCAAGAGGGCAAGCCGGCAAGCGATGGGGGTGGGGGGGATTGGGCGTTATTGTCAATGGTGTGCAGTGGCGTGGGGGTTAGAGCGACAGGGGGGTAGTGTGGGCAAGTCTGCCCCCCCGACTGATGGAGCACCAGCCACCACTGGTGTGAATGGGTCCACAAGTGAAAAAGAACTGCCTGTGGTAGGATTTCCATGAGAACTTTAAGACTTGACACCAGATTTTTATTCTATTATATAGGGCACATACTAGAACAGAAAGCACAGAAGTTTCTTTGGGGCAGGAAAATGTATTTTTGGCTAATTGGGTGTGGCTGAAAAACAGGTGAAAAACAGGAGTAACATTTGTTTTTTTATGTTTTTTTTTTTTTGCCTGTAACAACCATCACCTCCTCCTGCATTTATTTCGGCCTAAGCAAAAAATGCAAGAAAACACGCTAAATGCATTTACAAAGATGCCTAAGAAATATTCCAAAAATGAATGAAGAAGCTGCTGATAACGTGTGCACCTAGCATAATCCCGGTGACCACTGTCAGAGGGATTTCCACTCCCTATGGAGAGGTGTGTTTCCAAGACCAGAAGGTAAATCTCCTCTATCAAGCACATAATGTTGTCAATGGAACAAATAACTCCAGTGGGAGATTTACCTTCACTTATTGAGTGATAGGGCCACATTTTGAATTTCCCCTTTCAGTGACAGTGTTCACCAGTACAAATAAAGGGGTGGATATACCCAACAAGAATGCAGACAACAATAAAAGCTTCACAGAGGGTCTACCCTTCCCCACTCATCTAAAACAAAACAAAAAAAAACGAAATCATTTACAGTATTATAAGTGGAGAATGACATTTTTACAAAACTGATCTTTTTCGATTTGCTGTTGTTTAGTGACATCTAGTGGTGAGTTTTAGAACTGGTCTTTGAGACTACAACTTATCAAAAAGGCCAGTTGTAGCAGATGTTAGAAGCCAAGTGTTTAGTCTTTTAAACATCTTTTGTGTTTTATGCATTAGATGAAAGTCACACTTTGCTGTAAAATTAGCGTACTGCTTTATTCCATGAAAAAATGGCTTCAAGTGAAGGATGTTTGGAGTGGTGCTACACATTGTTGGTATTGTTATTTAGACAATGGCAAGAATGCCTTTTTTGTATGAGAATTCATGTTGGCATGCAACGTTAATTGCTTAACACTTAATACATTTGCCTTGAAAAGCTGTCTATTTTACAGGGACAGCCTTTGACTTTTACGATTTATTCAATATTTTTGATCTGCATTTACTACTGGATTTAATATTTTACTATCTGTACAATTCAAAGTCTTGTTTTTGCACACTGGAATCAGTTTTTATTATGTTTTTTTATTTATTTATATTTTAACAATGAAAATTCTATTCATCTATGTATTCCTAACTCAAAAGAAGAACTCTCTATTGATCTCGACCTCTTCCAAATCTCCAAATTGTTTATGTCTTTTTTGCTCCAATCTGCCTGTTAGAGGGTGGCTACGTTTATTCTCTATAGTCCCACTGTAGGTAGGAATGTAGTCATCCTTTCTTGTTGAATCCTGAGATAGACTACGGGCTATAGGATTTGTAGAGTACATGAGAGCAACTAACATGTACTGCTCATTCTAAACAAAGGGAAGTGAGAAGGAAAATGAGAGGCTCTGAAGCTCACAGAGGACATTACAAGGAGACAGGAAAACACAGTAGGAAACAATGTAATGAAAAATAGAGTACAGGACCAATAAGTAGTGGATCTATATGAATTTGGAAAATAAGAATATTGTTTAACCACTTCAGCCCCGGACCAATTGGCAGCCAAAGGACCAGGCCCCTTTTTGCGATTTGGCACTACGTCGCTTTAACTGACAATTGCGCGGTCGTGCGACATGGCTCCCAAACAAAATTGGCGTCCTTTTTTTCTCATAAATAGAGCTTTCTTTTGGTGGTATTTGATCGCCCCTGCGGTTTTTATTTTTTGCGCTATAAACAAAAATAGAGCGACAATTTTGAAAACAATGCAATTTTTTAGCTTTTTGCTATAATAAATATCCCCAAAAAATATATAAAAAAACATATTTTTTCCTCAGTTTAGGCCGATACGTATTCTTCTACATATTTTTGGTAAAAAAAAATCGCAATTAGCAATTATTGATTGGTTTTCGCAAAAGTTATAGCGTTTACAAAATAGGGGATAGTTTTATAGCATTTTTATTAATATTTTTTTTTTTACTAGTAATGGCGGCGATCAGCGATTTTTATTGTGACTGCGACATTATGGCGGACACATCGGACATTTTTGACACATTTTTGGGACCATTGTCATTTATACAGCAATCAATGCTATTTAAATGCATTGATTCCTGTATAAATGACAGTTGTAGTGAAAGAGTTAACCACTAGGGGGAGGGGTTATGGGCTGTGACGTGTGTGTGTTTTTTTACATTAGGGGGCGGGGCTGACGTCGGATGTCATTGATCGGCTTTTCCGATGACCGGGAACAGCCGATCAATGACAGGCAGAGTAGGAAGCGCGGGGAGAGGTTTGTTTACACAAACCTCTCCCCGTTCTTCAGCTCTGTGACCCGATCACGGGACACCAGCGGCGATCGGGTCTGCTGGTCCCGCGGCCGTGGTCACGGAGCTCCCGGCCGGTGGCGCGCGCGCGACCCACGGGCAGGCATTTAAAGGGTCACTTACAGGTACGTGATTTTGCCTGCCCGTGCCATTCTGCTGACGTATATATGCAGTGGGCGGTCAGGAAGCGGTTAATAGGCCTTTTAAACCAAAAATGTTGCCGCAAACAAGTCTCCTTATTATGTATTCATTTAACCGCTTCAGCCCCGGAAGATTTCCCCCCCCCCCCCCCCCCTCCTGACCAGAGCACTTTTTGCGATTCGGCACTGCGTCGCTTTAACTGACAATTGCGCTGTCGTGCGACATGCACCCAAACAAAATTTATGTCCTTTTTTTCAACAAATAGAGCTTTCTTTTGGTGGTATTTGATCACTAATGTGGTTTTTATTTTTTGTACTATAAACAAAAAATAGTGACAATTTTGAAAAAAAAACATTATTTTTTACTTTTTGCTAAAAGAAATATCCCCAAAAATATATAAAAAACTATTTTTCTCTCAATTTAGGCCGATATGTATTGTTCTACATATTGTTGGTAAAAAAATTAGCAATAAGTGGATATTGATTGGTTTGCGCAAAAGTTATAGTCTACAAAATAGGGGACAGTTTTATGGCATTTTTTTTATTAGTAATGGCGGCGATCTGCGATTTTTATCGGGACTGCGACATTATGGCGGACACATGGACAATTTTGACACTATTTTGGGACCATTGTCATTTATACAGCGATCAGTGTAATAAAAATGCACTGATTACTGTGTAAATGACACTGGCAGTGAAGGGGTTAACCACTAGGGGGCAATCAAGGGGTTAAGTGTGTCCTAGGGAGTGATTCTAACTGTGGGGGGGATGGTCTTCAAGTCACATGACAGCGATCACTGCTACCGATGACAGGGAGCGGTGATCTCTGTCATGACACAAGCCAGAACGGGGAAATGCCTTGTTTGCACTTCCCTGTTCTGAGGCTCCGTGACACGATCACCGGGAGAACGGCGGACATTGAGACTGATGATCCCACGAGCACGGTCACGCTATCCCCGGCTCTTAAAGGGGACGTATATCGCCCATTTGCCCACCGCTGCCAATGTGCCGACGTATATCGGCGGTCGCCAACTGGTTAAATAGCAGTTTGGAAATTTGAGCTCTGGTATCCCTTCATATCTTTCTCATAGTTTGACTTGCCAAGGGTTTGACTTATCTTGGTCAATATTCAATGAACCTGAACTCGTGACCACTGTGACAACCAATCAGTGGTCATGTGATTGGGCAGTTCTTTAACCCCCCCCCCCCCCCCGTTTTAAATACCTAGTTAAATTGGTGCTGGGCAAGCAAGAGGCAAGGGTCTAAGGGCCCATTCAGACTGTTGTGGTGCACCACATTTTAACAAACATGCAGCATGGTTTCCAACCCAGAGAACCATAGAGCACATATAGTTTGCTGAAAAGCAGGTATGTTGTGCTGTGCTGCCTAGGTGTGTTTAAGTGCATGAATTGTAATTGCATTGTATTTCATGAGTTACCATGCATTCCAGTAATTCATGGTAACACACATATTTTACTGCATGTTACCTCCACACAAAAGTGTGAATAGGACCCCAAGTGGAAAATAACTACTCATGGTGGCGTTCTCACATCACTTCCATTCTAATCCCAAGGTATGATTTTATTGGCTGGATTGAGGCAGCCTAATGATTACTTAAGCAGTACAGGTGCTCACAAGGGCTTTGGGTGACCTGACATTAGGATTTTTTTTTAGCAGCATTGTTTTGATTCTAGAAAAATGGAATAATGTTAGTGATATAATGTGAGTTGGCTTAGGTGCACGCTATTCTTGCACTTAGCTTGTTTTTACTTTTAAACAACGTAGTCATGTGCTGTGAACAAAAAGCAACTCCAAGGAAAAGAACAGATAGTAGGCAGTATGAATTGGCACACATTCAGCACAGGCATGGCTGGCATAGGTCTGCTTTTTTTTTAGTTGCCAATAGATGCATATGCCCAATATTGGGCCAAACATACTGTATATAAAATATATACACAAACATTGGTACATTGGTAATGTGTAATTTCTGCACGTAGTATACCTAGCAACCACAATATCCACAAACCGATACTAAACAATAAAAGTAAACAAAAAGTGCTGCACAATTGCTTAAATATACAGCCAATACGTTTTAAATCAATGAGTTAGAAGTCATCAACTCTTTTCACACGGGCGTCCTCTGTTCATTCACATTTTTTCAAAGAAAAAAAGTATTCAGTTCACACATCAGATTTCAGTTCAGTTTACATCAGATTTGAATCCATTTTTACATCTGCCTCTTGACGTTCTTAACAACCACAACTTATCCCTGCTGTCAGTGGGCGAGTCCCCACTGACAGAAGACTGTAAACAAAAGTGCCTACTTTAAAACATAAAAAAAAAAGAACAGTTGGCAGCTCCCCCCCCCATCCAAAAATAGGGAAATAATTACGTGGGGTTCTCCCTAAATCCATACCCTTATCCGAACATGCAGCGTGGCAGGCTGGCAAAGGTGGGACAAACTGTCAGTCCCCCCCACTGAACTATACCAAGCCACATGCCCTTAAGATGGGGGGTACCTTGTATCCTCCTGGCAAAGCACCCTGTCCTCATGTCAATGAGGACAAGAGCCTCTTCCCCACAACCTTTGCCCAGTGGTTGTGGGGGTGCGGGGGGTGACTTATCAGACATGTCCACATATTCACAAGTCAATGATGTCATAAGTGGCCTGGGTCACCTGGTAATTCCACTTGGTGACCTCACCTCCTTTTTAATCTAGCCATGACATTCGGCCCTACTGCTGTGGTTAACAAGGGAAAAGGGTCAGTGAATGATGTCACTAGGTGACCCTGCCCCCCTTTGACATCTTTGACCACATATAGATGTGTCCATATATGGTCAATGACAGCATAAGGGGCATGTCCCCCCTGTCCCTTTGTTTACTTTAGCAACACAGAAGTGGAGCTGTCATTTGGCAGCTGAAGTAAACAAAGGGGTTCACCCACCCCCTTATAATGTTATTGACTATATATGGACATATTCATATATGGTCAATGACACAATAAGGGGTGGGGTCACCTCTGACTCCTACCCTTTGTTTACCTTAGTTGAACTAGAAAACGAAAGGAGCGGTCAGGTTTGATGGGTGGTGTTTTTTTTTTTTTTCATAATTCATTGAGTGTGAGGTCCCCCATAGTCCATACCAGACTTTACAAGTTTATTTTTTATTTTTTATGTTTGGCTCTTTTGTTTACACTCTAAGGGAAGTGGGAAATATCATAGTGACATCAGGGATGAGTCATGGTTGTTATGACAGCCAATGCAAAAGGCGGAGGCAAAAATGGACCGTTATCCATTTACAACCGTTTAGGTCCGCTGATGTTTTTTAAATGGAACAAAAATAGAGACTTGTTAACTTTTAAAAAAACAGACCTGTACAGATGTGGATGTAAATGGATCATCCGTTCACATCTGTTTGCCCATAGGAATGCATGACTGCTGAGTCACATACTGTAGGTCTAGGCATAAAGCCACCATTAACATCAGCTCAACTCCTAGCCCCCACCCCACATAAGAAACCACACTTACAACTGTTAAGTTGGAAAGGGGGGCAAGGCCACAGCTTTATTTAATTTTCCAACACAGAACATGTAAACACTTTAAACCAGTGCCCATCACAGTTGTACTGTGAGCATGCTTTAACATTAACCAGTCAAATTCCAAATTTCCTTACCATAAGTGCTGGACAGACAGCCTAATTTCAGTTTCCCATTAGGGCATAGCCCATTACAGCAACTTTTATTGCTGGCAAGGTCAAAAAAATGCTGCTAAAGCTGTGACAGACTATCCAAAAAAGGGGGTGGAAGGGTGGGCAGTTCTTCTCACACGTGCTGTTTAAAAAAGGCCCAGAATTCCCTGAGGGTAGTCCTTTTATTGAGCTCAGGCCAAACCCAACAGTGTAAAAAATGGTGCAAAATGAATATGATAGTTAAAGTCAAAAAGGTAAAAAACAACAGTAAGGCTATGTACACACGATAGGATTTTTCGATGTCAAAACCGTGGATTTTTTTCCGAAGGAGTTTGACTCAAACTTGCTTGTCTTGCATACACATGGTCACACAAATGTTGTCCGAAATTCCGAACGTCAAGAACGTGGTAACGTACAACACGTATAACGAGCTGAGAAAAATGAAGTTCAATAGCCAGTGCGGCTCTTCTGCTTGATTCCGAACACGCATGGACTTTTGTGCATCATAATTGTGTACACACGCTCCGAATTTCCGTCAACAAGTCTTGTTGTCGGAAAATTTGAGAACCTGCTCTCAAACATTTGTTGGCAGAAATTCCGACAACAAATGTTCTATGGAGCATACACACGGTCGGACTTTCCGACAACAATCTCACATCCAACATTTGTTGTTGGAAAATCCTATCGTGTGTATGGGCCATGAGGGTTCAGTTTCAGCAAAGATTGTAAAAGATGGCAAAAAGAAACTGGGCAGAAATGGGGCATATTATACTGGTCCTTAAGTTTATAGGTGGGAACACATATACTACAGAACTACCATAAAAAGCAACACAACCGGAGGTTTACATTCTTTCATACTGACTTGGTGAGATTGATTTTTAAACATTTTATTTTTGGATGTCTTTGATAGGGAAAGCAAAATAATTGAAGAAACCAGAAAGCGGACTGACAGACAATGTGGACCAAATGGACTAAAAACAGTGACTTTCTACAATCAACCAACACATTAATGCCCCGTAGACACAGTCGGACATTCCGACCACAAAATCCTTTGGATATTTTCAGACGGATTTTGTCCGAAACTGGTGTTGCATACACACGGTCGGACAAAGTTGTTGGAAAATCCGATCGTTCAGAACGTGGTGACGTTCATTGCGTACGACGGAACTACGTAGAGGCTAGTAGCCAATAGCTTTGGTCTCGTAATTTGATCTGAGCATGCGTGACACTTTGTCCGTCGGAATTCTCTACAAACGATCGGAAAAAGTCTGATCGGATTTTTTTGTCGGAAAATTTTAGATCCTGCTCTCAAATTTTTTCCGGCAGAATTTCCGACGGAAAAAGTCTGATAGAGCCCACACACAATCGGATTTTCCGACAACATAATCCGATCGGACCTTTTCCGTTGGAATTTTCGACCGTATGTACAGGGCATAACAGTGATAAATTATCAGTTTACAGAAATAGAGAACTAATTTCTAGATGGGTCGGTCCTTTTCAGTTAAGTTTGTTGTTAATTAAAAATGTGTTGTTTTGTTTTCCAGAATATTATTATTCAAAGCATATGGCCAACCTGATTTTCTAGATCAAGGGGTAGGTTTTGATCAAGGAGTAGATTGGGACCTGGCTGACAGGGAGATTTGCAGATACTGTAGTGATTTGGCCAACCTCAATATATCAAGTAGAGCTGTGAAGATAATTGCAGAATAATAAATATTATATACCATCACCTTCTGATCCAATACAAGTATAGAAATGGAAGGGAGCAGAAATATTACAAGCTGAGGCATTTTCCTTTTTCATTACATGTTTGTATATTGGATATACTTATTTGAACTTATGCAACTTTGTTATGAAGTACATATAGAAAATAGTTTTTCTTACATTTATTAGGTTACATATTACATATATATAGGGCACTGCAGGTGAATCTATCACGGACATTTAACACACATATACAAGGACAATTCACCTTAAAGTATAAGTTCACCTTTACAAAAAAAAATGCTAATTTTTTTTGTAGGTAAAAACATATGCATTTATTATTTATTTTGTAATGGACCTCTAAAGCATTGCACCAACAATCAGGAGATCATGGGTGTGATTTTACAGTCCTGCAGACTGTCTGTGTATCTGTCTGGCCATACCTCCGATATGGCCAGGCAGTAGTTTTCTCATTTACAGAACACTGTGAATTGATGACGCGGCCGGGCAGGTGGAGCCCAGCACCGCCACATTTTTTGTAGATTGTGTCAGCTAGCGTGGGGAGAAGGTCCCTCGCTAGCTGTCAGAATGGGGGATCGGGGAGAGCGGGGGTTGGTGCATCTGTAACATGTTGAATATGGGTGTAACATGTTACAAAAGGTGAACTTATCCTTTAAATGTATTTCTGTGAAAGTCCCATTTACTGCTTTATAAATATACCCTATAGACATGAGATAATTATTTTCTGATTTGTGTAATACTACTATTTATGGGTACTGAATCAAACTACTACTGCTACCCAGTTAAGGGAAAATTGTAAACAGCCATGCTGTTAGTTTTCAGCCACTGGCTGTTACTTTTTCCCTTGGTCACTTTATGCTTAAATAGACTATCACATTACCCTTGCTAATTAATCCAAGGGCAAACTGACATGTAGTTGTGTTACCACTTGCCAACCGCCGCATGTACATTTACGTTGGCAGAATGGCACGACTGGGCAAATGGGCGTACAGGTATGTCCCTTTGAATTTGCCGCCATGTGGTCACGTGCGTGCCAGGAGCTCTATGAGTAGGATCGCGGGTCCCCCCATGATTGTCTCACGGAGCTGAAGAATAGGGAGATGCTAATATAAACAAGCATCTCCCTGTTCTGCCTAGTGACACTGTCACTGATCATAGCTCCCTGTGATCAGGAGCTATAATAAGTGATGTGTCACACACAACCCCTCCCCCTAACAGTTAGAATCACTCCCTAGGACACACTTAACCCCTTCCTAACCAGCTAGTGGTTAACCCCTTCACTGCCAGTGTCATTTTTTACAGTAATCAGTGCAATTTTATAGCACTGATCGCTGTAAAAATGACAATGGTCCCAAAAATGTGTCAAAATTGTCCAACGTGTCTGCCATAATGTCGCAGTCCCAATAAAAATCGCAGATCACCGCCATTACTAATAAAAAAAAAAATAATAATAAAAATACCATAAAACGAACCCCTATTCTGTAGACGCTATAACTTTTGCGCAAACCAATCAATAAACGCTTATTGCGTTTTTTTTTAACCAAAAATATGTAGAAGAATAAGTAAAATAGTTTTATTATATATTTTTTGGGGATATTAATTATTTACAAAAAGTAAAAAAATAATGTTTTTTTTTCAAAAATGTCTCTCTATTTTTGTTTATAGTGCAAAAAATAAAAACCGCAGAGGTGATCAAATACCACCAAAAGAAAGCTCTATTTGTGGGAAAAAAAGGACATCAATTTTGTTTTGGAGCCACGACGCACGACAGCGCAATTATCAGGTTAAACTGACGCGGTGCGAATCGCAAAATGTGTTCTGGTCTTTGGCCAGCCAAATGGTCCGGGGCTTAAGTGGTTAATTTACCATAAGAAAACATGGTGCTGGAGGCCTCTGAACACAACCTACTTTACCTCACATAAACATGCACATTTGGGTGATTGAGTCTGCAAGTTCTATTATTCTATTATCGATCGATCTATTATTCTGTGAAAAAAAGTTATCCTTTGGCAGGCATGCAGAAAACTGTTGTTGGCTTTTAGAATTTAGAAAAAAATACATAAATTGCAATATCACATTAACATGTACTTCCAAAATAAAACAATGGCGACTGACCCTTTGGGGTTGATTTACTAAAGGAAAATAGACTGTGCACTTGGCAAGTGCAGTTGCACTTATTTTCCCCAAAGCTTAGTAAATGTGGTAACAATTCCCTTGCAAGAATACCCAATCAGATGCAAGGGAAATAAAACAAAAAACAAAAAAACAGCATTTTTGTTTGCATAATTAAATCTGATTGAAAAAGTCCAACCAGTTCAACCAACAGAGAAAGAAAAAAAGCCCATACAGCTGTGGCCAAAAGTTTTGAGAATGACATAAACATTAATTTTCACAGAGTCTGCTGTAGCAGCAATATTCTTGCCTGTGAACCCCTTTTTGTGCAAAGCAATGATGACTGCACATATTTCCTTGCAGGTAACCATGGTTAACAGCGAAATAACAATGATTTCAAGCACCACCCTCCTTTTAAAGCTTCCAGTCTGTTATTCTAACTTAATCAGCATTACAGAGCGATTTCCAGCCTTGTCCTCGTCAACACTGACACCTGTGTTAATGAGAGAATCACTGACATGGTGTCAGCTAGTCCTTTTGTGGCAGGGTTGAAATGCAGTGGACATTGTTTTTCTTTTAGGATTTTTTTTATTAGCAAATAGCATAGGTATACAGAACCAACAAGTATTAGAAACTGATACATTTGACATAACTTGAGGTTCAATTCCAAAATACAATGGAGTGAAAGGCAATTACAGTAAGTAAATTATTACAATGGGTAAACTGAACCACTGTATTAAAGTAGTGTTCTAGCGTTTCTCAAAAAAATAAAAATAAAAAAGAAGCACAGTGATCAGTAGAAACAAAAAAAACGAAAAACAGAGGAGCTAAAGGCGGCCAAGCCTTAAAACTGTGAAGAGAGGCACTGAGTCATAGCCCACTCTTGGCTGCTAAGCTGGGAGGATGTCAGTCAGCTGAGGTGTAGAGAGAGATATGGTGTGAGAAGGACCTCTTTGGTTAAGAAGAAGAAGAATGGGAATGCTGTAAAAGAGGTGAGAAAGTAAGAAAAAAGAAGGGGAGAGAGAGAAAGTGGTCTCAGAGGGCAATGTGCCTAAACTAAAAGTATCACAGTGTCAGTAGCATTTGGTCAAAGCGTGAAGGATGAGCGCAGGATATCCAGAGTTGCCAAACTCGCAGAAACTGGTCATGAGTATCAGAGAGTACAGCTGTTAATTTCTCATTGACCATAGGGGGTTATTTACGAAAGGCATATCCACTTTGCACTACAAGTGCAAAGAGCACTTGAAATTGCACTGAAAGTGCACTCGGAAGTGCAGTTGCTGTAAATCAGAGGGGTATGATGGGACTTTTTATAGTTAGTTTGGTTGCAACAAAGAGATGCTTTGCCAGATCGTTTTCTGCTCGCAATAAGGATTCTATAGGTTGGAAAAGAAGAGCTTTGCAGGGGTTTCTCTTTACATCTGAATAAAGTAATATTCGTAAAAGCGCGTAAACCCGGATCCACAATCTGGTCGCCATAGGGCAATACCACCAGATATGGGACATCCGCAAAAGTAGGTTGATGGGCAGTGGATTTTTTTTGGGGGGATTACGTTTATTTTCATGGCAAAGATTTGTTCTGCTCACTCTTCATAACAGTCTGGAGTATATGCATAAATATATGCATGGAGTATATATAATAAAAAACTTTTGCCCAGGGCTGTATACCCACAGTTTATTCAGAGGAAGGCAACCCCCCCTACCCCCCCCCCCCTAAAACATGATACAATTTGCTCTAGTGGGGGGAAACATTTGGACTGTCTGTGATTGGATGATAAAAATCAGCTGAGCTTTCCCACATTCACTAAGCTCTGGGAAAAATCAGTGCAACTGTACTTGCAAAGTACACAGTGCATTTGCCTTTAGTAAATTCACCCCAATGTGTTCATTACATTCTAATAAACTGACTCCAATCTGTACAAACACAATACACACACGTGATACGCCTAAGAAAAAGAACTAAAAAAATCAATAATTAATTCTGGAGCTTCTTTGTCTTAGTCAACTGCATTATTTGATGCACTGCTGTCTGCTTCTTTTTAAGTTGCTTATAGCTATGCTATTAGAGAAACAATGTCTCTTAAGCCCCATACACACGGTCGGATTTTCCGATGGATTCTGTCCTATCGGACAATGTTGTCGGAAATTCCGACCGTGTGTAGGCACCATTGGACAGTTTCCATCGGATTGTCCAACGGACAAAGTTCTATCTCCTGCTGGATAGATTTTCCGACAACAAAGTCCGATCACACCAAATCCGATCGTGTGTATCGTAGTCCGACGGACAAAGTGCTACGCATGCTCAGAAGAAATTCTGTGATGGAAGCGCTCGTTCAGGTAAAACTACCTTTCCTAATCGACACAGCACATTCGTCACGCTGCAATGTTAAAATGTCTTTAATGCAGCGCATTCTCTTTTTCTTTACAATGCAAGAAGAATGACATGTTTTAGCTGCTCCTATTCACCCGCACTTCTCCCAAACTTAGTTCTTTATTCGTTTTTAGGATTTCTAGACTACATGTTTATTTTTACTCAGATCGTAAAAGAATCTTTGTTATATTTTTTGGATGATTTGTCATTTTTGTTTTTTTTTGTAATACATATTTTAAGGATATTTTTTTTTTTTTTTTTTTGAGGGGGGTTGTGTGTCTCAACTTAGCAAAACCACATTATTAACATTTCTATTTGTTGCTTAAATTTACTAGGAGTTTGTTTGTTGTTGGTGCCCCTTGTTAATTATACTTTATGATTAGTGAAATGTACCTGCCTACTCACAAATAAACTGTAAAACACATAGGCAATGATTATTTTAAATCAAAAATACCTTTATTTAGGTCTCAGCAACAAACCAAAGAGGAACGGACCGATGAAGAAACTTGGGGAATTTGCAAAGCCTTGGACCCCCACGGCAAACATAATTTTTGAAGCGTCTAAAATTGGGGGCCTGAGGAGTACCTATCTAAATAATAAGGGAGTGCTATCTGGTCCTGAAGTCCAAAACATCCGGAACTGCAGCAGATGCCATCTAGGTCCCCAGGCTCTGGTCCTACGAGAGGCTCCATCTTCTCTCAGACCAGACTGAATCCAGGTCGTCACTCTCAGGTCTTCCTTCCACGCTTCCTTGCACGCTGTGGCTGTGGTGCTGGTGGGGTGGCAAAAGGAGGAGGAGGAGGAGGAGGAGGCGGAGCATGGTCACTATCACAAACATGTGTGAGTGTGGTCATCTCCCCAGCCATACCCTTATTTAGGACCTTGAGGATGACCCCCTCACACATGCTGCATTGCCCCACCTCCATACCCTTCATTTTAGTAGCAACCAAGGAGGCAAAGGCCTCCTCGTAGGTGGGTGTGGCATATAGGGAGGCTGAAGCATCTCTGATCAGCTGGAGCGCTGACTCTCCCACCTCCCCCATCCTTCTCGCCCTTCTGTAGGGAAGGCGGAGGGGAGGGACTTGGGAGACAGTCAGGCTCCTATGCCTACCCCCCTGTTGGCTGCCACTACCCACCTCTTGGCTGCCACTAACCCCTGCCTCCTCCTGACTGCGACATTCCACAGCCACCTCCTGGCTGAGGTCTTCCTGTGTATGAAAAAGGGACATAGTTTGAGTTATTTGTTCATCAAACACACACAATTTTCATCTAGTGACTGTTGCAAAATGTTTACAAATAGAAAACCATACAATTCTCAGCCCTGCAGTTTAGATTCTTGCCCCAAATGTCTACAACACTACTGTCAGTTGATATGTCAAACACGTTAGGAACTAAGCAATTGGGGATCCTGAATTAAGTGAACATCATTCATTATTCCCAAAAATGGTTACAAAACTACTATACCTGCCACAAGCTGGGCTCCTCCACATCTTCCAGACTGGAAGGCCCAGGTTGCTCCTCGGAAGCCTCATCAGGGGTGGCGTGCATGGAAGGACGCGTGCAAGGAAGAGTCGAGAGTGACTTCCTGACATTAGCCTGGTCTTTGAGAAAGTGGAGCCTCTCATAGTACCAGAGCGTGGGGGCATAGACCTCTGCTGTTCCAGCTCCAGATGTTTGGGACTTCAGGACCTTATTGCGCTCCCTGAAATAGGTACTCCTCAGGTTGCCAATTTTTATTCTTAACTTCTCCACGGTTGCCGTGGGGAACCTTTGCTTTACAAATGCCACAAGTTTCTTCATGGCTGCGTACCTCTTTGGTCTGTTGCTGTAATCTCGGTGTTTCGCCTGCCATAATAGGGGCATTTCCCTATATTTATCAATGAAGAGGGGGAGAAAACTCACATCGTTGAAGCCGTGCATAATCTCTGCAAGACACAACACCACACAAAACACTATAAATAATGTCAGGCTAAACTCTCCTAATCTTCTCCATAAAGAAGCCTCAAGGTCTAATCAGTCTAGGCTAGTTATGTACCAACGTCAAATTGTACCTTCGTTATAGCGATCGTCTCGTGCGTGAGCTTTCTCTCCCCTCGTCTCACAGGCGTGTGACGTTTTATATACAGTGCGCATGCGTCAAACTCCGCCCGCCCCTGACGATCTTTCTCGTCTATTCCCCACCCCTTCTCTTTACGGCGCAGTGGGGAGAGCACATGGCGGGGACACAGCAGGTGCGCCCGAAATATTGCAGCAACGAGGAGGAGGACGAGGAAAGGCCGGAGGCAGAAACGTCCCGATCCCGGAGCCTGAAATTCAAGGCCTCCAATATGTAATTTGGAGAAATGTTGGAGATGGTGGACATATTAAAGAGGAGCGACTATGATGGGAAGTATGGGCCTTACCTCAACCCCAATGTCCGCAAGGCCAAGATCATGTCAAAAGTTGTGAGGAGGCTGTACAATCATTTTGGGGTACAACGATCCAAGGAGCAACTGAGGAAACGCTGGTCAGACCTGAAACTGAGGGAGCCCGATCAGTACAGAAAGATCAAGCGAGTTCTTCAAAAAAGTAAGTAGTTGTGTTTTGTGTTTGATTTTTGGCTTGCATACTGCTACATGTGTTTTTATTTTTACAAAGTTGTACATTAGAAAATGGCCACTTTCATGTTCGTCTGTGCATTCGATCGTACTCAACCTCGATCTTTCTGCCACTGTCATGTTCGTGTGTGTCCATTCGATCGTACTCAACCTTGATCGTTCGGCCACTTATAATACGATGTTTGGTGTTTTTTTGGGGGAAAGGAAGTTTGTTCTCACTAGAAATGTCATCAAGAATGTAAAGCCAATTTATTCAATGTAAAGGAGAGGTCACCCAGTAGCTGTTTACCCATCTGGACTCTAGAGCACTAGTGCTGGCCCACCCAAACCCACTTTTTATTAGGCTTTTCCACACATGTGCTCCAGTGGATACTAGAGGGGGGTCTCCATCAGACAAACTTCTACCAAAAAGCTAGTACGTTTAGCACCTTTACAAAGTGACTACATTCATGTTGTTGTCATTTGTAACTGGCCTAACAAAAATATTGTCACTCACTTTCAAGCAATGTTTGTCATTTCCTATTTCTGCCCTCAATAGATTGTGTTGCTAAATCTTCCTTTTGTACATTCTCATAGGGGAGCGAAAACTCGGTACGTCTGAGGAAACCACAAAACCAACACCTCCCAAAGAAGGGGAAAGACCAGACGCAGAGGAGGAGGAGGAGGAAGGAGAGATCATAGAAATTGGAGAACTTGTCACCACAACAGGTGAGTGTGGGAGAACACAGCTACTGGTAAGCTAATCAATGTATGCCTGCCTCATTTCCACAACACATTTTTGTTTTTTTTGGTTGTTTTTAGGTGACGTGGATGTTGTGGAAGAAGAATCGCACTTTACCACAGAGAGTGCCCACGTACTCATCAGGGATATAATGGTCTGCAATCGAGATCTAGATGACATAAAGCAAAACATCAATGATGTTCAACAAAAATTGAAGAACATCATTGATGTTTTAGAAAAATCTGAAAACGCACCAAGTAATTAACACACATTTGTGGCTGTTTCTGAACACATTTGCAACTTAAGAACTGTGTGAAATTTGGAACATGCACACATTGTGTCCACATGTGCTAGCTCCCATCATGGTGGATGAATGACAACGTTTTTTTGGGGGTGCAACCACTTTACGAACTACTAAAGTGGTTGTGGTGAAGGGGTTGCACCCCCAAAAAACGTCCATTCATCCCCATGATGGAAAATGGCACTTTTGAAGATTCTAGGCATGTGTTTTAACATCTAATGACCATTTTCAGACCCAAATTGTGTGCATGTTCTAAATTCCCTGTTTCCAGGGGTGACCCCCCCATGTGATGAAGGCAAGATCAAACACACTTTGAACATATAGTCATGTCTGATCTTGTCTTCACTTTAGAAAGTTGAACTTTCCTAGTTCCTATGTTCTGTTTTGCTCCATGCCTGGTTTTACCAAATGCTGAATGTTTGTAAACAATGTTGTCAAGAACCAAGATCTTGTCAGTTTTGGCAAGAAGTTTGTAAACGCACTTGTGAATGTGTTGCAAGTAAACTTTTTTAATTTTCTAAATGTGTGGCTTCCTTATTGAAAAACATAAAAGCATTATGTAGGTCAAATGTAAAGGGTTTTGGGGGCAATGGGTGTTATTTACTAAAGGCAATTCCAGTTTGCACTGCAAGTGTATTTTCCAGGGCACTTTTGCACTGCACTTGTAGAGCATAGTGGATTTGACTTATGTAAATGACACCCACAGTGATTTGTAAGAAAACACGTAGCACACCATTTTTGGGAATACACACATTTCTGTCATGGTGATGAAAAGGAGTATTATGGGTGTCAGTTATGCACTACAAACCTTCTCTAGACAAAAGCTTAGGTATCAAACACACAACATGAGAAGAATCTTTTTGGGAAGAAGAGACTGTTACCTCCTTTTGCCCAGAAAGTGCATTCCCACTGTTGAAGCTAAAGGGCAAAAATGTATATCTCAAATAAGCTAGAATATGGAAATGACCAGAAAACATAGGTTTGGTAAAAAAAATATATTTATTTAAAAATGCCTCTCACACATCGTCAGGCAGAGCAATGGCCCCCCTACCCACAAAGTACTCCATATATTGCTTGCGGACCGCGCGGGCATTTAGAGGGGGCAAGCCTGGACGTGCCGCTTGAAGGGCTGTGAGGTCGGCATTGGAAGGGCCCTCAACATCTGGGCCAACGGTCACCACATAGTTGGTGTTGTGTCTTTTCAAAAAGTTGTGCAATATGCAACAGGCAAGAACTATGTGGTTGAGTTTGCATTCCGCCAAGTTAATAGCCGTCAAAAACAGGTGGAAGCGGCTGGCCAGGATCCCAAAGGTGTTCTCCACCACTCTGTGGGCTCTCGACAGCCTGTAATTGAAGACCCTCTGGTCTGGGGTGAGGGTCCTCATCGGGAAGGGCCTCATCAGATGAGGAGTCAACGCAAATGCTTCATCTGCGACAAAGACGAAGGGGAGTCCTTCAGCATTCTCCTCTGGAGGTGGCAAGCACAGACGGCCACTTTAGAGACGCCAGTAGAACTCTGTGTGCGCAATGGCACCACCATCCGAGATCCGGCCATTCATCCCCACGTCCACATACAAAAACTCGTATGTCGCCGACACCACCGCCAACATGACTACACTATTAAACCCCTTGTAATTATAATAGTAGGACCCCGAGTTGGGGGGTGGGACGATGCGGACGTGTCCCATCAATTGCACCTCCGCAGTTAGGAAAGTCCCAACGGCTGGCAAAGTGGGAGGCCACAGTCTGCCATTCCTGTGGCGTGGAAGGGAACTGTGGAGTGAAACAAGAAAAAAAAATTAGTCACTTTGCACATAAACATTGCAAGCAGATTAGACACTAAACATCTTGGAACAAGATCAGACTTTTACATTTTAAGCTGGAAAGTATTTGCAACGCAAAGTAGAGGGTCCCCCTAGCAGATGACTCACCCCCCCATCAATCCCCCCACTTCTGATGGGCCATTGACAATAACTAGGGGTTTGGGGGGGGGGTTTGGACAGGTAACCCTCTGCACTTCATTGATTGCCAAATGGCTCAATAATGTGTGCTAGTTTGGCCAGACCCTCCTTACTTAACACTATTGGCAGCCCACAGGAAAGATAAAATAACATTCCAAATCCCCGCCCCACCCCCCCCCCCCCAAAAAAAAAGGAACGCACATTTGGACATTCTGAAATTACCTAGCAAGCTAATAGGAGGGAAAGAACACAAAAAAAGAGGAAATGGAAAGTATGGAGCCAGCCCCTTGCACTACATGCTTTGCTGAATTCATCCCTAAATATGCCCACTATAAAGAGGTAGGTATATAGTGTGTATTGACCTTTGGAAAGCCAGCAGATAGAGGATTGGTACCATCTGACAGAGCAGTTGGGGGAGGGGGTTCAGAATGAGTTTGGCACCCCCCCCCCCCCCCCCCACCAACAAAAAGGGAAAAAAAGCTCTACATGAAGTAAACCACACAGCAAACATTTGTGCATATTTTAGGGGGTGTTTGGGGGAAAACAATACTATGCAGCAGACAAAATACATTGCTTAAGTGACTAGGCCATAGGTGTCTATTGGGCCAGAAGAGCATGCTGGTGAGGTAAGTGAAGGGAAAAATGCATGAAGGAGAAAAGGGACACAGCATATTAGAGCATATTGCAATCATGGTAATTAGGGAAGGAGGTCAAAAATAGAAGACATTAGCAAACAGAGCATACATAGAATGGAATAGTAAAGGAGAAATGTTACCTTAATATAGTCCTCCTGCAGGACCTGGATGATGGCAGAACAGGTCTCTGGAATAATGATTCCTAGGGCCTGGGGAGAGATACCTGAAGAGAACTTCAAATCCTGAAGGCTTCTCCCTGTCGCCAAGTACCTCAACGTAGCAACAAGCCTCTGCTCCGGAGTGTTGGCTTGTCTCATGCAGGTATCCTGCCGGCTGATAAAAGGGGTCAGCAAAGCCAAAAGACGGTGAAAAACGGGGTCCGTCATCCGGAGAAAGTTCCTGAAATCATCAGGATTATTCTCCCGGATCTCACGAAGCAAAGGCATGTGCGAGAACTGATCACATTGAAGCAACCAATTCTTGGTCCACATACTCCTCGTCACTCTGTTCATGGACGGGTCTTGGCTCAAAGCTAAAAGCCTGACACCAATTCCGCATACAGCACGAACTCTGCGACGAGTACGTACGGGAAACATCGCTCACAAACGGTCGGCTGGTCAGAACGGACAAACAGAAAGCACCGATAAACAGCAAGGCCTGAAAGAACGAAATGAATACCAGAAACGAGCAGACAATAAGCAGTGAAAATCAAAGCGTCCTATATCAAGATATAGGCCGCAATGACCAACAAATGCAAACTGACTACACGCACTAATAAACAGATACGCACGACAAGCACAAACTGAAGAGCAGTAACGATCTGAGTCAGAAAACTGAGAAGCGCGAATCGTAAGTCCCCAAACTTCGACTAACTCGCGATAAACACGGGATCAGCAGAAGGAGCCCAACGGGTGCCTGACGTGGTGCTGAACTTCCCTTTTCTAGTCTCGTGGAAGACGACTTACGTCACGACGTTCTTGCAGACCGGAAATTCCGGCAACGTTGTCCGACCGTGTGTACGCTAAACCAACATCGGACAAAGTACGACGGACCTGGTCCTCGGATAATCCGCGCGTGTGTATGGGGCTTAAGTGTGTTTGAGATGTGTTTTACTTGGAAAATAAACGTCAGTTATTCAAGGTAAAATAGTAAATGATTCATTACCCCAGTAAAAAGTAAAGATCACACATTTCAAAAAAAAAGTTTATCACAGAGAATATGGGAGACTTCTCTGTTAACGCAAGTCACTTTGCTGCTTGTAGTCATCTCATCACTGTTGTTCCTTTCATCACATCAGGATACAGTATGCTTTTGCCATCCAGTTATTTCTATATTGAAACATTTTAGAATGGATAATCACCTACAGTAATAATAAGCTGTCAGAAATCACCTTTGATTACAATTAAATACAGTATACAGTGCCTTGAAAAAGTATTCATACCCCTTGAAATTTTCTAAATTTTGTCATGTTACAACCAAAAACATAAATGTATATTATTGGGATTGTATGTAATAGACCAACACAAAGTGGCACATAACTGTGAAGTGGAAGGAAAATGAGAAATGTTTTTAAACATTTTTTACAAATAAATATGTGAAAAGTGTGGCGTGCATTTTTATTCAGCCCCTTTCCTCTGATACCCCTAACTAAAAACTAGTGGAACCAATTGCCTTCAGAAGTCACATAATTAGGAAATAGAGTCCACTTGTGTGTAATTTAATCTCAGTATAAATACAGCTGTTCTGTGAAGCCCTCAGAGGTTTGTTAGATAACCTTAGTGAACAAACAGCATATAGAGGGCCAAGGAATACAGTACACCAATCAGGTCAGGGATAAAAGTTGTGTTGAAGTTTAAAGCAGGGTTAGGCTATAAAAAAATATCCCAAGCTTTAAACATCTTACGGAGCACTGTTCAATTCATCATCTGAAAATGGAAAGAGTATGGCATAACTGCAAACCTACCAAGACGTGTCAGTTCACCTAAACTGACAGGCAAGGAGAACATTAATCAAAGAAGCAGCCAAGAGGCCCATGGTATTTCTGGAGAAGCTGCAGAGATCCACAGCTTAGGTGTGAGAATCTTTATAGAAGAATGGCAAGAAGAAAGCCATTGTTGAAAGAAAGCCATAAGAAATCTTGTTTGCAGTTTGCGAGAGGCCATGTGGGGGATACAGAAAACATGTGGAAGAAGCAGCTATGGTTAGATAAGACTAAAGTTGAACTTTTTGGCCTAAAGGAAAAACGCTATGTGTGGTGGATAACTAACACTGTACATCACCCTGAACACACCATCCCCACCGTGAAGTGGCTGAAGGAACTTTTTCTTGTCACCTAATTGTGTATGCTTAATACAGGAGTAATAGTGTGAACCCTGATGTCATTAAAATCTACTAAGACTACTAAGGTAGAAATATGAAATACTAACAAAATAGCCATCTTTTCTCTAACCCCAGTTATTATCTACAGTTTTACTGCATTATTTACTGTATGGTGATAAAACTGTAAAGCAGTTTGTACTTTTATGATCTGTTTCTTAAAACTTTGTTAACAGTCTCAATGTATTCTTTGTGGTGGTTTGAAGGAAAAAAAATCTCAAAAAATACATTTACTGCCAAAGATGAAAGTATGTACTTCTGGTCAGTCATAATCGGCAGAACTGCAAGGGGTGCAACTGCGCCTGTCCCTACTTTCACTAAGCAAACTTAGTGACCACAGTGAGTTATGGCAGTAATTATACTATTTCACAGTAGAAGGTGGCAGAGAAATTAGTGTCAGTTTCTCCATTCCCTTATTTCATTAACCACTTGCCAACCGTATACAGTACATATATGGCGGCAAAGCGGCTCTCCTGCACAGGATCATGTACCCAGTATGTGATTTGCGTGTCAGGCTTGGAAGGGCGCTCCTGCTGCCCTGGCTGTGCTGCACGAACCAATCAGCGGGTGCCAACTGCTTATTGGTTGACGGCACTCGACGATCGGCTCTGGAAATTACAGAAGAGAGCCCTATGTAGGTAGACAAACACAAGACTCTCTTCTTCTCTTGCTTAGTAAAAACACCTCACACAGTACACAGTAAAGCATGTTAACCCTTTGATCGCCCCTGATGCTAACCCCTTCCTTGCCAGTGTCATTAGAACTGTACAGTGACAGTGCAAATTTTTAGCACCGAACACTTGTTGTGTCACTCGTTCCCAAAAAAGTGTCAAAAGTAGGGATGAGCCGAACACCCCCCTGTTCGGTTCGCACCAGAACCTTGCGAACAGACCTAAAGTTCGTGTGAACCCTATTAAAGTCTATGGGACTCCAACGTTCAAAATCAAAAGTGCTAATTGTAAAGGCTAATATGCATGTTATTGTCATAAAAATTGTTTGGGGACCTGGGTCCTGCCCCAGGGGACAAAAAAGTTTTCAAAACGTCCGTTTTTTCAGGAGCAGTGATTTTAATAATGCTTAAAGTGAAACAATAAATGTGTAATATTCCTTTAAATTTCGTACCTGGGGGGTGTGTATAGTATGCATGTAAAGGGGTGCATGAACAGGCGAACAGGCAATGTTCAAGTCGAACATGAGTTTGACTTGAACTCGAAGCTCATCCCTAGTCAAAGTGTCAGTTAGGTGTTTAATTTGTCCACCGCAATATCGCAGTCCCGCTATAAGTCGCTGATCGCCGCCATTACAAGTAAAATTGTCAGTTAAAATAACACAGTGCCATATTGCAAAAAATGGCCTGGTCATGAATAGGGTAAAACCTTCCAGAAGCTCAAGTGGTTAAGAGTCTCTCACTTTGCCCATCCTGTCAAAAACACCTTATAACCCACTTATACTTGCTTCCCACATACACCCCCTGACTTGGAGCCCCTGCAAAACACATAACCGCCTAACATAATGTAGTTCTTGAGCACAAGTGTCTGACACTATTTGACGTGATGCTTACACAAGATTTTGGTGGAGAGTGGTGGAGGGGTGTGGTGTGGTTTTGTGGGTGTGGTTACAAATAAGGGCATAACTTTGTGGGTGTGGTTAAAAGTAATCAGTAGGGTGTCCCTGGACTTCATTTTAAAAATCTGGTAGCCTTAAATTAAGGTGTGAAAAGTAAAAGAGGCTGGCTTTGTCACATATGAGTGACAGGAACCAATTCTCTCTCAGGTAGGTTGACAATAAAATGCTGTTGTTTTGATTTGCCTCTGAATGAGTGCTTTAACGCCTGTTTTGGACTTGTAATAATAGATATTTGTGGGTGAGCACCCAAGCATTCAACTCACACATAGAGTGTAGGGGCTATTTTCAGGATTGTTTATATTATATTACAAACATCTAAACCCAAAGTAATTTGACATCAATTTTTTGAAAGACCACTTTAACAAACAGGCAACAATATAGTAAATTGAAAACCCAGAAACCGAGAAGGGGGCATTAGCACTGCTAGCACTCCTGTGATGTGGTGCATTCGGGCTTATGATTCTCAGCCACCTACAGAAGCCGAGAGCTACAGACAGTTATACCTGTAGCACTGACCCTCGAAGGAGCTGCTTGTTTATTTTTGGGCTTGCCGTTACCTTGTTGACCTCATGTGCGTCTAGGGGTTTCCCGAGGTAGATGGCTCAAAGGAACTGCAGAGACTGACACTGGATCCACTTTAGGGATTTTTATTTGCAAAAACGTCAGATGAAATACAGTCTCTCAACAGGGAATAGAGGGTTTGGGTAGGAAGTTCAGGTACTCTTGGAACTGCTGACATAGAATGTCTCTCACTATGAAATCCATGGAATAGCTATTGGATACTACAACCATCGGATAAATCCCCTTTTTGTGAATTTAGCAACCGACAGGTGATTCAGATAAAGCAAAGTCTCTGCCACAGACTTGGTTGTAACTGAAGAATGGAAAAGTCTCTGCCATAGACTTGGTTGTAACCGAAGAATGGAAACTTAGAGAACCCCTTACACGGTACCAGTATCTTGCAGCCGGTCCGGCGATACCGTATGAGTGTGTGCGCAAATATCTCCACCTTCAGTGACTCATAATCCTGGGCAGCATCTGGTTCCACGTCAAAATATGCCTTTTGGCATTCTCCTGTCAGAAAGAGTGCTAGAAGTCCTGCCCATTGCTCTTTTGCCATTCTTCTCAAACAGTGACTCTTTCAAAAGGCGCTAGGTAAGCTTCCACATCATCTGCAGGTGTCATCTTCTACAGGTGATAGCTGACATGCACCATTTTCTGTTCCACTGGCAAAGGAACTGTGGACCCCTTCTTTAATTCCACCAGGGCCTCCGCAAACTGGCGATTCTCCACCTGCTGCACTGCAGGGGCCTCTATGACCTGCTGGTTGATTTCCTGCTGCTGGTGGTTGGTTTCCTGCTGGCCTGCAGCAGGGCTTTAACACATCCTTCATCTTTCCACTTGTTCAGGAAGATGCCTGCCAAAAATCCACCATGTGTGGGGGGTGTGCGCAATGGGGATCACCTTCCCTTGGAAAAAGGGTAGTCCAAACATTAAGTTTTCTTAAAATCTGACTTATAGCCAGTTTTATTTTTAAAAGGTTGCATGAAAATCAAATAAACAAAACCGAAAATAAATCATCGCCAAGCAGGCACTAACCAGTGGCGTCACTAGTGTTGGTGTCACCTGGTGCGGTAAAACATGGTGTCACCCCCCATTCCTGTCTAGGCTGCAGGTAGGACATGGTCATGAGGCACACCCCAAACTGGCCCCATGTAAATTATAGTATAGTGGCAGCTTAGGGTAGTATAGGGTGGTATAGTGGCAGGTTGGGGTGGTATAGGCAGGTTGAGGTGGTATAGTGCAGGTTGGGGTGGTATAGGGCAGGTTGAGGTGGTATAGGGCAGGTTGGTGTGGTATAGGACAGGTAGGGATGGTATAGGGTAGGTTAGGGTGGTACAGGCCAGGTTAAGGTGGTATAGGGCAGGTTGAGGTGCTGCAGGGCAGGTTAGGGTGGTACAGGGAAGGTTGAGGTTGTTTAGGGCAGGTTGGGGTGGTATAGGGAGGTTGGGGTGGTATATGGCAGGTTGATGTGGTATAGAGCAGGTTATGGTGGTATAGGGCAGGTTGGGGTGGTACAGGGCAGGTTGGGGGGGGTACAGGGCAGGATAAGGTGGTATAGGGCAGTGTAGAGTGGTATAGGGCAGGTTGGGGTGGTATAGGGCAAGTTAGGGTGGCACAGGGCAGGTTGGGTGGTATAGGGCAAATTAGGGTGGCACAGGGCCAGTTTATATTGCTGGAGCTTACCACTCCATACTCCTCATATTCTAGGGAGGTGTCCGCCTTGATAACTAAGGCTTTGCCCATACATGTCCAGACAATTAGACTTTGGCAAATGGTTCGGCCCGAGCATGAGTTTGGGCCGAACATTGGCTGTTCGCCCATTCGTATCACCATAGTTGCCAAGTCCTCTCAGCCTAACGCCTACATATGGAGAGCTAATAATTACCTTCTTTAACTAGTTGCTGACCGCCCACTGTCAAATGACGGCGGGACGGTGCAGCTCTTGCGGCGGGCCGCTGTCATATGACGGCGCTCGCTTTTTGGCCACTAGGGGGCGCGCGCGCGCCGCGGGAGTCGCACGCGCGGGCCCGCTGCGTAGCTGGGAAGCCGATGCGCGTGCCCGGTGGCCGCAATGACCGCCAGGCACCCGCGATTGCCCGGTAATCGAGCAGGACGTGGATCTGTGTGTGTAAACACACAGATCCACGTCCTGTCAGAGGAGAGGAGACCGATGGTGTGTCCCTTGTACATAGGGACACCGATCAGTCCCCTCCCCCAATCAGCCCCCTCCCCCCACAGTTAGAATCACTCATATAGGGAACATATTAACCCCTGCAGTGCCCCCTAGTGTTAACCCCTTCCCTGCCAGTCACATTTATACAGTAATCAATGCATTTTTATAGCACGGATCGCTGTATAAATGTGAATGGTCCCAAAAATGTGTCAAAAGTGTCCGATA
Organism: Lithobates sylvaticus; assembly: GCA_028564925.1. Taxonomy (NCBI): domain Eukaryota; kingdom Metazoa; phylum Chordata; class Amphibia; order Anura; family Ranidae; genus Lithobates; species Lithobates sylvaticus. Next base: position 98,362,613 of record CM053036.1, read on the forward strand.
TGTCCGCCGCAATGTCGCAGTCATGATAAAAATCGCAAATCGCCGCCATTACTAGTAAAAAAATAATAATAATAAAAATGCTATAAATCTATCCCCTATTTTGTAGACGCTATAACTTTTGTGCAAACCAATCAATAGACACTTATTGCGATTTTTTTTACCAAAAATATGTAGAAGAATATGTATCGGCCTAAACTGAGGAAAAAATTTGTTTAAAAAAAAAAAAAATTGGATATTTATTATAATAAAAAGTAAAAAATATTGCATTTTTTCAAACTTGTCCCTCTTAATTTGTTTATAGCGCAAGAAATAAAAAACGCAGAGGTGATCAGATACCACCAAAATAAAGCTCTATTTGTGGGGAAAAAATGATAAAAATGTTATTTGGGTACATCCTTGCATGACCGCGCAATTGTCATTCAAAATGCGACAGCGCTGAAAGCTGAAAAATGGCTTGGTCAGGAAGGGGGTGTTCGTACATGGTAGGCAAGTGGTTAAACTCCTTGCTATTTCAACACAACTACTTAGCATTCTGCACCAAACTCCAAGAGGTCCTTAACAACTTTTCATGGATGGGACGTTTCGCGGATTTTAAAATTCTTCAACTCCCCAAAATCCTTTACCTATTTAGAACTCTCCCAATACCAATACCAACTAGATACTTTGAATCACTACAAACTATACTTTGTAGTTTTATATGGCAAGGTAAAAAAGCCAGATGCGCTCACGCAAAACTGATTAAGCAAAGCCCAGCGGGTGGAACTGGGTATGTGGACTTCAATGACTATTACCTGGCCTCAGTGCTCACAAAAGTTAGAGAGTGGTTTCTACCCTCCCCTTCCACACTTTGGGGTACTATAGAAGCCTCCGCTATCCCAAGAGGTAACCTGTCTACCTGATTACTCTCCATGACACTTGAAGCTAAAATCCCCTCCCCTCTTATGTTTCCCCCTACAATATTAGCAACAGTTAAAGCCTGGAATTAATTTGTGAGACTCAGCTCATCCTGCTCCATCAAGTCCACTTTTAAAAAAAAAACCTTATCGACCCTGCACAATATTATAGAATAAGGTACATACATTAATGATCTCTTCAGCAACGAAGTACTCAAACCATTTGCCACCCTTCAAAAAGAATACCAGATGCCCAACTCAGATCTTTATCTTTACATTCGCACCAAACATATTATAACTACATTACCATTGAGAACCTGCAAAATACCCCAGTCTGCTTGGATCTTTCCTAGCGCCCCCATTTTCACATCAAAAAGGGATTTCAATTTTTTACCATCTCCTCCAGCAAAAGCATGTCTTCACTAAAACAACCCACTTAATTAGATGGGAATCTGACCTAGGATCCACCCACACTCTGGAACAATGGGTTAAGGCCTGAAATTCCACATATAAATCCACCTGCTAGGTTAAATTTGGATTCGTCCGAAATACGAATTTTCGTTAGGTTCGTTAACTTTTCGTAACAATTATGAACCTTCGTTATGATGAATTATTTATCATTATGAGGGGCTCCCACCATCCCTGTGCTGTGCTGACTTCCTGGGTTTTTAACTTCATAACGAATAATCGTATTTAAGAAACATTCTTATTTTGTCCGATTCAGTCTCCCACTCCTGTATTATAAAAGGTCATTTTCCCAACCCTCACTCAGCAGCAGAAGAAAACCGTTGTAACGGAATTAGGATCCGAAATTCGTAAACAAAATTTCGTATTTCGTATAAAATTGGGAAGCCTAGCAATTCGTATTTCGGATGCTCCCGAATGTACGAATTTACGGAAATTCGTACAAATTTTTGATTCATACGAAACTAATCGCACATGTCTAATAGGAGCTGGCAATTAGCCAACATCTGAACGGCCAGCTCAGAGAAGGAAGGGCTGGGCCCAGCCCTGACACTTGGCTATAGCAGAGGGCAAAATGTACCCTTCCCTTCCTATGGTTATTGCATCTACTGACAGAATGAAACAGCTACGGTATCTACATCAGACTTATTACACACCTTTATGATTATTTTAAATATGGAAAAAGGACTCAGATTTATGTCAAATGTGTCAGTTATTTGAGGGCACTTTTTTACATATAATTTGGAAGAGCCCGAAGGTTAGGCCTCTGCGGTCTCAGGTGATGGATTTTTTAGCTACCCATTTTGGCTTTTCAAACATATGGAAAATTCTTTTATGTTTGCTAGGTGCCCTTGATGATGAGGAAATAAGTAATGCTAAAAAAATGTTTCTTATGCCGCGTACACACGATCGGAATTCCGGACAGAAAAAGACAGATGAGAGCTATTCATCGGAAAATGCGCCCGTGTGTAGGCTCCATCTGAATTTAGCTGTCCAAATTTCAGCCAGCCACAAATTGATAGCATGTTCTCAATTTTCCCGACGGAAAATCTTTCTATCGGAAATTCCGATCGTGTGTATGCAATTCCGTCGGAATTCCATCGGGAAGACCATCAGCGCTTTTTCCGATGAGAATTCCAATCGTGTGTACGTGGCATTAGACTTCTCTTTTATAATGTGCACAAGCTCATTGTCAGGAGATGGATACATACAGATGCTCTCACTCTTGCTACTGCAGACCTCCCGCATTATAGGATGACATATGAGGCCAGGGGATGCCCCCAAAAGTTTACTAAAGTCTTTTTCCGCTAGGAGGAATCCTCATCGACCTTAGAGAAGACTTTGGAGGGTTGAATAATATATGATAAGTTGGAATGTAGAGAGGGTACTGGGAAGATTTGAGGGCCCCCTCTACATGGTTTATAGAAATTATTATGCACTCCAGTGGTTCACAGGGTTACTAAATACTAGTAGCTGTTGTATTTGTTTCCCTTTGTTTTTGTTAGGATTATTCTTCTCCTGTGATCAGTCAAACTCCAGATGTATTGAAAAGCAGACAATTTATTTCCAGATGTGTCACACAAAAGGATGATGCTTACAAGTCGAAAGAAGCAGTAAGAATCATACAAAGAGATGTACAGCCCCCCTACTAATACCTACAATATAGCTATAACGCTTCTATTGGTTGAGGAAACACAGATAGCGTGCCTGGTACAAAATAGTATTTTATTGGCTAATTAGCATTTCCTGTACAGTCTTGTTCTACCATACATGGTAAAGCCTAATCATCCTACAACTTACTATAGAGTTAGTTAAAGCAAACAATACAGCAAGTTAATACAACAACGTTCTCAGAAGTCATCTTAAAAATAAGTCTCAGGGTTTTTGTTTTTCTAATAGTCACACAATAAACGTTTAAATCTTTTCTAACAGTTGTCATTTCTCTGTTAAAAAACTAAATTGAAAACTCTTTGCTGGACACTGGTCTGTATATGGGTCACTGGTACGTTTTATTGGTTCTCTATGCTTTACCATCCCTGCTGTGAATCATTATGCTTGTATTTTTGATGCAGATCTGTGTTATATGCTACATGGGGCTCTGTCCTGTAATTACTTGTAATTGTTTTTTGCTGTCTGGCAATAAAAAGTTCTTTAGAAAAGGAAAGGCAATTTTTTATATCATTGAATTATGGCTTGTGTAACATATGTTAATACTATATTTTTTTTTCCCCTTTGCAAATTTCTTTAAATATGTATGATTTCTTTAGAAAGATACACAGTAAAAGTTAGTTAAACTTTATAAACTTTTCTCTTCTCCATTGTTTAAAAGTCAGGGAATTAGTATAATTTTGGGCTTTTTTGTAACCACTCATTATATCCCGCAAATAATTCCTATATTTGGTTCTGAATGTTTGTAATATGTTTTCACTATAATAAAAGGCTACATCAGAAAAAGGCATATTGGCAGTGGTGGCTGGTGTTTTTTTCTTTGGAAATCACCCCCAGTCGGTCAGTAGGTCGGGAGGAGGAGGGACATTACAGCCCTGCACTTACCCCATCTAAGAAGCAAGCGGGTGGGCAGTCTGTCCAGCGAGAGGCAGCTTTCATCCTTCCTCCTCCTGTGGATCATGGCAGCTTCCGCCAATATGCATCCAATAGGATCGCCTGTCCTTTCAGCCAATCAGGAAATGGGTATCAGACCTATGATCCCTGATTGGCAGAGAGGTGATTCAGTGTTAAAATAGCGAATATTTATTCGCTATTCTAACACACCTGGGTGGGCTCCGAGCGCAATGCTCTGGGTCCGGAGCCCACCCTATTTTGAAGCCTATTTGGCTCTAATCAGGTGCTTAAAAAAAATGAATGCGCCCGGCATTCTGAAAGGGGCTGGACACATGGATAGGGGGTGGCGGCGGCGATGGAAATGGGAGGCGGTGCCCATGCGCCCTTAATGACCAGGCCACCACTGCGTATTGCCCTTATCATTAGGAAGCTATAGCTAAAATTGAAACCCCTGCATACCTGGTAGATTTACCACTACATTTACTGAATATACTAATATTAACTGAAAATAATTAAACCAGAATATGAAGTCTGTATTTATCATCCATTGAAGGACACAGTAATATAGTTTATTCTTAGATATGTGGCTTATACTGCTGCCTTCAGGACGTTGGGACAATGACGAACAAAAAAATGTTAAGCCAGCCCCTGTATAACCCTGCCTCCAGTCATCATCAATTTTTTTTCTAGTGTCCGAAATGATTGAACGCCTTATCCCCAACTTTGATGAAAAAAAACCTCTACCTATGCATTATTTTTAGTAGCCTTTTTATTTTTATATATTACTTAATTTCTTCTCCTGATCAATGTACTCTGTACATCACATCTCTTTTTCCTTTGGTGACTTCAGATTTCTACAATACTGCTTGAGCTATTCTCTACACAGCAGTTATCCAAATTGGTGTAACTTCAGCTAAACATTTGGAGGCCATACCAAAACCCTGCTGGACTGAAAATTTGTGGGGTTAGCCTTCATAGGTCTGCATTGTGAAGCTTTGCAGACCATTGTGTATGATTAGTTAGCTGCAGAGCACTCCCCAGGTGCAAAGTTGTGGCAGTCTCTGGTATGACCCAGTTTCTGAAGACTCATGAAGTAAGTAGGCCTCTGGATGTGTTGGGGCTAACCTGAAATGTGACCTTTTGGCACTGGGCTCTGCCAAATGGTACAGTCCCTAGTGTGAATCAGTCTCTGAATACTCACATGGGCTGAAGCAATGGGAGCCACCCCATAGTTAGCACTGCTGGGTGCCGCTTTAGATTTTTTGGCATCATTATTTTACAGTAACAGCTAAGGCTGAGGGAATTAAACCCTGACATCATCTAATAGGTATAGTGTGTGTGCATTCTTCACTCTTTCTTCCACCTTCCAGCCTAAAGGAAATTACTTCCTGCAACTGCTCCTACTTTGAAGTACTTTGTCGATCCACCATTCTCTGGTCTTATTCGATCCACTGCCCACTATCAGTGAGTTGGCCACTTCTGGTTGTCTATGACCCTTCTCAGCATTAATTAATTGGGTTTGTGGGTAAATGAGGCCTTACCTGTCTTTGTGCTTTGTTGTTTACCTATTAGGTAATGTAACAGAATACAGTCCTGCTGTGCTGGGTGACCTAAGTCCATGCTGCTCCTTTTTTATTAGAGGCTATTTCTCAGTATATGCAGAAGGTACCCATACCTGTTACATAATTCCCAGGACCACTAGTACTATATGGTCATCATCATTGGAGTCCTAAATAGATCTGCAGTATGAGACTGACACTTCCTCCTTTTGTCAACAGAACCTGTTATACGCTCTTCAGATTTTTGTTTTTAAATTGAACTGTGCACAATAAAATAACTATTTGCTTTCAGAGGCTCTAAGCATGACATGGTGCCATCCATAGCAGAATCCAGTTGTAACCCTGGAGAGTAACAACTGGAAGGCCCTTATTACCATCTCTGATTCAGTGTGTCCTCACAGCCTTTTTTGATGAGCCTGTATAGTTTCTTTTTTTTTTTTTTTTTACTTTATTTATTTTTTTTTTTCCATTGAAAGATGTTTATTGTTTTTTTTATAACATACAGATAAGTAAATAAAACAAAACAAAAGAAGAACATAGAGAACATGGAGAAGCACAGAACCAGGGTACATAAAGCTTATGTAGTCATTAGTAAATTATGAAACCGCTATGTAGTAGTGTAGTTTTCAGTCCATATAGTCCACATGTTATCAAATTTAGAGCATTTAGACGAGTTAATTGCCAATAGCCGTTCAAATGCGTAATTTTGGTGAACTTTCCTAGCAACATCGGTGATATTAACAGTCGGAACGGTTTTCCAATGCTGCAGTATTAAAGATCTGGTGGTCAATATGATGTGGGACACCACATGTCTCATTGTGTAAGGAAAATGTTCCAATCCTATCAGCAATATGGCCAATGTGGGAGTAGGAGATATTATCATACCTGTGAGGGATGATATAAGTTTAAATGTTTGGTTCCAAAGACTGGTAATACTGGGGCATTCCCAGAGGATGTGAAGAATATGACCCTTGTGACCGCAGTTTCTCCAGCATAGAGGAGACGTACCAGGGAATATTTTTGCGAGTCGACAGGGAGTATATTGCCATCTATTGACAACTTTTAGTGATGTTTCCCAGTGGTTGATGCAATGTGAAGATTTTTGTATGATGGTGAATGCGAATTTCCATTGGTCCTCTGTGATTGTGGTTCCCATGTCAGCGTCCCACTTCATATGTGCCACCGATTTAATAAACATTTTTTTGTCATTTAAAAGATTGTAGTATAAGGCTATACCCTTGTTGCATTGTGAGCCTTTGGTGAGGTTTTGCGATACCGAGGTAGGTAGAGCTAATGTACAAAGTGGGTTATTTTTCATAAAGTGTGCTACCCTTATACATGTGAACAGCATGCGGTCGGGCAAATTGTACTTAGTCATCAGGTCCGTTGCTGACAGTGGGCGGCCATTGTGGGTTAGGTCTTGAACAGTTTTTGCCCCGAAGGAAGTTGTTTCAGGGATAGCATAGGAACATTAGTCTCTATTATATGTAGTGGAAGGGGGTTTTCTATATTTTTGCTATCGCTGAGGTGGCAGGAGAGCATAAACCTCCAAGCCCGTATGGACGTGGCAACAGTGGGGGGTAACTTCCGTAGGTTCCAGGGTAACCAATTATCCCCTAGCAATACTGCTTGTAAGTCAGGTATGGGAGCTAAGGATGTTTCGATGTCCACCCATAAAGGTCTGTCGTCGGAGGGAAACCAGTGTTTAAGTTGGTCGAGTCTGGTAGCCCATAAGTAGTCCTGTACTTCCACTAGGCCCGCACCTCCCACTGATTTATGGGGTAGTAGATTAGTCCGTGAGCATCTGGCTTTTTTGTCTCCCCACAGTAGTCGCCATTGTAGGCTAGATAAAGAATGTATATAGGATTTGGGGATGTCAAGTGGGATAGCCCTGAAAACATAAAGAATTTGTGGGAGTATGAGCATTTTGAATGCAGCTAATCTTCCAAGCCAAGACAATTCTTTTTTGGCAATGTTGTTAATTTGAGGACCTATTTTGGCCAGAAGAGGTTTCAAGTTAGACTCAACTATATGTTTAACATCACGGTTCAAGGTTATACCCAGATAAGGTATACCTTTATCCGTCCAAGTGTACGGGAGGCGACGTTGTAGTGTAAGACAATCGCTGGGTGTTAGGCCCATATTTAAGATGAGAGATTTGGAAAAATTCACCTTGTAGTAGGAAACATCCCCAAAGGATTTAAGCACCTCGTGAGTTATAGGAAGTGAGGAGAGAGGTTGAGTAAGCATTAAAATCACATTGTCAGCAAATAAATTGATAACGTGGGACGTAGAGCCCACTCGAAAACCCTTTATATCTTTGTGTGATCTGATAGTCTCCGCCAGGGGTTCAATCATGAGATTGAAGATTGTTGGCGAAAGGGGACAGCCCTGGCGGGCACCATTAGTGATCTGAAAGGGAGTTGATAACATGCTGGATGTATACACCTGCGCCGATGGGCAGGAGTACAAGGCCAACACTGCATTAAGTATAGTACCACAAAAACCAAACTTAGATAAGGTCATAGACATATATTTCCAATGAACTCTGTCAAACGCCTTCTCGGCGTCTATAGAGAGCAGCAGAGAAGGGGTTTGAGTACGTGCAGCATGGTGAACAATATTGATGATTCTCCTGGTAGCGTCCGAGGTTTGTCTCCCCTTCACGAAGCCCATCTGGTCGCGTTGTATGATGGAGGGGATAATTTTAGAAATGCGTTTGGCGAGAAGTTTGGCGTATATTTTAACGTCCGTGTTTAACAAGGAAATCGGACGAAAATTGGATGGGGTTGTGGGATCTTTACCCGGTTTAGGTAGGGTGACTACATATGCTTTCAGCATTTCAGGGGGAAAAGATGCAGATTCAGCAGCTTTAGTGAAGATTGTTTGTAGGTGTGGAGAAAGGATTGTCTGAAAAATTTTAAAGTATTCATTAGTGAACCCATCAGGTCCAGGCGATTTACCAGAGGGTAATGTGGCTATGATAGCAGCTATCTCAGATGTGGTGAAGGGAGTATTTAAAGATGCAAGTTGGTCTTCTGATAGAGAAGGCAAATTTAGAGAGTCGAGGAAGTTGTGTATAAGTTCTGGTGTAGGTTGAGGTGTAGAGAGGTCATCTTTAATGTTGTATAATCTACTGTAATAGTCTGCGAATTGGTTGGCGATTTCTTGTGGGTTAGTAATTTTGTGATTGAGAGTTGGATGAAGCAAGTGGGAAATTCTTGATTTCACTCGTGCAGCTTTGAGTCTGTTCGCCAAGTACTTACCAGCTCTATTGGCATTGGCGTATGATGTCAGTTTCAGGCGTCGGAGGTGGTAGTCATATTGTTGGGAAAGCGTCAACCTAAGTTTTTCTCTACATTGGGATATTTTGTGGGTAAGAGTAGTGGTTGGTGCTTGTTTATTTTGTTCTTCTAGGGAGTGTAAGTCACGTAGGATATCAGTAATGTGTGCTGTTCTGCATCTTTTTTCCCTGGCACCTAGTTGGATCAAGATACCTCTCATGTATGCCTTATGGGCATTCCAAAGGTTGAATGGATTATCGACAGAGTTAACGTTATTAAGGAAAAATTCTTTTATCTGTTGGGAGATCCCTGTGGAAGTACGGGGGTCTTGCAATAACCTTATATTGTTGCGCCAGATGGGTGGGGAAGAGGAGACAACCTGATCATTAATAGTAATGGTTACAGCTGCGTGGTCAGACCACGTTATGTCATGTATACGTGCCGAGGAAATTTTCTGCAGTAGCCATTTGTCTGAAAGGAACAAGTCGATACGCGAGTAGGAGCAATGTCTGTGTGAGAAGAAAGTATAGTCCCTCTCGCTTGCATGCATGCATCTCCAGATGTCAAACAAATCTGCATTGGCCATCAGTTTACTTAGGTATGAGGAACTGTTAGTTTTGTGAGCAGAAGTATCCAGCCTAGGGTCAACTATGAGATTGAAATCACCGCAGAGGAGCACAGAGCCATAAATGTGGTCCTTGACTTTTTTCACCAATCTGCTGAGAAAGCGGATTTGATGAGAGTTCGGTGCATATAAGGAGACCAGTGTGTAGGGCACGGAGTTTATGTCTCCACTAAGAATGATGAACCTGCCGTTCGGATCGGTGATAGTCTCTTTGTGTTGGAAGGAGAGGGTGTCCCTCAGAGCGAGCAGTACTCCTCCTTTTTTACGTCCAGCCGTGTTCGCCAGGAATATATGTGGGTACTCTCTGTGGGAGCAGTTGGGAGCTTTTGAGTCCTGGAAGTGAGTTTCCTGCACACACAGGATATCCGCCTTGTGTTTTTTGGCTTCAGCCCACATGGACAGTCGTTTTGCAGGGTGATTTAAGCCCCGTGCATTTATAGACAGGCAGTTAATAGGCATAGGTAAGTTGGTAAAGATGTCGCTGTACTGTGTTGTGCACATACTCACTGCGACCGTGTAGGATGATCTGGTGATGAGTGACAATGGCAGGAAAGTCCGCAGATACGTGGTAGTCCCGTGCTGGTTGTAGTGCTTCTAATAGAAAACTTAGAAAAAAACAAAAACAACAGAAATAGAACATAGTGACTAGTAAGTAAATACTAAGCGCAATAAGAAAGGGATCCATAAACTGATCCATGTGCAGGTGAAACTGCCGTTAGCTATTGAGGGGAAAAAACAGGGATTAGAGCATATAACCCCCGTGTCCGGAGAGAATATAGTAACATAAGTTGAATGATGCTTATCCGTGACCACCCGTGTCCTTTTTGGAGGATCGTTTTCGGGATACTACCTGCCATTCCTCATGTATTGGAGATGGAGAGGAAGTTTGTGCAGGTGGTTGCGTGTTTTCAGGAAGGATGCCCCATTGTCGGAGCGCCCTCAGACCTTCTTCCAGCGTGCTGACTAAAATGGAAGCTCCATTATGGCTTATTGATAATTTGGCGGGATATTTCCACTTGTGGGCGATATTGTGGTTCCGCAGGGCCTTAGTGATTGTCGCTAGGTTGCGACGTTGCTGGAGCGTATGTCTGGACAGATCTGGTAGTAACTGTAAGTCAGCGTATTGTGGGAGTTTATTTTCAGCCCTGCGTGAAGTCATCAGTATCTGTTCTTTGATGTGGTAGTAATGAACTCTAAGAAGCACATCTCTAGGGGTGTTGTCAGGGAGAAATGTCGGTTTAGGTATACGATGAATACGGTCCACTATGAGATCCTGAGGGGATAAGGAGGGTAGCAGAGTGGAGAACAGGGCCTGGGCGTATGGTAGAAGTTGCTCAGCTGGTATAGATTCAGGGATCCCCCTAATTTTAATGTTGTTCCTTCTGGATCGGTCTTCCAAATCTGCGACTTTGTTTTTCAGCCATGCGATTTCTTCACTATGGTTGCTATGGGCATCTACCATTGTATTGAAAGCTGAGGTAACCTTGCTGAGGCTGTGCTCCACAGTGTCTACTCTGTCACCCAGGGCCTGAACTTCTCTGTGGCAGTGATTAATCCCAGCAGTAAGGTCAGCATGAATAGATGCTTTTAGGGACATTAACATGTCCTTCAATACAGTTTCAGAGACAGGTCTGTCAGAGGTAGGGAAGGCTGCTATTGGGTCCTGTGGGGAGTGTGAGGTATTATCCCCCATGTTGTCAGGCCTGCTTACCTCCATCCCTGGGTCCATCAGCGGTCTCACAGGGGATTTCGTCCTCTGCTTCTGCTTTGCAGGGCTTCTGGTGGAGGGACTAGAGGTCCCAGAGGAGGATTCACTGCAGGTATGTGTTCCGGTCCCGCGTTGTGGAGGACCGGAGCAGCCGTTATGTGTCCCAGCGTCTCTCTGTGCTGTGCTGCCTGAGGTGCCGGCGCCATTTTGTGTAGGACCGCGCGCTTTGAAAAATTCCTGCAGCTTCTGCGGGTTGGCCGGCTTTTTTCTTTGGCGGGTCATGTCCGCTGATGGAGTAGGGTGTCCTGAGGCTAGTGAGGGTATTTTCGGCCGTGGATGGCTGTGTGGGTCACGGATGCGGTCGGATTCTCTCCGGCGGCCGAGCGGAGCTCAGAATCAAGCGTCCATCACGGAGCTCGGTCGCCACGCCCCCATGAGCCTGTATAGTTTCTTGATAATCTGGTTGATGCAATGTTTTTATCCTGCAATTGGAGGATCAGCCTGCTGATCCGGAAAGAACATTCCCAATATACTCAACATGTAAAACACTTCTCTATGAGGACTGGAAGTAATTTGTGGAATCATGGCTTCCTCCTAATAATGTGCATACAATCTCTTAAAAGAGACTACTCCACCTCAAAGACATTTCTCATTATCCTGAAGCTTTTGAAGCAATTGTCTGGAGCCCTGCAGTTCAGCTGCCATAGTTTCTTGCAAGCATCTAAGCTTGGATCTTGCATTGGCATAGTGTCTGCTCAGATGGGTAGGGTGATTTGGCTTTGTGCCTGGCCTGCAGAGAATACAGGTAAACCCTTGCCTACCGAGGTACAGTTATAAACATTATGGGATTCAAAGGGTTAAAACAAGCTTGGTCATTTTTGTCTTTTTGGCTCTAGGCGTTCATGTAAAACCTCTACAGCTGCCAGATCTCTTTCACTGTACATTGAACATGGCATCCATACCAGAGCTGTATGTGGTAGCTCCCAGGCTCTCCTGTCTCTGGGAAACCCAGGACCATGGTAAATGGCTTCAGGATTAAGAGTGCTCCAAGGGTGCACATGTGGAAACTGTTATGACTAATTTCTGATTGGGACTCTAAAATAAAAGTTAATACTGCAGCTGCAGGAACAGATTCACAGGAATCAATCACTGTGTTTAAAATGTCCGTTCTGACAAAATTTATTATTACATGTTATTTTATACACAGATAAGAAAGGGGTGGTGTGAGATGTTATTAAAAACTAACAAATAGAAATACGTTATTAAAAGCTAAACAAATAGAAATATATTATTAAAAGCTAGCGAATAGAACAATTGCAAAAGTAAAACATGGATAGGGGAGGGGGGGAGTAGAGAGTCTTCTAGAGGAGATGTGTCTGTGTGTTAGGTGAAGGTTACGGAACACATTTCAGCAGTGAGAACAAAATGGAGTCTCTTGTGCTTAAATGAACAGTACAACGAATGTCCATGTCATTTCCTCCCTTTTGTTTATTTGACACCATTATTCTCCGCGTTACATTCAGCCGATTGCTGGTAACTCCTGTTACATTGGCGCAGAGAGGCGGCGTCCTGTTCAGTTCTCTCCTAGCTTTCTCATAACAACGGGTTCATCAGGGCTGGTGGACAATTTGTTGATACAGCGGGTAGTCACACAGAGGCACAGCCTGATGAGGAAGTAAATGACAAATATGAGAAATAGGAACATCACAATGTAAGCGCCTAGTTTCTGTAACCATGTTGCTATGCTATATAAAAAATCACCAACACCTCCTAAACCCTTAAAGGGGTTCCATCCATCTTTAGCAATATCTCTGGCCTTATTCTGTAGTTCTCTTATCTTAGCAAGATGCCCTTTAATAATGTCCTCATTATCGGAAATGTATATACAACAGTCAGTGCGAAACAACTTACACATCCCACCTTGAGCTGCAGTGAGATAATTTGTGCTCTAATACTACTTTTTTAATCTGAGCCATTTCTTCACTTAATAAACCTATATCAGTGGTTGTAAGGTTAATAATTTCATCTACAATTCTAGTGTAATTATTTATTCTTTTCATTGCTTCAATTCCCCATCCTGTCCAGGAAGGGAACCATGACCATGCCATGTCACCTTCAGTGAACAGCTCTCTTTTGAACACTAAAGGGTATTCTGGACTTTGATCTGGACGCACTGTATCTTTGCGAACAGCCAAAGCAGGTGCTAACTTCCCAATATAACATGTACCTGTAACATTAGCAGGAAGCCAGGCGTAAGCTTTATTTCCACATATATAATATAACCCTCTACGTATGGGTGGTATGCCTGCTTCTAAATAACTGGAAGCAATAACCTGGAACCCCAGGTAACCGATATTTTGACATATTGGGAACTGTGAGCAATTTGTACTATAAAGGGTTCTATTTAGTTCTGGATCTGGGATATGATAATATTGACCATAGTTTCCTCCATAAACTGTAATTTTTGCTCCGGTGCAATCTGAATTGCCCAACCGTGTACATTTAGTTTTAAATGGGCATGTAATGTTTAAACAAATCTGTGGAGTGCCTATCTGTTTTGAAACCATCAAAGTCACTGATCTGTGCTCATTAGCTGTGGAGACCATGTATGAGCCATTTATTCTGGTCCTGTTTAGATCAGTGAATTTGAGAGGCACTGCTATCATGGGTATTGTTCCTGTTTGGGGATTTAGGTGAGAACACACCCAACAGTTACTAGCGTTGCTATGGGTTGCATACAATTTTAACATCTGGATGAAAGGGTTATTTTCCCATGTCTCAGTTCTCACAAACATCAAAAAGAAAAGAAACATTATCATAATTTTTTCAAAGGATATCATCACTTCAGGATTTTTTTGCAGTGACTGGCGTGAATCCAGGTGGGCTTTCCTTCCAACTTGACAGCAGAACTGGTCGTCAAAAGCACCAAATGTGGTCCGTCAAATTTTGGTTCTAGTGGCTTTCTGACGTGTCGCTTGACCACTACCCAGTCACCTGGCTGGATTCTGTGAATACCTGAAACAGAATCTGGGTCGGGGATAGATTTATAAACACCTTCATGTATTTTATTCAATGTTATTTGCAAAATCTGAACATATTCTAACAGACTAGAGTGAGAAGCCTGCAACTGTTGGGGAAAATATAGCCCTGTTTTGGGTGGCCCTCCAAATAAAATCTCATAGGGGGACAGCCCATGTGGTTGTTTAGGGGTAGTTCGTACAGAATATAGGGCTAATGGCAAAGCTTCCACCCATCCTTTTCCCGTATCTGCTTTAATTTTTGCACATCTGTTTTTCAAAATTCCATTAAGTCTCTCAACTTTACCACTACTTTGTGGATGATAAGGTGTATGGAAAGCTTGCTGTATGTGAAGGGCTTCCATTACCTCTTTCATTACTTCCCCAGTAAAATGGGTTCCTCTGTCACTCTCAATAGCTTCAGGAACTCCATATCTACAAACTATTTAATTCAAAATTTTCTTTGCTGTTGTTTTTGTATTTGCTTTGGCTACTGGCCAGCATTCAGGCCAGCTCGAAAACATGTCAATGCAAACTAAAGCAAACTCATAGGTGCCTATTCTGGGCATCTGAATGTAGTCTATTTGAATTCTTTGGAAAGGGAAATCTGGCTTAGGAGAATGCCTTTGGGGAACATGGACAGGCCTTCCTGCATTGTGCAGAGCACAAGTGAGACATGAAGCACAAAACCTGGCTGCAAATGCACTAAATCCAGGTGCTATCCAATAGCAGTCAGTAAGTGCCACCATCACGCCCTTAGCAAGATGACTGACGCCATGTGCCAGTTGTGCTAAAACTGGGTACAAACTCCTGGGTAGACACCACCTGTTGTCAGCGCTCCACAGGCCCTGCTGATTTTGGGTAGCATTACATTTTATCCACTTATCCTTCTCTTCATCAGGGGCCTGGTTCTGCAACTGAATTAGAGTTTCTACACCCCACTGCTCTTGATGAGGGGAATCTGACCCCGCTACCTGGGCGACCCCTACAGTGGGTGTGACTCCAAATGCCATAAGGGCAGCACCCTTTGCCGCTTGGTCCGCCAAAGCATTTCCTCTGGCTGTCATGTAATTTCCCCTTGCATGCCCTTTTACCTTCAAGATGGCAACTTCTGCTGGTTTCTGAAAGGCCTCAAATAGCCGCTCTATGAGTTTTGCATGTCTCACTGGCTTCCCTGCACTAGTCAGAAAATTCCGTGCTTTCCAGATAGGCCCGAAATCGTGAGCTATTCCAAATGCATATCTGCTGTCAGTGTAAATGTTTCCCCTTTGATTCTCTAGGAGATGACATGCTTTGACTACAGCACACAACTCCGCTTCCTGTGCTGACATCTGGGGTATCAATGCTTCCTGATGTAAAATGGTGTCTGTAGTGGTTACAGCAAACCCTGTGTGTGGCTGACCATCATCAGTGTAAAATCTGGAACCATCTACAAATAAGTGTGTGCCACAATCTGATAAAGGCTCATCTTTTGCTGGTGTGACAGAGGCCCTTTCTACCTCCATCAGAGCCATACAATCATGAGAGAAACTCTCGGGTTCTACATCAGTACCATTTGTTGCATCTTCCTCATCAATTATAGGAAGAAGAGTTGCCGGATTTAAAGTAACACATCGTTTGATTGTTAAATTCGATGGAGCAAAAAGAGCAGACTGGTACTTGTCAAATCTACTGGCAGACACATGTCTGGTATTTACTTGATTCATGATTTCCTGTACTGCATGTGGTACATACAGGATCAGAGCAGAATCTAGTACAAGCTCAGTTACTTTGTCTAGCAGCAAAATGCAGGCTGCTATGGCTCGCATACAACTGGGGGAGCCTTTGATGACGGGGTCTAATGAGGCCGATGCATACATCACAGGCCTCTGTTTGTCTCCATGTAGCTGGGTGAGTACACCTGCAGCAAATCCATTGACTTCATGACAGAACAATGAGAAAGTTTTAGTATAGTCAGGAAGTCCAATGGCGGGAGCTTCAGACAAAATTTTAATAAGCTCCTTCATCTGCAATTCATTTTCCCATGTGAGGTTGAAAGGATTTCTAGTGGTAGCCTGATATAGAGGAGCCAAAAGTTCTGATGCATTCGAATCCAGTCCCTACAATATCCCGCTAACCCCAGGAAGGCACGTAGTTGCCGTACATTTCTTGGCTTTTCAAATTTTTGTAGAGTTTTAACTCGATCTGGGGTTAGGTGACGGATTCCATGTGAAATGCAGTGACCCAGGAAGATCACTTTCTCTTGGCAGTATTGTAGCTTATCTTTGCTAACTTTGTTGTTACTGTTATAGAGAAACATGAGAAGGCTTACTGTTTCTTTGCTACAAATGTCCCTTGTATCAGAACAAATAAGCAAATCGTCTATGTACTGAAGCAAAACTGTGTTTGGGTGTGAGGGGGACCATTGGTCCAATACTTGCTTTAACGCAGTATTAAATTCAGAGGGGCTACTCACACAGCCTTGGGGCAATCTTGTCCATGCTAACTTTTGGGCATCATGGGTAAATGAAAAAAGGTGCCAGCAATCTGGGTGCAGGGGCACCGAAAAGAAAGCATTTGCAAGATCAATCACTGTAAAGTAGGTGCTGGAGGCAGGTATTCCACTTAGTAAAGTGTGGGGGTTGGGCACGATCGGGGTATCTGCCTCAATTATATTGTTAATGGCTCTCAAATCATGCACCATGCGGTATGTCACCTGCCCACCCTTCTTGTTTGGCTTCTTTGCAATTGGGAACAGGGGTGTGTTGACTTGGGACTTAATTGGTACAACAACCCGTGCTGCTTTCAGTTGAGTGATTTGATCCTTTATCCCCTCAGTCTGAGCAATACTCAGTGGGTACTGTTTAATCTGTGGGAGATGGGATCCTGGTTTTATTTTTATCATGACTGGGGTGCAATCCAGCAGACCTACATCATATTTGCTGGTGGCCCATAATTCAGTGGGAATCACTTTCAATTCTGGTGGAAATGGCGGAGTGGAGTCTTGGATTAAAAATACTCCACAGGCAGAATTTAAAACTTCTTCTGACAGACTACTGACCACTTGGACTCCTGTAGGAGTGTAGTCTATGTTTGCTAAAATTTGGTTCAAAATGTCAGCTCCCAGAAGATTGGTAGGAACTGTGTCTGAAACTAACACTTTAGTGACAATTTCTGTTTGCTGTCCTAGCCTGAGTTTAAGTGGCTTGGACTCGACCAAATCAGTAGAGGTCCCGGTTAGGCCAACACCAGAGATAACATTTGTAGATAATAATCCTGGAGGTAAGTCCTCTATATTAAAAACACTTCGGCTTGCACCAGTATCTATTAAACAGGTTAATTCTGTTTCTCCTCCAGGATAGGGGAGTTCTTGTAAAAATACTTTTACTCTGGTCTCGGGACCATTGTCTCCTCTATTTAACATGATTGATACTGGTATGCCATTTTCCTATGCCTGATCCACTGCTTTTGTACTGGGATCAGCATGAGGTGCTTCTAAGCTCTTTTCTAGTCTACGGTCAGGAAGATGGCAGAATTTAGCTATGTGTCCTTCCCCATCACAATTGTAGCATATGATTGGTCCCCGATCGCCATGATTTCTGAAATTGCCTTTGCCTCTTCCTCTTCCTTTTCCTTTTCCTCTCTGCTTCCCCATGTACATAACCTTGGGTTTGCTGTCTTTTTGGTTAATCCTGTTTTCTATGGATAACAGGATAGGCAGGACGTCTCGAATAGACATATTGCCTGCCTCAGGCCTTGCTGTGAACAACTTCTCTTTCAACTGGGGTATTAAACCATCAAGAAACCTTTGTTTCACCAGTTGCGTAGATGGACTTGCAGTTTCTCCCACCTTCTCTTCCTCTATATTAATGCCTGCTTCCTCAGCCATATCGCTTAACCGCCTCCAATAAGCCCCTGCTGCTTCCTCTTTCCCTTGCTTAGCATTCATAAATTTAGCATGTCTGGTTTGTCCATATATTTGGGGCAAATTTTCTTTCAATTTCCCACAAACCTCCCGTCCACTAACCATCTTACCTAGAGTTTTGATGTCTACACCACATTCCTTAAGTATATAGCCAGACATGTTGCTTCCCACTGCTTTAATAAGAAGCTGATGAATGTCAGTAGCAGAAGCCTCATATGCTTCCTGTGCAGCACTAAGTTTGTTTGCAAACCCAATTGGATTCTTTCTAGGGTCTCCCAATCCCTCTAATATGGATCTCATATCTTGGGGACTGAAAGGTACATGCCATTTAATTTGAGACTTACTGTCAACAGCATTACCTTCAAAAACTAATTGGGTTCTGACAGGATAAACTGAAGCAGATTGCTCTGTGACCGGGGCAGAAGGGGCAGTTTCTCCCTTCCTTCTCTCTTCATCTTGCTGCCACAATTTGGAAATTATGGTTTGCCCTGGAAGTTCAGAATCTATCTCTCTTTCTCTGGCCAAAGCCTTAAGTTCAGAGAGATCTAGTTTTGCATATGTGCCTTTTGATTTATGCCAATCATCCGTTTCTAGGATATGAGACAAATCCCTCTTTGTAGGTTGATACGGGGCTGTTAAACCTCTGCTCTCTACTATATTGCCCAGCTCATCTTTTGTGTGTTCCATGTAATCTAATTCTTTTGCTTTTGTGCTTGGACCCCTTAAAGCCAAACTGGCAGCCACATAAGGTGGGGGGTCCTCTTCTACAGAGTCTTCTGGCAAAACGTAGTAAATTTGGGCAGTACTTTTATTAAACATCTCCGTCAAGCCAGTTTGATTTGCTACTTTAGCTTCTGTCTCCCATGTGCAAGCTATTCTCCACGTTCCTTCACTGCACAGTAGTGGGCCATAATCGTGCAGAAAAGTTTGCCATACTTGTAAATCAAAAGTCCCTTCAGATTTTAAAGGTTTAGCTGTTCCCTTTGTCCATTCTACCCATTTATCTAGGGGCTCAGTATAGGCGGAACCGTACCTTCGGTTCATATATTCTCTAGCGCTCATCTTGCGCTGGGCATTATCTGAAGGCCTCTTACCCTTCATTCCCTTACTTATTTTAATGCCCATAATGACTGGCCAGTCTTCTCTACTAGTGCCTATACCCTCTTGCCTCTAAAACAAATAGTACAGCAAATCTGCAGATTTACAAGGATAGTCTCCACTTATCTACGTGGATAGAAGGGGTTTATGACAATAGACAAAACACTCATTAAGAGACCCTCCTCGTCTCTTCTCTTCTCCGTGAGTTTTATCTGACCCTACCATGCGCCTCTGACCCAGGTCGCCCACAAGGAGTCAACGCAGGGAACTGCAGAGGATTCTCCCTATCCACACACAGTCCAACCCGTGAAGGGGGACACAAACACATTCACACACACACGTTACCCAACCAGAAAGGTCCGAGAGTGGTCTGGTTTCCTTGAGAACCGACAGAATACATAGGAAAGGCAGAAATATAGCAAGCTTAAGGACAGCTTACCTAGCCGGCATTTAGAGGTCTGCGTTCCCGATGATCCCGATCGAATCGCGGTTCCTTCTGGAAACTCTGCCAAACTCCTGATATCTGACTCGCCAAAACTGTTATGACTAATTTCTGATTGGGACTCTAAAATAAAAGTTAATACTGCAGCTGCAGGAACAGATTCACAGGAATCAATCACTGTGTTTAAAATGTCCGTTCTGACGAAATTTATTATTACATGTTATTTTATACACAGATAAGAAAGGGGTGGTGTGAGATGTTATTAAAAACTAACAAATAGAAATACGTTATTAAAAGCTAAACAAATAGAAATATATTATTAAAAGCTAGCGAATAGAACAATTGCAAAAGTAAAACATGGATAGGGGAGGGGGGGAGTAGAGAGTCTTCTAGAGGAGATGTGTCTGTGTGTTAGGTGAAGGTTACGGAACACATTTCAGCAGTGAGAACAAAATGGAGTCTCTTGTGCTTAAATGAACAGTACAACGAATGTCCATGTCAATATAAATAGCATTTGCACCACACATGTGAGGTTTTGCAGTGAACGTAATAGTGGACGCAATAATTCTAGGGCCATGATTCATTGTTATCCCTAAGTTGACAAAAATGAAAGTGAGCTATTTTAAGGCTTGATACCTTTGATATATATTTAGTTGACACAACCCTATCTTTTTTATGTTTTTTTGTTTGTGTTTGCACTAAAATATACAGGGGCTGGCTTAAAACATTTGGTCTGCCAGTGTCCCAATCTCCTAAATGTGACAGTATAATGCACATATCTAAGTATATACTACATTTCCGTGTCCCTCAATTGACTTTAAGAAAAAGATTTTACGTGTACGTTTAAGTACAAGAATCGTACTTTTCTGTTTTATTGTGCTTCTACAACAATGTAGTGTTAAAGAAAATTGATTACTGTATATTCAGGTCAATCAATAACTTACTTTAGTTTCAGAAAAAAAAAAACACTATGGAAGATCCTTTTATGAATGTTCTTATTTCCTTCTGCTTTTATTAAATACTTTTTATTTCTTTCTTTCTGTCTATTCTTAATACCTATCACAAAATAATAGTGTCATACAGGTGTTTTTGTAATCAATTTTTTGACAGGTGCTAATTTGGCAGTGCCTTGCTGTGCCTGCACCCGTGATTTCATCTTGTAATCAATTAATTGCCTCTTACGATGAGATGTTTGTATTGTGTAGTAACAAAACACATCAGGTAAAGTGAGAAAGAGAGGTGAATTAAAGGGCTTATGGGAAAGAAATATCACAAAGGTAGTCAACTGTAATGTGCACTAAAAAAATATTGTTGGCTCCTTTTTGTGGATTATCACTGCCACTGATAAGCTTACATTTTTACCTTAGGCTTTTCACTCTAAAATGTTATTGTATCTTAAAGATTGTGAATGTCAGCTGTTTAACCATTTCATGACCAGAGGTCACTGAAGTCTAAAAACCCAGAGAAAATTTAGCAGCTTAATGCATCTTAACCACTTCAGCCCCTAATGGCTGCTCAATGTCCAGGCCATTTTTTTTTTAGTGACTGCGTCATTTTTAACTGACAATTGTGCGGTCATGCGACATTGTACCCCAACAAAATTGACATCCTTTTTTTCCCACAAACAAAGCTTTCTTTTGGTGGTATTTGATCGCCTCTGCAGTTTTTATTTTTTGCGCTATAAACAAAAGAAGAGCGACAATTTTTGAAAAAACACAATATCTTCTACTTTTTGCTATAATAAATATCCCACATTTTTTATCAAAAAAACATTTTTTTTCCTCAGTTTAGGCTGATATGTATACTTCTACATATTTTTAGTTAAAAAAAAAAATTGCAATAAGCATATATTTGTAAAACAAAGATACACTGACGCTTTCCCTATCTATTGTGTATCACCACTGCACTGAGCACAAACTTTAAACTAAGCCGCCACTTTATAAAAACAAATTGTGTACAATAATCCTTATCCAAATGATAGAATAAGCAGCGCTGAATATAATATAAATCCACACAGTGAATTAGGAAATGATAAATACTATAGATCCACTCCAGTGAACATGAATTACTAAATAATACTTCACTGTGCAAACCCTGCCTTGTGCATACAAAAATAATAAAATAAAAAAATAATAACTTGTATCAAAATCAATTAGCACAAGTTATTATAGTGCATATCACCAGATGAATAGTGATGGCAAATACATACAATCTTTTGAAACAGATCACCCTCTGACTAAATAATTGTTCAACACTAAAAAAAAATATATATATATATATATATATATAAACAAAAAACGGGAATCAGGGGACATATATCAATGCAAAAAGAACTTTTAAAAACTAACGTTTTTTTGGGAGCAGTCATTTTAATGATGCATAAAGTGAAAAAAAAAAAAGTGAAATTTTCCTTTAAATATGGTACCTGGGGGTTGTCTAAAGTATGCCTGTGAAGTGGCATGTGTTTCCCGTGTTTAGAACTGTCCTTGCACAAAATGACATTTGTAAAGGAAAAAAAGAAGCCATTTAAAACCACTTGCGGCTTTAATGTCATGTCTTGTCCTGGCCGCCATATGGCTGAAAATCCTTGAGAAAAATGGCATGGCTACCCCATCAACCCCCCCCCCCCCACCCCAGACCCTTTGGGTCTTGTATGGATATTAAGGGGGACCCCGCACCCAAAATAAAACCCTTTACCTACAACCCTATATACTCTGAACAGCAGTATACAGGCGGTGCAAACAAGACACGGACTGTAGGTTTGTTCTTAAGTAGAATCTGAACAGGTACATTATGAAGTGTAGTTCCATCCGCAAAAAATCTATTTTTAAGCTTTTTGGAGAACATAGGGAGGGGTTATCACCCCTGTAACATTTGCTGTCTTTGCACATCTGTTCAGAACATTTCACCTCACTTTCCGTCCCAATGACAAATGTTTTTGGAAAAGTGGGGTTTTAATTGAAACAAGGATTGGTGATAAATCATCAGTAGAGAGGAGATACCTTTTTCCCAAATTAAATCTAACAGGATGGAATTTCCCTTCCTAGGGGTAGATTTCCTCTCACTTCCTGTTTTCTCTTTCCGTTTGCAAGTAGGAGTCATTTGTAAGTTTGATGTTTGAAAGTAGGGGCCTGCCGTATATACTCTGCAGAAATTTGCCCCATTAGATGTTGGTGTAGCCACAAGACTGTAAGCCCTCACAGTTACTCTTGGTGGGCACAGGAATGGGCCCTGCTGTGAGTTATTAGATCAAGATTTGCAATTGCATGCACCTGTTGAACAGGGCAGAAAAATTGGGCCTTTGGTGGTGGTGGTGGTGGACGGTGTTGCCACAGGACTGTAAGCCCTCACAGTTACTCTTGGTGGGCGCATGAATGGGCCCTGCTGTGAGTTATTATATCAAGATTTGTAATTGCATGCACCTGTTGAACAGGGCAGAAAAATTGGGCCTTTGGTGGTGGTGGTGGTGGTGGACGGTGTTGCCACAGGACTGTAAGCCCTCACAGTTACTCTTGGTGGGCGCAGGAATGGGCCCTGCTGTGAGTTATTAGATCAAGATTTGTAATTGCATGCACCTGTTGAACAGGGCAGAAAAATTGGGCCTTTGGTGGTGGTGGTGGTGGACGGTGTTGCCACAAGACTGTAGGCCCTCATAGTTACTCTTGGTGGGCGCAGGAATGGGCCCTGCTGTGAACTATTAGATCAAGATTTGTAATTACACGCCCCTGTTAAACAGGGGCTGAAAAATTGTGCCTTAGCATTGGTGCTGGTGCCACAACACTGCAACCCCTCACAGATACTGTACTCTTAGCACAGCAATGAGACCTGTTGCAAAGCATTGCCTAAAAATTGTAATTACACGCCCCAACAGGGGCTGAAAAATTGTGCCTTAGGCACTGGTGCTGGTGCCACAACACTGCAACCCCTCACAGATACTGTACTTGGAGCACAACAGTCACACCTGTTGCGAAGCATCTTTTTAAAAAATTGTAATTACACGCCCCTGTTATACAGGGGCTGAAAAATTGTGCCTTAGGCATTGGTGCTGGTGCCACAACACTGCAACCCCTCACAGATACTGTACTCTGAGCACAGCAATGAGACCTGTTGCAAAGCATTGCCTAAAAATTGTAATTACACGCCCCAACAGGGGCTGAAAAATTGTGCCTTAGGCACTGGTGCTGGTGCCACAACACTGCAACCCCTCACAGATACTGTACTTGGAGCACAGCAGTCACACCTGTTGCGAAGCATTTTTTAAAAAAAATTGTAAGTACACGCCCCTGTTATACAGGGGCTGAAAAATTGTGCCTTAGGCATTGGTGCTGGTGCCACAACACTGCAAACCCTCACAGATACTGTACTCTGAGCACAGCAATGAGACCTGTTGCAAAGCATTGCCTAAAAATTGTAATTACACGCCCCAACAGGGGCTGAAAAATTGTGCCTTAGGCATTGGTGCTGGTGCCACAACACTGCAAACCCTCACAGATACTGTACTCTGAGCACAGCAATGAGACCTGTTGCAAAGCATTGCCTAAAAATTGTAATTACACGCCCCAACAGGGGCTGAAAAATTGTGCCTTAGGCACTGGTGTGGTGGCATGGATCATTGAGGAGGAGGAAGAGGATAGTCAGTGAACATAACAGGACAGTCACTCAGCATCAGCATAGGCAGTCTTGAAGGGATGTGACATTAGAAATTATTCAGTTATATCCGCTTCAGGTGCCTGGTAGCTGGTGGTGATCCAAGACTGATTCATTTTTATGAAGGTCAGTCGATCAACCGAGTCGGTGGACAGGCGCACCCTATGATCGGTGACAAATCCTCCAGCAGCACTGAATGTGCGTTCGGAAAGAACGCTGGATGCAGGACAGGCCAGTAGCTCAATTGCATACTGTGCAAGCTCTGGCCAGTGATCCATCCTCAGGACCCAGTAAGCCAGAGGATTTTCGGTGGGAAAGGTGTCCAAGTCTGACCTTGCCCCTAGGTATTCCTGCACCATGTATATCAGACGCTGGCAAAGGTTGCTGGAACCGATCATACCTTGGGGCTGCGGACTAAAAAATTGTCTGAACGCATCGGTCAGACGTCCACCTTCCCCACCGCTCCTTCTGCTACTGACCGAAGCCTCAGCAACTCGTCGTCCAGGACCAGGAGTTTGTAACCTCACAGTTTCTGGGAACGCGTTGCACAGACCTTTCTGCAAGGCCTCCCTGAGATGTCTCATCCTCTGCTCCCTCTGCGATGGCAAGATAAGGTCCGCAACCTTACCCTTGTACCGTGGATCAAGGAGAGTGGCCAGCCAGTAATGGTCCCTCTCCTTGATCCGAAGAACACGAGGATCCTTCCGCAGGCTTTGCAGGATCAGGGAGGCCATGCAGCGTAGGTTAGCTGAGGCATTCGGTCCGGAGTCTTCTGGGTCACTGAGGATGACATGATCGCCAGCCACCTCCTCCCAGCCACGTACAAGTCCACTGGTTTGTTGTGACTGTACATCATCCCTAAAAGACTGCTGCTGCTGATGCTGAGTGCCAGGCTCCACCTCCATGCTCACACAATCCTCCTCCTCCTCCTCCTCCTCCTCTTCCTGTGTGATGGGTGGGACAGAAGGGACTCTGTCTGGATAAAGGGGGCCTTGAGAGGCAAGGAAGTCCTCCTCTTCCTGCCTCTGTTCTGCCTCAAGTGCCCTGTCCATTATCCCACGCAGCGTATGCTCCAACAGGTGGACAAGAGGTACAGTGTCACTGATGCATGCACTGTCACTGCTCACCATCCTCGTGGCCTCCTCAAATGGTGAGAGGACAGTGCATGCATCCCTGATCATGCTCCACTGGCGTGGGGAAAAAAAGCCAAGCTCCCCTGACCCTGTCCTGGTGCCGTAGTCGCAAAGGTACTCATTGATGGCCCTCTGCTGCGTGTGCAGTCGCTGCAGCATGGCCAACGTTGAGTTCCACCTGGTGGGCATGTCACATATTAGGCGGTTCTTGGGCAGGTTCAGCTCCTTTTGCAGCTCAGTCAGCCGAGCACTGGCATTATAAGATCGGCGGAAATGCACAAAGACTTTCCTGGCCTGCCTCAGGACATCCTGTAAGCCTGGGAACCTGCCCAAGAACCGCTGCACCACCAGGTTGAGGACGTGAGCCATACAGGGCACATGGGTGAGCTGCCCCTGTCGCAGGGCGGAGAGGAGGTTGGTGCCATTGTCAGAAACGACCATTCCTGGCTTAAGCTGGCGTGGCGTCAACCACCTCTCGGCCTGCCCCTGCAGAGCTGCCAGAACCTCTGGCCCAGTGTGGCTCCTGTCCCCCAAACACACCAGCGCAAGCACGGCATGGCATCTTTTTGCCTGCGTACTCGCGTAGCCCCTTGTACGCCTACGGAGCACCGCTGGTTCCGAGGACAGAGCACTGGAGGAATAAGAAGAGGAGGGGGTGGAGGAGAGAGGTGTGTCACAACCAGTAGTAGCATTTTGGAGGCGTGGTGGCGGAACAACCTCCAACACTTCTGCACCTTGTCCTGCATCCCTCCCAGCTGCCAATAGAGTGACCCAATGGGCCGTGAAAGAAAGATAACGTCCCTGTCCATGCCTGCTGGACCATGAGTCAGCGGTAATATGCACCTTACCGCTGACCGCCCTGTCCAGCGAGGCATGGACATTGCCTTCCACATGCCGGTAGAGAGACGGAATCGCCTTCCGTGAGAAAAAGTGGCGTTTGGGAACCTGCCACTGAGGAACCGCACATTGAACAAACTCACGGAAGGGGGCCAAGTCTACCAACTGAAAAGGCAGCAGTTGAAGTGCTAGCAATTTAGCCAAGCTAGCATTCAACCGCTGGGCATGTGGATGGCTGGGAGTATACTTCTTTCGACGGTCCAGCAGCTGGGGCAGGGAAATTTGCCTGCTACAATCAGAGGTCGGTGTACTGCAAGTACTTGGTTGTGACACACCTAATTCTACACCTTCAGTCCTCTCAGAGCAGCTTTCAGAGAGGACTGAAGATATAGTGGGGATGGAGATCCCAGCTGATGAGGAGCAAGGAGAGGTCCGCTTTGTTCTTTGGTGTGGGTCTTTTATGTGTGCTTGCCAACGAGCTGCATGACAGGTCGACATATGTCTGCTCATGCTTGTGGTGCCCAAGCGGCTGATGTTTTGGCCACGCGAGATACGCTTGAGACAAATATTGCAAATAGCAGTGGTGCGATCTGATGCACCCGTCTCAAAAAAGGCCCACACCAAAGAACTTTTGTGATAATGTGCAGAGGCAGTGCCCTGCACAGGCGGAGCTCTGCGCTGTGGTACAGTTGCTGTGCTGGCCTCTAGCTGGCCTCCAGGGGGCATCCTGCCTCGTTGGACATGTGACGCCGCATCCTCCTCCTCCTCCTCCTCCTCCTCTCTCCCTTCAGGCACCCACGTGGAGTCAGTGACCTCATCATCCACTCCCTCTTCACCACTAGAGCAAACCTGGCAGTAAGCTGCAGCTGGTGGAACAGTACTGCCAGATTGCTGTCCTTCAGCATCCCCTCTCTCTGCGCGCACACTACTGCCTTCCTCAAGCTGGGTATAATCATCCGAGCCTTCGAATCGTTGGGCATCCTCCTGGAGCATGTACCCAACACTGTGCTCAAACAGTTCGGGGGACTCCTCAGGAGGACATGGTGGGTCTAGGGAAGGGGTGGCTGATGATGCCATTGAGTACGCGTTGGCAGCTGCTCTGCCAGTACCCTGAGCCTGGGTGAGAGAGGATGAGGAGGATGAGGAGGGCTTGGTCATCCATTCTACCAAGCCTTCGGCATGATGCGGCTCCACATGTCCAGCTGCCGAAAACAAAGACAAGCGTGTCCCATGGCCACGTGCTGATGACGATGCACGACCACGTCCACAGCCAGCACTGTTGTCTCTAGAAACAGAGCCTGTCTGCCCTGTGTTCTTGCCTCGGCACGCTCTGCCTCTCCTTGGCGGTCTTCCAGCCATTGTAGTCGGTAGTGTATATAGTATAAAAAATAGAGCTCCTATGTGTGCTCACAACACACTGTAGGTCCTATGGGTGCTGACACTAACACACTATAGGTACTATGTGTGCTGCTGACAAGAAAATATAGGAGCTCTGTGTGCTGCCACTAACACACTAGAAGTCCTATGGGTGCTGCTGACACAATAGGTAGTATATATGTGTGCTGCTGTCAAGAAAATATAGGAGCTCTGTGTGCTGCCATTAACACACTAGAAGTCCTATGGGTGCTGCTGACACAATAGGTAAAATATATGTGCTGCTGACAAGAAAATATAGGAGCTCTGTGTGCTGCCACTAACACACTAGAAGTCCTATGGGTGCTGCTGACACAATAGGTAGTATATGAGTGCTGCTGTCAAGAAAATATAGGAGCTCTGTGTGCTGCCACTAACACACTAGAAGTCCTATGGGTGCTGCTGACACAATAGGTAAAATATGTGTGCTGCTGTCAAGAAAATATAGGAGCTCTGTGTGCTGCCACTAACACACTAGAAGTCCTATGGGTGCTGCTGAGAAGAAAATATAGGAGCTCTGTGTGCTGCCACTAACACACTAGACGTCCTATGGGTCTGCTGACACAATAGGTAGTATATGTGTGCTGCTGTCAAGAAAATATAGGAGCTCTGTGTGTTGCCACTAACACACTAGAAGTCCTATGGGTGCTGCTGACACAATAGGTAAAATATGTGTGCTGCTTTCAAGAAAATATAGGAGCTCTGTGTGCTGCCACTAACACACTAGAAGTCCTATAGGTGCTGCTGACACAATAGGTAGTATATGTGTGCTGCTGTCAAGAAAATATAGGAGCTCTGTGTGCTGCCACTAACACACTAGAAGTCCTATGGGTGCTGCTGACACAATAGGTAAAATATGTGTGCTGCTGTCAAGAAAATATAGGAGCTCTGTGTGCTGCCACTAACACACTAGAAGTCCTATGGGTGCTGCTGAGAAGAAAATATAGGAGCTCTGTGTGCTGCCACTAACACACTAGAAGTCCTATGGGTGCTGCTGAGAAGAAAATATAGGAGCTCTGTGTGATGCCACTAACACACTAGAAGTCCTATGGGTGTTGCTGAGAAGAAAATATAGGAGCTCTGTGTGATGCCACTAACACACTAGAAGTCCTATGGGTGCTGCTGAGAAGAAAATATAGGAGCTCTGTGTGATGCCACTAACACACTAGAAGTCCTATGGGTGCTGCTGAGAAGAAAATATAGGAGCTCTGTGTGATGCCACTAACACACTAGAAGTCCTATGGGTGCTGCTGAGAAGAAAATATAGGAGCTCTGTGTGATGCCACTAACACACTAGAAGTCCTATGGGTGCTGCTGAGAAGAAAATATAGGAGCTCTGTGTGATGCCACTAACACACTAGAAGTCCTATGGGTGCTGCTGAGAAGAAAATATAGGAGCTCTGTGTGATGCCACTAACACACTAGAAGTCCTATGGGTGCTGCTGAGTAGAAAATATAGGAGCTCTGTGTGATGCCACTAACACACTAGAAGTCTTATGGGTGCTGCTGAGAAGAAAATATAGGAGCTCTGTGTGATGCCACTAACACACTAGAAGTCCTATGGGTGCTGCTGAGAAGAAAATATAGGAGCTCTGTGTGATGCCACTAACACACTAGAAGTCCTATGGGTGCTGCTGAGAAGAAAATATAGGAGCTCTGTGTGATGCCACTAACACACTAGAAGTCCTATGGGTGCTGCTGAGTAGAAAATATAGGAGCTCTGTGTGATGCCACTAACACACTAGAAGTCCTATGGGTGCTGCTGAGAAGAAAATATAGGAGCTCTGTTTGCTGCCACTAACACACTAGAAGTCCTATGGGTGCTGCTGAGAGGAAAATATAGGAGCTCTGTGTGATGCCACTAACACACTAGAAGTCCTATGGGTGCTGCTGAGAAGAAAATATAGGAGCTCTGTGTGATGCCACTAACACACTAGAAGTCCTATGGGTGCTGTTGAGAAGAAAATATAGGAGCTCTGTGTGATGCCACTAACACACTAGAAGTCCTATGGGTGCTGCTGAGAAGAAAATATAGGAGATCTGTTTGCTGCCACTAACACACTAGAAGTCCTATGGGTGCTGCTGAGAAGAAAATATAGGAGCTCTGTGTGCTGCCTGCCACTAACACACTAGAATTCCTATGGGTGCAGCTGAGAAGAAAATATAGGAGCTCTGTGTGCTGCCACTAACACACTAGAAGTCCTATGGGTGCTGCTGAGAAGAAAATATAGGACCTCTGTTTGCTGCCACTAACACACTAGAAGTCCTATGGGTGCTGTTGGGGTGCAATGCTGTGCTAACAGCACTGCGGTTGGTACTACTGCAATACTGTCCTAACAGTAAGCACGCACCAGACTAATCCCCAGCAGCAGCTAATAACACACTAACTGTGCAATCAGCAGCAATGAACGATCAATGACTTAGGTAGCAATGGTTTAGCAAAGTAATAGCCAATGATTTAGCAAAGAAGAGCAAATCTTTCAATAGCAATCAAGCAAAGACAGAATCAGCAGACTGATCTCTCCTAAAGCCGGAACTCATGTGACCAGGGCCAACGGCGCGGCGGCCTTTTAAATGGTGGGGCGTGTACTAAAGCCCCTGAGCTTTAATTGGCTACAGGCGTCTTGCCTGTAGCCAATTATTGCTCTCCGAGTTTCCGGCGCTGTGATTGGCCAAGCATGCGGGGTCACAGTGCATGCTTGGCCAATCATCAGCCAGCAATGCACTGCGCCGGCCTCAATGCATTGCGGGGCCGCTCGCATCACACGAATGTGATGCGAACGGCCCAAATAGTTCTGGGCTCGCCGAGCGAGCGAACGCCCGGTGCTCGATTCGAACGTGGGTTCGAATCGAGCACCAGGCTCATCCCTAGTGAGGAATCCAAAATCGTGCTCACAGAGCCCTTACCTTCTTGGTGCATACGTTACGCTTATGCTGCTGGTTGGTTCTATGTCCCCCACTGGTGGCCGCTTTCTTAGTACTCCTGTGGTGAAAAACCTCCTGGCTCCATATTGGTAATCATATAAAGAGAGAAGGGTGCTCGAGATAGTGTGTTACCCAAATAAATATACTTTAATGTTTAAAATTAGGCTGCTTACATAAAAGATAAAATATTTTGGCCAAATACTCAAATTGCAGAGGGCTATCAGCTTAAAACAGCGTTTTTTCGCCCTTCTTAGCTCACTTCCGGTCCGCGGCGCTGACTTCCGGTCCGGGTTTGTTTACATCCGGTTTGTGCTTACCTACGCGTTATGTCATGCTACGCACCTTGTGACTTTTTCAAGGTATCTGATTGGATGATTCCTTTATCCATTTATATTGTATTGACAGGAATTGCTTAATCCACCATTTTGTTGTGGATCATTAGGCTATATTATGGCTATGAATAGCGGTCTGTGATAGATCGCTAAGGATAGTAATTTAAACCCAAAATTATACTAATTAAGATTGCTTCTTTATGTTCCCTTATTTTTTAGTATTTATAAAATAAAATTCAGTGATATACATTAATATATTATTGGTTCTGAGTCATGATATATATATATATATATATAGTATAGTATTATATAGTATTAGTGCAAAACCACCACAAACAGTTAAAATAGTTACTAAATTTTTTACTCATCATAATCAATTACGTACCCTGTTGTCAGAACATTAGTACTTGCTCACGGATCATCATGTTTTGGGCAAATATGTCAGGCCCAAACCGGAATTGGTGTTCCGTAGAGCAACTACACTGAGGAATAGACTTTTTAGTAGTCACTACCGTACAAATCCACGTGAGACGATGGGTCCCTGTGGTACTTTTTGGTGTGGACATTGCCCACGTTGCCCCTGGATTCAGGAAGGCTCAAACTTTATTCTCCCTAATGGTGAGACTTTTTCCTCTCCCCAACATGCCAACTGTGGCTTGAGGGGAGTCATCTGTCTAATGGTCTGTGCCTGCAATGCATTTTATGTAGAATGGGAGACCATTTATATCATGCTTCCAATGGTAAACTCATTACAGTGGGCCATCATATCGGCTTACACCACAGATTTCCGCCTGAAGTCATTACATTTTTGGTTCTAGAAGTTGTCCCAGAAGACCCCTGAGGGGGCGACTGGGACAAAGCGATTTTGAGACGTGAAACCTTCTGGATTGAGCGACTGAACGCCCTCATCCCACCTGGTCTCAATGAAGCTCTTTCTTTATATATCCTAAATAACTTCTATTCTAACCTTAGCATCCATCTATCATTGAGTGTGATCCTGTATGGTGAGATTCATGACTGTAGATGATTTGTTTTTATTGTTCATGGTATGCTGTAATTGCTTGGCTATTGTGTGCATCCTGGCCAGGAACTGGGAGGGGATGTCCTTCCATGACCGTGTCCCTAAGACGCACATGTCGCCTCGCTACCTTTAACATTTAAACCTTTGGTTTATATATCAAACTTTGGTGTCAAGCTTGCTCTGCCTTAGGATTCGGGTGGCTTGAGGCAATTTTTTTCCCCCAGCGGCGGACATGCGTCTTACCATTGGGAGGCGGACCTCCAATAACTTTGATGGCCTCTCCTCCTCTTTCCCTCATTGGCGGCATTGCGCCGCCTCCTACGTGGGTCATGAGCGCCCACATTTTGCGCACATGCAGTGGAAATTTAGTCACGCGCGTGTGCGGTGTACCGACGTGTGCCTTATTGGAGTCTATGGTGGTTCTTATTGCAGATGGCTGCCACCCAGGGACAAACTGTAATCCAACACTTGCAAGGTAGGATTTGTTGCTATTACACACCCTAATGATGTCCCCCTCCCTCCTTTTTATATGATGGCAAGTGCAGGAGTGAGCCATTGGTCCCTGCTCCTGCATATATTTAGTATACCTCTTTCTAGCTTAATTTTGTTGGGGAATTATCTATTTGAATGCTGGAATCTGTTTGTGGCATAGCCCACCTTCTCATCCTCGCTGCATTGTTGTGTTTTGAATCTTGTTCCTGACCCCTGGGTCTTCTACTCTTCATATGCCATTTATTGGGTGGTTTTAATCTCCAACGGATAGATGTTTCCCCAGTCCCCTTTCCCCCTTTCCAGCCCCTCCCTTCCCCTGCCCCTTTTCCCCCTTTCCCCCATCCCTTTTCTCTCTTTTCCTCCCTTCTCTCCCCATTTACTTCCCTTTCCTCCCTTTCCCCTCCCCTACCCCTCCCTTCCCCTCCCCCCTTTCCCCATCCCTTCCTTTCCTTTTCTCTATTTTCCTCCCTTTTCTCTATTTTCCTCCCTTTCCCCCCATTTCCTCCATTTCCCCTCCCCCTTCCCTTTGCCCCCCTTTTTCGCCATCCCCTTTTTCCCCTCCTTCTCCGTTTGCAATTTTTTAGACCCATACTTATATTACTTACCCCTTACGGGGTTGGTCCGAAGCCGAACCTTGAACACGTGACTCCAGCATCTTAAATACCCATTCCCAGACTACACAGCGGGGCCAGACGCGCCCACTGATTGGCTCTGAGAAAGATTGGTACCTAACGCGTCCAACCAGGCCTCACTGCACCTATGACCAGGCAGAACTCCAGCACAGCCCAGCCAAACTGATGCCAAAGTAAAAAGACCTATAGAATTAACCCCCAGAACTCTGTTACAGTTCTGGAAAACTAAATTTGCTTTATAGCGCACACTTTAGTAAAGTGTTGGTGCTGCACTTATATACAATTTCAATAATTTTTTTCAGTTACTGCATCTTTTCAGTGCCCCCGTGTTCACCGCGGAGGAAGTACCCACTTAGGGTGCCTCAAACTGTGCCACCCGTGACCATTGGTAAGCCAAGCCCGATTATAAATACTCCAAAGTACCAGTTTATCTATTTTGATGTTTAGCATAACCCCCCCCACCCCCTTTTCTATTATGTGTGACTGTTTAACTGTAAGATTGTATCTCTTTATAGATGTTTAAGGTCAACTCCTCCTGAAGAAGTGAATAATTGTGTGAAACATGTTGAGGATCATGCTTTGGACCTACAACTTTTGAGGCTCCACTATATTGTGGGGTTTCCACTGTTTAGTCTGTACTATTCTGTCATAGCATGCAACCAATTTTTTATATATTGCTTGTATTAATGTGTTTCAATTTTTGTTCTTTATAATAAAATAGGATTTTGTATACTCAATTGTCTATTCCCTGGGTACCAAGATAGTCCATAAATAATTCCTGTTTGTCGTGAGGCATTTTTTGAAGTAGCTCCTGACATCCCCTATTCCTTCATCACTTTAAGCTCAAGGATGATGGTACCTGTTCCTATTTCCTTATACCTTTTCAGATTGAGGTATCACTCTACATTGTGACAGGAGGGAGGCAGTAGAACAAGAGGGGGACATTGTGACAGGAGGGGGGCAGGATAACAAGAGGAGGCAGTGCAAAAGGAGGGGGGCAGGTTAACAAGAGGTGGGCAGAGTAACAGGAGGGGGCAGAGTAACAGGAGGGGGGTGGGATAGCAAGAGGGAGCAGTGTGACTGGAAGGGGGCAGAATAACATAAGTGGGGCAGTGTGACAGGAGGTGGGGAGAGTAACACAAGGGGGGTAGTTTGACAGGAAGGGGCAGAGTAACATAAGGGGAGCAGTGTGACCGGAGGACATGTGGAGCGGGCACACTATTCTCGCCCATGTGCAGGGCACTGTCATGCTGGCGCCAGCCCTGACTCCAGACCATCTCACACAACACACAGTGATAACAGTGAATCCTCAGAACCCCCCCACTCCTCCTCCTTCTGCTCAGGTCAGCATTTCTCTTACTGTGGCTGACTATATGGCTGGTCTCCTGCAGGATCTGTTCCCGGTTAGCTGTGGATAAACGACATGCTGGTCGGCCAATCATGGAGCTCCCATCCCCAATCCAGTGCTGATGTCCCCCAATTCTCCACTTATACCCCAACACTGTGCAGAGTGATCTGATAAGGTGCCGAACTGGCTCTGACGGGGAGGGGGTGGGGCTGGACCAAGCAGACTGTCAGACTCATTCTTCTCTAGCAGTCTCTTCCTCAGCAGCTGAGTTCTCTCTGTAAATTTGTCCAGGACTGGGGTGCACTCAGTGTCTGCCAGGCACCTCTTCTCCTCCTGTAGGTCCCGGCTGCTCCTGTCCAGTGTCTAAGTGTCCATTATCTGAGATGCTGAAACTGAATTTCGGCAGTCCTGCAAAATAAAGCCATTGCGCCTGGGTTGATTAGGGTTTACCTGGCCACTCCCGGCACATCCCATGCGCACACCTATGGACAGATCCATATTTATGTACATTTGTGTACCATAAATGAGGTACTGCTCTTTTAACTGATATTTTGAAATAAGGAGCAGCAATTCTCTAAACAGGAAAACTATTTGATATAAGCATGATGTCTAAATGTGTAGTGCCTTCCAGTGTCACAAAATCAATCCTTGCAATATGCAGCAGAGTACTGTAATTGTTTAGCATCACTGTCTTGTTAATCAAAATTCTGTCAAAATTCACTGAAGTGCAATTTAACAAAGACAAAAAGATAGCGGGTTTAATTAGTGGAGGTACAAAGATTAATTAAGTTATATTTAAATGCTTAGATAAACTTGTGACAATTCACACCAAGTTATGCTATCTCAGCAAAGGCAACTACATTTGCATTTTCTGTTTGTTGAATTTTGCTTCGAAACCAGAACATTTGAGCACACAGAATCGTATTGTATGCAGATAGTAGCAGCTCAAGTCAATTTAGGGGATTTACGTGTGTTTGTAACCAAGTGTATATCTCCTTAAATTTGTAAATATATAATTGTGAAGTTTAAGTCAACCAATGCACATGGGATTGGAGTGATATTTTGTGTCCCTCATCCTCCAGAACCCACCCAGAACTCAAGTAGACTGATAACTTGCAGGGAAGGAAAGGGATGAGTTGGTTCTCTTACTCATTTTGTTATGTGTGTTAAAGTCTGCTTAAGCTATTTAAGCTGCTGTATGTAAACAGGCTTTTTTTTTTTTCAAAAGAACAGCTAAGAATAGACAGAACAATGTGAAAAGTACTTGGAGATCTGCATGCTAACTGAACATTTATTTAAATGGCTTTAAAAAAAAGGCAACAAAAATGTCCACTTAACAGCTGTGTTATTTTGAAACCCACAGAAGGATGGAACGCTACAGGAGGTTGGATGCCTTTTCTTCAGATCTGCTGAAAAAAACATCTAAACTATATTTTTGGTAGCCTTTTTCTTTTACAACATTTCTTCTTTATTGACTATGGTTAGGATTCTTAGTACAACTCTACTATTTGTTTATTAGATTGCAAGTGTAGGGAACTTTGGCCACGTGCCTGGGGCACTGATGATCTGTATAAAGAACATCTGACACAATTGTCTTTCAAGAAAAGTAACTTCTTTGGTTTTGGTCTTGACACTGTCATTTGTAAGGCCATTGGTGGTCAGAGTGTATTTATGCCTCAATGCAGGAGGTTAGTGGAAGCAAAGGATAAACACTTTTCTTCTTTATCTTCTACAGCAGTACAGGCATACCCCGCTTTAAGTACACTCACTTTACATACACTTGTGAGTAAGGACATACCCGTGAGTGTATGTAAAGTGTCTCTCAAGCTAAAACTGCAGCTGAGTAATCCGTGCACGGATAGTTCAGATTCCCCGCTACTTGGAAACACACTCCCTAACCCTCCCCCCCGCAAGGTATTGCTTCACTTTAAGTACATTTTTGTTTTACATACATGCTCTGGTTCCATTGTGTATTTAAAAGTGGGATATGCCTGTAGTAGAAAATGGTGAAACAAATGTTATGTGAACATTAGCTGCAAGCTCACAAGGCAATCTTTACCATAGCACACTAATCGGTAAACAATAATATGCTGTGCTTTAATAAATATGAAACTGGAAGTGTCCCCAAAGGTGGAATAAGGTTGACTTGTGCATACAGCGCTGTTTTATTTCCTGCTCAGTGCGATTTGTATTTTTTTTAAATACAATTCTTGGCAGTTTTACACCGATGACATTGCTAGCAGTGCCATATGTAAGCAATTTGGGAGTGCTTTTTGGCCCACATTTGTATACAGAGCAGTGCCTGAAGTAACCTATGTCCAGCCTGCAAACAGTGGGTGGTTCCTGAGTGCCAATGCAGTGGATCTGCATAACAACATATATCATACATGTCCCTTTTATAACTAGAAGGTCATGTAGTTCTGGTAAACCTCACATAAAATATCTGTAAATGTGAGGTTGACTCACTGGCATGGTATACACTTTATTGTCTTCAAGTGAACTTTGTAATTTCTTTGGATATTTTATAGATTGAAATCTTTGAGTGGGATTGGTAACATGGACTTTCTTTACACTGCTATCTAGCACAGAAGTAGCACATAGACCAGGGGTCTCAAACTGGTGGCCCTCCAGCTGTTACAGAACTACAATTCCCATGAGGCATTGCAAGGCTGACAGTTACAAGCATGACTCCTATAGGCAGAGGCATGATGGGACTTGTAGTTCTGCAACAGCTGGAGGGCCACCAGTTTGAGACCCCTGACATAGACAGTTAGATCCTTCCTCCCACTCAATCCATTTGGCTCAAAGCCAGAGGTCCTCTTACTCCTTCACTCATCCTTCAGCATAAGGGTGTGCCCCTTCTCCCGACTCCACATGTAGAGGGGCTGTTTGTTCATTCTGTTAGATCTCTGGGTAATTTGCCTCCCTGGTATTTGTATGCTTTAGTAATCTCCTTTAGCTTCCCATTTTCACCCTTCTGGTTTTAATGTATGCCATTGTGCATCGTCTCAGTCTTTTCTTTGTTCCCCACACCCTGAGACCTTTAACTTCTACCCTTTGTCAGGATATTTAAATGATTAATTAAGTCAGCAATGTCAATTATTTAATCGATAAATGTTTGATGGAAGCTCTTGTTTGTATGATGGAAGATCTCTCTCCCCCTCTCTTAGCTTGCTTATTTATCTACCCAAAAACCTATCTACCCTGGGGGTCTTCTCAGAGGGTGTTTTTCTGAATGTTTACTCACTCCTAATTAAAGGGTTGTATTATTACCATAGTTAACCATTCACTTGCAAAATCAATACTTTACTTTACCACTAGATGGCCCTCTGAGACTAGAAATCCCTATATTC
The DNA here is from genome assembly GCA_028564925.1 of Lithobates sylvaticus. Lineage (NCBI taxonomy): Eukaryota > Metazoa > Chordata > Amphibia > Anura > Ranidae > Lithobates > Lithobates sylvaticus. The sequence goes on from CM053036.1 coordinate 98,400,303, forward strand.
ATTTTTTTTTACCCACGCCAATGGCTGCTGATAAAGGATGCATGCACGCACTGTACTGTCACAATTTGAGGAGGCAGAAAAGACGGTGAGCCGTCACAATGCATGCATCAGTGACACAATCCCTGGACAGGGCACTCAAAGCCGAGTAGCAGGAGGAAGAGGAGGACTTCCTTTACTCTCAAGGCCTGCTTTATGCAGACACCATTCTTGTGATGCCACAAAACACACAAGAGGAGGATTCTGGCAGTTTTGGAGGCATTAAAGCAGATGGTTTTCCATCCCCAGAACCCTTGGGAGTAGTATGTGGTTTGGAGGAGGCAGTTCTAGATACTGTAATCCTCAGTGACCCAGAGGAGTCTGCTTCTCATGCCTCGGCAAACTTGTGGGGCATGGGCTCCCTCATTCTTCAAAGCATGTGAAAGGACCCGAGAATATGTGGCATCAAGGAGAAGGATCACTATTGGTTGTCAACCCTTCTTGACCACTGTTACAAGGTGAAAGTCTCGAAACTCATCCCGTCCCCACAGAGGGAGCAAAAGATGAGGACACCTGAAAGAGGAGTTTATGTAACACCTTTCCAGACTCTGGTAGGTTACAGTCTCGTGGAAAACATAGTTTTGAGACTTCTATTGGTCAAGAGAGGAGCGGTGAAGAAGGGGGCCATCTCAGTGATGCATTTCAAATTTTTTATAATCCTCGGTGCCCAGGGCTGTCAGCTTCCACATCCCATTGGCAGTGTCTGCATTATATGGTGGGAGATTATTTAGGGGTAAAAACAGACATGGAGAGCTTTCCAGTTGACAATCCACTGGGTTACTGGATCATGAGAACAGACCACTGGCCAAAACTTGCCCAGTATGCAATTGAGCTGCTGGGCTGCCCTGCACCCAGCATGCTTTTCAAATGGGCATTCAGAGCGCGTCTGTCCACAGATTTAGTGGATCATCTGACATTTATCAAAATTAATCAGTCCTGGAGTAGCAGCAGCTATCGAGCCCCTAATACCGATGTCATTGATTAAGTGCTTTCTGGATCTGGAATCTCTGAAAGACTGTCTAGGCTGCCTAGCTTTGTGGGTGTTGATTTCATCTGGAAGAAATGTTTTCATGGCCACAATTAACACTCAAGGACCAATTTTTCTATACCTGTTTGATAGGTGCATATCATTTCAATTTGGGACAGCAAGGCCAGTCCTTGCTTTCATCAAGAATACCTCTAGAGGGTTATGCTGTGAAGGCACCACCGACACCCAAAGACCAATTTTTCCTGCACCTGTTTGACAGGTGAATATCATTAAAATTTTTGACAGAAAGGCCAATTCTTGCTTTCATCAAGAATACCACTACAGGGTTACGGTGTGAAGGCACCACCGACACCCAAATACAAATTTATTTACCACATTTTTGGCCAGGGCATATCATTTCAATTTTTGACAGCAAGGCCAATTCTTGTTTTTCCGCACCTGTTACTTCTATCCAAAATCTGCGAATGAGACACCAGAATTTATCCAAAACATCTCTAATCTTGTTCTGAGTGCACTAAATTGTGGCTTCATCATACAGATTGGCTCCCCAAGCCATTGATTACAAAATAAAGAAAGCTTGCCCCCAGACCCCAGGCACTACATTTTTATTATTTCATATTTTTATGGTTTCACTTTAAGCATCAGAAAATCACTGCTCATTTAAAAAAAATTATTTTTTTTACAAACTTTTTTTTCATTGAGACATGTCTCCCAGGGCAGTACCCAGACCGCTACAATCATTGTATGCCCAATTACTTACATATAAGCCTTCCAAATGGGCACTTAAGATTTTTCCAGTTTGGGTCCCATAGACTTCAATGGGGTTTCTTATTTGGTTCCAAACTTTTGCAATGTTAGAAAGTTTTGCTGCAAACCGAACCAGGGGGGGTTTGGCCCATCTCTAGTATCAATTATGAAACATGCATAGTTCTTATGATATAGATTACAAACAAACAAAAACATGGTAATATGATGACTAGATCCGTTTTAGGTTATATGATGTCTTGTATAGATGTGTATATCAATTAACAATTGTCTTGATACTTCAACCTTTTACAGTCTTTTTGTAAAGTGTCTAAAGTTTCTAAAGTGTCCAAAAAATATCAAGTATTTTATCTTATAAAATATTGCTAAGGTAAACCTATTTCTCCTATAACTCTAAGCCCCCATACACACGGTCGGAAATTCCGACGGAAAATGTCCAATCGGACCATGTTGTCAGATTGGACAACATGGTCCAATCTGCACAGTAGAAATGCACTATAATATGCTTTCTAAATTTGAAAGTATATTATAAGTGTATTACACCCCTATATACTGCACACCAAATAGTAAACCTATACCAGTCCTTAAAAGGACTTTTGTGGACCTATATTCGTTAGCGATTTTTGTCACTACAATCTGTCCCTGCAACACACAGCAACCTCTCCCTACACTGACAAAAGAGCTGCAGAACCGCTCAGCAGTCCCAATTCTGCACAGTAGAAATGCACTATAATATGCTTTCTATATTTGAAAGTATATTATAAGTGTATTACACCCCTGTATACTGTACACCTATACCAGTCCTTAAAAGGACTTTTGTGGACCTAATAGCTAGTGATTACAGACTGTCCCTGCTCCACACAGCAACCTCTCCCTACACTGACAAAAGACAGAATGTAAAATGGCAGCCAAATCAGGTCTATTTATAAGGTAGGGGTATGTCCATGTGCTGAAATGTCTCAATTGGCTGTCCTGTACCACATGATGGATGTGTCATGGGTCAAAGTACTTCACAATGTAAAAGAATATGGCGGCCGCGAACAGCGCCATATCTCCCCCGGTTTGGCGAACATCGAACGTGCAAAGTTCGTCGCAAACCGACCGCAGGGTGAACCACAAGGCCATCTCTGCTTATTAATGTTTATTGTGGGGCTTATAGTAGCACTTTACTGATTTACTATATCTATATACTGGGGGTTATTTACTATAGCGCTGGAAAATCATCCTGCAGTCCTGGAAAATAGCGCCCAATTAAGGCCAATTAAGATTTCATCTCTCAGAAACTGGGCGCTAATGCAAATGGAAAGCAGCTCTATCGCCGGCAAACATGCCTGCCAGATCACGTATGCGGGAAAAGTGAAAGTCAATGGGGCTCGATATTTGCCATAAAAAGTGTATGGGGACCTGGGTCCTGCCCCAGGGGACATGTATCAATTGGAAAAAATGTTTTTAAAACTGCATTTTTTTCAGGAGCAGTGATTTTAATAATGCTTAAAGTGAAACAATAAAAATTAAAGATTCCTTTAAATATCGTGCCTGGGGGGTGTCTTTAGTATGCTTGTAAAATAGCGCATCTGTCTCGTGTTTATTACTGTACCACAGCAAAATAAAATTTCTAAAGGAAAAAATGTAATTTAACCACTTCCCGACTGGCACGCGACGATGTACGTCGGCAGAATGGCATGGACAGTAATAAGGGTGTACAGGTACGTCCCTTTAAGAATGCCGCCGTGCCAAAGCATGCGTGCCGGCAGTGGCATGCGCACGCACCAGTCGGGACCCTTGTGAGTCTGGACGCGGGTCCCATGGACTTAATCGCCGCAGGGATACCCGCGATCGTCTCACGGGGAGGCTGAACGGGGAGATGCGGAAGTAAACAGCATCTCCCCGTTCTGCCTAGCAACAAATGACACTGATCTCTGCTCCCTGTGATTGGAGCAGAGATCAGTGTTCACTAACACACATCCACGCCCCCCACAGTTAGTAACTCGCCCCTAGGACACACTTAACCCCTTCACTGTCACCCCCTTGTTAACCCTTTCTCTGCCAGTGTCATTTACACAGGAATCAGTGCATTTGTATAGCACTGATTGCTGTATAAATGACAATGGTCCCAAAAATGTGTCAAAAATGTCCCATGTGTCTGCCATAATGTCGCAGTCACAATAAAAATCGCTGATCACCGCCATTACTAGTAAAAAAAAAAATATTAATAAAAATGCCATAAAACGATCCCCTATTTTGTAAATGCTATAACTTTTGCGCAAACCAATCAATAATCGCTTATTGCAATTTTTTTTTACCAAAAATATGTAGAAGAATACGTATCGGCTTAAACTGAGGAAAAAAAAAAAAATTTTTTTTCGATATTTTTGGGGGATATTTAGTATAGCAAAAAGTAAAAAATAGTGCGTTTTTTTTCCGAAATTGACGCTCTTCTTTTGTTTATAGCACAAAAAATAAAAACCGCAGAGGTGATCAAATACCACCAAAAGAAAGCTCTATTTGTGGGAAAAAAAGGAAGTCAATTTTGTTTGGGAGCCACGTCGCACGACAAACTGGCGCAATTGTCAGTTAAAGCCACGCAGTGCCGAATCGCAAAAAGTGATGCCTGTATGAGGCGAAACGCGTCGGAACTCGGTTAGCTGTTACCACTGCGTTACCAGTAGACCATTATATGCTTTTACATGTCGTTTTAAATGTGAGTACCCATTTTTATATGCTTTGTCAAAATAAATCCCCTATGGTATTACACTATGTGGCTCCATTTTTCTCTTTATCGGTCCCACTAATTTGAGTACTACCAGTGGTATAACATCCATCATCCCTCCCTCCTGAGAGTTCTTTGGATATATCCAGTGAAGGATCTTTTCGTTTGGCACCATCCCCAAGTAGATGCTCCCACGGGTGTAGTGACACTAACTGCCTTTCGTTACTCATACGGCGTAAGCCTATCTGAGCTCACGCTATCTGGTAAGCGCATTCCCAAGAGGTGGTGGACTGCAACAGACAACTTGCACCAAGTCACCTGTTATATATTTCTCAACGCACCAATGTTGAATTTATGTCACTATTAGGTGGTGTTTTTTGCTTAGATCACTATTTGTAACACACATTGCTATATGGTTTTGTTTATATGGTGATATATATTCAAGATTTTTCTACTGTCATATTTATTGTATATGTGATCTATGCGATTATGTGATTAGTAGGTCTACCAACCCTTTCCATATATATATGATCTTTTGATTCGCAATCCACTTGATTTATCATATTTGTTTGTTCACTATTTTTAGTGACACACATTCATATATTAATTTTTATTTTTGGATACTGTATCATTATTTAGTATCATCACTTTTAGACATTGATTGTTATTTCCGTGCTCTATGAGCGCCGCACTTTTTTATATTTAAATTTGAATCGCAAAAAGTGGTCTTGTCTTAAGCCAGCAAAATGGTCCGGTCTGAAAGTGGTCAAAATTGCTCACGGCTAAAATAAATTGTCGGTTCCCGGCAATACAGGGTAAAAATCAAAGGAAAAAATGGCGTAGGTTCCCCCCACCAGTCCATACCAGGTCATTCAAGTCTGGTATGGATATTAAGGGAAACTCCACGCCAAAATTTTAAAAAAAAATGGCGTGGGGTCCCCCCAAAATCCACACCAGACCCTTATCCAAGCACGGAACCTGGCAGGTCATGAAAGGGGGGGACGAGCAAGCCCCCCCTCCTGAACCATACCAGGCCACATGCCCTCAACAAGGGGGGTGCTTTGGGGTCCCCCAAAAACACCTTGTCCCCATGTTGATGGGGACAAGGGCCTCATCCCCACAACCCTTGCCCGGTGGTTGTGGGGGCCTGCGGGCGGGGGGCTTATCGGAATCTGGAAGCCCCCTATAACAAGGGGGCCCCAGATCCTGGCCCCCATATGAATGGGTAGGGGTACATTGTACCCTTACCCATTCACCTAAAAAAGCAGTGCAATATGACAAAAGACAATAGCCGTTTGACAATTCCTTTATTAAAAATGTCTTCTTCTTCCCCAGCTTCTTCCTCCATCTTCCTCCGGTCTTCCTTTGGTTTTCTCCTTCTTCCTCCAGCTGCTTCTTCCCCCCTTCTTCCTCCATCTTCTTCCGCTTCTTTCCCGGTCTTCTCCATCTTCCTCTGGCTTCTTGTTCCCCCGTTTCGTCCTCCAGTCTTTCTCCTCCGCCGCTCCCACCGAACATTCAAAAAACAAACATCCTCTGATGCTGCGATGGGGAGCATGATGTCACTCTGAGACCCCGCTCCTTGCAACTTCACCGCCCGGGGCATGATGGGTAAATGATGTCACAAGGGGGTGGGATCTCCTGCTGATGTCATCTGGGGGCCACGCCCCATAGTTATATATGAAATGTGCGCTATGGAAGCAGACAGATCGGCTGGCCGCAGCATCGGGTGAGGGTCATTGTTTTCATGTTCAGCAGGTCGGTGGTAGGAGGAGAAAGACTGGATGTCAGGAAAGGCCTTGTCAGAGCCAGAAATTCAAGTTTGTGAGTAGGATAGTTTCTGAAGCAGGCCCTCTGCAATCCTTTGTTTTTTGTGTTTTTCAGGGATGTCCCACTCATCCAGTGCTTGGGTGGTCTGCTCCAACCATTCCTCAAAGTTGCTTTCCTCAGGGGGTATGGGTTGCGTCTCTGTGTGCGTCAGGCTGAATTTGGTTCTGTCAGACAGCTTCACACTGGTACCCTGGAAATTCTTAGGGACACCTTTCCTCCACTCTAGTAGTGCGTAAGTGCGAGCGGTCCCGTAGTCTGGTCTCACTGCGACCACATAGGCCTTTCTGTCTGGGGACAATGCCTGTACAATTTCTTTAACCTGGTTCTCTCTCCAGTCTTCTCCTGGGAGTTCAATTGCTATGCTCGCCTCTGAGCGTGTGCCTTCTGCTTCACACCACTGGACCACTGTGAGGGGGTCCATACTGGTACTAAGGGGGTGGGCTTGTTTGCAGAGTGACAGGATCCCGGACGAGCTCCCATGTGTAGCAATGACCCCCGAATGAGCTGCTGGTTTAATTTGGGCCTGCACTCCGCTAATAAGTCCCACTAACTTGACTCAGTCCCCTTGACACAGCTGTGGTGCAATAAAATACAGTACAATATAATATAACACAATATTCCTGTGTTGTCACTTCAGGATCCACTGGCTCCACCTGCTGGGAGAAAACAATACTCCACACCACGGGGTACTTAACCAAAGTATATTTTACTATGCGTTTTGGCAAACAGGTGGTTACAATAATTTTGCTGTCATCCCAACATAGAATGACAGAACAATGACTTTTTATATGACAATTATAAACAATATAATTACAAGGGAGCTACTTTTATAGCTATGTGTGAGATCTCACTTAAAGTACTCAGTCTTTAGTCTTCTTGTCTTCGCTAGCAATGATAATTCCTTAATTCCTTATAATTTGTAATCCAAGGGTTAAAGTAATTGAGTAAGAAGTAATAAGTAATAAGTTGAATTAAAGATGATCTTAGTGTTGCTCCCGTAACTATAATACAGTACTAGAGTTACGATAGTAAATAGGCCTTATGCCTGCCTAGTGTCAGTGGCTATACTCCTCCTCCGTAGGACTATGGATCCCAGCGAGGCCTGTATATAAGTCTGACTAGGTGCAAAGTTTAGTCAACTGTGGGCCGCAACCTGCTCACCAACTGGATCAAAGGCTTGGTATGGTAACTTTGGTCCGGTGTTTGCAGCTTGCTTCTCTGTCAGCCGGCTCCGTCACTCCGTTCCGTTCAGCTGAGTGAATCTGGTCCTCCGATGCTCAACGTGTGTCTCTGGGTCTCTCCAATCCAGTCACTGTCTCTGGCACCGTCAGGTCACTCACATAATGGATCGGAGATGCGCTCAGCAATGGCTGGATGCCGATTCTTCTGGGAGGCCTCAGCACAGATCCTCACAGGCAGGCCATGCGTCCCGAAGACACCTAAAATGGCCGCTCAGGCTCCTTTTATGTCCTTCCCAGCATGCACTGTCAGAGAGGGTGTCCAGGGGGAAGGTCACCCGGTATCCTGGGTAAAAAGGTCAACTCTCCAGTGTAAATAACAGTCACTTCCTGTAAATAGTTCAGTGCTTTATAAAAGCAAAAATCATTTAAGTCCACTATCAGTGTTGGCGCCAAACACAAAGCCATAGAAACGTCCATAGACTTTCGATGTATCATCAGCAGACAAGGATGTTAGTGCTACATATGTAACAGTCCTTCATCGTCTAAACTCTAAATGAGCGGGTGACGAAGTGAAGAAATCAGGAGTAACCAGTGCTAGCATACGATGTCAGTCCATTGAATCTTCTTGATCCATTTTACAGGTATATTTAGAGCCATGGTATGTAAAATGTATGGAAAAGGGAATCCCCATTGGTAAGTGATACAATGATTTTGCAGCACTGTAAGTTGAGGTTTCATTAAACACCATTTGTTAATGGTCAGTTGGGATAAGTCAGTAAATAGTTGATAATTATATAGACTTTTTTTACCGAGCTGCTGCTATTAGTTGCTCTTTCATGCGATAGTAATGAAATTTTGCGATTATATCACGTGGAAGGCCATCTATTTTTTTGGGCGTGAGGGCCTGATGAACTCTGTTCATTTCTAAACGTTCTATTGGTAAAGCCGGTTGAAGTTCTTGGAATAGAGCCGTTATGGTTGATTGCAAATCTATTACTGTTTCTGGGATTCCTCTAATGCAGAGGTTGGAACGTCTGGCTCTGTTTTCATAATCTTCCAGTTTGGATTGTAGTATTCAATTTTCTTCTTTAAGATTTTCTATTTCTGCCACAAACCTGTGTGCTGATATTTCAATTACATCAACTCTGAGTTCTAATGCTGCTGTACGGTTACCCAGTTCTATTTTTTTTTTGTAAGACTATTTGTAATGTGCTCTGATGTTTGAACATATGCTGCAAAAAGCAAATTGTTTTAAAAGTGTTGCGGGAGCAGAGATTTCCAGAGGAGAGTCTTGTGAGGGATACAGTTCTGTGTTCAACTCACCTGGAGAGTTTGGTTGCATAAGTTTTTGTTTCTGCTTGTGAGAGCCCTCTGAGGTGCTGCGTGATGCAGGTGACAGTGCCATTTTAGCTGCGGCCCGCGTCTGTGTCTCCTTGATGGAGATTTTAAACGTGTTGCGGTTGCCTCCCAACACCATTTTATGTGTCCCAAACGGAGCTCCGGGGTCACAGTAATAAGAGGGTGTTTTTTTTTACCGGCGGGTTTATACTTTACTGCAGCTTTTCCTCTGTCACAGAGTGGAGCTCTAGCAGCGCATTACCGCTCTGTCAGACTCCACGCATGCACCCCGCAGAGCTACATATTTAATAAAATATTAAAAATTACTTTTACATTTACATTAACATGTTGGAGCCTATATACAATTGTAGTCATCAGGCATACTTATACTTTAAATAAATGTAACTCCTTTGAAAATATTATCACATAAAATGTAAACACTTTTTTTTTTAACCCCAAAATAACATTTTAGCCGTTTCTAGACATGCCAAAAGTAACAATGCCATTCATTTCCACAAAATTACAATTACAGAATTAAAAGACAAAAGTTCATCAACTAATTCTTGGATCACGTTGACATGTTGGCCACACTGGATACTCTTCTAGGGACATCCAAAGCAAATATGATTCTCTGCCAAGGTCATGCTTTGTAAAGTGTGCTTTCTGCTAGGATCATAGTACATGTATAATGTACTCCAGCAAAAAAAGGCTGATACAGGGCTGATTTAATCAAGTATGCCTATATTGTGATCAATGATGTCTTCTGCCTTATGACATATGTAGCACCCTCTAGTGTGCTAGAAGTGTAGTGGTTAGCTTTTTTGTTAGAATAGGTACATTTCAGGCTTGGCTAGCTGCCAAGCCTGGGTGTGTATTTTGATCTGGTTTGGAAGTGACCCAGGGCAGAGCTGGGTGACTCACAGGCAGCATCACTAACACCTCCCACCTCTTTCCGGAATGTTCTGGTGTCTTCTGGATAGGAAGGAGGAGAGGAAAGGTGGAGCTGCCTGGGGTGTTCTGAGGAGCCCTGACCAATCCCCAACATGGATTGGCAGGGGGCAGGCCTCCTAAAATACCCAGGGTCACCCCAGCTGGGGAGGAGTTGTTCGGGAGGAAGCTAGAGATGGAGTGCTAGGTTGTTGTGGCCTTTTGAGGGAGCTCCCCATTCTGGGGGGGTGTCCTTGGGCCTGGGCCCGGGTGTGGAAGGGACCCTCTTACAACATAGAGAGGTGTCTCGGACAGGAGGCACAGGAGGAGCAAGAGAGGACAGTGGTAGAGAACACTGCCAGACAAGTCTCCAGGAAGGAACAACAAGTTGCAGCCAAGAGGGCTGGTGAGTGACACATAGTCAGGAGAGGACTGGGGAGTCACACCTGAGAGGACTGGGAGATTGCAGTCTGGGATTGGCACAGAGCCAGTGGTGTGGACTGGTGGCATGGGCAGTGGAGAGGGGCAGCTGCAGCCAGGAGGGCTGGCATTTCCATGTAGAGGTGGCACTGGGAGCAGTAGCCACGTGGACAGCTAGCACCAAGGACTACTGTATTTATGCTACACCATAGGGGCCCGCAGTCCCTGCCTTTAAAGGGCACTTGCTCAGGCCTAAATATCAGTTTTAGCTGTGAAAAAATATAAAAATGAACCAAAGCGCCAAAGGATGAAAATAAGTGAAAAAAACGAATTTATGTGTTAATATGGATAAAGAGAATGAATTGCTTTACCGCATAATTAAAGCAGCTGCAGTGTGAAATTGGTGTGAACAATTAATAAATGATAAAAAGTATACCGCGCTAAATGCAAAAAAAAATGACATACAGGTAATAAATGATACACTGGTAACAAATAAAATTAATCAAACAGTCCCCAGTGAAAAGCACCTTCTTTTCACTGGGGACTGTTTGATTAATTTTATTTGTTACCAGTGTATCATTTATTACCTGTATGTCATTTTCTTAGCATTTAGCGTGGTATACTTTTTATCATCAGTTTTAGCTGGTCCCGGGAAGTGCAAGTAAGTGATGTGCTGGAGGTGTTGGGGAGAGATAGTCTGTAAGCAAGTGATGTGCTGGAGAGAAGAAAGGAGGAGTCCCTGAATTGTCTAATAATCAACTGGGAATCTCATAATTTCCCTATCCCCATCCAAGTTTATTCTCCTCAATAAAAACAAAAACAAGTGCCTTTTCATCCCTTTTGATGCTTGAAAAGTGTGTGTCTGGCTGGGCAGGGTGACATACAGACTACAACACTCAGCAGCCCTTACGAGGGTACTGCAACACATATAAGGGTTGATTTATAAAAGGCAGATAGGTTATTCTCTTTGCATGGAATTTCCACTTGGCAAGGGAAGTTATGCTGACTTTATATCTTTCCTGCAAGCAAAAAAAATGTTTTTCCTTGAATGTGATTGAGTTTTCTTTGCAAAGAGACCTTTCACCACATTCATTAAGCTAAGGTAAAATTATTTTGCAAAGTGAAACTTCCCCCTGAACAGCCTATTTGCCTTTAGTAAATCAACTTCTTTATGTTAGGTAAAATACAGAGTTTTTCTCTGCCCGACCCCTAAAAGAGTATCATATTTGGTAAATTTCTGAACATCAAATGGTTATGCTTGCGTTGAGGTGGTAAATAGGGATGGGCCTGGTGTTCGATTCAAACCCATGTTCGAATCTAACATCGGGCGTTCGCCCGCTCGGCGAGCCCAGAACTATTTGGAGCCAGCAGCGAGGAGAGCAATAATTGGCCACAGGCAGGATGCCTGTGGCCAATTATAGCTCAGGGGGTTTAGTACACACCCCACAGTATAAAAGGCTGCAGCGCTGGTGACCTCATATATTGTGTTGTGTTCCAGCGTGTCAGTGTTATGTGCTGCTGACTGCTGGCATTATGTGCTGTGATTCTGGGGATTAGTGTGTGCATGCTGTTAGTACAGCATTGCAGTATCACATCTGGGGGGTGTCTATAGTATGCCTGTGAATGGGCGCATGTTTCCTGTGCTTAGAACTGTCCCTGCACAAAGTGTAATTTTTGCAGGAAAAAAAGCTATTTAAAATCACTCGCGGCTAATGAATTGACGGCTCCCGTAACACAGAGAACAGTCATTCATTGAAAGCCATTGATAAAAAAAAGTCATTGATAAAAAAAAAAAAAAAAAAAAGCGTGGGGGTCCCCCCAAATTCAATAACCAGGCCCTTCAGGTCTGCTATGGATATTAAGGGGAACCCCAGCCCAAAAAAAAAAATGGCGTGGGGTCCCCCTCAAAATCCATCCCAGACGCACGGGGACTTAATGGGGAATTCCCTATGGCTTTCCCCATGACATCAGAGGGGGCGGGGTCACCAGGTGGCCCCGCCCTCCATTATAAAAGACCTGTCAGACGCAGCGAAGCCTCACACAGCGGGAGCCTCCCATTGCATGGAGCGGCCCAAGAAGAGACGCCGACGCCATGGAAGAAGATGCCGGACGAGAAGACCAGAGCAAGAAGAAGCGGATCGGAGGAATAAGATGATGGAAGAAGAAGACGGAAGAAGATGCCGGAAGGAGAAGATGAAGAAACACTTTTTATGACAATAACATGCATATTAGCCTTTAAAATTAGCACTTTTGATTTTGAACGTTAGCATCCATTGTAACTAATAGGGTTCTTATGTTCGCACGGACTTTAGGTCCGTTTGCGGGTTCTGGTGCGAACCGAACCTGGGGGTGTTCGGCTCATCCCTAGTGGTAAATGTTTAATCAAAAACACTGAACAGTCAGAACAAATATAACCTGAATTCCACATGATCATTATGACTGTCTTTGCAGATTATGCTATTTAATTATGTTTATTGTTTCTGAGCTGACCTTTTAATTTAGCATGAGCAATCAACACACGTTTAAATATGTTTTGTTCTGTGTTGTATCCTGATGCAGCAAACTTCTTTTGTGACTAAATAAAATCTTGCATGGATGTCTCGTTGTCTGTGATTAATAAAAAAGAGTAGCTCTCATTAGCATACACTCTGTTATAACCCCAGGTGGGCATTTCATAATAAGTCAAATTTGAAATATGGATGGAAAAAAGTAATGTGTGTGCAGAATTTTCACATTAAACAAGTAATACAATTATTATACCTGAGTAACGCAATAGAACTATGCAGGCTCTTTAGCCCTTCTGTCCTTGACCGATTTCTGTGCATATGCACTTGATAAAAATTTAATGATTCATTTGCATCGCTTTAATTCATTTCCTTCAACACATTTTTATGTTTCATCCATTTGAGTTTTTAAGCTTATTAAACCCTTGAAGAGAGATCTGGTGTCATGTGTCATGACCAGGATACATAAAAATTGTCATAATTCATTCATTCAACACTCATGACGCCAAGGAATCGTCATACCAGGGGAGCATCCCACACCCCACCAGAAAAAGTTGATTAAATTATCCTCTCCAGTAGAGGGTTGAGGTCAATATACAAAACTTATGATACATAAAAATCCATGTAATGTATCTATATATATATATATATATATATATATATATATATATATATATATATAGTTATATAATATGTCAAATTACAATGTTGCAATCAATGCATTTTGCAAGAATCAATGGAACTGTACTCATTCATGTATTGGACAAGGATTTGGCACCAGTCTGTTATGGTTAAAAGGTGTTGTTTGGTTCCATAAATCTCTGTCAATCTCAATATATTTGGTTAGGTAGAAATCACTTATAGCCAGCAAAGTACACGAGATGGGGACAGCAAATGACAGGGCATAAGGCAAACAATCGCCATATTATATTAACATGAAACATATTAAAATACATTTCATAATAACACTAGACATCATATTCTGATTACACCTTTACCATGATCACAGATGGGCGGGTGAGAATTAGGGCAGTTTCCTCCCATATTTGGAACCAACCAATCACGAGATGGTAAACATGAAGGGAGGTAACCAGCCAACAATTTGTACGATACAAAAGGAGACACACACATGATTAACGAGAGGGAGGACCACACATCCACACTGACATATACTCTCAGGACGGACACAAGTTTGGTAATAAGTGACCACTCCCCATCTCGTTGGATGTTGCTGTTAGGACGAATCGAATATACCGGTACATCCTTTCCTTTAAACAGTGGTGAGATACTGACCATATAAATATTGATCACATTTTTCTTCCCAAAATTATAGGAATCACATTTTACTGTTTATATTTTAATCAACTACTGTGTGAAGGGTAGTTTGGTATTTAATAACTGTCCCATGTTATTGGTCTTGTCTTGTGTTGAAACCGTTTGTGGGTGAAATTAAGATCAAGCTGTATTGCAAATAATTCGGCTATTGTGGTCCCAGGGAAATTATTTATCGGCCAATCCAATCTGGTAGAATTATAAAAGGAAAAAAAATGCGCTGTCTAGACTGTAAATAATAGCCACCAGCACAACAGAAATTCTGTGATATATTAAAACAAATGTGAAATAGTAAAGTGCAGCGCTGATGATGGTGAATACATAAGTCACAATCAATGAAACTACAAAAAGGACATACCGTATAGGTCGACCCAAATATAAGCCGAGGCCCCTAATTTACCACAAAAAAAAAATGGGAAAACGTATTGACTTGTGTATAAGCCGAGGGAGAGAAATGCAGCAGCTACTGTAAGTAGAAAAGAGGGTCAACAATGCTCATCTGCAACTGCATACCTCCCTGTGTCCTGTGCATGCCTACCTGTGCAGATCTGCCTACCTCCCTGTGTCCTGTGTACCTCCCTGTGTCCATTGCAGCCAACCTGTGACCTTCTGCAGCCTCTGTGCCCTTCTGCAGCCTCTGTGCCCTTCAGCAGCCTCTGTGCCCTTCTGTAGCCTCTGTGCCCATCTTCAGCCTCTGTGCCCATCTGCAGTTTAGGTGCCCATCGCATTTGCACCGATCAGCGTGCAATAATAACATACGACGGCTATTCCAGTATTCAAAAGCCGCGCCTCAACCTTGTCTGTTATAGGCGGAACACTCAATTTCCCAGCAGTCAGTGTTCCGCCTAGCACGGACATCCGCTCATCCTCAGTGGAACACTGACTGCTGGGAAATTGAGTGTTCCGAATATCACAGACGAGGAGGCATGGCTTTTGAACACTGGAATGGCCGCCGTCTGTCTGCATGACACACTGATCAGGTAGGCAGACGGCGGCGACTCGAGTATAAGGCGAGGGGGTACTTTCAGCCAAAAAAAAGGGCTGAAAATCTCGGCTTATACTCGAGTATAGGGATGAGCCGGACACCCCCCCGTTCGGCTCGCACCAGAACCCACGAACGGACCTAAAGTCCGTGCGAGCTTTAGAACCCTATTAGTTATAATGGATGCGAACGTTCGAAATTAAAAGTGCTAATTTTAAAGGCTAATATGCATGTTAATGTCATAAAAAGTGTTTGGGGACCTGGGTCCTGCCCCAGGGGACATGTATCAATGCAAAAATTTTTTTTTAAAACGGACGTTTTTTCAGGAGCAGTGATTTTAATAATGCTTAAATTGAAACAATAAAAGTGTAATATTCCTTTAAATTTCGTACCTGGGGGGTGTCTATAGTATGCCTGTGAAGGGGCGCATTTTTCCCGTGTTTATAACTGTCTCTGCGCAAAGTGTCATTTTTGAAAGTAAAAAAGCTATTTAAAATCACTCGCGGCTAATGTTAATTCACGGCTCCCGTAACACAGAGAACAGTGATTCATTGAAACTCATTCATAAAAAAAAGTCATTGATAAAAAATAAAAAAAATGAAAAAAAAAAAGCGTAGGGGTCCCCCCAAATTCAATAACCAGGCCCTTCAGGTCTGGGATGGATATTAAGGGGGATCCCAGCCAAAAAAAAAAAAAAAAATGGCGTAGGGTCCCCCTCAAAATCCATACCAGACCCTTGAGGTCTGGTATGGATTTTAAGGGGAACCCTAGCCAAAAAAAATGGCGTGGGGTCCCCCTCAAAATCCATACCAGACCCTTATCCGAGCACGCAACCTGGCAGGCCGCAGGAAAAGAGGGGGGGGCGAGAGCGGCCCCCCCTCTCGCCTGAACCGTACCAGGCCACATGCCCTCAACATTGGGAGGATGCTTTGGGGGTCTAAGACCCCTAAAGCACCTTGTCCCCATGTTGATGAGGACAAGGGCCTCTTCCCCACAACCGTGCCCGGTGGTTGTGGGGGTCTGTGGGCGGGGGGCTTATCGGAATCTGGAAGCCCCCTTTAACAAGGGGACCCCCAGATCCCGGCCCCCCCCCTGTGTGAAATGGTAAGGGGGTACAAAAGTACCCCTACCATTTCACCAAAAAAGTGGCAAAAATGGTAAAAATGACAGGAGACGGTCTTTGACAATTCCTTTATTAAAATCTTCTTTCTTCTTTCTTCATCCTTCGGTTTCTTCATCTTCTCCTTCCTTCATTTTCTTCCATCTTCTTCTTCCATTTTCTTCTTCCTCCGATCCGCTTCTTCTTGCGCTGGTCTTCTCGTCCTTCTCGTCCGGCATCTTCTTCCGTCGGTGTCGGTGTCTTCTTGGGCCGCTCCGCGCAATGGGAGGCTCCCGCTGTGTGAGGCTCCGCTCCATCTGACAGGTCTTTTAAAACGGAGGGCACCTGGTGACCCCGCCCCCCTCTGACATCATGGGGAAAGCCATCATGGAATTCCCCATGACGTCCCTGTGCGTCAGAGGGGGCGGGGTCACCAGGTGCCCTCCATTATAAAAGACCTGTCAGACGGAGCGGAGCCTCACACAGCGGGAGCCTCCCATTGCGCGGAGCGGCCCAAGAAGACACCGACACCGACGCCGATGCCGACGGAAGAAGATGCCGGACGAGAAGGACGAGAAGACCAGCGCAAGAAGAAGCGGATCGGAGGAAGAAGAAAATGGAAGAAGAAGATGGAAGAAGATGAAGGAAGGAGAATATGAAGAAACCGAAGGATGAAGAAAGAAGATTTTAATAAAGGAATTGTCAAAGACTGTCTCCTGTCATTTTTACAATTTTTGCCACTTTTTTGGTGAAATGGTAGGGGTACTTTTGTACCCCCTTACCATTTCACACAGGGGGGGGCGGGATCTGGGGGTCCCCTTGTTAAAGGGGGCTTCCAGATTCCGATAAGCCCCCCGCCCGCAGACCCCCACAACCACCGGGCACGGTTGTGGGGAAGAGGCCCTTGTCCTCATCAACATGGGGACAAGGTGCTTTAGGGGTCTTAGACCCCCAAAGCATCCTCCCAATGTTGAGGGCATGTGGCCTGGTACGGTTCAGGCGAGAGGGGGGGCGCTCTCGTCCCCCCCTCTTTTCCTGCGGCCTGCCAGGTTGCGTGCTCGGATAAGGGTCTGGTATGGATTTTGAGGGGGACCCCACGCCATTTTTTTTGGCTAGGGTTCCCCTTAAAATCCATACCAGACCTCAAGGGTCTGGTATGGATTTTGAGGGGGACCCTACGCCATTTTTTTTTTTTTTTTTTTGGCTGGGGTTCCCCTTAATATCCATCCCAGGCCTGAAGGGCCTGGTTATTGAATTTGGGGGGACCCCTACGCTTTTTTTTTTGTTTTTTATTAATGAATGACAGTTCTCTGTGTTACAGGAGCCATCAATTCATTAGCCGCGAGTGATTTTAAATAGCTTTTTTCCTGCAAAAATGACACTTTTTTGCAGGGAAAGTTCTAAGCACAGGAAACCTGCCCCCTTCACAGGCCACCTATAGACACCCCCCAGATGTGATACTGCAATGCTGTTCTAACAGCATGCACACACAAATCCCCAGAAATAGAGCACATATTGTTGTCAGCAGTCAGCAGCACACTGACACGCTGACACTGACTGAAACATAATATGCGAGGCCGCCGGCGCGGCGGCCTCTTATACCGTGGGGCGTGTACTAAAGCCCCTGAGCTATAATTGGCTACAGGCATCCTGCCTGTAGCCAATTATGGCTCTCCTCGCTGCCGGCGCTGTGATTGGCCAAGCATGCGGGGTCACAGTGCATGCTTGGCCAATCATCAGCCAGCATTGCACTGCGCGGGCCGCAATGCATTGCGGGGCCGCTCGCATCACACGAATTTGATGCGAGCGGACCCAATAGTTCTGGGCTCGCCAAGCGAGCGAACACCCGGTGCTCGATTCGAACATGGGTTCGAATCGAACACCAGGCTCATCCTTACTCGAGTTTATGCGGTACTCAATATCCTAAAAAAAACGCAATGTATGTGAAAAATATATAGTGAAACAAAATGAATACTTATGTCAATATGTCATGACAAAAAAGATGGAAGTGAAACCAAATTATATCAATTATACATACATCATGAAGTGCATAAAGTGAAAAAATAGTGACTACTATAAATGTATAATCAGGTCCATATAATAAAAGTGAAACCAAACTATATATGCATATTAAAGTCCATAAAGTGCTGAAAAAAAAATGATAGGTGACTGTGTAAGTTGTCTGTAGATATCCACCACCATATGGAAAGAGGCTTACCGGATACAATGGACCCAACTAGGCTAGTCTCAAAGGCTTATTGATGTAATCACACCCAGGGAGAAGCGGGCTATCCTGGTCTTCTCGTCCTTCTCGTCCGGCATCTTCTTCCGTCGGTGTCGGTGTCTTCTTGGGCCGCTCCGCGCAATGGGAGGCTCCCGCTGTGTGAGGCTCCGCTCCATCTTAAAACGGAGGGCACCTGGTGACCCCGCCCCCCTCTGACGTCATGGGGGAAAGCCATCATGGAATTCCCCATGACGTCCCTGTGCGTCAGAGGGGGCGGGGTCACCAGGTGCCCTCCATTATAAAAGACCTGTCAGACGGAGCGGAGCCTCACACAGCGGGAGCCTCCCATTGCGCGGAGCGGCCCAAGAAGACACCGACACCGACGCCGATGCCGACGGAAGAAGATGCCGGACGAGAAGGACGAGAAGACCAGCGCAAGAAGAAGCGGATCGAGGAAGAAGAAAATGGAAGAAGAAGATGGAAGAAGATGAAGGAAGGAGAATATGAAGAAACCGAAGGATGAAGAAAGAAGATTTTAATAAAGGAATTGTCAAGACTGTCTCCTGTCATTTTTACAATTTTTGCCACTTTTTTGGGTGAAATGGTAGGGTACTTTTGTACCCCCTTACCATTTCACACAGGGGGGGGCGGGATCTGGGGTCCCCTTGTTAAAGGGGGCTTCCAGATTCCGATAAGCCCCCCGCCCGCAGACCCCCACAACCACCGGGCACGGTTGTGGGGAAGAGGCCCTTGTCCTCATCAACATGGGACAAGGTGCTTTAGGGGTCTTAGACCCCCCAAAGCATCCTCCCAATGTTGAGGGCATGTGGCCTGGTACGGTTCAGGCGAGAGGGGGGCGCTCTCGTCCCCCCCCTCTTTTCCTGCTGGCCTGCCAGGTTGCGTGCTCGGATAAGGGTCTGGTATGGATTTTGAGGGGGACCCCACGCCATTTTTTTTGGCTAGGGTTCCCCTTAAAATCCATACCAGACCTCAAGGGTCTGGTATGGATTTTGAGGGGGACCCTACGCCATTTTTTTTTTTTTTTTTTGGCTGGGGTTCCCCTTAATATCCATCCCAGGCCTGAAGGGCCTGGTTATTGAATTTTGGGGGGACCCCTACGCTTTTTTTTTGTTTTTTTATTAATTAATGACAGTTATCTGTGTTACAGGAGCCATCAATTCATTAGCCGCGAGTGATTTTAAATAGCTTTTTTCCTGCAAAAATGGCTCGCCAAGCGAGCGAACACCCGGTGCTCGATTCGAACATGGGTTCGAATCGAACACCAGGCTCATCCTTACTCGAGTTTATGCGGTACTCAATATCCTAAAAAAAACGCAATGTATGTGAAAAATATATAGTGAAACAAAATGAATACTTATGTCAATATGTCATGACAAAAAAGATGGAAGTGAAACCAAATTATATCAATTATACATACATCATGAAGTGCATAAAGTGAAAAAATAGTGACTACTATAAATGTATAATCAGGTCCATATAATAAAAGTGAAACCAAACTATATATGCATATTAAAGTCCATAAAGTGCTGAAAAAAAAATGATAGGTGACTGTGTAAGTTGTCTGTAGATATCCACCACCATATGGAAAGAGGCTTACCGGATACAATGGACCCAACTAGGCTAGTCTCAAAGGCTTATTGATGTAATCACACCCAGGGAGATGTACAGCGACTCCGAACTCCAGTATACACCAAAACAGGCAGGATTTGTCACTAGATTGACTATGTGGATATCCACTGAATGTATAGTGGCTGGTATGCACTGTAATTGTTCCCAGTATTGCATTAAGACTTCTTTCAAATTGATAATATCTGTTGGTTCCGCAAGACATATTTTGACTTCCTTCCGGCCGGAGAAATTCAGAAAACTGTCTTCCGAGCGACTAGAGATATTGTGTTTTTGAATTTAAGGCGTGGTTATCACACCCTTTTTCTTTTACAAATATTTTATTGAAAGAATACATAACAGGTAATGAAAAGTATATAACAGAATAAAAATAGGGTTACTTAAGTGCTAGTGAGGATTAAAATCAGAGGACCATTAATGTTTTAAAATGGCCAAATGATACAGCTGCAAACCCATAAAAAAGTGTTCCCACACGTGAGTGATATGTTAAAAGTACACAAATAAATGTGTGATGGGTGCGCTTATATCAACCTTACAACAGGATTTGATAGACCTGTGTGGCACTTGAATTATATGGTATATAAACCGTGAACGTGATGTGTATAAAACCGTGTAGTGCGGTGATTTAAAATTTGTATTTAGACCCCAAACAGGTAATGTTTAAACAAGGGGTTAAATAGTTGACAAGAATCTGTCAAATTGCTTCTGTGAAAAAGGGGTTAAATAATTGACATCAATCTGTCAAATTGCTTCTGTGAATTGTGGAACATCCTTTGGTGATTAGCCTTGATTAATTGAATGATTGAATGAGTGGGGCACTTAAAAGATAACTATTTAGTAGATATCAGTTTCCTATTATACAATATGTAGCTAGTGCCAATAAATAAACAAACACAATTTGATTAGGTTTAAAATAATAAACGCTGTATTGGTTACAGCCGCCAATACTCAAATTATTGAATAATAATCCTATGCCATATCCTCCCAGGCTGGATCAATACTTAACATTGCATGCCGCAAGAAAAATAAAATGCTGGAAGTTTCTGCTTTATACACAGAATAACATACAGGCATATGGAGAAAGGAGAAAGAGAAAATAAACTGTCACTTTCCTTTTTTGCTGACACCTCCAGGTGTTTACTCGTCCTCTGCCTTTAGCGCTGTGTTTGCAGACACTTCCAGTTGATTTGCATATATAGAGAAAAAGAAACATACACCAATTGCGCAGTATTTCCCAGACAATGTGTATGTGTGTTGTAGCCAGTGAGCGGTATTGTACTCACATGCACCCGGTATTAATGAAGCGGTAGCCGAATGCTTGTCAGGCTTATGTTACAGGGCTGAGTGCCCTGCTTGTCCACACTCTGCGTGCTATGGTGACGTCACTAGGCTCCTCCTATTCCCGACACGTTGCATTACAGTCACGTAACGTTTTCAAGGGATCATCATCATAGGATTATTATTCAATAATTTGAGTATTGGCGGCTGTAACCAATACAGCGTTTATTATTTTAAACCTAATCAAATTGTGTTTGTTTATTTATTGGCACTAGCTACATATTGTATAATAGGAAACTGATATCTACTAAATAGTTATCTTTTAAGTGCCCCACTCATTCAATCATTCAATTAATCAAGGCTAATCACCAAAGGATGTCTGTCGTACTGTACTGTATGATGAGTGTCGACGGTAGCCCGGCTCCATATAATCGGGAATCTTGAGGGCAAGTATGCAAGGAAAGGTAAAGGGTAGATAGTCTGCGGGTCCCGACAGAAAAAGTGGACTTGCAGAGAGAAGAAAGTAAGGAAAAGAGACAGAGAGGGAAAAGAGTTCCATTAGCGAGGGGGGTGCATCCAGAAACCAGTTATATTGAGAGTAGCTGGGTATCGAATCTAGAGGGCTGATGGTGTTCTATCCAGGGGCGCCAAACATTGAGGAATTTATCATGAGTATCAGAGGTGAAAGATGTTAGCTTTTCATTTATCATGATATTGTTCATGCGGTTTTTAACTGCCTCAAAGCTGAGTGCAGGAGTTTTCCAGGCTTTTGCGATGGTCAATTTGGTGGCACTAAAGAGGTGCTGAGCCAGTTGTCGTTCTGAGCGGAAAAGTTCAGGAATGGGCTTACACAGGAGGGCTTCATAAGGATCTCTTTTGAGATTAGAGTGGAGCATATTACGTAAAAGCGTGTAGAACCTGACCCATAGTCTGCAAACCTTAGGACATGTCCACCAAATGTGGGCCATCGTGCCCTTCAGTGCACACCCTCGAAAACAATTAGGAGAGTAAGAAGGGATGAAGCGGGCTATCCTGGTCGGTGTGGTCGGTGTGTAATACCACCTGTAGAAAACTTTATAGGCATTCTCCAGGATGAGCACATTCTTGGAGCTTTTTGTAAGGGTTAGCATCATGCTCTGACAATCCTCAGGATCTAAACTTCTAGCCAAGTCTTTCTCCCACTGAAGGTGATATGTTCTCACTGGGGGTTTCCTAGAGGTGATAATAGAGGAGTAAATTAAGGATATTAGTCCAGAGGAGTGGGGTCGGGCCCTGCAAATAGTTTTGAAAGGGGTCAGGGTATATGGAGTCGATTGAGCCTTTATGAGGTCTTGCATAAAATGTCGTATTTGAAGGTAACTGTAGTGTTCTCTAAGTGGGATATCATGGGATGATCTCAGGGCTTCAAACGAGAGGATTCTCATAGGGGTGAACAGAGAGTGAACATCTGTAAATCCATTCTCCGCCCACCAGGAGAATTGCCTAGGGTTTTCACAGCTGGGGGGGAATATTGGGCAATGAGTAAGACGCAGTAATGGTAGATGGGGAGATAGTAGTCCTGCAGAATACTTGAGGGAATCCCATATGCGGAGGGAATGGGTCAAACATGGGCCAAACCCTCGCGGGCGGTTCTGAGGAGGCAGCCATGGTATTGAAGGGATAGGGACAGGGTGGGAATCAACTAGGTCCATTGTGGCCCATAGGGGTATTTGATGAGTATCGTGGAGATGGGCCAGAGGGGCGATGTTTGCTGCTGAATAATAGGCCTGGAGGTTAGGAACTGAGAAGCCCCCGTTGATCCGCCTGGCATATAATATTTGTTTATTAATCCGAGGTCATGTGGAACCCCATATGAATTTTAGCAGTTTTCTATGGTGGATTCTCAGGATATGAGACGGAACAGGGACCGGTAACACTCGGAAAAGATAGAGCAGCTTTGGAAGGTAAGTCATTCGGACAGCAGAAATTCTGCCGAACCAGGAGAGCGGGAGATGGGACCAGGAAGATAGGGAGTTGGTTAGCTTCCGAAAGAGGGGGGGGGAAGTTGGCCTGGTATAGGCCGTCGTATTTTTGGTGTGAGGCGTATTCCGAGGTATGGGAGCGAGGGAAGCCATTGGAACGGAAAATTTGCTTTTAAGGAGGCAAGTTCTAAAGTGGGAAGATTCACAGACATTGCCTTTGACTTTGTGGGGTTGACTCTTAAGCCTGAGAGAGAGGCAAAAGAGTCCAAGAGGGAGAATAGGTTCGGTAAGGAAATTCTGGGCGACGTCAACGTCAATAAAATGTCGTCTGCAAATAGAGAAATCTTATGGTCAGAACCCGCAATCGGAATGCCTCTAATATCTGGATGTGAACGAATTGCCTCCGCCAACGGCTCCATGGCTAGAACAAATAGTAGGGGCGAAAGTGGGCAACCCTGCCGAGTGCCCCTCCGAATAGGAAAAATAGGGGATTCAAACCCATAATATTTGACTTTAACTTGAGGGGCATCGTACAGTGCTGCCAACCATTGCAGAAACGAAGGGCCAAAACCGTAGTGACGGAGTACCGACATAAGGTATGGCCAGGACAAGGTGTCAAAGGCTTTATTCACATCCAGAGACAAGAGCATGGTTTCCAAAGAGCGGTTATGGGCTAGGTGTTGTAACTGAATAATTCTTCTAATGGCGTCCCCTGCTTGTCTAAGTGGAATAAAGCCAACCTGATCTTTTTTGATTAAGCGGGGAAGAAAGGAGTTAAACCTTTTTGCCAGGATTTTGGTGAGGATCTTCATATCGATATTAATCAACGATATGGGCCGGAAATTGGCCCAGGAGGAATGGTCGCGGTCAGGTTTCGGTATCATTACTATATTTGCTGTCAAGAGGTCAGGTGACAATGCCTGGCCCTTCTTAACTGCATTCAACATATTCGTCAGAGGAGTGGGCACCACGTCCGCTAATTTCCTGTAATAAAGGGCCGTAAATCCGTCGGGGCCGGGCCTCTTACCTATCTTTAGTTCCTTGATACATTGGAGTACTTCGGATTTCTGGATGTCTCGGTCCATCAGATCTACGTGTGTCTGAGTTAAGGTCGGAAGGGAAATGTGCTGCAAAAAATCAACCCTATCCCTTTCAATTGTGAGGTCTTGGGCAGAGTAAAGTTTAGCGAGTCTAAAACCAATCTCATCCAGTATGCGGGTCGGGTTACTAGTGAGTATGTTCTGTCGAGTGCGTAGGGTAATAGGGGAGGGTTTGGAGTTGAAAGTTCGCAGTCGCCTAGCCAGCATCGCATTAGGTTTGTTTGCTTTGGTGTACCAGTGCTGTCGGGACCAGCGTAAGACCCGTTCCACTTGGACGGTGAGGCAAAGGTCTAGTTCTGTGCGAGCCTGGTCAAGGAGTCTTCGATTTTTCAATGTGGGGTATTGCTTAAAAGTTGCAGAGGTAGACTCCAAACGAGATTCCAAGGTGGCCTGCAATTTTTTTCTTTCCTTTTTACGTCTTGAAGTTATTTGCATAATGTGCCCCCTAAGGACGGCCTTATATGCTTCCCAGAGAGTCACCGGGGAGGAGACTGAGGTAGTGTTAAGACGGAAATATTCCGCTGAAGCTTTTAAGAGGTCCTCCCTGACATCTAGTAGTGATAGAAGTGAGTCGTTCATTATCCATGAGGATTGTCGGGGACTCTGTATTAATGACCGGCAGACCACCAAAAGGAGGTCATGATCCGTCCAGGGGGCCGCAAGGATGGAGACTGAATCTATCAATGGGAGATGTTTTCTAAGCATAAACACATGATCTATTCTGGAATGGGAGTGGTGTGGGTGGGAATAGTAAGTGAAGTCTCTGCCTGATGAATGGAATTCTCTCCAAAGATCTACCAGGTCGTGGGAGTGTAAGGAGTGGGAGAAAGCCTTTGCTGAAGGAGTGGGTGCCTGACGTTCCGAGGGGTATCTATCTAATACTGGGTCCAAGGCGACATTGGAGTCCCCCGCCATTAGCAGAGTCCCCCGTTGGTGGACAGCCAAGAGAGAGCAGACATGGGTCAGAAAGGGTCCAGGGTTAGAATTAGGTGCATAGTATGTCATTATGGTTTATCACACCCTTTTTAACATAGTCGATTAGGGCTACCTTAGGGTTATTTGTAAAATATTAAGGAAAATTGTTTTATTGTTGCATTGATGTCTTTGATAATGTGTATGAAATATGAATCACCAGAAAGTCCGGTTTTGTATAAAGTTGTATAATTATCCTTGTATATTAATAAAATTAAATTACTTATTAGTTTAATTGGGAGATATTTATACATTGGTAAGAATTCCCTATAGAATAACGAACTCAGGAAATGATTGTGGTATATTACTGATTGTCTGAACAGAGTTCACATTTTTTTATTAACTGCCATAAGTGGCTGGAGGCACTGCAATTTATTATACGTGGATTCAGACATTACCCTTTTTTTTCACAAACCGTTCATCAAAACACTTATTATATTTATATTCATTACATTTACATACCACACTCACAACATAAAATTGGAAGCACTGCTGAGATATCTTGTAAGAGGAAATCTTACCACATTACAGAACATACTGGTGATTGTATTTGCATATACCTTGTGAAGGATATGTGTATAGTAACATGGCAGGAACAAATCAAATTCATCTAGAAACAGCCAGGGTGGTAATACTGCCCCAGCTGTAGCTACCTCAAACCCGAAAAAGGCTACTGAACCTCAGGAAAACTTAAGTGGAGTTCTTGACTATGGTGTAACCGAATACATTCGTAAGACATTAGACCTAGGAGGTAATTTAGAGAAGTTTATCAAATAGGAGAACGAACAGGCCAAGAGGTTGAGTGATAATTTTTTTATTGAAGGTGGCTGGGTTTACCAATTGATTATGGCTTTTGCAAGCGCAAAAGACACAAAAAGTGAAGACTGGCTCATTCTGGAGTCTTGGCCGATCTTGTGTTTTTTGTGTAATGAAGTTGCCAAACAAATGCCAGCTTTAAAGAAAGAATTGCTGGAAACCCACACCACCTTAAATAACAAAAAAAAGAAGATATAATCCCTGTCAATCAAGCTCCAACAGGCTGAGAGTAGACTCAGACAATCTAGAGAAGGTCAGTAAGAGTTAGCGGGCCAGATCCAAAATGCTCAGGCCTTATATGAAAAGTCCCGTCATCTATTGAAAAAACTACAAGAGAAATATCAAAAATGTAAACAAGAAATAGAACATTCCAAACAAGAGAAAAAAAGGCCCCATTGAAGCAAACTTTGCTGCTGGAGATAAAGAGAGTAAAGCAGAAATTGAGAGACTCAAATCCGAGCAGAGAGTAATGGAGGAACGGATGGAGAAAATAACGTCCCAGACTTTGAATCCATGAGCCGAGGTCGCTTAGAGGAACTGGAAATGGAAAGACTGAAATATTCATATTTCCAGGGGACACAGGTAAGTCACGATGAGACGGGGTCAGAATACAGGTCCAAAATACTCCCCAGAGTGTACAGAGGAGGAAGTAGAAAGGGCTTCATATGGACAGAAAAGGAAGCCTAGGACCCAGCTAAAAAGTATGACACCCCCAAAATGATAAAATTCTTAAAAGAAACTGTTCCCGTTTTTTCCAAGAAAGGATCCCCAACCATTACTGACCATCTAGGATCATACGAACATACCTTAAAAATCTTAGACATTCGGGACGATTGTACCAAAATTGAGTTACTACCATGGATATTTGAAGAAAAGTACAGACAATTTTTTGATTCATTACAGGCCCATTATGGTCAGTCATGGAGGGAGATTAAACATAGGTGTCAAATGGAGCTTGGACCCTACAAAATGGTCACCACTGCCAAAGCCGCAGCCTACTATTTATTTTCCGAAACATGTCGGGATTCCTGAATTTATATGTGAATGTTGGGTCCATTACTATGACCAACCTTCTGATTCAGTATCTAGATACACACTGTAAACCATATGACCATTACTATTTGGTTTTACATTTTACCATATGTATAATTGTTTATTAATAAAAAAATATATATTTTTGTATTAACGCCTTTTACTTTCCTACTTGACTATACATGTCTAGCCCATAAAATCCCTGGGGCATTCTTCCACTGTTTTTCTCTTCAATATTGGGATGTGGCTTGGGATTAGTACTTTATAAATAATTTATTAGTAGTTTTTCACTTCCCATATTTTTGCATACAATTTAAAATGTGGCCCTAATCAGTCTCCCACGGAATTTCTGTTCATATTGGGAAGCGCTTACTCTCTGGCTGAAAGGGACCCCAATCCGGACCAACCGTAATTCAAGACTATATTTTATGAAGCATTACCTGCTTATATAAAATTGGGGTTGGCAAGGGGTTTTAAAAAGGGATGTTCCCTGGATTGGTTAGTCAGAGAGAGTGATCACCTATACTCAATCCAGCAATCTGGCGAAGTTGGGATGAAAAGAGAAGCCAAACCCAACCCTAAAACCGTAACAGCCACTACTGTGACCCCTCAACCTCTCGGTCTGCAAACAGAGAGAAAATCATATGCTGAGGCAGTCCAAGAAGGGAAATTCACGGGACCTCCCAGATTTACGCCACAGCAGATAATGGGGGACAGACAGGGGTTGCAAGGTTACGGTAGTGAGGGTGAAAGGGTCCCTGAGGACAGAAATAGCCAGAGGGGATATCCGCAGGGGTCCCAGAACAACCAAAATTCAAATTTGAATCGCGCAGGAATCATAAACGCAAAGAAGCTGTGACATGCAGTGAGATAAATGCCAACTGTAAATTATTGGAAAGCCTGCAGATCCACAACCATGCTAATTTCATGTGTGAGTTGACTGAATCTGATGGAAAATATTTTACTACAGTAAAGGTACATGAGGCCGGTGATCACCCCATTTCAGGTTTAATTGACACGGGATCCCAAGCCACCATCCTGTCGCAGGAACAATTTAATGAAGTAGTACATTCAATGCCCAACAAACTAAAACATAGGAGCTTTTATTGTTGGCTTAATGGGGTGGGGGGGGGAGAGTCACTGCAAGTCATGGGTACTGCCTGGCTTAAACTTAAATTAGGCAACAAGGAAATTAGGCACCCTATTATTATTGCAAATCTCCCACCCCATCATATCATAATTTGAATGGATCTCCTTAAGAGGCTCAACTCAATTGTTGACTGAGTGAACCAAGTAATGTGGTCACCAGTCAACTCCCCTATTAAATATGAGAGACTTAAAACCCCCCATTCCCGGCGACACTGCCACCTGGTGGAAGAAAGGCCTGGTTTCCTAGAAATCCATTTCAGGTATAGTTAGTTCCCCAATGTTACGGTTATCCAACCTGACAATCATGGCCTGGGATTAGGAGACGAGGACCATATTTTTAAAATCCCCTGTGATAAAAAAAGAGATCTTCCTCCAAGGTAACGTACTGCCTATATCCTTCCATCAGGAAAATAAAATGAAGAAAGGTAGAAATTATGCCCAGTTCCTGACAGAAGTGGAAAGGATTAGTAGCGACCTATTTATCCCTATCCAGATAAATCGTCTTAATACATCAAAAGATGCCAAAATTTATTTAAAGCATAGCTTTGTGAGCCATAGGCTTGTTAGCCACCTTTCCGAAATAGAAATTATCTGTTTTTTCACTCCTCAGCGACATTGGATGTCAGATGCCCTTGATGATTCTGAGGACCATAACTCAATTGCTAGATGCCTTTTAAATATCACTATAGGTAATAAAATAAGCACCCACGTATTCATAGTGCTGGATAATCCCCAATCCCAAATTTACCTCTGCAAAAACTTACTGCATCGTTTTGCCACCCAAATTGACCTGATAAATGACTGCTTATGGAGTTGACTAAAGGGGGACCCAGAGGAATACCTGGATATTTCTTGACATGCACACGTAATGCATAATTTTCAAGCTTACTAGGCTAGTTAGGCAAGAGTCGATTTTATGACACCCCACTCCACTCATATCTTGACTTCTACTGGAAGTCTGGATATGACACCTGGAGTTAGGGGCATTTCTGCTCCTTACATATCTAATTTCTCTGTTTCAGGTCTTTGATATTCGCAACCTGACCTGACATTAGACCAGCTTAGAATCGTTAAGCTGGCTTTTTTCTTTGTTGTTATTTTGGTTATACATCTTCAGTTTATGTTTCTGTTTTTTCAGTTATCGAAGCATATTCCTCAATGCATAAATTGCAATGGTCTTAATACTGTATATTCTAAAAGGTATCCCCAGAGTGGCATTGTCTCTGTGTTGGAGAATTCTAGTGGTGCACTGACGTTACCACTATACCTCTCAGGTGAGCCTAAATGGATTTCATTACATAAATGGTAATTACATGTATTACACATAATGTGCAGGGCTTTAATTCTCAACACAAGCAGTAAAAAGCCTTTACGAGCTATACAAAAATTGGGACCTCAAATTGTATTATTACAGTTGACTCATTTTGCCTATATAATAATCATCCTACCTTCTTTCACAGAGCATACAAGCAAGCCTTTTATACTCTGTACCAGTCAAAATGCAGAGAGGTAGCTATATTATTACATAACTCATTCCCATTGGAGGTGCAACAGGTCTATAAAGACCCAGATAGAAGATTCCTTATAATTCCTTATAATTAAAGGTTTAGTGGCTGGACGGGAACTTACAATAGCGAATGTGTAAGCCCCCAATGTAGCACAGGCCTCTTTTTTTGCCACCTTCTTTAAAATCCTTTAACGATACTCTTCAATGTATATGTTTGTACTCTGTAATCCATCTGTTCCCATGGTCTGACCATAACATTGTTACCCTATCTACTTCTTTAATTGGCTTGTCAGACACTCCTTATACTTGGCATTGAAACGATTGCGGACCCTATTACATGCCAAGAAATCTCTACTGCTATCCAAGAGTACTTCACCTTAAATGCCACACCAGACATATCCCCTAGTACTAGTGTGGGTTGCCCATAAGGCAGTTTTAAGGGGCTGTCTCATTAGTATAGCCTCAAGGAAAAAGAGCGCTGGCAACAAATTTTGCGTTAACCACAGAATTAAGCCCCATACACACGGTCGGACTTTTTCATCAATTTGGTCCGATCGGACAAGGTTGTTGAAAAATCAGACCGTGTGTATGCACCATCGGACAGTGTTCGTCGGTTTGTCCGTCGGACAAAGTCTTATCTCCTGCTGGAAAGATTTCCCGTCAACCCGGTCCGATCACACCAAATCCGAGCGTGTGTACGCTTGTCCGACGGACAAAGTGCTACGCATGCTCAGAAGAAATTCTGACGGAAGCGCTCGGTCAGGTAAAACTACCTTTCCTAATCGACACAGCACATTCGTCACGCTGCAATGTTAAAATGTCTTTAATGCAGCGCATTCTCTTTTTTCTTTACAATGCAACAAGAATGACATCTTTTAGCTGCTCCTATTCACCCGCACTTCTCACAAACTTACTTCTTTATTACTTTGCAGCATTTATACACTACATGTTTATTTTTACTCTGAACGGAAAAGAATCTTTGTTATTTTTTACCATGATTTGTCTTTTTTTTTTTTTTTTTTGGGGAATACATATTTGAATGTTTTTTTTTTTTTTTTTTGGAGGGGGGTTGTGTGTCTCAAATTACCAAAAACACATTATTTACATTTGTATTTCTTGCTTAAATTTACTAGGAGGTTGTTTGTTGTTGTTGCCCCTTGTTAATTCTACTTTAGGATTAGTGAAATGTACCAGCCTACTCAAAGAAAAACTGTCATTGTAGCAAAGTAAAACACAATAGTCAATGATTATTTCAAATCAAAAAAACCTTTATTTAGGTCACACCAACAAACCAAAGAGGAACGCAGCCATGGTGAAACTTGGGGAATTTGCAAAGTCTTGGCCCCCCACGGCAACCATCATTGTCCAAGCGTAGAAAATTGGGGGCCTGAGGAGTACGTATATTAAGGGGAGTGCAATCTGGTCGTGAAGTCCAAAGTATCCGGAACTGCAGCAGATGCCATCTAGGTCCCCAGGCTCTGGTACTACAAGAGGCTCCATCTTCTCTCACACCAGACTGATTGCAGGTCGTCACTCTCAGGTCTTCCTTCCACGCTTCCTTCCACGCTGTGGCTGTCGTGCTGGTGGGGTGGCAGAAGGAGGAGGAGGAGGAGGAGGAGGCGGAGCATGGTAACTATGGCAAACATGTGTGACTGGGGTCATCTCCCCAGCCCTACCCTTATTTAGGACATGGAGGATGAGCCCCTCACACATGTTGCGTTGCCCCACCTCCATACCCATCATTTTTGTGACAACCACCGAGCCAAAGGTCTCCTCGTCGGCGGGTGTGGCATGTAGGGAGTCTGAAGCCTCTCTGATCATCCGGAGCGCTGACTGTGCCGCATAACCCCCCTTCTCGCCCTTTTGTACGGAGGGCGGAGGGGAGGGGTTTGGGTGTCAGTCAGGCTCCGAGGCCTAGCCCCCTCTTGGCTGCCACTACCCAGCTGGTGGCTGCCACTAACCCCTGCCTCCTCCTGACTGCCACCTTCCACAGCCACCTCCTGGCTGAGGTCTTCCTGTGTAGGAAAAAGGGACATAGTTTCAGTTATTTGTTCATCAAACACACACAATTCTCATCTAGTGACTGGTGCAAAATGTTTACAAATAGAAAACCATACAATTCTCAGCCCAGCAGTTTAGATTCTGGCCCCAAATGTCTCCCACACCACTGTCTGTTGATATGTCAAACACGTTAGGAACTAAGCAATTGGCGATCCTGAATTAAGTGAACATCATTCATTATTCCCATAAATGGTAACAAAACTACTATACCTGGAACAAGCTGGGCTCCTCCACCTCTTCCAGACTGGAAGGGCCAGGTTGCTCCTCGGAAGCCTCATCAGGGGTGGGCTGTGCGCAAGGAAGCGTGGAAGGAGGAGTTGAGGTTGGCTCCGTGACATCAGCCTGGTCCTTCAGAAAATGGAGACTCTGATAGTACCAGAGCTTGGGGACATAGACCTCATCTGCTGAAGTTGCAGTTTCCTCAGACTTCACGACCTTCTTCCTCTCCCTGATATACGCACTCCTCAGGCTGCCAATTTTCTTTCTAATATCATCAACAGTTGCCGTGGGGAACCTTGGCTTGACAAATTCCACAAGTTCCTCCAGGGCTGCGTGCCTCTTTGGTTTGTTGGTGTAATGTGGGTGTATACCCTGCCACAATATGGGAAAATCCCTGTATTTGGCAATGAAGAGGGGGAGAAAACTCATGTCGTTGAATCCCTTCATATCAATCTCTGCAAGACACAACAACACACCAAACCCTATAAATTATGTCAGGCTAAACTCTCCTAATCTTCTCCATAAAGAAGCCTCAAGTTCAAATCAGTCTAGGCTAGTTATGTACCAACGTTAAATTGTACCTTCGTTTGTAGCGATCGTCTCGTGTGAGTTTTCTCTCCCTCGTCTCCCAGATCGTGGCTACGACACAGGCGTGTGACGTTTTATATACACTGCGCATGCTTCAAACTCCGCCCGCCCCTGACGATCTTTCTCGTCTATTCCCCACCCCTTCTCTTTACGGCGTAGTGGGGAGAGCACATGGCGGGGACACAGCAGGTGCGCCACAAATATCCCACCAACGAGGAGGAGGACGAGGAAAGTCCGGAGGCAGAAACGTCCGATCCCGGAACCTGAAATTCAAGGCCTCCAATATGTCATTTGGAGAAATGTTGGAGATGGTGCATGATGTCTAAATGTGTAGTGCCTTCCAGTGTCACAAAATCAATCCTTGCAATATGCAGCAGAGTACTGTAATTGTTTAGCATCACTGTCTTGTTAATCAAAATTCTGTCAAAATTCACTGAAGTGCAATTTAACAAAGACAAAAAGATAGCGGGTTTAATTAGTGGAGGTACAAAGATTAATTAAGTTATATTTAAATGCTTAGATAAACTTGTGACAATTCACACCAAGTTATGCTATCTCAGCAAAGGCCACTACATTTGCATTTTCTGTTTGTTGAATTTTGCTTCGAAACCAGAACATTTGAGCACACAGAATCGTATTGTATGCAGATAGTAGCAGCTCAAGTCAATTTAGGGGATTTACGTGTGTTTGTAACCAAGTGTATATCTCCTTAAATTTGTAAATATATAATTGTGAAGTTTAAGTCAACCAATGCACATGGGATTGGAGTGATATTTTGTGTCCCTCATCCTCCAGAACCCACCCAGAACTCAAGTAGACTGATAACTTGCAGGGAAGGAAAGGGATGAGTTGGTTCTCTTACTCATTTTGTTATGTGTGTTAAAGTCTGCTTAAGCTATTTAAGCTGCTGTATGTAAACAGGCTTTTTTTTTTTCAAAAGAACAGCTAAGAATAGACAGAACAATGTGAAAAGTACTTGGAGATCTGCATGCTAACTGAACATTTATTTAAATGGCTTTAAAAAAAAGGCAACAAAAATGTCCACTTAACAGCTGTGTTATTTTGAAACCCACAGAAGGATGGAACGCTACAGGAGGTTGGATGCCTTTTCTTCAGATCTGCTGAAAAAAACATCTAAACTATATTTTTGGTAGCCTTTTTCTTTTACAACATTTCTTCTTTATTGACTATGGTTAGGATTCTTAGTACAACTCTACTATTTGTTTATTAGATTGCAAGTGTAGGGAACTTTGGCCACGTGCCTGGGGCACTGATGATCTGTATAAAGAACATCTGACACAATTGTCTTTCAAGAAAAGTAACTTCTTTGGTTTTGGTCTTGACACTGTCATTTGTAAGGCCATTGGTGGTCAGAGTGTATTTATGCCTCAATGCAGGAGGTTAGTGGAAGCAAAGGATAAACACTTTTCTTCTTTATCTTCTACAGCAGTACAGGCATACCCCGCTTTAAGTACACTCACTTTACATACACTTGTGAGTAAGGACATACCCGTGAGTGTATGTAAAGTGTCTCTCAAGCTAAAACTGCAGCTGAGTAATCCGTGCACGGATAGTTCAGATTCCCCGCTACTTGGAAACACACTCCCTAACCCTCCCCCCCGCAAGGTATTGCTTCACTTTAAGTACATTTTTGTTTTACATACATGCTCTGGTTCCATTGTGTATTTAAAAGTGGGATATGCCTGTAGTAGAAAATGGTGAAACAAATGTTATGTGAACATTAGCTGCAAGCTCACAAGGCAATCTTTACCATAGCACACTAATCGGTAAACAATAATATGCTGTGCTTTAATAAATATGAAACTGGAAGTGTCCCCAAAGGTGGAATAAGGTTGACTTGTGCATACAGCGCTGTTTTATTTCCTGCTCAGTGCGATTTGTATTTTTTTAAATACAATTCTTGGCAGTTTTACACCGATGACATTGCTAGCAGTGCCATATGTAAGCAATTTGGGAGTGCTTTTTGGCCCACATTTGTATACAGAGCAGTGCCTGAAGTAACCTATGTCCAGCCTGCAAACAGTGGGTGGTTCCTGAGTGCCAATGCAGTGGATCTGCATAACAACATATATCATACATGTCCCTTTTATAACTAGAAGGTCATGTAGTTCTGGTAAACCTCACATAAAATATCTGTAAATGTGAGGTTGACTCACTGGCATGGTATACACTTTATTGTCTTCAAGTGAACTTTGTAATTTCTTTGGATATTTTATAGATTGAAATCTTTGAGTGGGATTGGTAACATGGACTTTCTTTACACTGCTATCTAGCACAGAAGTAGCACATAGACCAGGGGTCTCAAACTGGTGGCCCTCCAGCTGTTACAGAACTACAATTCCCATGAGGCATTGCAAGGCTGACAGTTACAAGCATGACTCCTATAGGCAGAGGCATGATGGGACTTGTAGTTCTGCAACAGCTGGAGGGCCACCAGTTTGAGACCCCTGACATAGACAGTTAGATCCTTCCTCCCACTCAATCCATTTGGCTCAAAGCCAGAGGTCCTCTTACTCCTTCACTCATCCTTCAGCATAAGGGTGTGCCCCTTCTCCCGACTCCACATGTAGAGGGGCTGTTTGTTCATTCTGTTAGATCTCTGTGTAATTTGCCTCCCTGGTATTTGTATGCTTTAGTAATCTCCTTTAGCTTCCCATTTTCACCCTTCTGGTTTTAATGTATGCCATTGTGCATTGTCTCAGTCTTTTCTTTGTTCCCCACACCCTGAGACCTTTAACTTCTACCCTTTGTCAGGATATTTAAATGATTAATTAAGTCAGCAATGTCAATTATTTAATCGATAAATGTTTGATGGAAGCTCTTGTTTGTATGATGGAAGATCTCTCTCCCCCTCTCTTAGCTTGCTTATTTATCTACCCAAAAACCTATCTACCCTGGGGGTCTTCTCAGAGGGTGTTTTTCTGAATGTTTACTCACTCCTAATTAAAGGGTTGTATTATTACCATAGTTAACCATTCACTTGCAAAATCAATACTTTACTTTACCACTAGATGGCCCTCTGAGACTAGAAATCCCTATATTCATTTTTTTTTACCCACGCCAATGGCTGCTGATAAAGGATGCATGCACGCACTGTACTGTCACAATTTGAGGAGGCAGAAAAGACGGTGAGCCGTCACAATGCATGCATCAGTGACACAATCCCTGGACAGGCACTCAAAGCCGAGTAGCAGGAGGAAGAGGAGGACTTCCTTTACTCTCAAGGCCTGCTTTATGCAGACACCATTCTTGTGATGCCACAAAACACACAAGAGGAGGATTCTGGCAGTTTTGGAGGCATTAAAGCAGATGGTTTTCCATCCCCAGAACCCTTGGGAGTAGTATGTGGTTTGGAGGAGGCAGTTCTAGATACTGTAATCCTCAGTGACCCAGAGGAGTCTGCTTCTCATGCCTCGGCAAACTTGTGGGGCATGGGCTCCCTCATTCTTCAAAGCATGTGAAAGGACCCGAGAATATGTGGCATCAAGGAGAAGGATCACTATTGGTTGTCAACCCTTCTTGACCACTGTTACAAGGTGAAAGTCTCGAAACTCATCCCGTCCCCACAGAGGGAGCAAAAGATGAGGACACCTGAAAGAGGAGTTTATGTAACACCTTTCCAGACTCTGGTAGGTTACAGTCTCGTGGAAAACATAGTTTTGAGACTTCTATTGGTCAAGAGAGGAGCGGTGAAGAAGGGGGCCATCTCAGTAATGCATTTCAAATTTTTTATAATCCTCGGTGCCCAGGGCTGTCAGCTTCCACATCCCATTGGCAGTGTCTGCATTATATGGTGGGAGATTATTTAGGGGTAAAAACAGACATGGAGAGCTTTCCAGTTGACAATCCACTGGGTTACTGGATCATGAGAACAGACCACTGGCCAAAACTTGCCCAGTATGCAATTGAGCTGCTGGGCTGCCCTGCACCCAGCATGCTTTTCAAATGGGCATTCAGAGCGCGTCTGTCCACAGATTTAGTGGATCATCTGACATTTATCAAAATTAATCAGTCCTGGAGTAGCAGCAGCTATCGAGCCCCTAATACCGATGTCATTGATTAAGTGCTTTCTGGATCTGGAATCTCTGAAAGACTGTCTAGGCTGCCTAGCTTTGTGGGTGTTGATTTCATCTGGAAGAAATGTTTTCATGGCCACAATTAACACTCAAGGACCAATTTTTCTATACCTGTTTGATAGGTGCATATCATTTCAATTTGGGACAGCAAGGCCAGTCCTTGCTTTCATCAAGAATACCTCTAGAGGGTTATGCTGTGAAGGCACCACCGACACCCAAACATTGCAAGCAGATTAGACAATCAACATCTTGGAACAAGAGCATTGTCTAAAATTGGAGGCTGGAAAGTATTTGCACAGAAAAGTAGAGGCTCCCCTTCACAGATTACTCACCCCCCCATCAATCCCCCCACTTCGGATGGGCCATTGGCAATAACTAGGGGTTTTGGGGGGGGGGGGTGGTGGTGGACAGCTAACCCTCTGCACTTCATTGATTGGCAAATGGCTCAATAATGTGGGCTAGTTTGGCCAGACCCTCTGTACTTAACACTATTGGCAGGCCACAGGAAAGATCAAATAACATTTCAACCCCCCCCCCCCCAAAAAAGGCAGGCACAGTGTGACATTATTAAATTACCAAGCAAGCTAATAGGAGGGAAAGAAGACAAAAAAATAGGAAATGGAATGTATGGAGGCAGTCCCTTGCACTACATGCTTTGCTGAATTCATCCCTAAAGATGCGCACTATAAAGAGGTAGGTATATAGTGTGTATGGACCTTGGGAAAGCCAGCAGATAAAGGATTGGTACCATCTGACAGAGCAGTTGGGGAGGGGGTTCCTAATGAGTTTGCCCCCCCCCCCACCAAAAGAACAAAAAAAGGGGGCTCTACATGAAGTAAACCACACAGCAAACATTTGTGCATATTTTAGGGGGTGTTTTGGGGCAAACAATACTATGCAGCAGACAAAAGACATTGCTTAAGTGACTAGGCCATAGGTGTCTATTGGGGCAGAAGAGCATGCTGGTGAGGTAAGTGAAGGGAAAAATGCATGAAGGAGAAAAGGGGCACAGCATATTAGAACATATTGCAATCATGGTAATTAGGGAAGGAGGTCAAAAATACAAGTCATTAGCAAACAGAGCATACATAGAAGGGAATAGTAAAGTAGAAATGTTACCTTAATATAGTCCTCCTGCAGGACCTGAATGATGGCAGAACAGGTCTCTGGAATAATGATTCCCAGGGCCTGGGGAGAGATACCTGAAGAGAACTTCAAATCCTGAAGACTTCTCCCTGTCGCCAAGTACCTCAACGTGGCAACAAGCCTCTGCTCCGGAGTAATGGCTTGTCTCATGCAGGTATCCTGCCGGCTGATAAAGGGGGGTCAGCAAAGCCAAAAGACGGTGAAAATCGGGGTCCGTCATCCTGAGAAAGTTCCTGAAATCATCAGGATTATTCTCCCGGATCTCACGAAGCAAAGGCATGTGCGAGAACTGGTCACGCTGAAGCAACCAATTCTTGGTCCACATACTCCTCGTCACTCTGTTCATGGACGGGTCTTGGGTCAAAGCTAAAAGCCCGACACCAATTCCGCGTACAGCACGAACTCGGCGACGAGTACGCACGGGAAACATCGCTCAGAAGGTCACAAAAGGTCGGCTGGTCAGAACGGACAAACAGAAAGCACCGATAAACAGCAAGGCCTGAAAGAACGAAGTGAATACCAGCAACGAGCAGACAATAAGCAGTGCAAATCAAAGCGTCCTATATCAAGATATAGGCCGCAATGACCAACAAATGCGAACTGACTACACGCACTAATAAACAGATACGCACGACAAGCACAAACTGAAGAGCAGTAACGATCTGAGTCAGAAAACTGAGAAGCGCGAATCTTAAATCACCAAACTTCCACTAACTCTCGATAAACACGGGATCAGCAGAAGGAGCCCAACGGGTGCCTGACGTGGTGCTGAACTTCCCTTTTGTAATCTCGTGGACGACGACTTACGTCACGACGTTCTTCCGGACCGGATATTCCGACAACGTAGTCCGACCGTGTGTACGCAACGCCAACATCGGACAAAGTACGTCGGACAAAGTCCGACTGACCTGGTCCGCGGATTGTCCGAGCGTGTGTATGGGGCTTTAGACAAACTACACAAAATACAAATAGGGAGTCCGACAATGTCCAATGAATGAATGGTAGCTCAGAAGAAGTTAGAGTTAGATACCCTGTTATCTGCCAAAGTGGAAAAGTCCCTCCGATGGTCCTAAGTCAAATTTCTCCTACATAGCAACACGGCATCCTCCTTGTTCGCCCATAAACGTAATCAGGCCTTGCACCCCCATCTATACAAACCCCGCAATTCCTCCGCTAATATGGTTTCACACCCTAAAGAGGTACAGAATATTTTTGAAAACTTCTACTCCAAACTACTTACCCACCTGCCCTCCTTCCCTTCCCAAGCCTCTCACAACTGGCTAACCTCCCTTCCTCTACCCTCCTTATCAACCTCTCAAGTAGAATCCCTCAATGCACCCTTTACAGAGGAAGAACTGCTTGGTGTAATTAAACCCCAAAAACACCCGGTAGCTCCTGGCCCAAATGGGTTTGCTGCCAGTTACTACAAGCACTACGCCCCATCTTAATTCCACGCTTAAAATTATATTTTTAAATAAAAATACCCCTATAATACACAAGCTTAATGTATTCTAGTATAGTTAGTCTATAAACTAAGGTCTGTTTTGTTAGTTTATAGCAGTAGTTTGTTATTTTATAAACTTACAGCAAGCCGTGGCCATCTTAAGTGTGGGCATCTGAAGCCAGACTGTATTTCTTTCTGGATCTCATCCTTGCAGATCTCGCACATGCTCAGTGCAGCACAAGCAGTGTAATAGGTTTCATGTCAGGTTTCCATAGCAACGGCAGTGTCAGAGGAAGTTGCCGCCCCTTCCCAGGAGGCATTGCAAACAGGACATGATGCGATGGGCCACGGCCAGGGAGGAGGAAGTTAAAAATGAATACAGCAGATATACAGTAGGTGCTAATAAAAATAAATAAAAAAATATCCAATTAGTTTACAGTGCACAGTTTAGTGAGGAATGCTGAGGAGTTGTAAAAGTGGGTGGAACTCCACTTTAACCACCATGTTCAATAAAATTCTTAATGGAGACCATTTCCCGAATGAAATTACTCTGGCCAACATGTCCCTACTACCCAAACCCCTTAAGGACCACTCACTTCCACAAAACTACAGACTGATATCGGTCATTAACAATGTCATTAACAATGATCTTAAAATCTTTAGTTGTGCTCTGGCTGATAGACTGGCTAACATTGTTGAGACTCTGACCTCTTCTGACCAATCAGGATTCATTCCAAATAGACTTATCACAGACAATATTCGCTTGACCCTGACTGTTTTCCAAGATGCTAATCTACACAAAAAACAGGTATTCCTATTGACATCAATAAGGCTTTTGACAGCGTACTCTGGCCTTACTTATTTTCAGTCCTACAACGTATGGGCTTCAAGGACGAATTTCCAGTGGGTGTACAGGCCCTGTACCACCATCCCAAAACAAGAATTAAGTTGCCGGGATGCAACTCAGAGTTTTTCACACTGGGCAGAGGCACTTGTCAGGGATGCCCCCTGTCGCCTTTATTATTCTCCCTAGCTTTGGAACCCCTAGCAACCGCTATTAAACAACACTCAGACATATCCGGATATCCTATTGAAATATCCCACTTTAAACTCTGCATGTATGATGATGATGTTATGCTCTTTTTGACCCAACCCAAAATTTCCCTACCCAATTTATTCACCCTATTGTCTTAATTTGCCTATATCTCTGGACTTACAGTAAATGTAACAAAATCCACTGCACTCCCCATTCATTTACCCTCTGCTCAGTGTGAGACACTCCGAGGATCCATCCCATTCCAAAGGTCAACTGATAAAATTCCCTATCTTGGCATCTACATTACACAACAATTGTCTTCCATCTTTGCAGCTTGCTTAGAATCTGGAGTGTCTACCGCATTTTATTTTTGGGGAGAGTCACGGCAGTCAAAATGACCCTATTACCAAAACTCTTATATATGTTTAGAGCTCTCCCTATCACTATCCCCAAATCCTTTATTGACAAGCTACAGCAGGATGTCAATAGATTTATCTGGCATAACAAAAGGCCCAGGTTTTTTCAGACACATTTTATATAAATCTCAAACTACAGGGGGCCTAGGTTTTACTTCTTAGCTGCTCGTTTTTCCCAGATAGCTCAGTGGAATATCCCAGATTTAAGG
Organism: Lithobates sylvaticus; assembly: GCA_028564925.1. Classification (NCBI taxonomy): domain Eukaryota; kingdom Metazoa; phylum Chordata; class Amphibia; order Anura; family Ranidae; genus Lithobates; species Lithobates sylvaticus. The sequence goes on from CM053036.1 coordinate 98,441,314, forward strand.
GTCAGGTTTGAATCCAACTCCATCAGACCTTATTGCCTCCTGTATATATTATGGTCACCCTCCCTTAACTCCATTGTAACGCACTCTCTCATCCTCTGAAACCGGTATAAAAGTAAACTTGGCCTGATTTCATCTGCACCCCAAGGTTCTCCTTTTTAGAAGAACCGTTATTTGCCATATCGTTTGATCTTACCAAAAGTTTCTCATTGTGGATATCCAACTCCCTGGTCACCTTAGCTGATCCCCAACTAAGAGATACATTTGCCACATTTAATCTCCTCCACACACAAAAACAAATCCCACTTAGAGAACATTATCACTTTATACAAATAAGACACCCTCATATCTCCCATTTTAGTCTTACCCCATCCTTCCCACCCACATCCTTCAAACAGATATGCCGTGACTCCCCCAGAGGCAAGGGCCTCATTTCAGTTCTCTACAAAACAGCGTTGGCTTCAGGTTTCTCTGGTGAGCCTCCATATAGAAGTAAATGGGAGACTGACTGCGATGAACAGTTTGCGCCAGAAGATTGGGATACAATGCTGGACAACTTACGCAAAGCTACAAAATCCTTGGCAGTTAGGGAAACGACCTATAAGGTATTGACTAGATGGTATTATACTCCTTTCAGATTCCAGGCCATATTCCCAGGAACGTATTGGCTATGTTTCAGGGGCTGCCAGCTTACCTTTAAACATATATTTTGGGATTGTGGGCTACTCTCTCCAGTGTGGAAGAAAGTGACTGCTATCACTTCTGCGATATCTGGTACTCGCCTACAGCTCACAATCTCAATTTGTCTACTTGGAGCATCAACCCAGGTATCTTCCTCAAGGAGGAATGTCTTGTACACACTATTTCTGTATCCACCATCCATCAATTGCTCTTCATTGGAAGTCCCCCGCAGTACCCTTATCCTCCATTCTAAACAGAATTGATACGGTTATGATAATGGAGAGGATTTTGTATACCTTACAGGATAAAATGCACCTGTTCAAGCATAGATGGGATGCATGGAAAGCCCATAGGCATATTTTACTATAACGGGACAAAATGCTAATTTAGGTTACCAGACCTTGCATGAGCAATACTCTCAGGTATACCCCTCCCCTACTTCTTTATGTATTTGTTACTTTAGATAATAATTGATTATTATTTTCTAATGACTTTCCTGTATGCTTCAGAATTGTTGTTATTTATTTTGGTTATCATAGATGTCCTCTTGACATCAATTTTATGATGTATACTGTCATGAGATTATATAATTCATATACCTCAATAAACAAAATTGTTTGTAATAAAAAAAAAACAGTTGATAATTTTCCAAATCCAAAAAGCTGCCAGCTAATAAATGTACATTTTCACTCAGCCCGGGTTCACACCAGTGCGGTGCGAATTCCAGAGAAAATGTAGCTGTTCAGCGGTGCCGCTCCGTTCTATCAGCGCATCTGCTGAGCAAAGAGAGGGGGGAGAGGAGGGGGAGGTGTAGTGAGAAGAAGGAGAGATTTCTTGCTCAGAACGGAAAGCATCTGCAAATCAAATGCGTTCCCATAGAGGACAATGTGCTTGTAATTCGCACCGCAATGCCAAGAAAACGCACATGTTTTTTGTGCAATGCACAGTGCGAATGCAACGCACATATGTGAACAATATACATTTATTTGGATGTATTTTAAAATGTCCTGCGAATTGGATGCGGTGTAAGCAGCATCTAATTCGCATAGGTGTGAATGGGGGCTCAAAGTTTTTCTTTCTCCATTCTTGATTATCTTAAGCGTCCACTCCTCTAGCTCCTCTTTAGTCCTATTGCTTAACCGCTTCAATACAGGGCTTTTAAACACCCTTCCTTACCAGAGCACTTTTTGCGATTCGGCACTGCGTCGTTTTAACTAACAATTGCGCAGTCGTGCGACGTTACACCCAAACAAAATTGACGTCCTTTTTTTCCCACAAATAGAGCTTTCTTTTGGTGGTATTTGATCGCCCCTGCGGTTTTTATTTTTTGCGCTATAAACAAAAGAAGAGCGACAATTTTGAAAAAAAAAAACACAATATTTTTTACTTTTTGCTATAATAAATATCCCATTTTTAAAAAAAAAAACAATTTTTTTCCTCAGTTTAGGCCGATACGTATTCTTCTACATATTTTTGGTAAAAAAAATCGCAATAAGCGTATATTGATCGGTTTGCGCAAAAGTTATAGCGTCTACAAAATAGGGGATAGATTTATTGAATTTTTTTTTTTTTTTTTTTTTTTACTAGTAATGGCGGCGATTTGCGATTTTTTTTTCGTGACTGCGACATTGCGGCGGACACTTCGGTCACTTTTGACACATTTTTGGAACCATTCACATTTACACAGCGATCGTTGCTATAAAATTGCAATGATTACTGTGTAAATGTGACTGTCAGGGAAGGGGTTAACACTAGAGGGCGCTGGAGGGGTTAATGTGTGTCCCTAATAGGAGTGATTCTAACTGTAGGGGGAGGGGACTTAAGGGGAGGAGACCGATCATGTGATCCTCTGTACTGGGATCACATGATCGGTCGCCTCCCCGCTGCCAGGACGTGGCGCTGTGTGTTTACACACACAGCTCCACGGTCCCGCCCGGTCCCGTTGTTTTAACGGGCAATCGCGGGTGCCCGGCGGACATCGCGGCCGCCGGGCACTCGCACCGGGTCCCGAGCGATGCCGCGGGCGCGCGCGCCCCCCAGGCGGCCGGGAATCCGAGGACGTCATATGACGCCCACCCAGGATGGTAGATCCACCTTGTGGGCGTCATATGACTATGGCCCGGTATTGAACTGGTTAATTTAGACATCAGGCCAAAAAAGTTTTCTTAGCTCTGTAGGAAGTGAGCAAGGGTTAATGTGATATTAAATTCTTTTTTTTGTTTGTTTGTTTAAAAATAACAAACATGTTATACTTACCGGCTTTGTATAGTGGTTTTGCACAGACCAGCACAGATACTCCTCTTCTCGGTCCCTATCTCTCTTCTAATTGGTCACTGACTTTGACTGACAGCAGCGGGAGCCAATGACATAGAATACATTAAGATAAAAAACCTTCTGCCTTTAAAACAACTGCCAGGATTTTATTGCTGCCTGTAAGTGGATCATTTTCTTTCAGTTTATTTTCTAGTGACTGGTGCCTTCTGAGATGAAGAGATGAGGAGGCATCAACAAAGACAGAGCAATAAAACAGCAGAAAAGGGTTAGGGCTCATTGATACATGTGTCAATACCATGTGTTTATTGCCATTGAGCATTATTGCCTTTGAGCATTATTGCCAGTGGCGAAGCTGAGCTGGAAAAAGCCAAGTGTCAAAGAAATCAAAGTATACAAAATCCTGCTATCGCACTCCAACCCAACCACGCCTCAAATTAGATAATTTCCTCCACATCACTTTAACCACTTCCCATTACAAAAGAAACACATCCAAGTGTTCTTGAAGCATTTTGTACGCTTCATAAACACATCGAAAAAACACATCATAAACACACATGTGATCGAGCCCTAAGAGCTTGTATTAATTTGTATTGCTGTCTGTGTCTCCAATGGGTGATTTGTCTTTGCTTCCAGTCAGAGGCGTAACTAGAAACCTCAGGGCCCCGGTGCAAGAAATCAGGAAGGGCCCCCCCCCAAAAAAAAGCATGATTTTGATACCTGTGTCACCAATGCAGCCGGTTTCCCCAGTGTAGCCGGTGTCACCAATGCAACCTGTGTCCCCAGTGCAACCTGTGTCATCAATTCAAGCTGTGTCCCCAGTGCAACCTATGTCCCCAGTGCAACCTGTGTCACCAATTCAAGCTGTGTCCCCAGTGCAACCTGTGTCCCCAGTTCAGCCTGTGTCACCAATGCAGCCGGTGTCCCCAGTGCAACCTGTGTCCCCAGTGCACCCAGTGTCCCCAGTGCATCCAGTGTCCCCAGTGCAGCCGTTGTCACCAATGCAACCTGTGTCCCCAGTGCACCCTGTGTCCCCAGTGCAACCTGTGTCCCCAGTGCAGCCTGTGTCACCAATGCAGCCTGTGTACCCAGTGCAACCTGTGTCCCCAGTGCACCCTGTATCCCCAGTGCAGCCATTGTCACCAATGCAAGCTGTGTCCTCAGTGCACCCTGTGTCCCCAGTGCAGCCGGTTTCACCAATGCAGTCTGTGTCCCCAGAGCAGCATGTGTCCCCAATGCAGTGGTGGTACTGGTGGGCGGTGGCAGTGGTACTGGAGGGGGGTGGTGGCACTGGAGGGGGGTGATGGCATTGGAGGGGGGGTGGTGGTACTGGAGGGGGGGTGGTGGTACTGGAGAACGGTGGCACTGAAGGGGGGTGGTGGTACTGGAGGGCGGTGGCGGTGGTACTGGAGGGGGGGTGGTGGTACTGGAGGGCGGTGGTACTGGAGGGCGGTGGCGGTGGTACTGGAGGGGGGTGGTGGCACTGGAGGGGGGTGGTACTGGAGAACGGTGGCACTGAAGGGGGGGTGGTGGTACTGGAGGGCGGTGGTACTGGAGGGGGGTGGTACTGGAGGGCGGTGGTACTGGAGGGGGGGTGGTGGCACTGGAGGGAGGTGGTGGTGGTACTGGAGGGGGGTAGCGGTGGTACTGGAGGGAGGGTTGGTGGCACTGGAGGGGGGGGTGGTGGCACTGGAGGGGGTGGTGGTGGTACTGGAGGGGGGTGGCGGTGGTACTGGAGGGAGGGGTGGTGGTACTGGAGGGGGGTGGTACTGGAGGGCGGTGGCGGTGGTACTGGAGGGGGGGGGGGTGGTGGCACTGGAGGGAGGTGGTGGTGGTACTGGAGGGGGGTGGCGGTGGTACTGGAGGGAGGGTTGGTGGCACTGGAGGGGGGGGGGTGGTGGCACTGGAGGGGGTGGTAGTGGTACTGGAGGGGGGGTGGCGGTGGTACTGGAGGGAGGGGTGGTGGCACTGGAGGGGGGGGGTGGTGGTACTGGAGGGCGGTGGCGGTGGTACTGGAGGGGGGTGGTGGCACTGGAGGGAGGTGGCGGTGGTACTGGAGGGGGGTGGCGGTGGTACTGGAGGGAGGGTTGGTGGCACTGGAGGGGGGGTGGTGGCACTGGAGGGGGGTGGTGGTGGTACTGGAGGGGGGTGGCGGTGGTACTGGAGGGGGGGTGTTGGCGTCATTGGAGGGGGGGGTGGTGGCACTGGAGGGGGGTGGTGGCACAGTCTGGAGGGGGTTGGTGGCACTGGAGGGGGGTGGTGGCATCATTGGAGGGGGGGGTGGTGGTACTGGAGGGGGTGGTGGCACTGAAGGGGGGGTGGTGGTACTGGAGGGCGGTGGTACTGGAGGGGGGTGGTACTGGAGGGCGGTGGTACTGGAGGGGGGGGTGGTGGCACTGGAGGGAGGTGGTGGTGGTACTGGAGGGGGGTAGCGGTGGTACTGGAGGGAGGGTTGGTGGCACTGGAGGGGGGGGGTGGTGGCACTGGAGGGGGTGGTGGTGGTACTGGAGGGGGGTGGCGGTGGTACTGGAGGGAGGGGTGGTGGTACTGGAGGGGGGTGGTACTGGAGGGCGGTGGCGGTGGTACTGGAGGGGGGGGTGGTGGCACTGGAGGGAGGTGGTGGTGGTACTGGAGGGGGGTGGCGGTGGTACTGGAGGGAGGGTTGGTGGCACTGGAGGGGGGTGGTGGCACTGGCTGGAGGGGGGGTGGCTGGAGGAGGGTGGTGGTGGGGGGGGGGGGGGGTACTGGAGGGGGGTGGCGGTGGTACTGGAGGGGGTGGCGGTGGGTGGAGGGGTGGTGGCAGGGGGTGGCTGGGGGGGGGTGGTGGAGGGGGAGGTGGTGGTACTGGAGGGGGGTGGCGGTGGTACTGGTGGTGGCACTGGGGGGGGGGGGGGGGGGGAGGGGGGTGGGAGCTGGGGGCGGGGCGGTGGCAGGGGGGGTGGTGGCACTGGAGGGAGGTGGCGGTGGTACTGGAGGGGGGTGGCGGTTGGTGGCACTGGAGGGGTGGGGGGAGGGGGGGGTGGGTGGTGGCACTGGAGGGGGGGGGGTGGTGGCACTGGAGGGGGGTGGTGGTGGTACTGGAGGGGGGTGGCGGTGGTACTGGAGGGAGGGGTGGTGGCACTGGAGGGGGGTGGTGGTACTGGAGGGCGGTGGCGGTGGTACTGGAGGGGGGGTGTTGGCATCATTGGAGGGGGGGTGGTGGCACTGGAGGGGGGTGGTGGCACAGTCTGGAGGGGGGTTGGTGGCACTGGAGGGGGGGTGGTGGCATCATTGGAGGGGGAGTGGTGGTACTGGAGGGGGTGGTGGCACTGGAGGGGGGTGGTGGCACAGTCTGGAGGGGGGTGGTGGCACTGGAGGGGGGGTGGTGGTGGCACTGGGGGGGGGTGGTGGCACAGTCTGGAGGGGGGTGGTGGCACAGTTTGGAGGGGGTGGTGACACAGTCTGGAGGGGGGTGGTGGCACTGGAGGGGGGGTGGCACAGTCTAGAGGAGTGGTGGTGGCACTGGAGGGGGGTGGGATCAGTAAGAGGCAGAGCTGCAGAGGTGGTGGAGGTTGGGATCGATCGATTGCAAATTGAAAAACAGTGACTAACGATCGATTACCTCTCCTCATGTCACGGTCGCAAAGTTCCTCACCAAGCATGCCTCCTCCAGGAATGCCTTGCCTCAGAGAGCTCCTCCCCCGCCTTCACTGAATTGGTCTGTGTGGTTTTTTAGTGTCCGCCCAGCCTCCCTTACAGTCTCTCTGGCTCTGGATAGGCGGGGGCGGACACAAACAGTCTCAAAGCGCTTCAGCCTTCTCTCACTCACGGTCTCTCCTGCCCCCTCGTAGCGGGTGAAAGCCCCCCTGCCCATGGCATGAACCCGACAGTGATCCACGCCACACACCCCGGACAGTCAGGTGGGACCCTCACTGGGCGGGCAGGCGGACGGCCGATGGGCCCCCTGAAGTGGCGGAGAACTACAGGGCCCAGTCGCACTTGCGACTGTTGCGACCCTAATAATTCCGCCACTGCTTCCAGTTTCAGTGACTATACACTATGTATAGTGAGGGAAAATTTTCTTACCAGCAACAAAGATAGAAAAGCTCTTTCCTATTCTAAACTACAAGAACAAAAGGGTTGGCTTTGCTTCTCTTTTTATGTACACTTCCTTTTCTGAATTATTGGAAAATGTATCACCTTTGATACACTTAGCAAGGGAATTCTCCCTTAACTTTGTGATTGAGTTTCTGCAGTAAAGATAATTTAAACAGCAAAGGTACAAGGGTCTACTGTTACACAAGTGTTGTGGTAGAAAATTGTTATCACTGGAAAATGACCCAAGCAAAAAGCCATGCTTGTTTTTCTTGGAAATTTCCCTTAACTTCTTCGTTTTCAGCTAAATAGAAGTGTGCAGATCAATGCACAACATAAAAAAACTCCAACCCAAACAGATAGCAGATCCAGACGGTAGGTATCTATTATTACAAGGTACTATCTAAGATACAGAAATGTATGACTTATGCTCCAAACTCTGCCCCGGGACCCTTTTTGACCCATATCTGCTGCCTGCTAGCATCCCATCAAAAGGGTACTCTTCTCCTTGCGGGAGACTCTAATCTAGCTTTGAACCCTTCTCTGGACAAGTATCCCTCAGAACGTGCGGCCCCCTCCCCTGACGCCAAGAAGTTTATGGGGTCTCTGCAAATCAATGATCCACAAGAAAGCCCCCGCTTAGACCCTATCATCTCCAATGGGAAAAAGAACTGGGGAGGCAGTTTGATTCAGAGGACTGGCATGCTATGACCATAGCCATCTCCAAATGTTCAAAAAACGTCCTTATATTGGAGAATGCATATAAAGTGCTGTATAGGTGGTACTATTACTTACTACTTATCCCAACTTACTCTCCTCTCTGTTTTCGGGGATACTCACAAGAAGGCTCCATGGCACATATCTGGTGGTCATGTTCGAGGGCGTGAAGGTTATGGGTCAGGGTCTACGCTCTTATTTGGAATTTATTTCATGTTAATCTTAAAAGGAACCCCTACGAAGCCCTTCTAGGCAAACCTATTGCCGAATTGCTACGACCGGAAAGGCAACTGGCACAACATCTTTTTACTGCAACTAAGCTGACAATTGCTAAGGCCTGTAAAACCCCCATGCTCAGTTTTGAGGCAGTCAAGAATCGTATGAACGATGTCATGGTGCATGAGAAATTGACAGCCATTTTGTTAGATACGCATGACAAGTTTCTTAGAGTTTGGCAGCCATTGATTACATATACTCAGCCTTCCCAGTTTGACAGTACGCTCCTTTTGATTTAAGACTCCTCTGGCTCGCACCCCATGACTCTCTTCTTCTCTTCTCCTTGCCTATTCTCCTTCCTCAGACTCTCTCTCTTCTTATTGGTTGCTTGCTTCTTTTTAGTTCATAATGCTTTATGTATTAATCGCATATGCCTGTCAGGCAGACAGGGATAGCCCTGATCAGATTGGTTATACTTTATAACTTTGCATTTTCAGTATTTGTTTTTTTATTTTGAATAATCAGTTCTAATTGTTGAGTTACATCCACATTGACAGGGAGACCTTTGATCAAAATTTTGTTTGGATATGCTGGGTTCCACATGTGGACAACTTTGTTTACAGATGCCTTATGATTCCTGAGACAGCTCAAAACACCTCTTCTGGACTTATAATCTTTTTCCCTACTCACCCCATGGAGCATTGAGGCTATCACCAGCATATTCCTAATATTCATGTCCCTTTCTTCTCATTTCTCATATGTATTTTCTTTTTTCTTTTGTCCTTTATTTATTGCATTATGTAACCATCTGCATGTTGACCTGATATGTTGGATTACCGTACATGCTAATAAATATTTGTAAAAGAGAAAAAAAAAACAACTCTACCCTTTCCCACCCATGCAGACGTGCCTTCAAAAGGTTTAGAATACCCAGAGGGTAGGAAGGGTTGGCAATCACATGACCACTGTAAATGGCTGTCACAGTGGTCAAATAATCAGGAGCTGGTCCCCCCAACCACTGATAAACTAACTAAAAACTAACTCTAACTCTAATAAATACTAAAACTAAAAACTACTAAAAAAATAAAACTAAAAATACAACTATCTATAACTACAACTCTATAAATAAAAGCTAAAAACTAAAAATCTAAACTCTAAACTACTAAAACTAAACTCTATCTAACTCTAAAACTCGAAAATCTCTAAATCTACTTAAAATACTACTAAAAACTATCTAAAAACCCCCCCCCCCCCTGTAGAAAAAAAAACTCAAATCTAAAATCTAAACTAATAAACACCTACTCTAATACTATTCTAAACTAAAATCTACTATCTATCTAATACTATCTAAACCTCTAAATAAATCGAAATCTAAAATATCTACAATCTAATATAAAAAATCTATCTAACTATCTAATACTCTACTAAAAAACTAAAAAAAAAACAATAACTACTAAAATAAAAAACTCTAACTACTCTCAGAACCTCGAAACTAACTACATAAAATCTACTAATACTCTATCTAAACTAAATTCTACCCTTTTTTAATATAACAAAATCTACAAAACTCTAAATAGCTAAAAATCTAAAAAAAACTCTAAACTAATATAAATCTAACAAAAACACTAATCTAATCTATATCTACTAAACTCGATACTCTAACTATACTCTATAAACAACCTACAACTACTCTACTAAAACTAAATCTAAATCGAAATTTAATATCTAAACTAAATACTAAACTATATATCTACTATCTAATCGAAACCTAAATCGAAACTATACTAAATAAAAAACTCACTATCTATCTTACTAACTATTCTAATACTCTAAAATAAACTACTCTAAAACTCTACTCTAAAAACTACTATCTACGATCTAAAAAACTCTAAAAAAAAACTCTTATAATCAACTCTATCTAAAATCTACCTAAACTAAATAAATTCTAAAAATCTAAACTCTAATAAATCTAAGATCCTAACTCAATATAAACAAACTAATCTAAAAACTAAACTCTCAAATAAAAAAAACTAAAAAAAAACTCTATCTAATAAATACTATCTATCGACTTACTAAAACTCTACTGAAAAAATATAAAAAAACTCTATCTAAACTCAAATCTAATCTAAATAAACTCTAATCTAAACTCGTAATCTAATCAATCTATCTAAAACTCTAAAACTCTAATAAATCTAAACCTCTTAAAAAACTCTACGAACTATAACAACTTAAACTAACTCTATAAAAAACTCTCTAAACTATAACCTAATCTAACTTCTAAAGAAACATCTAAAAAATCTAAATCTAATCTAAAAATCTAATACTAATACTAAAAAACGACTACTATAACTACTACTAAAATAAAGAATTTCCATTTTAATTTCCCCCCCTCCTAATAATCTAAATCTAATAAAGCTATCTAAAAACTCTAAAAACGATAATTCTCCGAAAATAATAACTAAAAAAAAAAAAAAAAGATATAATCTCTAAACTATCCTACTCTAAACTCTAATCTATCTAAATAATCTACAAAAACTAACTATACTCTAACTAAACTAAAATAAAAACTCTAAACATCTACTAAAAAAAAAAATCCTAAAATCAAAATAAATCTAACCTACTAACTCTAACTCTAAATAACTAACTCTACCTACTCTTCTCTACTCTATCTAAAATCTACAACTCTAGCTAATCTAACTAAAAACTCTAATCTAACTCTACTACTAAACTAATCTAGCTAAATACAAATATAAAAACTAAATCTAACAAATCTATCTACTCTAACCTATCTAAAATATCAATCTAAAACTACTAACTAAAATCTAAACTCGATCTAACTCTAAAAATAAGCATACGAAAACCTCTAATCTTAAACTCTATCTAAAAAATCTATCTAAACTCTAAAAAAAAACTATCTCTAAGCTATCTAATAAAACACTCACTAACTAAAATAATAAAATCTAAAATAACAAAAACTCTAAACTCTAAATCTAAAAAACTCTAAAAACATAACTCTATCTAAAATATAACTCTAAAATATACTCTAAACTCACTAAAAATAAACTAAGTCTAACTAATAAAAAAAATCTAATAGATCTATAAACTAATCTATAAAATCAAACTATAAAAAATCTAAAACTATAAACTCCTAAACTAACTAATAAAACTCAAGAAAACACCTCTATCTCTCTAAAAAATAAACCTAAAAAACTAACTACTAAAATAAACTATACAAAACTTATCTACAAACTCTAAATCTACAAAACTAAACTATCTAATCTAACTACTATCTAATCTAAACTAAAAATATCTAAACTATATCTATCTCTAATAAACTCTACCAACTAAACTAAAAAAAAACTCTACGACTAACTCTATCTAAAAAAAAATCTACTAAAAAACTCTAAACTCTTCTATCTAAGCACTAAATACAAAACTAAAAACGCTATAAACTCTAACTAATCTAATCTTAAAAATTCACTAACAATATCTTCTGCTACTAACTCTAATAATCTATCATCCTCTCGAAACTCTAAAACTACTAAAAGCTAATCTATCTATCTAAACTAAAAATAAAAACTCTAACTAAAATCTAATATACTTATACTCTACATAAATTCTAAAGCTCTAAAAACTAAATCGAAAACTCTACTACTATCGAATCTAACGAAACTAAAGCTAAATCTACAATCTAACCTTCTACTACTAATCTAAAAAAACTAAAAACTCTAACTAAAACTCTAAAAATCTAAATAAAAAAATAAAGCTAAATCTTATAAAAGCTAAAAATATCTAAATCTAAACTAACTCTACTAAACTCTAACTCTAAACTCGACTAAACTAATCCGAAAAAATAAAACTAAAATCTAAAACTAAACTCTACCTACTAACAACTCTAATTCTCTAAATAAACGAAAATAAAAAAAGTCTAAAATAAAAACTAATAAAAAAAAACTCTAACAAATCTAAAAAAAACTACTACTAAACAAATGAACTAATAAATAACTCATACGAAACTAAAATACTACTAAAAAAATCTACTATCTAATAAAACTCGACGAAAAACGTCTAAAACTATAAACTCTAAATCCTACTAAAACTCTACTAACTCAAAAAAAACTCTAATCTATCTAAAACTAATACTACTAAAAATACTAAAATCTACACCTATACTATAGCTAAAACAACTCCTAAAAAAAAAATCTACTAAAAACTAAACTCTAAAATCTGTTATCTAATAAAAACTCTACTCTAAAAACTCTACTACTCTAAACTCTAAACTCTAAACTCTATCTACCTACAACTCTATAAAATACTAACTAAAAAAAAAAAAAAACTCTAAACTAAATAAAAACTCTACTCGTAAAACTCTCAACTAATCTAACTAAAACTCTACAATCTAAAAACTACTATCTAAAAAAAAAAAACTCTTACAATCTATAAAATACTAAACTAAAAAAAAACTCTAAAAATCTAATCTAAAGCTAAAAAAATCTACTAAAACTCGAAAACTACTATCTTACCTAATAAACTCTAAAAAATACAAAAAAATACTATAAAAATACTAATAAAATCTAAACTACACTAATAAAAAAAAAAATCTAATAATCTAAACCTAAAACTCTAACTAAAAAACTCTAACTACTAAAAAAACTCTACTATCTAAAACTAAAAAAAACTACTATAAACTATCTACTAAAATCTAAATCAAAACTCTCCCTACTAAAATCTAACTAAAAAAATAATTAAAATAATAAAAAACTACTACTATCTAACTACTATACTATCTAAACTAAAAATATCTAAAAAAACTAAATCAAAAAAATAAAAAACTCTAAAAACTACTAACAACTCTAAAAATCTAAAAACTACTAATATATCTATCTAACCTAACTAAATAAACTCTATACATAAAAAAAACTAATCAAAATAAACGCTATAACTGAAAACTCTAACTACTACTCGAAAAAATCTAACTAAAAAATCTTATAAAAAAAAATACCTACTCTAAAAAACTCTATCTTTATCATAAAATCTAATAAAGAAAACTATAAATCTACTACTCTATCTAAACTCTAATAAAAACTACTCTAAAATACTTCTATCGACTAATATATAATACTAAATAAACTCTAAATATAAACTATAAATAAAATTCTAATACTCGAAAATACTCAAAAAATCTCTAACAATACTACTAAAAAACTCTAAAAAATCTAATCTAAAAAAAAAAAAACTCTATCTAAAACTCTAAATATCTAAAACTCTAACTATCTAAAACTAATAAATAAAAAAAAAAAAAAAAGATAATCTATCTATAAAAAAGAAAAACTATACGACTCTAAACGCGACTCAAAAAATCTAAAAAAAAGAACTAACTCTATCGTCATAAATAAAATCTAAACCTACAAAAAAATACTAAATAAAACCAACTCTAAATAATACTCTACCTATCTATCTACGCTAACTAACTAGTCTACGAATCGAACAAAACTCTATCTATCGAATATAAACTCTACTAAAAAACTACTATCTGAATCTAATAAATCTAAAATCTACTCTAAAATAACGCTAATCTAAATAAACTCTAAAAATCTATAATACTAACATCTAAAACTCATAAAACTAAAAAAAAAATCGACCTCTACAACTCAAAAAGAAAAACTCTTAATCTAAACTAACTAAAAAAACTCCTCAAAATAAAAAAAAAAACTAAAACTATAAAAAAAATAAAAAACACTCCCACTCTAACTATCGACTTCTAAAATCTAACTAACTAAAACTCTAACTAACTCTAAAACCACTATGTAAACTCGAAAAACTTCTCAAATAAAAAATCAAAATCTACTACAACCAAACGAAATCCTGGCTGTCTAACGAACTCTAACAAAATCTAACAGTGGTCATCTAAAGAAAAAACTAAAATCTTAAACTCTAATCTAAAAAAATCCTCTATAAATCTATCAAAAATCGTATCTACTAACTCTAATCTAAATCTAATAAACTAAATCTAACTCATTAAATCTAACTACGAAAAACTAAATATAAACTACTAACGAATAAAATCTAATCTAACTCTATATCTAAACTAACAACTCCAAATCTATAAAACTCTAAACTCAAAAAACTAAAATCTAAAAACTCTAAACTAAAAACTATCTATCTAAAAAAAATACCTCAAAAAAAACTCTAATCTATACTATCTAAAAAAACTAAACTTAATCTATCTAATAATCTAAATAAACAACTAATACTCACTACTCTAATCTAAAACTAACTAAAAAAATCTACTAAAAAAAATATCTACTATATTAAAAAAACGAAATCTAACTATCTACTGTAAAAGAAATCGAAAGTAAAGCTAAAAAATTCTATCGAACTAAACTCTTAATCTAAACTATAGCTAAAAATCTATACTAAAAAATATCTTCTAATAACTAATAAATAAACTCTAAACTCTATCAAAAAAAAACTAAATCTACAAATAAAATAAAACTATCATACGAACTAACTAAAAAACTAACTAAAACTCTACTAAAAAAAAAACTGACTAAACTCTAATCTTACTAGCTACTAATCTATCTATCTAAAAAAAAAACTAATCTAAATCTAAAAACTATAAAAAGCTAAACTCTAAATGGCTAGTACAGTGCTAACTATCTATCTAAAAAAACAACTCTAAAAAATTTCCTAAAAACTAAAAATAAAAAAATCCTATAAAAAAGACGCTAAAAAAAAAAAAAAAATAAACTCTATCTTAAATTAAAATAACTCCCCCCCCCCTTTCCCCCCCCCCCTTGGCTAATCTAAAAAATCTACTATAACTAACTATCCTAATAAACTCTACATCTAAAAAGTCTAACTAAAAACTCTCGTGTCTAAAACCGAAACTAAAACTATCTAAACCTAACAAAACTAATCTACTAAAACGCTAACTAAACTACTAAAACCTTAGAATACTAAAATCTACTAAAAAACTAGAGCTATAATCTACTAAACTAAATCTAAATCTACTAAACTAAAAACTATGTCGATAATCGAAAACTATCTAAAAAAATCTAATCTATCTACTAGCTCTAAACCCCCCCCCCCCCCCCTAAAACTTCTAAACTCTATCTAACTATCTAGCTAAAAAAACTACTCTAAAAATAAAAAAACTATCTAATAACTATAATAACTAATAAAAATTAACTAAAAACTCTAACTAATAAACTCTAAATCCTATAAAAAAAAGAACTCTAAAACTAAATCTAACTTAAAAACTCTAAAAAAACTAAACTTATCTACTATACTATAATACTAATAGTAATCGAAACAGTAAAAGCGACTACAGATCTATTCTAACTCTAGCTCAGCTAAAATCTAATATCTGACCACTGTAAATGGCTGTCACAGTGGTCACTAATCAAAATAAAAAAAAACGATTAAAAACTCTAACGACCTAAAAAAAAACATCAAATACCTACAAAAAAAAAACTAGAGATCTACTAAAAATCCTATCTATAAAATAAAAAACCCTATCTTATAATAATCTAAAAACTACTCAACTCTAACGAATAACTAAACTATACTATAACTATCTAAATCTAACTAAATCTACCTAATACTCAAACGCTAAAAAACTCTAATCTAAAAAATCTAAAACTAATCTACTAATCTACTACTGCTAATCTAAAATAAAAAAACGCTACTAAAAAAAAATAATAACTAAAAACGCCAAACTACTAAACTATAAAAATTCTAAAATCTAGCTAAATCTAATCTAAAACTCTAACTAAAAAAATTAAGAAAAAACTAAAAATGCTAATAAGAAAGATCCTACTAAAACTCTAAAAATAAAAAACTCTATCTATCTAAACTCGACTAAAAAATCTAATTCTAAAATATAACTAAGCAAAAATCTAATAAAACTCTAAAATAAAAAACTCTAAAAAATCTATACTAACTTATAAGAATCGACTAACTAAAATATCTAAAAAACTAAATCTACTAAATACTCTAAATATCTATAAATCAACACCTTATCTAAAAAAAAACTCTAATAATCTAAAAGCTAAACTCTAATCGAAAGTCTAAATCTAACTAGAATCTAAAAACTCTATCGAAAATCTAAAATACGACTAAAAACTAAAATCGACTACCCTACAACTCTATAAAAAAAACTATAAAAATAATCAAAATCTTAGAACTAAAAAAACCTATAAACTACTAAAAAATCTAATCTAATCTAAACTAACTCATACGCAATACTCTATAAAACTCTAAAAAAACTCTAAAATCTTTTTTATTTTGAACTAATCTAATATAACTGTTCTATATATAAATTGAAACTCTATCTAAATCTAAAAAAACTAACTATAAAACTAACATCTAATATACTAAAAAACCTAAATCTAACACTACTCTAAAATAACTAATACTAGACGCTTACATCTAATCTAAAACGAAAAAATCATCTATAAAAAACTCTAACAAAACTGACAGGGCAATAAAAATCTTCTACTAACTCATACTCTAAAAATACTAGGAAGAACCTTTGATCAAAATTTTGTTTGGATATGCTGGGGCTAAAACTATAACTTCAACTATCTATAAAAAATGTTGGGGAAAAATAACTTAATATTCTAACTAAATCTAAAAAATCTAATACTCTAATCTCTAAAAAAGTAAAAATCTAAACAACTTTGTCTACTACTATAACTAATAAAATCTACTCTAAAAAAACCTACTAACCTATACTACTATTACTTTACAGATCTAACTCTTATGATTCACTGATGCTAAAAACAGCTCAATCTAAACTAATAAACCTCTAAAAACCTAAACTGGACTTAGAACTCTAAAGCTACTTTTCTACCTAACTACTCACCCTATCATCGATAAACTCTATTATAAAAACTTAAAGAGCTAAAAATTAAAAGTCTAACTATATAAACTCTAAACTAAAAATCTACTAATCTAAACTCAAAAATCTACTATGGCTACTATCACCAGCGAAAAAAAAAACTCTACGATCTAAAAACTCTACTAATAAAATACTCTAATAAATTCCTAACTATATCTCTATCTGCTAAATATACTAAACTAAAATCCCTTTCTTCTCATCTACTTCTAATAAAAAATCTAATACTAATACTGACTAATATTTTCTTTTTTTCTTTAATGAAAAATAAAAAATCTAAAACTAAACTAAAACTAATAACAACTAATACTAAAAATAAAAAATCTAAAAAAACTAAAAAAAACTTTACTCTACTTTATTGCATTATCTAACCCCTATAAAAAATCTAAAATCTAAACACTATCTGCACTCTGAACCTACTAAAAATAATAAAACTAAAATTGACTCTAAAAGAACAACTCTGATAAACTAACTAACTACGAAAAAATTCTATCTAAACTACTCTAAAAAAACTATAGCTATCTAATACTCGACTAAAAAAAAACTAAAACACTACTTATCTAAAATCTAAAATATAACTAAAAAAGATCTAAATACTAAAAAACTCTTACTAATAAACTCTAAATCTAACTTATCTAAAAAACGATCTATATCTACTAAAGCTACTATCTACTAATACTACTAATCATACTAAACTACTACCTAATCTATAAGCCTTGGATTACGTACATGCTAATAAATATATTGTAAAAAAAAAAGAAACTCGAAAAAACTTATCGTATAAACTCTAATCTAAATTCTAAACTATCTAAAACTAAACTCTAAATACTCTTCTACTCTACAACGCTAATATTTCTAACTCTAAAACGAACCTATCTAAAACTCTAAAAAAAAAAATCTAAATCTATAACTATACTACTAACTATCTAAGCTAAATCTAAATCTATCATCGATCTAAACTCTAAAACTCTAAAAACTAAACTAAAATAAAATAAAAACTCTAATAAAAAATAAAACTAAACTAAAACTAAAAAAAAACTAACTAAAAAAATCTAAAAATAATACTCTATCTATATCTAATCTAAAAATCTAGAAAACTCGAAATCTACTATAAACTAACTAAGATATACGATCTAAAACCTAAGCCTACGAACTACATGACCACTGTAAATGGCTGTCACAGTGGTCAAATAATCAGGAGCTGGTCCCCCCAACCACTGATAATTAGAGGGAACCAAGAGCTGTGTTTGACAGTTAGGTGCTGGGAGCTTGCAGTGTGTACACTTTCAGCATAGAAACATTGGCTGCCCAGTGATGCATATGTGCTGCATGTGGGTGTTAAAGCCCACCCTTTTGCTGCTGCACATACAATATGTGCATGGGTGAAAAGGGTTAAATATTATAAAGAAAAAAATTAATTGCAAAGAAACAGCTGCTAAAGATGTAGTAATTTGAATAATCATTTATTTTAGAAATATCTAAATAATTACAAGTATTAATGGACAACAAAATTCATTTCTTGTTGGTATTTTTAGAATGCAGACCCATGTGTGGTTATTTCTGGCTGTTCTGGTTTTGATTTTCTGGACCACAATTATTGTTTAAAATAAATGAATGTCATTTAAATATTATTTTCTAATAACACAGTAAAGGTGTATTTATATTCCCATACAGAACACTTTTTGAATGTTGATGTTAAACTAATTAATATACAACTGTATCCTGTATTGCTGTTATTACATGTGCAGCTTAAAGAATGTGATAAGTACTAAAAATGATTCAGCATTCTTTCGGGTCGATTTGCTAAAAGAAAATAGGCTGATTACTTTACAAGGGAAGTTTTTTTTAGCTTTATGAATGTGGTGAAAATTCACTTTGCAAAGAATACACAATAACATGCAAGGGCACTTAATTAGACTGAACTGAAACTGTATTTTTGCTTGTGCATAATTGGATGATAGTCAGTCAAGATTGAGCAACAAGCTAAGAAAAGATTTCTGTTTCAAAGTGAACATCCTATTTGCCTTTAGTAAATCAACCCCGATAACTATAACATTGCTTTGTTACACCTATTTAATGGTCCTACAATTTGAGGTGGGGAACTAGTGCTTTTTTATGTGTTTTCAGTGCTAAAAAAATTTTTGAAATGTGTCAGCTTGGCCAAATCATTCTTCAGATAAAACTTCAAATCCTCCGCATTTTTTGTCTAGTTAGGTTTGAGTTTGGTACTGCTTAGTGCAACATGAGCTATGCAAAAATAATCTTTATTCTACAAAATGTTTTTCAGTCTTAGAAATTTATATAAATTTAACAAATATCTCTCTTAATGACAGCTGTACTTTAAGGACCCAAAAACCTAAATTACAACGTGATTTGTATGAAACGATAATTTATATTCCCTACATATATTTGATAGCTGAAGATGCATATTAACTTTGAAGATATTGCAACACATTTGTGATCCTGAGAAGGGAGCATTGGATATTTCTTTCCTCCAGCTGGCTATTAGTAGCGCCACTGAATACTTTGATGCAGAGCAAATGTCAATACTATATCAGAATCTGCACAGGTTTGTAAACATTTATGGTAACTATTCTATATTTAGTAAACTTTATTATAGGTTTACTCAAAACTTGTCAAAATAGACGCTACCCATCACAGAGGAAGCTCCCTTTAAAGCACTAGTGGCTGACTTTTCAAAGCAGTGTTAGTTTCAGCTTAAGCATAGTATTGTGCATAATGCTGCAGATGTGTAGCCTGTTCTGAAACTAGAGCATCTTTTAAGAGTCAGGCATTAGCAACCTAGAGTGCTCGATTTGAAGCTTGACTGTGACCGAAAGAAGACATCCAGACGAGTTTGCTTTTAAAGTGTTATTAATCCCACAACTAAAAACTTAATATATTGCAGCTTACCAGTCCTTAGATGTGGTGGCTGCATTCATTTTATTTTTAAGCTTTTTCCCCCTCTGTTTAACCCGGTGATCTGTCCAGTAACACATGTCCTGTATTAGAGTGCTCCCACTTTGCCCACTCTGGATGAAGGAGAACAGGGGCACCTTTGGACAGCAGTCTGAGGGGAGGGGAGTGTTATGCCTCGTACACACGTACGGACTTTTCCATGTTGATGAGGACAAGGGCCTCTTCCCGACAACCCTGGCCGTTGGTTGTCGGGGTCTGCGGGCGGGGGCTTATCGGAATCTGGGAGCCCCCTTGTAATAAGGGGGCCCCCAGATACCGGCCCCCCACCCTATGTGAATGAGTATGGGGTACGATGTACCCCTACCCATTCACCTAAGGTGTAAAATGTAAAGTAAAAAAAAACACCCACACTTTTGAAAAAATAGTTTATTGCACTGCTCCGGGGGTCTTCTTCCGTCTTGGGGGTCTTCTCGCCGGACTCCCCCGCCATTTACCAAGCTCTTTTACCGAGCGAGGGGAGTCCGGCTACCTTCTTCGTCGTCGCCGCCGTCTGGGGGTCTCGATCCGCCTTCGGGGGTCTTCTTCCGTCTTGGGGGTCTTCTCGCCGGACTCCTCCCCTCTCTTCTGCTCTTTTACCTAGCTCTTTCACGAGGGGAGGAGTCCGGCTACCTTCTTCGTCGTCGCCGCCGTCGTCTGGGGGTCTCGATCCGCCTTCGGGGGTCTTCCGGGGGTCTCTTCTGTTCTTGCGGCGGTCGTCGTCTTCCGCGCCGCCGGCGCCTTGTCCTTCTTCTTCTTGTCCTTCTTGTTCTTCTTCTTCTTCCGATGTTGACCCGTCGCTGTCTCTGCCCGGAATGCCTGTGCCGATCTGCGCTCGGACTTATATAGGGACATGGGGGACAGGGTCACATGTTCATGTCACATGGTGACCCCGCCCCCTTGCGATGTCACAGTCCCAGCATCCTCCGGGACTGTGACAACACAAGGGGGCGGGGTCACCATGTGACATGTGCATGTGACCCTGTCCCCCATGTCCCTATATAAGTCCGAGCGCAGATCGGCACAGGCATTCCGGGCAGAGACAGCGACGGGTCAACATCGGAAGAAGAAGAAGAACAAGAAGGACAAGAAGAAGAAGGACAAGGCGCCGGCGGCGCGGAAGACGACGACCGCCGCAAGAACAGAAGAGACCCCGGAAGACCCCCGAAGGCGGATCGAGACCCCCAGACGACGGCGGCGACGACGAAGAAGGTAGCCGGACTCCTCCCCTCGTGAAAGAGCTAGGTAAAAGAGCAGAAGAGAGGGGAGGAGTCCGGCGAGAAGACCCCCAAGACGGAAGAAGACCCCCGAAGGCGGATCGAGACCCCCAGACGGCGGCGACGACGAAGAAGGTAGCCGGACTCCCCTCGCTCGGTAAAAGAGCTTGGTAAATGGCGGGGGAGTCCGGCGAGAAGACCCCCAAGACGGAAGAAGACCCCCGGAGCAGTGCAATAAACTATTTTTTCAAAAGTGTGTGTTTTTTTTTTTACTTTACATTTTACACCTTAGGTGAATGGGTAGGGGTACATCGTACCCCATACTCATTCACATAGGGTGGGGGGCCGGTATCTGGGGGGCCCCCTTATTAAAGGGGGCTCCCAGATTCCGATAAGCCCCCGCCCGCAGACCCCGACAACCAACGGCCAGGGTTGTCGGGAAGATGTACTAGAGAATTTAGATACCCTAGCAAATTGAAGCCAAACTCCAGATAACACTTTTTTAAAGCTGAATTCCAGGAATTCAGCCACTTTGATAAATGTGCAGGCATACTATGAGTTAAGTCCAATAAGTTGCATGCCACCTCCTGGACTTATCACTATTATTTAATTTTATTTAGCTCCCATTTACATCTGCGCGATTTGTCAAATCCCATGTCAAATCAGAGCCTATTACTGGCAATAGGAGCATCCCAATCGGTACGATGCTGACTTTGGAGCGCCGCACCGATTTCTAAAAGTAGTTCCTGCATTACTTTTGGTGACTTTGGGGGCGATTTAAATAAACATCTGTGCAGGAACCCACACAGATGTCTTTCGAGTCACCCCTGAAGTTGGACTGAAATGCGGCTTTGATGAACTCTCATGATTTCAAAGCCATGTTTGTTGTGAACGTAGGCTTACATCTGAAAGGTTTATGGCACTCCCAGAGGAGACACTCAGTCTCTGGGAGGAGAGAAGCACACACAGAAACTATACCCACCCATTTTCAGAAGCTTTTGTATTTTGTGAATGAGTTCAGGCCTCTGTGCTTCTGCAGAAAGAGAGGGGAACTTAGCAGCTGCATTGACCCTGCAGTTGAAAGAGCTCAGACCTGAACATCTAGCACTGGAACTCCAGCTACGAAAGCCATTTTTCTGGAGCACAGGAAACCTGTCACGTGTAAATGAAAGAGATCCAGGAGGTGGACTTAACTCATAACTGTTTGCAAAGTTGCTGAGATCCTGGAGTTCAGCTTTAAGCAGTTACAGAATTGTTTTTTAATGTTTGGGATAAAGGTTTTACATAAATAAATAAATAAATAAATAAAAGGTGGTCATTGTAAGCATCCCTGTCAATGGTAAATGATTTGTCTCAACATTCTTAACTGCTACATTTGTAGGACAGCGTGTTCTGTTGAAACACAGCAGATTTACTGGCTGTATCACCAAATGAAAATAAAGGAAATATAACTAAAAAAGAAAACTAACGCAACCATCACATCTAAGAATTGGAAAGCTGCAAAACTTTGCTTTTGGGGTTAATATCGCCTTATCTCTGTCTTAAATTATCTATAATAATACTTATGAAAATATATATTTTATTTTTATGCCAACTATGTTTTGGGAAGAGGTTTCATGATATACATTAGATTTAAGGCAAATACTGAAAAAAGGCATGTTGACATGGAAAGTCGTGCTTTTCCTCCATTTTCATGTGCCAAAACTAATCCATTAAAATATTCTTAGAATTTCTGATATTCTTGTGGGAGATTTTTTATTTTTTTTTGCTGATTGCTATAAAATTCTCTGTCGCAGTATAAAAATACAGTTTACATGTTTTCTTAGACTGATTCTAATTGTATTTTGGGAGCATGTTTTATTTTTTACAGTGCTGTGCATTCATTTACAATTTAGTTCTATTGATGAAAAATAAATGACTTATATACTAATGGGTTTCACTCAGCTGACACATAGGGGGTTATTTACTAAAGGAAAATCCACTTTGCACTGCAAGTGCACTTAAAAGTGCACTGAACGTGCACTTGGAAGTAAAGTCACTGTAGATCCGAGGGGGACATGCAAGGAAAATAAAAAAACAGCATTTTAGCTTGCACATGTTTGGATGATAAAATCAGCAGAGCTTCCACTCATTTCAGATATACCCCTTAGATTTAGAGTGACTGCACTTTCAAGTGCACTTGCAGTGCAAAGTGGATTTGCCTTTCGTAAAATAACCCCCATAGTGTAACTTCATGGATCCAACAAAAAAAATATCAGCATAAGGTTATCAAATGACTGGATTGAGACCTGAGTGGCCACTATTAGACTTCTTCATTGTATGACTGGACATTTCATTCATATTAAATATACAAAATTGGGACACATGCCTGATGTGCATCAGAAATGGAAAGATTATTTTTTTTAAATAAAGAAAAGTGGATGCAACATTATTATTATAAGTCCCTGAGACTAAATCCTAGTGTCAGATTTATGGTTTAGCCATGAACTATAGCACAAAAATAATCATTTTTATAATGGATTTACTCTAAAACTTTATCCCATAGTATTCTTTCCTATTTTAACAAATAAAGTATAGTAAAATGTCATGCTTTAGGCCAAATCTACCAGCACAAAAGTCAACTGTAAAATGTTCACACATTTCAGCAAAAATGCAATAAATAGCTGTGGGATTTGTAATAATTTTCTGTTGTTATAGACAGAACTTCAAGGTACTGTAAAGATATATTTGATTCAGGCAATAGCTTGATTGGTCATGAAATAAATAGCATGAATGAATTGATCAAAACCTTCCTAACCATTTATTTAAAAAGTAATTAATTTAAAAGAAATTAAAAATATTTTAAAAAGAAAAGATATTCCCTAAGCTGTCGGGCAGATTTTAGTGTATTTTCTGGTAACCTATTTAATACATGCAAAAATAATTAGAAGCATTTTTTTCAGATGTAAAGGTAAGAAGTATTTTTTTTTTTTTTAATGGTGCATCAAAAATACTTGCAATGTGTTAGATAAGAGATAGAAAAACTAATCCATAAAAGTGCAAAGTCTTTGTATTATTTAATCTGGAAAAAGTAATATTCTTTATGTGCACAATACAAGATTTTGTTCTTATTGTGATCATACAAAGTACAGTCTATCGTAAATCAGTGTTAAAAAAATATCATAGTTTTGTCATTGGTATGTGAAGATTGTTCCAAGGTCCCATCCACAACTCTTCCTCATCTGACTGAGTCTGGTCACTGTGGAATTCCAATGGCTCTTTAATGTCTTCATTATCAACAACTGACTCCTGTTCATCTGTGCTTTTTAATTTATTGTCTCCAATCTTAGGTGTATTTTTGGTCATGCCAGTGCTAGATGCCAATGATATACTAGAAGGTCTGCTATTAAGTTTGATAGAAGCCTCCTTTGATAATGTGTTCAACTGTATGTTTTCCTCGTGTGTCACTCCAAGTCTGTCCAATTTCTTGAAGTGCTTCCCGAGCCTTGTAGGGGAAGTCATTTTAAGATTGTTTGTAAGGCATGAACGTCTGGTTCTAACCACAGACCCATTTTGGGCAATATATAGATTTCCGTTAATATTGTTTTGTATGTTTGGGTGACTGAGACGGTTTTTTTGAGTTTCAGGAGCACTCTCCTCTCCTGTTGAACTAGTTTCATATTCTCGATCCACAACTAGTTTGATCTTTTTTCTAGCAACCTATTCGAGAAAAAAAAAAAAGACAAATAATCAGATAAACAGAACAAATTACTATTTACTAAAGCAAACCAGCCCTAATATATTCATCAAAGCATTAGACTATTATTATTTTTCTGGTACCAGAACAATAATATTGGCTTTTGTCTGACACCACTTGTAAAATCTGTGTCATGCCATGACAAAATAATTAGATTCTTTATGAAAAACTTACATGCCAATGATTAGGTATGGGAACTCTTAATGATTGGGTACGGGCACTTTTTCGTAAATGAAGAGGTGCCAGACAAATAGATTATTTATATTTAAACTAGACATTTCTACAGGTTTGTTTAGGTGTTTCCTAAATCTAAGCACATACATACTCTGTTTGAATGATTAAATACAAAGCTAGCAGTGCACATATAGTGAGCAATCTGGTAAAAAGTCAGAACAGCAGCCAGGTGTCAAAATTCATGGTCAGTGAAAAATATAAACCACTAAGGAAATCCATAAATACAGGTAACACAGAACTGGCAGTTGGTCAGTGGCCTTGTCTCTACTTACCATATGTATGCCATCAGAAGAGTTACAAATATCCATGCCTAAATTTGCCTCTACTCCCAAACAAATGTGTACAAACACCAAAAGACAGTTGTTAAAATTGCAGCACATAGCTAAACTCGTAAACCTCTCAGTACCAAACTCAGCTGTCATTGTCCACTGATTGTCCACATTGCTTTAATCAACAGTTACAGAAACCCTGTGGAAAAAGCTGATTTCTGTTGTTTTTAATGTTTCTATAGCTTATAGAAAAAATAAGCACTGAGTCAGAAAGATGACACAGTACCAAGTGCCACATAGGTAAGCCCTGGGAAATAATTACTAGAATTGTATAATAGTGAATTTAATGAATTTATTGAAAAAAGACCACTTGTAGAAAATACAACATTTCAGCACCTAGACATATAGATCTGTGGACCGTAGATCTTAGATCTATAATAGAACGTATAGATCTTTTGAATACTGCAACGGCCGTTGCCTTCAATTGACTGAGATATAGGCTTGGTTGGTGATGTGTTTACCCTAATCTGTGTATACAGTGCATTATTGGTGACTATATTTTATTTGGGTGGTGTCTATTGTTTTGTCTTGTGTGTGTTTGTTG
Source organism: Lithobates sylvaticus (assembly GCA_028564925.1). NCBI lineage: Eukaryota > Metazoa > Chordata > Amphibia > Anura > Ranidae > Lithobates > Lithobates sylvaticus. The sequence goes on from CM053036.1 coordinate 98,467,187, forward strand.
TTTGTCCCCAGATCTATATGTCTATTTATAGTGTTAGGTGTTGAAATGGTATATTTTCTACAATTGGTCTTTTTTCAAAAAATTCATTAATTTGATTATTATAAAATTCTGGTAATTATTTCCCAGGGCTCACCTATGTGGCACGGTGTCATCTTTCTGACTTCCCATATGCTTTTTTGGTCACCGAGCCCCACTTGTATTGAGTGTGTGGATAGATACTGGTTGGTACTGTGATGTACTCCATCTTATTGGTTCCCTTTCCTCTTTTTTATTCTATAGCTTATAGGCAATTGTTTGACCATGCGTACCTGAAAGCATTCTTAGAAATTAACAATAAAATGTTTATTTGTCCATGTGGACTTTCTATATATGTATTTTTGCCCTATGTTTAGGTATATTGCACACCCTAGTGTACCAATGCACTAATTTTGGGGTATGTAAATCCCAACAATGGACTTCTACTATTTTCTCCCTTTTGGCCTGCTATATATACCATTGAAAGTGTTTAGTTAAATATGTGTAATAAATGCAACACCTATTGATTTTGCCAGAAATCCTGTGAGCTGATAACTTCCTTTGCATGCTACTTTCACTCCCTGTGTTCTCTGCCTGTGCAGAAAACTCATGGAGATGAGGACGAGTAGAACTGTGTGGCCCTGTTGAAAGGGAAGCTAGGAGTATACAATATTTCTGGCCTTTCAGCAGTTGTTTTTCTATAGTGCTCAAAAAATTTGGAAATATTCATGTACACTAGAGATGAACTGGATGTTTATTATGCCTTGACATATGCTATTATGGTAGCAGCAAAAATTATAAAAGTCAAATCATTTAATTAATGACTCATGTTTTTTTCTGTTCCTAGAGCACAAGACGTGATTGCTGATGAGTTGTTTATAATGTATCATTATTAAATCAGATGCAATCAGTTTAAAATCTGCAATATATGCAATTATAATTATTAATTTGCTTTAATTTGCATAATTATGCATACACAAACTAAGGGGCTTATCTAAATCTCAAAGGCTCATCAATAACAAAGTTTTAACCAGCTAATATTGAATTAGGTAATAAAGTGAACACAAAGCCTTTTTCCATGCATGCTTTTCATCAGAATTATTAAAGCAATAAGTTTGCATGGTTTAATTTAATCCTAATGTTGTTTAAATGTTGAAATGTTCAGTTAATAATGTAATTTAATAATATGCTCCACTTCCCATACAATGTGATGATCTAATGCCTTGTACACACGGTCGGAAATTCCGAACACAAAATCCGTCTGTTTTTTTCAACAGATTTTGTCCGAAACTGGTGTTGCATACACACGGTTGGACAAAGTTGTCGGAAAATCCAATCGCTCCAAACGTGGTGACGTTCGTTCGACGAAACTTCGTAGAGACTAGTAGCCAGTAGCTTTGGTCTCGTAATTTGATCTGAGCATGTGTGGCACTTTGTCCGTCGAAATTCTCTACACATGAACGGAAAAAGTCCAATCGGATTTTGTTGTCGGAAAATTTAAGGTCCTGTTCTCAAATTTTTTACGTCGGAAATTCCGACGGAAAAAGTCCGCTAGAGCCCACACAAGACTGGATTTTCCGACAACATAATCCGATCAAACTTTTTCCATTGGAATATCCGACCGTGTGTACGGGGCATAAGTCTTAAGCCCCATACACACGGTCGGACTTTTTCATGGATTCTGTCCGATCGGACAATGTTGTTGAAAAATCAGACCGTGTGTATGCACCATCGGACAGTGTTCGTCGGTTTGTCCGACGGACAAAGTCTTATCTCCTGCTGGAAAGATTTGCCGTCAACCCGGTCCGATCACACCAAATCCGATCGTGTGTACGGTTGTCCGACCGGACAAAGTGCTACGCATGCTCAGATCACATTACAAGACCAAAGCTATTGGCTACTAGCCTCTACGTAGTCCCGTCGTAGGCAACAAACGTCACCACGTTCAGAATGATCGGATTTTCCGACAACTTTGTCCGACCGTGTGTACGCAAAACCAACATCAGACAAAGTATGACGGACAGGATCCGACCGACCTGGTCCGCGGATTGTCCGACCGTGTGTATGGGGCTTAAGAAAAAAAAAACAGAAAAACTGTGTAGGACTTTTGCAGTGTTATGTTTTGTTAAAAACTCCTAACAACTACTGCTGGTGCCTGGTTCATAGAACAACCTAGACTGGGCTGGCATCTAATACACATGTAGCTGCATGAAAAATATATACGTGACCCCCTTAGGTTTATTGGCTGTGGTACCCCTGGCTGTAGGGTCATAAGTGTGCTAATTCTTCAGGAAGAAGCAAAGCAAAACTTTAAAAACACCAGTCTTGACAGGGTTATTCTATCTAAAATTAATTGGAGAATTGAGGAACATCAAAACAAGAAGACTGTACAAATTATTTTGTAATATAATTTAGTCAACAAGGGGATGATATTCTATACATTTGCATTTTTTGTAACTCGATTTGAATGTTTTTATTTTTTTTTCTATCTAGGTAATGTAACATTTATGTGTCTTAGTTAGTGGTAAGTTAACTTTTGCTAGTTTACTTCAGTTATACCCATCCTACTTTCTCCAGAGATCTGTTTGTTTAGTATACTAGTATACTAGAATCTTCTTGAAAGAAACGTTATTTCTGGTACGCAAAATGATATCACTTATATGGATGCATACCACTGTCCCTACCATTGCTCAATAGATAAATACAGTTGATAAAAAATATTCACTATAAAAAGCTTGTTTATGACAATATAAACTATACCAACAAATATAAAGTATGGGATGTTTGGGGCAATTCTGCCCTTACATTAAACGGTTGGAGCTAACCCGATTGTGATTTTCTTGGTATTATTGGTTTAGAACATGTGGATTGCTCATGATTAGGGATGAGCCTGATGTTCGAGTCGAACATCGGGTGTTCACCTGTTCGCTGAACAGCGAACAATATGCAGTGTAAGCAACAAATTTGAAAGCCGCCGGAACACTGTTAAAGTCTATGGGACACTAACATGAAAAATCAAAAGTGTTAATTTTAAAGGCTTAAATGCAAGTTATTATCATAAAAAGTGTTTGGGGACCCACGATTCGGGTGTCCCCGATGTGGCATTGATGCATGCGACCGTAGATTGCCAGTGACGTCATTGCCCCGCCTCTCCCAGGAGAGCACTCCTAGCGTATCCACTGTTCTGTACAATGCCCGCCTCTCGCCTCTCACTTCCAGCTCTCCTTACGTCAATTCTCAGCCCTGCCCACTGACTGTCACTATCAAAGCAGAAGAGAGACGAGCAGGGCTGAGAATTCCCTGCTGACGTCAGGAGAGACATGAAACTTGAGAGCAGAGAGGTGGGCCAGGCACAGGCAGTCACATCAGAGTTACTTATGCTCAGGGCCGCTGATAAGAGGTACAGGCAGCCCACCCACATAGTTCACTAGGCTAGCAGGCCGGGACTCCCGAGCGATGTCAGGACTCAGTAGGGAGGGACTAATGAGGGATCTTGAGATACCTATTGGCAAAGGAGGCAGCAGGAGGCGGTGCTGCTTATAGGCTGCACTGCCTCCTGCTGCCTCCTCAGCCAATGGGTGCACAGGGAGGCCTGTCCATCACATTCTTCGCCCCACAGTCTTCCTGACTTGGTGCAGGCACTGGATGGAATGGCTTTCAATGGAGCTTCTGAGCAAACTACATTTGCTGACTGAGGTGAGGAGAGTTTTGTACAAGTAATAATAAAAGTAAACTGAGGAGCTGCTAGAAGTGACGACATGCCTGGATGGATGCTGGGGAAGCCCATGCAGTGATAGCTCAGCTGAGTAAGCAAAAACTAAGCAAAGGAAAACTTCCACCACTGGCTTTCTCTGCTGGGCTCTGCAATAGATGACGTCATCAGTCAGAACCTGGCAGAGAAGTGAGCAGAGGAAGTTTTCTTTTGTGAGATCATCTGAGCTATCACTGCACTGGCATCCCTTCAGATGAGGAAAATCAGCAGACAAGAAAAGTGAGAGGAGGATGATTCTTCTACAGAATTACATATGGATCAAGCAGCCAGGTAAGGAGCACCAGTGCCCCCTCCCCCACTGACTGGCAGTGCCTCCAAACTGCCCCCATTAGGCACCAGGACCCCTATCTCCCCTCACTAGCACTCAAGCCTCCTATCTCTCCCCACTAATCACCCCCATCTCTCCCCACTAATCATCCCCCATCTCTCCCCACTAAGCACCAGGAACCCCCATCTCCCCTAATTGAGCACCAGTGATCCCTGTTGTCCTCCTTGAAAAAAATGGGGATATTTATTATAGCAAAAATTTAAAAATATTGTGTTTTTTTTCAAAATTGTTGCTTTTTTTTGTTTATAGCACAAAAAATAAAAAATGCAGAGGTGATCAAATACCACCAAAAGAAAACTCTATTTGTGGGGAAAAAAGGATGTCAATTTTGTTTGGGTACAGCGTTGCACGACCGCGCGATTGTCAGTTAAAGTAACACAGTGCCGAATCGCAAAAAATGGCCTGGTCATTCAGCAGCCAAATTTTCAGGGGCTGAAGTAGTTAAGGGAGTGAGTTTATTAAATGTCAGCAGCTACAAGTTTATTAAATGTCAGCAGCTACAAAAAAAGTGTATCTTCTTTTAATAAAAAGACACTCACCTGTCCCACAATCCAGCGACTTGGCCACCCAAACTCTCCCTTCTCTCCCCCGCCTGTCCACGGTGCTGGCAATACTACCGTGGGCATCCGGTTGTGAGAGCTTGCAGCTTCACAGCCGAGTGTACATGTCTCACTGTGCTATAAAATATTCCCATAATGGATATCAGGCTGGGCAGGAGTCTTGGACACCTACATGGTGCAGGAGAGTTGGTTACTGGAGGAAGCTTTTCTCAGATCGACATCCTGGAACAATGACGGAATCAGTTGTCCCTCCAACGCTGAACCTATTAACTGCATTATTCTCTGATATGGATTAATTTTGACAATGCCAGCAGTGGCATACATTAACTATCATGGAGGAACCAGTAGTATTGCAGATCAAAGGGAACCCATCCACAGTCTTACTTATGCAGAGGCTGACAATCCAGTTTTATCTGACATGCACAGGTTCTCTTCACCTAACGATGTTGCAGGACCCCTCTCACAGACAGGAAAGGCCAAATGTGGACCGCCTGACTTCCAGGTTCTACAATAAGCTAAACAAACTAAACAAAAACTACAGAGATTCTTTAGCCATAGCAGTGGATGATCAGGTGACTTAGTGGGAGTCAGCTTTGAGGGATCACAAGGGTGATCCCTCAAGGACCACCCTTGTCACCAGTGCTCTTCAACATCTACATCTGTTCACTCCTCAAACTCATCAGCAAATCGGATCTATGCATCCATTCATACGCTGACGACACTGAACTCTACTTCCGCATCACCGGACAAAAAGACCAATATCAGAAACTAGAAAAATGCCTCACATTGATAGATGGCTGGATGACCACAAGCTCCCTCAAACTCAATGGATTGAAAACAGAGCTTCTGATCCTCAATGTAAAACGAAATACAAAAACTAAGACCCCATGGACACCACCCACCATCCTTGGACAGACCATCTTCCCAAGCACCAAAGCCAAACTTCTTGGAGTCATCTTTGACTCAGAGATGTCTATGAATGCACAAATAGGATCAGTAGTCAGCGGATCCCACCATCTTCTCTGTCTGCTATGTAGATTCATCCCCTTCATTCCAGAAAAGGAGAAAGCGGTAGTAGTTGGAACAATCATCAATTCGCGCCTCAACTACGCAAATTCCCTATACATAGGACTACCTAAATACCAGATTGCACGCCTATAAGTCGTCCAAAACAAAGCAGCAAGACTAGTCACAGGAAAAAACCCTGGAAATCCATCTCCCCATCCCTAAGGACCCTACATTGGCTAACGGTATAGGATAGGATTACATTCAAGACCCTCTGCCTCACCCACAAATGCACACAAGGAAACACTCCTCAATAACTATGTGAGAAAATAAAACACTACACACCCAATCACAGCCTCTCATCAACAAATCCGCCTCCTCATCCCCAAGTCCCGCTACAAATCTAAGGGAGAACGAAGATTTGCAGTCCAAGGACCGCGGCTATGGAACGCTCTACCCACAAACATCCGCATGGAAGAAAACCAACGGGCCTTCAGAAAAAAGCTCAAGGCCCACCTCTTCTAAGAAGCAGGACAACACAGGACGGACCAATCGCCTTGAGGCGATTCAGTTCGCATTTGCAGCGCTATACAAATCATTCATTCATTCACAATATTTTGCGCCACTGAATTAAGATGGAGGGAATTCCCATGATACTCATCACATTGAATAGGCCCTGGCGGATGTCATACTCCAACCTCATCAGAAACCTCACCATGGGCTTTGCAAGACTGTCTTGGGCCCAATTACCGGTTTACAACCCTGCTTCTCGGTCGCTAACTTTAATGGCATGGCTGTTAAAGTGATTGTAAACCCACAAAAACCTGCAAGACAAAGGCAAAATGAGCTAGTATGCATAGCATACTAGCTCATTATGAAATATTCACCTTAGATCGAAGCCCCTGTAGCGGTCCTAGTACACAGCTCTGGCCAGCAACAACGCTCCGGGAGTTACTTGCGGGTATCATGGGCTTCAGCACTGTTATTGGCCGAACCCGCAATGACGTCACTCCTGTGCATGTGCACGGAAGCCGCCGGTAACGGCACAATAGCTTCTGTGCGCATGTGTGTCGTCACATGCTGATACAGGGGATATCTCCTAAACTGTGCAGGTTTAGGAGATATCCGGTGGAGCTACAGGTAAGCCTTATTATAGGCTTACTTGTAGTAAAAAGTGTATTGTAAGGGTTTACAACCACTTTAAAGCCCAGGTTCCAAGGCATAGCAGTCTATCTGAATCCATTATTTCTACACTCAGAAAATCTGAATCATTAAAGCTAGGAAATCAACCCCTCGCAAATCTGCTATCACACTTGAAAAACATACTTCACATGGTTCGAGGCATGAAAATTCTATTACAGGTAATACTCTGGAAGAGACATCCTGACACTTCTCCAGTCTGGGCTGGACCTAAATATTATTTTTTAAGGACTGCTTGACTTCCACCTGTGACTTCATGGTACTTGACTTAAGAATAGAGCTCCACCTTTTCCTGTTTCCCATATTTCCAAAGCTAACAACTGGTCTTCTGTTCAAACATTTTCTGAATTCTAACAGGTGGATGTTCATGTCCTCAAAGTTATTGTAAAGTCTATTTTTATTTTTTTCTAAATAACAAACAGGTTTATGTCATAAACGTAGGAATCTAAATAATCCGCCCCTATTCAGATACCTTCCACTGCGCACAGGACAACCTACCTATTTCACCTATAGCTGCCACTTTAACAAAGAGCGTATGTAAATGAATTTAGACTAAAATCTCTCTATATAGGTAAAGATTCTGAATAAATAGTGGCGCTTAGTATAAATCACAAAAATGATAATATGTGACTATAAATAAACAACTAAATAATATCACCTTCTAGTGCTCAGTGAAACATAAATTACAATGAATATACAAACCCTGTGCGTGAGAGAAAAATATTATATATCACAAATAATAAGTGCACTAAATAATGTGACAACCAGTATGATGCCAGTTGCTGCAGAGCAAAAATGGTGAAAAAATAAACAACATAAGAGTCCGTGTAATATTCCACACAGTTTGCAAAAAATTAGATGTGTATAATCTTCTTAAATTCTTCCACCACACCACAGTGATCCGTGCTTCCACTCCCCAAAAGAAACGCACTCACCAAATATATCGCCCGCACTCTCGTGACAGGCTACTGCGCTTTAGAATTCCACCACAAAGGATAAGTGGTCACTCCCAAACAATTATGTGACTGGATCTCTCCATATGTGAACAAAAAGAAATTCTCCAATAGTGTAAAACCACTTTAAAACTTTTATTCAGACCACAATAAAAATCTTCAATAATCTCACTCACATTTTGTAAAGTAAAAGCCAGCATAGGTTAGTTTCAAACAGCACAGCATGCTCCACTTCAAATTAACACACTAGTTAGCAAACTTGCAGTCACGGCGGACTCGAGGTGTACACAGGCTGTGTAAGATGTAGCTCACCCCCTCCTTCCTGCTCATGCTCCAAGATTAGGGACTGACTTCCTTCAGTGAATTCCTGGCGCTGTGTCTCACAAGATTAGTTGCCGCTCAGCCACGTCCCCCGACATGTTTCGTCATCAAACCGACTTATTCATCATGATTTGATGACGAAACATGTCGGGGGCTGAGCGGCAACTAATCTTGTGAGACACAGCGCCAGGAATTCACTGAAGGAAGTCAGTCCCTAATCTTGGAGCATGAGCAGGAAGGAGGGGGTGAGCTACATCTCGAGTCCGCCGTGACTGCAAGTTTGCTAACTAGTGTGTTAATTTGAAGTGGAGCGTGCTGTGCTGTTTGAAACTAACCTATGCTGGCTTTTACTTTACAAAATGTGAGTGAGATTATTGAAGATTTTTATTGTGGTCTGAATAAAAGTTTTAAAGTGGTTTTACACTATTGGAGGATTTCTTTTTGTTCACATATGGAGAGATCCAGTCACATAATTGTTTGGGAGTGACCACTTATCCTTTGTGGTGGAATTCTAAAGCGCAGTAGCCTGTCACGAGAGTGCGGGTGATATATTTGGTGAGTGCGTTTCTTTTGGGGAGTGGAAGCACGGATCACTGTGGTGTGGTGGAAGAATTTAAGAAGATTATACACATCTAATTTTTTGCAAACTGTGTGGAATATTACACGGACTCTTATGTTGTTTATTTTTTCACCATTTTTGCTCTGCAGCAACTGGCATCATACTGGTTGTCACATTATTTAGTGCACTTATTATTTGTGATATATAATATTTTTCTCTCATGCACAGGGTTTGTATATTCATTGTAATTTATGTTTAACTGAGCACTAGATTTATACTAAGTGCCACTATTTATTCAGAATCTTTACCTATATAGAGAGATTTTAGTCTAAATTCATTAACAAACAGGTTTATACCTGCTCTGTGCAATGGACTTTCACAGAGTGGTCCCAAACCTCCTCTTCTCGGGTTCCCCGCTGGTGCTCCTGGCTCCTCCCCTCCACCAAGTGCCCCCATAGAAAGACGCTTTTGATGGGGCACTCATGCAGGTTCACTCCTGAACCCCGGTTCTGCCCCCTCGCCACTGGTTTTAATTGACAGCAGCAGCAGCCAATGGCTCTTGCTGCCTCAGCAAAGCCAGTGGGACCAGGAAGTGAGGGAAGAGCTGCAGACGTGCACAGTGCTGAATCAAATCAGGGCTCAGGTAAGTAAAAGGGGGAATGGGGGGGGGGCTGATGCCTAAATATTTATGACCTTAATACAAGGAATATTTAGGCTTTATAACCACTTTAAGATCTTTAAGGCAGCTCTTTGTACTACAAGTAGTCCCCAATCTAACATGAGAAGAGGTCTGATTAAGCCTCAAAAAAATTGAAGATAAACCACCTGGCCAGTATTGCATCTGCTTTTATCAGCTAAAAGACTTAGGCTAAATAACTAATATAAAGCAATGTCTTTATTTGTTACGTTCTTTCAGCTGGTACAGTCATCCAAGACTAAAATAAAGTAGCTGACATATAATTGATGAAGGTTAACTGTAGATCAGCAAACTTAATTTCTTATGTGTGTAAGTTTTTTGGAAGTATTCAGATGTAACATAAATTTATATAAAACCAAACTATCAGTGAGAATCAACATATGTTTAATCTACAATTTAAAGAGCCACTCTCCTTCCTACCTCACATAAATACTCAGGTAGATTGGTTAAAATTTGTTATGTGCAGAATGTGGAGGTTCCATGGTAAAGCCTTACCTTTGCTGTGTGAGCTAAAACAAATTTCTAATGCTGCTCATTTTCTTTTTTCCAGCGAACTTACAGAAACAGCATTGAGCGCAGTATCTTAAAGCAATCGACTACATTTCAATTTTATTGGCTTCTGTGTCTTTTCTGTACATTATACATCCTACCAAACCCTCTGCACCTTTTAACTTCTTTACTGAATAATCAGTAAATAAAAAGTGTTTTTTTTTTTCTGAATGATAGTTTAAAAAATGTGCTGCATAAAATACAAAGACAAATTGCCTTTTAAACATTCCAGTGCTTTCATAAACATCTTGTAACTAAAACAGATTTGGAAAATGGCTTCAGCAAAACCACACATGCATCTAAACTCTCAAAGAAAAGCTTTGAGAATCTAGGGTTAATTATAGCTTATTTTCGCACTGAAAAACAAAATGCAGGAAAGACAAAACGAGGGCGCCAGCTCAGAAATTATGATAGGATCAAACAGAAAAACTGCAAACATATAAAGATATATTGCCTTTTAAAGGTGTCACTGTGTTTATAACCATCTGATAATTCCAAAAGAGTTGTAAAATTACTTCAGCAAAACCATACATGCATTCAAAGCCTCTAAGAAAAATAAAGACTCTGATAATGTAAAGTATTGGTTGTGGCTTATTTTGTCACTCGAAAACAACATGCAGAAAAGCCAAAATGAGGACACTAGCTCAGAAAAATATGATAGGGTCACACAGAAACACTGCAACCACATTATGTGCTGTCTCTACATACTGCCTAAAATGACGTGGAGTCACCAGCAGATACTTCTGAGTCGGATCCATGACCAGTGTCGTGTGCATCTGACTGGTCTGAGGATGCTTTTTTTCTATCTGTATGTTGATTTGAATCTTGTACTTCAGAATCATCGGATGCCTGAGAAACATCATCACCCTCCTGACTGGCTACTGTCCCCTGACTTTGTGCATCGATAGATGAGTTTTCTCCGCTGACATCTTCATTGTTGCTTTCTGCATCACTTTGTACATCTTCTGATTCACTGCCCCTACTATGACTCGCTTCAGTTTTTACTGAAGTTCTTGATACAGATGCTTCGCTTATATCATCCCTTTCATCTTCACTCTGTTCATCACTTGCTTTACTAGCGTACTCATTTTCATCCTCCTCATCTTCCTCTGAATTCTCTTCTTCAGACTCTTCTTCAATTGTACTTTGTGCTTCACTTTCAATATCTGATTTCCTTGACTTATAACTGGATTTTGCAGTGCTTTTTTCACTTCCTTCTTCAGATTGTCCAGTCACATCATCACTTTTTTCACTTTTAATGCTGGAAGATGAAGTGGCTTGTTTACTACTTCCTGATTTCATGCCTGAGCTTTTCAAAGATGTCTTGGACTCTGCTTCAGATGACCCCTCACCATAGACACTAGATTTTTCTGTTGTAGAACAAACAGATTCCTTATCTGCTTCATCACTCTCATCTTCCTCCTCCTCTTCTTTCTCAGACACTGATTCTTCTTGCTTGCTGTCCATAGATTTAGAAACAGATTGTGCGTCATCTTCTGATTCTTCTTGTATTTCACTCCTTTCTTCGTCAGAATCTACAGTGCTTTCATTGGTTTCATCATGATCATCTAATGTCAGTTTCAAATAATCTTTATCTGCTTGAGATGGAGCAGTACTGCTCCTTGGAGATGATTCATCCGATGGTTTTAGTGAACTTTTATCTTCATATTCTGTCTCTTCACTTTCTTCAGAATCACTTTCTGCTGTTACACTAATTGAAACTCCAGATTTGCTTTCAGCTCTTTCAGATTCACTCTCTTCTGAGTCTTCATCTTCCTCATCTTTTTCACTATCAGCTGATGTTATAGTAGAAGAAGTCACTGACTTTCGGCGGGAATGTAGCTTTCTGGCAACATTGATTCGTTGAAGGGCACGATCTAACTTTCTTGTGACTGAGTGCTTATCTGTTGTTTTTTGGAAGTAGCTTCCTTTAATGACCATGCTGTCATCACCTTCAACTTGACGTGCAGAAACTAGTTTAGCATAGGTAGAATCCTTCCCACCCTTCACCTTTTGAAGAATCATTGGAAATATTTTAGCTTTTTTCCAAGGAGAATGATGGGGTATCTCTGCAGCCTCAGAAGATTTATGAGTGCTCACTGCTACACGGCTTATCTGCATAACTGCCTTCAGTTTTTTCTTTCCTTGACTGGTTCTAGCTACTGGCATGCTACCTCTGGCTGGACCAGGCCTGCCTGCTATACTTCCTCTGCCTGGCCCCTGCCCTCTGCCTCTCCTGGAAGGAGGTCTCCCACGCATTCTTCCCTGAAATTTTGTAAAGGAATTCACAGTTAATAACTTTAAATTTATATTTTTCATTTTGCATTTCTACACATGTGAGACTATTTTAGGGAAACTGATGAAATGAGGCATTTCCTGACTTTCCAGACTTTGCCTGACTTCAGCATTTTGCCAGTCATTTTTACACCCATAACTTGTGTGATATCATTATTTTGTAAAGAACAATGCGAGTCTTGCCTTAGTACTAACGTAATAATAAAAAGAAAAAACAAAAACAAATGTATACTTACATCTCCTTCTGTGCCAGGTCCATGAGGACTATAATAATATCCACCATCGTTCTCAGCAACCACTTCTCCATAATCCTCATACATGCCAGATGGAGACAGTAATCTTCGCCGGCTTCCATACTGAGGCAGTTCATACCTACAGTAAACACCATCATATTAAGGTTATTTATTTGCATCTTTCAATGGTAGGGGTGTGCAGATTTTTAGACAGAGAACAACCAATTCCCAAAAGGTATAAAAAGGGCCTGCTACATCAAACTAGAACTAAAATAGCTACTGTATATTACTGTGTCTTTTTAATCCTGTTTTGGGGTCCTCTGCTATCTGGTCTATCACTGTTTTGTGTGTATAACTTACATCATAATGAAAACACAGAAACACATTTAGTTATGATAGTTAATGAATATTTAAAAATAAAAAAAACATTAGGCATACCCATGCTCATAGCTGTAATAGTCTTGTCCATAATACTCCTGACCAGGATCAATGCCAGACTCCATTGACAATTCCTTAAGAAAATAAAATAAAAATATGTATGTTTTAGAAAATATTTGAGTTTATTTGCCATTGCTTTCCTTTGACATTAAGTATGCATTGTACAGCAACCCAGTACAACCAAAAGGAATCTGTTTCAATGACCTGCTAGCAGTAAACAAAACTCTAAACCTTCTGGGTTACTGCATTTTGGACATTTGTTTTTGCAAATTAATAAAGCCTGTGAGTAAAGAACACTTGTCTATAGTGGTTAATAGACATGTGCACACTGAAATATTTTGTTTCAGAATTTCGTTTTCGTCCGAAAAATAAATTTATTTAGTTACTCCCGAAATTCGTTTTTATTTATTTTGTTTCATTAAAAAATGCATTCGTCCAAAAATTCTAAATAATTAAGGTCGAATTTGTCATTGAAGGCTTATGGTGTCTGTCGAAAGTTCTAAGAAGATTCGACGGAGCAGCTAAACTGTATGATGCCACAATCGTACATTTCCAGTCGAATGTTCTGCCTACAAGTTATAGTAAAATTCTAATGTTGCATGACACTAGTAATAATTATATTTGTTAATTATTATTACTAGTCAACCAACATTAGAATTCTTCTATAGCCTATGGACAGAGCATTTGACCATAAATGTTCGCTCGCGCTGAATGCTTCGTCGAATCTTTATGTCGAATCTTTTCTCTCTATGTCGAGTAATCTTGGACTAATAGAGTTAGGTTAGGCACATTCAACCTTTTTTGCTATTGTCTGTATAATGTTGAATCTTTTCTCTCTATGTCAAATCTTTTCTCTCTATGTAGAATAATCTTGGACTAGAGCTAAGGTTAGGCACATTCGACCACAGGTTCGATGGACACAGATCACTATTATAAAGCATTTGTTTAAGTCAGATCTTTCAGTTTTCTGATTCTGCACGTTCAAAATACCAGAAATTTGGACGAAAATGCATTCGGACGAAAACTAATGCACATGTCTAGTGGTTAATGTTTTTGTGATGTAAATGTAGACACTGGCTATATGTAGTGCAGAAAACCATGGCAATCAATTTGTTTTACTTTTACTATTCACAATCTTATTGATTGTTATGAGTTACAGTGTCACATACTTTTCTCCACCATACCATTTGTCAAAATGCCAATGAAGAGCTGTCATACCTGAAATAATGTGCTACATTACACCTTTTTTTTTACCTATAACAATGTCACTTAACAAGCCAGCAGTTTTAGGTGCCACTAAAGTCTAGTGGGGCACAAGCAAAAAAAGCTATTGACATGCACTAAGACTGTATCGTAACATTGAATCTGTTAGACCTTTCATGTTTGGTAGGGCAGTAAAAATAGCAATTTGGTGCATAACCTATATTGCAATTAGGCCATATGCTATTTCTATATTAACAACTAACTTGTTAAGATGGTTGCATTAACAAATGACAGGCAACAGAAGCCTGCAGGCAAAAGGTAATGCAAAAACGTATTAGTTATGCTTTAAGTCAATGTAAACTAAATATGAAACAGGATTGTTATCACTGTAGTTTGTTAAGAAGATTAAAGTGTCACTTCCCAGTATGATTTCATATTTCAAATGTAAGAAACATGCTACACTGAATCACCTGAATGCTTCTTACATCACTTGGGACATCAGTAGCAATATCTTCCCAACATAGTTCTTAGCTCTAGTCCTTGAGTTTTTAATGTTCCCGCCCACTTTGTGATGTTTTTAGTCTTTCCATTTCGTTAAACAAAAAATGTGTAAAAATTCTAGCAGGGATAGTTGTAAACACTCATGATGAATGTGGGAAGTGTGCAGACCAGGGATATCACTACCAGAGTCATGTAAAAAGCCCAGAGACCATCAGATGATTTAACCCTGTAGTACCCCCCAACACTGAAATATTGTGGATGGAGGAATTCTTTAAGTGATCATATAACAAAAATTCATATGTGTCCTTGAAAATGTGACCAATTAGCAGAACATTTAAATGACTGGACATGGTAATACAATAATGTATATTCACATATTTGAAAAACTGTTTTGTATAGTAGAAGTAGGTTTTACATACAGTGACTGTTAACAATTTCTTTCATGTCATAACTTTTTCAATAGTGCCAACATGCATATTTTAAATGTAGAAGAAAGGAAACAACAATACCTCAGGTTTTAGGAGAGATGGTCTCAGCAATTGTTGTTGCTGGTTCCATTGAAAAAGACGGGCATAAAAAAGATGCAGATAAGTAAGTAAGGAAGAAAAGAACAGATGGGGAAAAAGTAAGACTCTTTAATCTCTCTCTCTCTCTCTCTCTCTCGCGCTCTCTCTATATATATATATATATATATATATATATATATATATATATATTTCTATGCACATTTGTAAAATTAACAAGTGAATACAGACATCTATTAATAATCAATATTAAAGCTTAACTTCAGGCAAATATAAAACGTGAAAATTAATGCAGCTCTGTATTCATTATCCCATTTAAAATTTATTTTTAAATGCAGACTTTGCAAATACCTGAATTTGAGTTAGAATCTTTCTCTCGCAGTCCCTGTAAACCAGAATTTAGCCTGGTGCAGGAAGAAGCAGTGCAAGTAGCCAATCAATTGTGCCTCAGTGTAAGGAACATTCTGATAAGTGGAAAATACAGAATGACAGAGAGACAAGCTCATTAGTCGGCTGCTGCTGCTTCTTCTTCTTTGATATTCTATTCACAGGCTGGGTGGGAGGAAAAAGACCTGTAAATATTACTGAACTGCGGTAGATTAAAACCAGGTCTTCTCCTCTGGCAAGCAGGGTTATGTAGTGTGGCAGAGCTGTGTAAATCTCAGAACCAGATAGATGAAAAATCCTTAAAATCAATTTGTAAGTTAAAGCATAACCCTTATATGTGCTGTATTTTATCTGTATATTTATCAGTTTGCCGGAAGTATAGCATTAATATTTTAAAAAACATGTTTGTTGTATAGTTTTTACCTACAGTACTGTATATGCGCATAGAAAGGTGAGGCAGCATTTTGTTTGCTAAATACAGATGCAGGGTTCGCTCCTTTCTTTACAATGATTGTGTTACTGGTGATCCCGCTCAGTTTAATTCTAGCAGCTGTTCTGATTTAAAATAACAGTGGGGAAGAATTACTAAAACTGCAAAATCTGGTGCAACTCTGCATAGAAACCAATCGGCTTCAGGTTTTTTTTTGTCAAAGTTAACTGAACCAGCTGAAGTTAGAAGCTGATTGGCCACCATGCACAGCTACACCAGATTTTGCACTCTCCAATTTTAGTAAATCAACCCCATGGAAATACCATCATGGAAATATAGTGTATTTGTTGGAGGGGAGGTTCAAATTTCCATACTTCCCCATAGCAGATTTCTTTTAAATATGTGAAATGTCACTAGATAAACCTTGAATGTACATTCATTCGACTGAATTAAGTCATATATATTATTATATATTTTTATTGTATACCCAATTATGACATGCAGATTAGGATTCATAAAAAGTATGCTACAGGAAAAAAAGTTCAAAGAAACAAGGATTCTGATTGCTTGCTAGAAACAACATATTTTTGCACTTAACACACTTTTCATACAACAGAACCAATATCAATAATCATTCTTTCAATACTGATAATTGTAACAGTATATTACACTTATCATTATCAATGATATCATAAAAGATCACTTAATTGATTATTTACTGGAAAACTTTGTTTTCTGAAGCACTTTGTGTTCTGAAGCACCTGAAGTACTTTAACCGCTTCCCGACCGCCAACTGCATATATACGTCAGCAGAATGGCACGGGCAGGCAAAAGCAAGTACCTGTACGTGGCCCTTTAAATGCCTGCCCGTGGGTCGCGCTCGCGACCCGGTCGGGAGCTCCGTGACCCCGGCCGCGGGACCAGCGGACCCGATCGCCGCTGGTGTCCCGCGATCGGGTCACGGAGCTGAATAACGGGGAGAGGTATGTGTAAACAAACCTCTCCCAACGCTTCCTACTCTGCCTGTCATTGATTGGCTGTTCCCAGTCATCGGGAAAGCCGATCAATGACGTCAGACGTCAGCCCCGCCCCTAATGTAAAAAAACACACACACACATCACAGCCCATAACCCCTCCCCTCCCCCTAGTGGTTAACTCTTTCACTACAACTGTCATTTATACAGGAATCAATGCATTTAAATAGCATTGATTGCTGTATAAATGACAATGGTCCCAAAAATGTGTCAAAAATGTCCGATGTGTCTGCCATAATGTCGCAGTCACAATAAAAATCGCTGATTGCCGCCATTTTTAGTAAAAAATTTTTTTTTATAAAAATGCTATAAAACTATCCCCTATTTTGTAAATGCTATAACTTTTGCGCAAACCAATCAATAATCGCTAATTGCAATTTTTTTTACCAAAAATATGTAGAAGAATACGTATCGGCCTAAACTGAGAAAAAAAAAATTTTATATATTTTTTTGGGGATATTTCTTATAACAAAAAGCAAAAAATATTGCATTTTTCCAAATTGTCGCTCTATTATTGTTTATAGCGCAAAAAATAAAAACCGCAGGGGCGATCAAATACCACCAAAAGAAAGCTCTATTTGTGGGAAAAAAAGGACGCCGATTTTGTTTGGGAGCCACGTCGCACGACCACGCAATTGTCAGTTAAATCGACGCAGTGCCGAATCGCAAAAAGGTGCCTGGTCCTTTGGCTGCCAATTGGTCCGGGGCTGAAGTGGTTAAGCCTAGCACATATGGGTCAAATGTGGGGCGGCATCAGCTGGTTCAATTGAAACTGGCCAACATTTGGCCCGTGTGTACTGCAGTCGGTCTGACATGCCAACTTCTGTTGAAGGGGCATGACCTTAAAAGATCTGCAGATCGGCTCCCGGTCAGCGCTCTCAGCCATGATCGCTGACCAAAGTGTTCTGGCAGGGGGCAGTCCCCCTGTCAGAACACATTAGAATAGCAGGGGAAATCACTGTACTAACATTGCAGAGTACAGCGGCTCCTCCTGAGCTGTCAGTTTTTTTCCATTCAGCCCTGCTCGGTTGAACAAAAAAAAAAAAGTAGTAGTGTGTATCAGGCTTTAGCTTATAAATTATCACAAGCAGCTCCCACCTAATCCTCTTGTCTTAAAATGCATTTAAGTCTCCCTTTATATTGGTGCAGAAACTGTGCTATATAAATCCTGTAGAAAAATAACAACAATAATAATAATAATGTAACATTTTATAATGTAATCACTACAGTATTTGCTACTGTTGACATGACTCTGCATGATGGGATGTCACTTATATTGTATATTGTAATTTCAAATTATTTGGTATATACAAAAATAATGGAATCTGAAATAAGGTTCATACCTCAGGATGAGCATAACCCCGCCTGTAATAGATAAAAAAAAAACATCAAATTTGCAATTTTAGGAAATACAAACTCACATTTGTAAAGCTATAGATCTGAAACATATTTGATGAATCATAGCCAGCGAATTGTTGACTCATTATAATCTATTGTTTTATTTGTATTGTTATTTTTTTTCAACATGAAGACAATTAAACTTCTGTATTACATAAAACACACATTTGTCTCTTTGACAGTATTTGGTACACAGTTCATCTTGTCTTTGTATAATCTGAGCAAATTAAAGCTTATACATATTTAAAATACACATATCTTTGGACGGCAACACATGTAGTAAAGGCAAAAATTAAGCTGTACATGGGCTCTGTATCGTCTGCATGGACTTCTGTTATGGCAATAGATCTATCACTGCATATAATAAACCATAATCATGATTGATTTGTGTTTTCTAAGTATCATTTAAATTTCTCATACACATTTTTCTTTTTATGGATAAGGCGATACTATAGATTGGAGTTGGATCCCCACTATACAAAGGTTCCTTGATTTAGCTTTTGTTTATAGATGTATGCATCGTGGGACCTATGTTTTATTAAAATACTAAAAACAGGTTTTAATTAATTTTTTATTTTTTTTTTACATATGGGGCAGAGTGCTCTGGGGACTTTTGAATTAGATTTAAGACAATAATGGTGTTCCCTTGAAGCCATGTTTAAATATGCAATGTGCAAATGTGTTTTGCTATGAAAACTATAAGAAAACTTAGTAAACAATGCTTAACTATAGAAGATGTCCCTTGTTAAACTCCTGTTTGTAACTTGAAAATCACAGGCGATTCAACACAGCTAAAGCTGTTTTTCTTTTGCTGGATGTTTTGGGAAGGTATATTTCATAGTAATCTATTACAAAGCATCTTTTATAAAATCACAGTCTGGTTTACATGATTAAGAAGGAAACAAAATATCAACAATCATAATTTAAAATGTCAACAACCAAATTTAAAATTCACGTACAGTAAATTATATTTCAAACGCATGTCAACATTTGAGTCACCATGGTTTACAAAATTGACAGCAGGGCCGGCGTCACCATTAGGCGGCACAGGCAGCCGCCTAGGGCACCAGGATGAAGGGGGCTTTAAAATCCTTGTAGACACAGTGACCCTGCACCGCTTGCTGCGATCACACACCACGCCGCACTGAGCAGATTGGAACTCTATTGCAGGATGTGGGGTGACAAGCCAGAGGATGCGGGGTGACAAGCCAGAGCATGAAACAGGTGGGGATAAGGATAAACAAGGGGTGGCAGGACAGGGGGTGGAGTCTGTGTGGGCAGCTGCAGGAGGAGCGTCTTCTCCCCCAGGTACCAAGACTTGTACAGTGTGGAGATGGCCTCTATCTCAGGCGCTCCACTGTCTCTGTCAGCCTGTCATAGTGACAAAGTGAGAGCGGGAAAAGCTAGCTTACACAGGAGTCAGGCTGGATCCTGTCTCCACTGTCTTGCTAACCCCACCCTCACTCTGCTGCTTGTCCAATACAATACTCCGCCTCCCATTTGTGCCCACACTACAGCCACCTGCATGCCATGCACTTGCTCTATGTTGTGAGAGGAGCTCTGTGAACAGCTGAGCGACACTTTTCAAACAATACCTGCCATAACCCTAAGGGACACCAGACAGAATGGGGGAGACATAATTGGTGCATGAGACAACCATCCCCAGAACAACTCCCCTCTCTGTTCCCACCATTTTGTGCTATGCACCTTCTCCCCCCCTCTTTTCCTTCCCCTTCTCATCCTCCTTATCTCCCCCCTCTCTCCCCCTCTCTCTCTCTCCCATAGGCTAGGGCCTATCCTGTCTATATACTGCACTAGCCTGTCAATATTTTACCCCTGCCTGTCTATATACTGCCCTAGCCTGTCCCTATACTACCCTAGCGTGTCTATATACTGCCCTAGCCTGTCCTTATACTGCTCTAGCCTGTCTGTATATTGCCCAAGCCTGTCTGTATACTGCCCTAGCCTGTCCCTATACTACCCTAGTCTGTCCCTATACTGCCCCAGCCTGTCTATATACTGCCCTAGCCGGTCTGTATACTGCCCTAGCCTGTCTGTATACTGTCCTAGCATATCTATATACTACCCTAGTCTGTATATATACTGCCCTAGCCTGTCCATGTTCTACCCTAGTCTTCCTATATACTGCCTTACCTATCTATATACTACCCTACTCTGTCTATATACTGCCCTAGCCTGTCCCTATACTACCCTAGCCTGTCTATATACTACCCTAGCCTGTCCATATACTGCCCTAGAATGTCCATATACTGCACTAGCCTATCCGTATACTGCCCTAGCCTATCTGTATACTGCCCTAGCCTGTCTGCATATTGATCTAGTCTGTCTGTATACTATCTTAGCCTGTCTATAGACTGCTCTTGCCTGTCTATATACTACCTTAGCCTGTCTGTATACTGATATAAACTGTCTGTATATTGCCATAGCCTGTCTGTATATTGCCAAACCTGTCTATATACTGCCCTAGCCTGTCCGTATACTGCACTAGCCTGTCCGTATACTGCCCTAGCCTGTCTACATACTGATCTAGCCTCTCTGTATACTGCCCTAGCCTGTCTGTATATGGTATAATCTGTCTGTATACTATCTTAGCCTGTCCATAGACTGCTCTTGGCTGTCTATATACTACCTTAGCCTGTCTGTATACTGCTATAGACTGTCTGTATATTGCCCTAGCCTGTCTATATACTACCCTAGCCTGTCCGTATACTGCCCTTGTCTGTCCGTATACTGCCCTAGCCTGTCCGTATACTACCCTAACCTGTCCGTATACTGCCCTAGCCTGTCCGTATACTACCCTAGCCTGTCCGTATACTGACCTAGCCTGTCTGTATACTGCCCTAGCCTGTCTGTATACTGTTCTAGCATGTCTGTATACTGACCTAGCCTGTCCGTATACTATCCTAGCCTATCCGTATACTGTCCTAGGCTGTCCGTATACCACCCTAACCTGTCTGTATACTGCCCTAGCCTGTCTGTATACTGCCCTAGCCTGTCTGTATACTGTCCTAGCCTGTCTGTATATTACCCTAGCCTGTCTGTATACTGCTCTAGCCTGTCCATATACCTAGGGACCACGGCTGGTGTAAGGAAGCGAGCCGGTGTCTCAATTATTTGTTTTCAAGGTGGATCCAGAGGCGCAGGTGCGGGGCTGTGGACCACGGCTAAAAAAATTGTGGAAAGGTGCTGCAAAAATCTCCACTCCTGCCACCTCCACTGTATACTTGGGCAGGGCAAAGGGGGTTGAGTCAGGGGTAGAGCCAAGGGGGCAGCCTAGTGTGTCAAAAATGCTTGCACCAGCCCTGTGTGACAGCCTCAAAGAGACCCAACTGGTAAGAATTATTTCTTCTGCATATACTGTAGGTAGAGGGTTCCATGAACTTACTGGAATTACAAACTGGGTCATCTTTATATATAGTGAGGCACTGGTTACTGGCAATGAGGACAGTGTGTATGTGTCACCTAGGTTTCTCACATACACATGATGAGGGGCTCCAGACTTTGTGGCTGATGTGGTGAAAAACAAACATTTTGTTTTCTCAGAATTGTCATGAGTTCTGTTTTAGGTCCTGGAGCCCAGCTTTGTAGAGCTTTGGCTGAAATAAACCCTTTATTTCTAGGTCCACGTCTTACATGGTAGCCAGATCTTATTATTAGTCTCAACTGCCCACACGCCTTTATTTATACTGTATATGCAAGCTGTCTGATGCTCAGGGCTCTCTCTCACTCTCTCTGCTGTGGAAGCCTGTGGCTGGGTAAAAAGGCAGAGTGAAGGCTGACAAAATACAAAAAAATGTACACATTAGCAAAGTATTTTTCAGTTTCAACATTTTTTATTTGTGTGTTTTATTTTGTGCTTGTGTAGAGAGGCGTGTGTCCATTCCATAACACTCAGCTCTCCTCTCTGAGCTGTGCCATGTGTGACATCAAATCTCTGCTTTGGAAGCTCAGAAATGCTGTGTAAATTCTGGACTTTAAATGGATGTACAGGAGAGATGCCCAAAGATAAACAGGTACAACTTATGTAGGAGGATTTGGTTCCTGTGTATAACCTGAGGCTAGTCACTTCAGTGGGAATATTGTAAGGCTTTACAACTACTTTAACATCACTCAATTCATACAGTATATTTATTCATATTTCTTTTGCTGCACTTGATGTACTATTACTATGCAAAACGTTTTCACAGTTTATCCAACCCTTTAGCCTTCTTCCTCATTCCTTTTCATGCATTTTTTCCTTAGTCTCATACTATTGCATCTCAGTCAATAATATCCCCTATTCTTAGACTCAATACACATTTATTTTCTATCATTGATAGCTTTCTTTTCACTCACAGCAGCATTCCTTGCAATTTTCCATCACCCTTGTATTCTCACATCACACTTCTTGCTATTACTTTCCACATTCATCCAATTTCCCCTGATGCTTATAAGACAGCATTAGCTCCACTCATCTAATTCCTGTTCTCCCCCATGGTGGCTTCTATTCACTGGGCCTACTGTCCATCTCACCAATGCACTTTGATTCTTCCCCTTGTGTCCAAGCACTTGGTACCCCTCTCCTATCATCAGAGTACTAAATTTGTAATAAATGTTTACTGAGCAGTGCCAGCTCGCTCATCATCATCCTGCTGCTGACATTTTCACAATCATCACAGACCATGCTACTGCTGAATTATTGCCACAGTCAGGTAACACAGTTTTTTTGGACTGTTAACACTGCTAGGATCCAGTAACATCTCTCACTTGTTTACAAAATGAGTAGATTGGGCAACAGGTATTATTGCGGTGCCAAGTCACAATAAGACATTTTTTTACAGAGAAAAAAATATATATTTTTTGAATTATATATATTTATATAATTCAAAAAATATATTTTTTTCTCTATAAAAAAATTTCTTATTGTGACTTGGCACCGCAATAATCCCTGTTGCCCAATCTACCCATTTTTGTAAACTAATTTTGGGATGAGGTGCCTTATTTAACTCAGGACCCTGCTGCCATACTTTTCCCATCTCTTACTTGTTATTCTTCACTTCTGAGCACCACTTCAAATGCATTTTTCTTCTCCTTCTACCCTTTCTTAACAAAAAAAAAAAACGTCCACTCATGAGTGATCTCCAGTCCACCACACATTCCACGCACTGTCCTAAGGCATGTGCTGTTTATCCATAACCCCTGGATTATCATTTCTCAAGACAAGTATTTCTTTGATAAAAAATATGATTACGGTATATTATTTTAGGTTTTGCATCTATCTACCTAACAATCAGTCTTTTTAGTTGTATATATTTAGCTTGAATATGTCTAGCGCTGGATCAGCTGCAGGTATGTAGTTAGGTCAGCGGGTTTAACGCTCTCAGGTACGCCATGATTTAATGTTATTGCCGCGCGACCTATCCTCAAGGTCCGCCATCTTTACTTGCATGTATCGGAGCTCCTGGGATTGCCGCTCAAATGAGGATACCATATCATTATATGCTTTGGTGTTGTCTGAAATCTGCCTCTCCACTAGATCAGTGCGCACTGCAAAGTGGTCAACTCGCATAGTAATGTGAGAAATAGAGGAGCGTAGTTCTCTTTGGATTTCTTTTTATAGTGAAATCAGCATGAGCTTAAGTGTATGCTCTGAGGCAGGCTGGTCACTTGTAGGGAGAGCTGCCATGGATTCCTACAAGTCCTCTTCAAAGTGGGGCTGTGGAGGCCTAACACCCAGGCCTAACAGGAGCCGTAGGAGTGCCCCAGCAGGAAGCTTTGACCTTCATGTATACAAAGCAAGAGACCAAGTAGCAGCAGGATTCGAATCTCTGATCCCCATCATCACCTCAAATAAGAATGTAGACTGGATAAATTACATCTACTACAACCAAGAAAAGTTTGTCAATTGCACCAGAGATGCACTCCAAGGTTTAGCCGAGCAACTAGCAGCAGCGTCACACATGACTTTCCAAAACCGTATGGCCTTAGATATGGTCCTAGCTGAAAAGGGGGGTGTGTGTAAGATGGTACCCAAAACAGGTACATGCTGTACGTACATTCCAGACAACAGTGGCCCAAATGGTAAAGTGACCTCGGCCATCAGGAAACTTGAGGATTTCTCAGAGGAATTAAGAAAGATTTTGGCGCTCACCAACCCCTGAGATCAGTACTTCACCTGGATCAAGGGAGGGTGGCAGGGATTATTAACACAGATAGGAATAACCATCCTGATAATTTTGATGACCCTGGCTGCCATAGTCTGCTGTATTCTCCCCTGTCTTAAAAATTGTGTAGAAAAAGCTTTTGACCAATCTACTCCCACATATGTGAACCAGGAAATACCAGATGAAAATTATGAAATGCACTCCATTACAGACACTCCCTCCCCGAGATGTAATACCATAGGGTTATAGGGACAGACAGCACCTGACTGTCCTACATCAACAACAAAATGTGTTTAAATGTGCAACATGTAAAGAAAATTGTGAAAATATCCAAGTTTGTGTAATACGACAGATCACCAATCTGTTCTCTATCGTTCTCGGATGATATGTTCATCCTGCAGGCATGTCTTTATAGGCAGGCTTTACAGTCCCTTATCCCCTACTGCTGGGATAGTCTGCCTGTTGTAAAGACATGCCTGCAGGATACATATCATATGAGAACTATAGAGAAGAAATTCTTCATTCTTGTGGGAGAAGGTGATGGCTCTCTATAGTCGCTCCATACTAAGTGCTGGTGGTGGAAGTCGAATGTTTCTTTGAATCGCTGTATGGAGAGTCTTATGGAGATTGACCATGAATTAATCTTTCCATCAGGTGTTTATTCACCCCTGCCTGTGTAGATCCATTAGGCATATGTCGACTGGGTCCACACGTTCCGTTAAGCCTCTTCAATTTAATTTGGTGGTGATACCTCTCACGGTGGTGATCCCTGTTTGTGATTTTTGGAGCAATCAATTACCCTCTTCTTGACCATTACCTTGGTGATCTGTCATATTACACCAACTTGGATTTTTTCACAATTTTCTTTACAGTTCAGGTCCTTCAAAAATGCATGTTCCCTGTACCTTGCCCTGCAACCCCGAAGACTTGATCCCCTGCAGATTTTGTAATTTTGCCCACTTACAAAGAAATTAAGGGTCTATCATCTCCCTTCTATCCGAGGAACCCCAATCTTGGGCCCGGGTCTACTAGTGGGACTTCTGCACCTCAAGCTCAACCTCCACCTGCCATGATGATGGCCGTGCCTGAACCCAAAGTACCAATTCCAGAACGATTTTCGGGTGATCGCAGGAAGTTCAGGCCACGGCTGAGGCCACCCTGCATACCCTCTCTCAGGGGAAAAGGCCTGTAGAGGACTATACGGCGGAGTTCCGCAAATGGTCTGCCGATACCACCTGGAATGAGGCAGCCCTCCTCTACCAGTATCGACTGGGATTAAGGGAGAGTCTGAAGGACGAGTTAGCCCGGGTGGAGCCTCCTACTTCGTTGGAGGAGTTGATCCAGGTGGCCACCAAACTGGATCGACGTATGCGGGAACGTCGCTCAGAACGTATACAAGGGTCCCGACCAATATGGGTTTCCCCAAGGATGCCAGCTGCTTATCCGACCGTCCCATCCGGTCCATCGGCCCCTGAAGGGGAACCAATGCAGTTGGGTTTAGTCCGTCCCCGCCTTACCCAGGAAGAACGGCAACGAAGAAGGAGATCCAATCTGTGCCTCTATTGTGGGGGTTCAGGACATTTCCTCCTGAATTGTCCCATCCGGCCTAGTAAGTTGCCACCTCAGCCTTTCATGAATTGTCAAGCCGTCAATCGGGCCCAAACTTATGTGACTCTTTCTGTTTCCCTACAGCTAGCGGGAAGGAAGATCCGGCTACCAGCCGTGATTGACTCAGGGGCTTGCAGCTGCTTCCTGGATATCTCTATCGCCAAGGAATGGCACATTCCTTGCCTCAACAAAACAAATCCTCTATTGGTCCATTTGGCTGATGGGTCCCTTCCACAATCTGGTCCAGTAACTCAGGAGACTTCACCTATCCTCACTATCACAGATTCCGGCCACCAAGAGTTTCTACGGTTTGATCTTATATCTTCTCCAATGTTTCCAATCATCCTTGGACTTCCTTGGCTGCAAGCTCATGACCCCCAAATTCACTGGAATAGGAAGGAGGTCTCCTTCTCATCACCATATTGTCACCAACACTGCATCTCTCCAACTCCCTGCTCTGTCCTATCGGTCATCTCGACATCAGAGAATCTTCAACACATTCCCCCGGTCTATCAGGACTTTAAAGATGTCTTTGACAAAAAGAAGGCCGACCATCTACCACCACATCGGGCCTATGATTGCCCCATCGAATTGCTCACAGGCTCCGCAATTCCCTTTGGGCGCATATTTCCTCTGTCAGAGACCGAACTAAAGGCCCTCAAGGCCTATATTGATGAGAATCTCGAGAAGGGCTTTATCCGGCCATCCACCTCTCCAGCAGGGGCTGGTATTTTCTTCGTTGGGAAGAAAGATGGTTCACTCAGGCCCTGCGTTGATTATCGAGAACTTAATAAAATCACTATCAAGAACCGATATCCTCTACCACTTATTCCTGAACTCTTCCAGCGGTTCCGGTCAGCTAAAGTTTTTTCTAAACTCGACTTAAGGGGTGCCTACAACCTTGTCAGAATCCGTGCAGGGGATGAGTGGAAGACGGCCTTCAGGTCTCGCTTTGGCCACTATGAATACTTGGTGATGCCATTTGGCCTATGTAATGCTCCAGCCACTTTTCAGCACTTGGTTAACGACATTTTTAGAAAATATTTGGATGACTTTTTAGTCGTGTACCTAGACGACATTCTTGTTTTTTCAGCCACTCTGGAACTACATCGGGAACATGTCAGAAAGGTCCTCACCATCCTCAGAGCCCATCAGCTCTATCTTAAAGCTGAGAAGTGCGAGTTTGAAAGATCTACCGTACAGTTTCTGGGGTTCATCATCTCCACTAAAGGCACCTCCATGGACCCACAAAAGGTCAAGGCAGTGGTAGACTGGCCACCTCCTAAAGATAAAAGAGCTGTACAGAGATTCATCGGTTTTGCCAATTTTTACAGGAGGTTCATCGCCGGTTTCTCTGCCATTGTGAGTCCAATCACCCAACTGACCCGCCTACACAGCCGTTTTCAGTGGTCCCAGGAGGCCCAGGAAGCTTTTGTCAAACTAAAGACCCTCTTCACGTCTGCTCCTATCCTACGGCACCCAGACCCACTGCTACCTTTCGTCCTGGAAGTGGACGCCTCGGAGTCAGCCACAGGCGCCATCCTCTCCCAACGCCATGGGCCGAAAGCCCTGCTGCACCCAGTGGCCTTCGCCTCCCGAAGGCTCAATCCGGCCGAGAAGAACTATGACGTTGGTGATCGGGAGCTATTGGCCATTAAATCCGCGCTGGAGGAGTGGAGATACCTCCTCCTGTATTACATGTCAACGAAACAAGGGTCCTAAAGCAAAGCCATGGGGGTTACTAAGGCCTCTACCCATCCCAGAACGACCTTGGGCCGACATTTCGATGGATTTCATCATGGAATTACCTCCATCACAAGGCTTCACCACTATTCTAGTGGTAGTGGATCGGCTGTCCAAAATGAGTCACTTTTTGCCCATGATCGGCACCCCCTCTGCCCTGGAGACCGCCAACATTTTTGTCAAGGAGGTTGTTAGACTCCATGGGGTACCCAAGAGCATCGTCTCGGATAGGGGCCCACAATTCACCTCAAAATTTTGGAAAGAACTTTGCAAAACATTGGATATCAACATTTGTCTTTCATCTGCCTACCACCCACAAAGTAATGGACAAACTGAACGCACTAATCAAACTCTTGAACAATACTTACGATGTTTCTGTTCTTCCGCACAAGACGACTGGTCCTCTCTATTATCTTTTGCAGAATTTGCATATAATAACTCTTCCCATTCGACCACAAATCAGACTCCGTTTTGGGCTAACTTTGGGTTTCATCCATCTTTTCTCCCTAATGTTGTCTCTGAATCACGGGTGCCCGCTGTACAAGAACGGATAAGTTACATTCAAACCAACTTCAAAAGACTTCAAGACGCCATGCAACACGCCCAGGAAGGATATAAAAAGTATCACAACAAGGGGAGGAGGGAGAATCCTCATTTCAAGATTGGTGAGAAGGTATGGCTGGCAACTACCCATCTTAAAATCGCGTGTCCTGCAAAGAAGTTGGGTCCCAAGTTCATTGGACCATTCGAAATAAAGAAGATGGTAAACCCTGTGGCCTTTGAACTTGCCTTACCCAGTTCCTACAGAATACACCCAGTATTCCATGCCTCCCTACTGAGACCCTTGGTCCCCAGTCCTTTCCCGAACAGAGAAGAAGTTCCTCCTCCACCTATAACAATTGATGGAGTAGAAGAATACGAGGTAGAGTCGTTACTTGGCTGCAGGAAGGTGGGTCGTCAGCTTCAATTTTTAGTAAAATGGAAGGGCTATCCACCAGAGGATAATTCTTGGGAACCCTCCAGAAACTTCCATGCCCCAAGATTAATCAAGATCTTCCGACAAGAACACCCTGAATTGATGGAGAGCCTGGGCGTCCGGAGGCCGCCCCTCAGGGGGGGGCACTGTCAGGGCTTCCGTCCGCTGCGCACGCTAGTGCGCAGGCGCACGGGTTCAGCTTCCCGGCTCATAGCCAGTGACAGGGAGAAGATGCGGCGGCGCGTGCGCACTCGTGTTCCCGCCAAGCGGCGCGCGCGCATGCGCAGTAGCGCGGCATCACCTCATGTGACCTCAACGGCCCTATAAAAGGAGGGCCTCTGTGCCCAGACAGACGCTGGTTCGTCTGACAAGCTGCTTCCTGTTTGTATCCTGTACTTGACCCTTGAAGATTGTCTTACCTGTTGCCAAACCCGGATCGTCCTGACTACTCTGCCTTCTCCTGACCTTGACCTTTGGATTGCCTACTTGGATTTGCTACCTTCTCCTGCCCTGGACCTTTGGCCTGTACCTTGGACTCTCTTCTGAATCTGCCAGTGTTTGATCCCTAGCCTGCCTTGGACTCTCCTGCTCAAGGATACCTTTGCACCTAATCTACCAGTGTTTGACCCTCGGCCTGCATTTACCTAACCTGCCTGTGTTTGATCCCCAGCCTGTTTTGCTGTGTCTCAACTAGGAATTCGTGGACGTACTAACCTGCTCCAGTCTACCCTTCTCTACAACATCAGGAGCCCACGCCTGGTCACCATCCCACCGGTGGCTTGTGCCTCTTGGTGCCAACCGTCCCTGTGTCACCTTCAGGGCAGTGGGCGCCGAGTCGCAAGGGTAACCGCTCTCGGCATCTTGGCCTCGGTGAGTACCTAGTTCATGACAATATGTCGACTGGGTCCACACGTTCCGTTAAGCCTCTTCAATTTTCACAATTTTCTTTACAGTGGGGAAAATAATGATTTGATCCCCTGCAGATTTTGTAATTTTGCCCACTTACAAAGAAATTAAGGGTCTATAATTTTTATCATAGGTCTAGTTTAAATGATAGCGAAAAAGAACCAACCAAAAATCCAGAAAAAAAACACATGATACAAATGTATTAAATTGAGTTGCAGTTCAGTGAGTAAAATAAGTATTTGATCCCCAAGTAAAACATGACTTAGTATTTGGTGGGGAAACCCTTGTTGGAAAGCACAGAGGTAAGACATTTTCTTGTAGTTGGTGACCAGGTTTGCACACATTTCAGGAGGGATTTTGGACTACTCTTCTTCTCTTCTTGGCTGCCACTTGGCAACTCAAAGTTTCAGCTCCCTCCATACATTTTCTATAGGATCACTCCATGGCCTTAATGTGCTTCTTCTTGAGCCACTCCTTTGTTGCCTTGGCAGTATGTGTTGGGTCATTGTCATGTTGGAAGATCTATCCATGACCCATCTTCAAGGTTCTGGCTGAGGGAAGGTTCTCATCCAAGATTTTACAATACATGGGCCCATCCATTGGCCCCTCAATGCGGCAAAGTCGGCTTATACCTTTAGCAGAGAAATAGCCCCAAAGCATCATGTTTCCACCTCTGTGCTTGCCTGAAGGCATGGTGTTATTAGGGTCATAGTCAGCATTTTTATTCCTCCAAACATGGTGAGTTGAGTTAATGCCAAACAGCTAAATTTTGGTCTCATCCGTCCACAGCACTTTTTTTTAATCCTTCTCTGAATCATTTTGATGTTCATCGGAATGACTGTACATGTGCCTTCTTGAGGAGGCAGACTTGCCGTGTTTGGAGGAAGAAAAATGCTGACTATGATCTTAAGAACACAATCCCTACAGTCAAGCACGGAGGTGGAAACATGATGCTTTGGGGCTGTTTCTCTGCTAAAGGTACAGGCTGACTTTGCCGCATTGAGGCCATGTATTGTAAAATCTTGGATGATAACCTTCTAAAGTCTCATCTACCCTATGTTGAAACTAATAGCATCTTCCCTGGCTACATATGTACACAAGTACATACTGTACGTCAATGACAGTAAAAGGGTTAACTGATAATAAATGGCTGTTTTTTTCTGTGTACAAAAAAACATTGAACCCAGACCCTTATGGGTCTAGTAAGTATTTTGGAGGTACCTAAGCTATTGTAAAAAAAAAGCCACCAGGGAAATGTAATTTAGAAGCAAGTTTAAATGTGTTTTTGTATTCTTTGTAAACATCACTTTTTGTATAGTACATCATACGGCAATAATGACAAAAGAAATGTGCTGTGCCCCCCCCCCCCCCCCCAGAATCCTTACCAGAACCTACAGATCTGGTATGATTTTAAGAGAGAAATAAAGAAAATATGCTTGCCCCCCTCCCCGAAGTACATACCAGACCCTTCAAGTCTGGCAGAAATTTTATAGGGTAACCTCATGCAAAAAAGTGTGGATTTCCTGGCTTGCCAGGAAAGGTGTTTGGGTGTTTGCTTTCCTCTTCTAAACCATACCAGACCACATGCCTCAACATAGGGAATACCACGCCAAGGAGGACCCCCCTGGAATAGCACCTTGCCCCTATGTTGATGAGGACGGGTGCATGTATCCCTAGCAATCAATGAAAGCAAAGAAGATCATTAGGCAGCAATTTGTATGCCACTTTAGGCTTTCTATAACCCCTTTTACCAGTATGTATTGAATGTTCTACTGCTTTTATTCTTTTAACCACTTGACTACTGGGCGCTTAAACCCCCTTAATAACCAGACCAATTTTCAGCTTTCGGTGCTCTCACACTTTGAATGACAATTACTCAGTCATACAACATTGTACCAATTTGAAATTTTTGTCTTTTTTTTCACACAAATAGAGCTTTCTTTTGGTGGTATTTAATCACCGCTGTTTTTTTTTTTTTTTTTTTTTTTTTTTTTTTGCACTATAAAAGAAAAAAGACTGAAAATTCTGTAAAAAAAATGCATTTTTCTTCGTTTGTGTTATAAAATTTAGCAAATTAGTAATTTTTCTTCATATATTTTGGCCAACATATGAGTCCACAAGCTATGGTGCCAATCTCTGAAAATTGATCACACCTGAAGTACTGACGGCCTCTCTCATTTCTTGAGACCCTAACAAGCCAGGAAAGTACAAATACCCCCCAAATGACCCCTTTTTGGAAAGTAGACATTCCAAGGTATTTAGTACAATTCTTTGCAAAATCAAGATTTTCTTTTCTTTTTTTTCACAAAATTGTTATATTAGCAGGTTATTTCTCACACACAGCATATACATAGCACATAGCACTGTAGCCGTTTTTCGGCTATGGGCCGGTTGTTAACTGGTTAAATCATTGTATAAGGCTGGATTCACACTAGTCCGGTGTGAATTGCAGCTCTGGTTTGCCTGCAAAGATAAAAATTATGAATTCAGTAGTTCCTCTCAATTGTAGCTTCGGATCAGCGGACCTGGGAGAGGGGAGAGGTGTAGGAGGAGGGGGAGAGCATTCCTGTTCAGAACAGGAATCAGATGCATTCCCATTAAAGATGGGAACCGCACTGCCTAGAAAATGCACGTGATTTTTGTGCATTGCGGATGCAACGCACATATGTGAACCATACCCATTGAAAATATGTTTTCAAATGTTCTGCGAATTGAATGCGGTGTAAGCCGCATCCTATTCGCAATAGTGTGAACCCAGCCTTAATCTTGAAATTAGGCAAAAGGGTATACAGTGTAAAGGTTGAGTAAAGGCTCAATTGAGTGGAACATCTTTAAAAAAAAATTATGTTTATATTAGACTTGATTACTTGCTAAAAAGAAGTTATACTGGTTGTGATATAACAAAATTGCTATTACAAATCTGAAACAGTATACATTTTTAGTTTAAAAGGTATACTGTAAAGGGTATGTATACCCAAAAGTATTACATATTTTGGCAGATTGTGCAATCTCTTATATCTGTTGGACTTTGGCAATGAGGTTACAGGTCTCCACATTTGCTATAGATATACAAAGGCTTCTATTGGTGGTTCTTCACTGGATTATACAGTATATTATGGAAAATGCAACAGGAGGAGTAAGAATATTCTGCTATATCTTGTGTGAGATACCAATACTGGCAGGAAGAAGGCCAGGAACTATGGCAGGGGGAATTTACCTGTGGAATACCAAAGAGATCAAAGGGAGCCCAAAGGGAAATCCACCAATATACCCAAATATCTGTTGTATACCCAAATATATAATCTTTGGGTGGGCTGACCTATTTACCAGAGATTCAAAACTTCTTATACAAAATGGACAACACATATCCCTTGGTGTTGTATCACAGTGTATAACAAAGTACTGTAAAATACTCCCTAGTAAGAAAGTAAAGTACATTACTCAATGCAACTAGCATACCAAGTATTCAAACCCCTTTACACTAATGGCTGACAAAAGGAAGCAGCCTAACACTTGCACTATATTACCAAAAGTATTGGGACCCCAGTCTTAGTCCGTAGGGTTTAATATTGAGTTGGCGAGTTGGCCCACCCTTTGCACCTATAACAGGTTCAACTCTTTTAGGAAGGCTGTCCACAAAGTTTAGGAGTGTGCCTATGGGAATTTCTGACCATTCTTCCAGAAGCACATTTGTGAGGTCAGGCACTGATGTAGAAGAGAAAGCCTGGCTTGCAGTCTCTGCTCTAATTCATCCCAAAGATGTTCTATCATGTTGAGGTCAGGACTCTGTGCAGGCCAGTCAAGTTTCTCCACCCCAAATTCGCTCATTCATGTCTTTATGGACCTTGTTTGTGCACCTCTGTAGTTCAGAATGCAGGCTTTGTGTATTCTGTCACACATAATTCCCTTTTCACAGGGCATATTGAATACATGCAGCAAAATTCCACAATGAATATGTGTGAGGGTCTTCACAAAGAAAGTTTATAGACTTCAATATAGTTCAGATTAGTGGGAGTAGGCTAGAAATAATTGAAATACAATGGGGAAATTGATATATTATTTAACATTTTGATAATAGATACGCTTTAAGGTGCACTGCTAGGTCATTCAAAAGTCCTGTCTTATTGCATTATGCCTCAGTTCCCAAAAAGTGTGCATTGAGTTATTCATTAGTGTGAAGAGACCCTAAATTATAAATGTGTCTTTTCTCTTAATTATAGATTATTTATGTTTTATTATAATATTGTAAACCAACTTGACGAGAAAAGCTACTATAGCCTGTTTATATTTAAGCTGACTATATAACATAACCCAAATGTTTGTGACAGAAAAATATATGCAATAAGGTCAGTAATTGTCAAAAACACTCTTTAACATGTTCTAGTTGTAAATGTTTGG
This sequence comes from Lithobates sylvaticus, assembly GCA_028564925.1. Classification (NCBI taxonomy): domain Eukaryota; kingdom Metazoa; phylum Chordata; class Amphibia; order Anura; family Ranidae; genus Lithobates; species Lithobates sylvaticus. The sequence continues at coordinate 98,501,384 of CM053036.1, forward strand.
GGCATGCACTGACACAGCATGCCTTCCCCTTACGTCTAAAGATTTTAAAGCAGGGAATATTAACAGCCTTTTCAGCCTCCAAAATGTACACACTTTTTTTTAACACACATAGGGTTTATTTACTAAAGGCAAGTACGCTATTCACTTTACAAGGGAATCTTACCTTTTTCGCTTAGTGAATGAGGTAAAACTCAGCTCTGCTGACTTCCATAATCAAATCATGTGCAAGCTAAATACAATTTTCTTTCTTTTTTCCTTGCTCGGGCATTTTTGCAAAAATTTTTTTACTAAGCTAAGGGAACATGTCCTTGCACAGTGAACAGCCTATTTGCCTTTATCAAATCTACCCCAATAACATAGTTAAATTGCCAATATTGGCATTCTCATTCAGACTCCATGCTCATTTAAAGTGTGGGATTGGAAAAAATATAACATACTTGCTCACCTAGATGGCTGCAGCATCGATCCAATCCTGATGCTCTCCCTGCCAGCTCTAATGCCCCGTACACACGGTTGGATTTTCCGACGGAGAATGTCCTATCGGACAATGTTGTCGGAAATTCTGACCGTGTGTAGGCTCCATCGGACTTTTTCCGTCGGATTTTCCCGACGGACAAAGTTTTATCTCCTGCTCTCAAATTTTCCGACAACAAAGTCCTATCGGACTTTTTCTGATTGTGTGTAGCGAATTCCGACGGACAAAGTGCCACGCATGCTCAGATCACATTACAAGACCAAAGCTATTGACTACTAGCCTCTACGTAGTCCCGTTGTAGGCAACAAATGTCACCACGTTCAGAATGATCGGATTTTCCGACAACTTTGTCCGATCGTGTGTATGCAACACCAGTGTCGGACAAAATCCGTCAGAAAAAATCAGATGGATTTTGTGGTCGGAATTTCTGACCGTGTGTACGGGGCATAAGACTGAGAACTGATCGATCACATGATCAATGATTGTTCACTTCTCAGTCTTTACTGAGCAGAAGGTGGTGACTGTAGGTAAGATTGAGCTTATAATCAGCATACTCCACGGTGGTCTTTATTCAGTGTGCCTGTGATCCATGAATATAACCACACCTTTTGTGAAAATGGAAATCTATATTGCCTTCAGCTAATCAAGAAGTGCTCATTGAAACACATCTTCAATTTTGCATACATTGTCATGGTGATGACAGGAAGAGCAAAGAACTGAGACTTTAAGCTGTGCCTGCTAACTATAACTGAAACATCAGAGATCTGTGAAGATTGATTAGTGACTCTTTAAATGGCAAAAGGGGACAGAAGAAGTGACATTCAATGTCCAGGAATGAGTAGATGATGAATATTTAATCAGTAAATCTATGGACATTTTGGAGAGCAATATGACTCTAAACTCTAGATTCCTAAGATATCATAATTATGTATCATGTATATAAAAACTATATAATAAAATAATAATATGATAATAAAATAAAATAATTACACTAAAATAATTTGGTGTAATCATTTACATTTTTTTCCAAATAAAGTTCACAGGCTAGAATCACTTTTTATGTAAGTGCAAAATTAAAATTTACTGTTCTTTTCCATTAGTGTCACATTTACATTTACCTTTTTGCCATTGTTTCACAATCTTAAAGGAGAAGTAGGGTCAAACTCTTTTGGTCCTACTTCTGCTGGAGGTCACAAGAGTGCACTTCGTTAAGCATGCCTGTGACCCGTATTGCGCAAACAGCAGGTCACAGCAGGTCCTGTGACCTGCTGTTGGCTGATGTCACTCAGCTGGTCCAAACTCTGGAGAGACACTGACTTTAATGTTGGGATCCTCCCAGATGCCTGAGGGGCAACTGGCTCAGGCTCTCAGTGATCCACTGAGAACCTGAGTCAGCTGCTCTTGCCCCCTCCATAGCCTAGCAGTCCGTGACCACTGGAGGGGCAGAGCCAGTGATTGACAGTCACCGGCTCTCTGCTCACTGAAGACTGAGAATTGAGTAATCTTTAATCGCTCAGTTCTCACATGTAAAGGGGGCGGGGGACTAATGCTGCATCCGCCTAGGTGAGTATAAATATTTGGGTTTTTTAAACCCTAAATTTTTAAGTCTAGAAGTATGCTTTATTAACTCTACACAGTTTCAACTTTTACAGTTTCTAGGGGTTATGTTGAGAGCATGTTTACATATCGATAATACTTTTTGATAATTCTTTTGCAAAATTAAGGTTTGTTAGACATTTGTAAGAGTATTTTTGGACACACAAAGTCATAGTTATCCTAATTATATTTGGTAGGAACTCATGTTTTGCAAACAATTTTAGGGTATATGTCATGTATTATTAGCACATTTGAAAAACGTGAAAAGTGACCTGACATGTGGTAAAAAATGTGAGTTGGGCCATGTCAGCAAGGTTGTTATATCTGTACTCCAGAAAGGAAACCTCTCATTAGCGATACATGAAGAATGCGATCACTGACATTTTCTTCTGGAAATAAACATAGACAAAATTTTGTACAGTAGAACTATTTACAACAAATAGAAGAACAAGGAGCTGTACATCAGATGACAGGACCCCCAGAGACCATCAATTTCAATATGACAGAGTCCGTGTAGGATTATTTTCTTAGATAAAAATAAATTGGTTAAATTCTGTGATGAAACTATGCCAAGTTCTTCAGGATGTTTAGCACTATTTCCCTGATAAGCCTGAAACTTCTGCACAGTACTGTAGCACTGTACATGAATAAAAAATGTCCCTGACCAATTCTTAGGTGCGCATATGTTTAAAACAAAAAGCTAGAACAAATGGAATTAAAAAGCTGTGGCTGATGTTTGCAAAACTGTTGCTGTCATTGAGAATTGTAGGCATACGAGTCACAGATTGAAAAGCTTTGTAAATCATTTATTACATAAAAGGCAGCTGCAGTTGTGCTAGATAGGGACATGACTCCATTGGTACCTTGCTTGGTAACCCCTCTCAAAATGCCATAATCCCACAAAATGTATGCAAAGTTAAGTATATAAATCTTTACTAGCCATGTATAATATAACCACATACTGTAGTACTTTTAAAATCGTGATTCTGCTTTTTTTTTTTTTACAATTGTCACAACCCTGAGTTTTGTGTTGCACTGTAATAGGTATTAGTATCACAGTAAATATTTAATGTCCTTTTCCCTAATATTTAAAATTAATTTGGGTGGTATTTTGGATGAAATAACCAACTCGAGGTATATTTTTGTTACTAGATTATTTTTAATTATTAAAAATGTTTATGCTAGTGCACACCTTTATCTTAATAGATTTGAGGTAAATTACAGTTATTGCTATACAACCTTAAAGTTATTTTTTCCCCCTATTCTCTCTCAATCCTTGGAATGCTGGACAGTACCAGCCAAAAGGCACTGTTTGACTTCTGTTATGTAGGAGTCAACAACATCTGGTGAGTGCAGTGTGTATATTTAAAAGCATGATTGGTTATAATGCATGGTTGTCGTTTGAATTGCCTTTCTGCACAGAGCACTTTATTCATGTGGACCAAACTGTGGATTTATTGACATACAAAAATGTATTATTTTATGGTTTATATAAATGCTGTCCTTATCCCTAAATAGGTGATTTCAGTTATATTAGTGGACAGTATATGTCTGATTGGCAGAAGCGTCTCTATTATTGTGTTGTATTTTATAATTGTTCAAGCACAAAGGTTTTGGTTGAGTGCATGTGTTAAATACATATATAATTGGATGAAAGCCTTGAGCACATTAGGAGTTTCTACTCTGATGAGCTCATCTTTTACCTGTGTGAAGAGAGCATTTGTGCATGTGCATGTGACATTGGTTAATTAAATCTTTGTAATGGCGGTGGTCTCCATTGGACTTGAGTGGTAGAGGCATACGCGTCTCAGGAACAAAAGTCCATCAATCCTCTCTGCAGAGCATTGATTTCCTCCTGTTGCCCTTTTACCACACTTTCTAGTTCAGAAAAGGTTTCTTTGTAGGTAACACCTAAACTCTTTCAGCTCTGCAATTTGCTGCCTTAAAGGAGTCACAGCAGTTGCTATAGTGGCACCAGGTCATTCTATCACAGTCAGGGGTCAGGCTCATAGACCAGTGGCTGTAACAGTAGAGAGGTTCCCACCCACCAGCAGGATAAGTACACAAGGTGGTCACCTTGGTGGATGACACAGGCTCACCCAAGACATGGGGTCTAAGCAATAACCAGTATTCACCAGAGCTCCTGATGTTGAAGATGGGTTTTTCTGCGTGTTAGTACCAGGTCACAGTCCTTAGAATCACCCCACCATGAGGTGAGCAAGCCGGGGTCCAGTAGCAGGTATGGCAGGTAGGGACCATGCAGAAGCATAGTCAGTAAACAAGCTAAAGGTCTGTAACAAGTGGTTGCAGGTTGGGATCAAATGGAAGAGTAGTTGAGAAATATGCCAAAGTTTGATAAAAAATGGTTGCTGGTTTGGATCAAGTGAAAGCATGATCACCGAACAGGCCAAAGTGCAGAAATTAGTGATAGTAAACATAAGAACAGCAGCAGGAGTAAAAGTAGCAAGATATCGTCTGGTGAGAGCACAATAATCTGGCAAATAGGAAGCGCAGAGACATGGCTTAAATCAGGAAGGTTTATCAGAAACAAGGCATAAGGCAATGTTGTCCAATGGGTTAGACAGGGAGCTGTCATTCAACATAAAATAAAAAATGTGGATGGTGTAGAGAATGGTTAGCTCCTTTTCAGGTTTTTATTGCTGGGATTTTATTGTCTTATTGACATTAGTCCATGTGCTTCTCAGATAAAACCTATGCAATGTACTGTTCCCTAATTTGCACGGTTTTAGATTCTCCTGAAAATATTGAATATAATGTTTATATTTATTTGCACATCAATAACATTGATCATTTTTACATTACTCTGGTATGCTTGGAAAGTGCAATTCACATCATTCACTTATTGTAGGTCAAACATGTTTTGGTTGATTAGGGAGTGGAATGGTAGATTGGAATTCTTACAGTGGTTGATATGGATGAGCATTTCATTCTATTTCTAAAACATTTTTTTAAAGGTTCTTTAAGATACAACTGCGGTATATCTTCTTCTGACTATAGTTATCATAAGGGACCTTTTAGAATATAAAATGTATAAAAGAGGTCTATAAAATGGTAGACAGTTGCTATATCATATGAGGAACTGCACATAGCACCAAGTACATAAAATGTAACCTTTCCTGACTTACAAAATACTTTCACTACTGTCTAGTGCAATTTCCATTGGAGATGTGTGACATGCATGTGCTCAACCTTAATGGGATACTTAAAATTTGATGGCCTAGCCCAGCAGCTTTTTCTCATCTCCTTAGCATAAAACAAATCTGCCAGGTTTGGAAAGGGGGTAATTCCCAAGAGTAAATGGTCTGTGTCAAACGTAAGAAATATGATTAACTGGCACCCAATGCTCGATTTTAGCTGCAAGCAGTAAATAAAAATATTAATTGCCTTATGGAACATAATATCCTTCTTCCACGGTAAAAGTCTTATCTTGGAAATGTGTTCTAAAGCAGGTGGTCAGGAGAAGTGGGAGACATTGATTTATATGCAGATAAAATGTGATCTTGTTTTTTTTTTTTTTTAACCTAGAGCTTTTGTTAGGACATCAAAATCCTTAGTATAACAGCAAGTGACATAAATGACATAAGTGACTGACATTTATAAACATTTATAAAAGGTGATTTATAAAAGAGTTACAATTTATAATAAATATTTATAAAAGTGTTACGAATCTGATTTTTTTTAATTAGAATTTTGTTTCCTCTAGGGAGAGCCTTCTTTTACTACCTAAAACAGCTCTAACACAATTAAATCAAACTTAACTCTGTAGACAACTCTGTAGGCAAAGTCCTGGACATACAGTACAGTAATAAAATAGTAGAATACAGCTGAAATAAGTTATACAGCTATTCAAATAACAAGGGATCAAAATGATAAATGGAAATTAAGTAGACAAATGTGCCTACAGTTTCCTTTGACAAATGATCCCTGAGGTACCAAAGACACAACTTCCAACACTAGCACAACTACTCCTAATTTACTACAAGTAAAGATGGGGGATTTCGGGACTTTGAATGAGGTGGGTGAGAGTGGCTAATCCAAAATAGGGATGGAGGTGCGTGGAGTGTCTATTAGGTAGTCTGTGACCATGTATATTTATACTATATATACAGGGAAAGGCTTGTCATTGTCTGTTTGCCTCTGATTGTAGGGTTCTTTGACACATTTTGTTCAAAGTCTATGCATGACAATCCACGTTCAGAGATGGAGCCTGTTCAGTCTACTGTGATCCAGATCTGTGGGGCTGTGTTTTGTTGTCATTACCCAGGAGTTGGGATGCCAGTGAGAGCATCCCCCCTTTCCCTCCATCCTCATCAGCATCTGCTGTTGCGGGCAACTGGGCGGGCTGGTCTCTCCAGGCCACACCTCTACACGCATGATGTCATTTGGTGTCCCCACTCTGGTGTTTGCGTTTTTCCATCAGCGTCAAAACACGGATAGGAATATGCCTAGCTCAATGAGCGGAAGCCACCCCTCTGGCAGGTATGCTCCCTTTCCCTAATTGTTGCACCTGTGTGACGCTGGGAGGAGCCCACTGATCACTCTGTGCACATATAGCGTTCCCATTCACTGTGAGCCTTTCCACCAGGCAGCACGTCCTGTCTTCCACTGCACTTCCATGGACCACATACAAATATATTTTTTACCACTACATCAGATAATTATTTGCTTACTTTTTTGACACCTATGACCCTTTAGCATTAAGTTGTAATTTTTTACACTTTTTTTTTCTTTTTTCCCCATTTCCTTTCATGATGTTTTTTTTAACCCACATCTTTACTCAGGCTATAGTTCCTCTAGCCCATTCATTATATCACATGCATATCCTTTATTTGGATTGTGGTGTTGGGTTTATATTATATTACATTCCATTAGTGGTACACTAGAATACATATTTACAATGTGGCTATTGTAATTAATTTCTAGAATTTGAACCCACACCTACCACCATTTTGCTATGTTTTTCTCATCTTTGTTGGGATCATGGTATGCGTGCAGTCTTTTCAATGCCGGGTTTCGACATCATTTCCCAGGAATGATACTTTTGGCAGCCCTCCCTGTCTGGATGCATCCATAGGGATGAGTTTACATCTCTCTCCTTATATGTATATACTTCTCCCACATATGGTTTCAACCATAGAACATATTGACATATTCATGTTTTGTTGTAGACCTGAGTGCACCTGCCCCTGAAGAGTGTAAGTGTATATAAACGAAATGCGTTGAGTCTACTGGATGCACCTACTGTGTAGATGATTTGATTCTAATATGCTGTATGTACTAGATTTCTGTGATCTTACTTTGTTTCCACATGGAAGGTTTTACCATTTACCATACTATGAGCCTGCCATGCCGCATTACTGTTTTCACCACACATTGTTTTTAAACATGTGATTGCATATTTACTTTTCAAAACCAACTTATCATTTAGCCACTCGCACCCGCTGTCAGATACCATGAATCGGGCCGAGTTAGAAGTGCAGTTAAAATCACACTTGTTTAATAATAATAATAATAATAGTAAAAGGTAAACAGAGCAACATAGTCAAATCATAGTCAGAGTTCGGTAACCAGCGTACTTCAGGACAGGCCAGGAAATTAGTAAACCAGAGAATCAGCATAGTGGAATAGCAAGCAGAATCAGGAACCAGAAGGGATGTCAGACAAGCGTGTCTTCAACAGGTACACAGGAGAGAGTCTCTGGATGTGTTGACCAAGGCAAAGGCAGAGATTATCTGAACTGAACAGCTTACAGTAACAGTAACCAGCACGACTGACAACTAGGATATCATCAACAGGTGAGTCACTGTGGAAATATTTAGCGCTGGCAATTAACCAACAGCTGAGCGGCCTGCCCTGAGAAGGAAGGGCTGAGCCCATCCCTAACAGTACCCCCTCCTCAACGACCTCCTCCCCCTCAGAGGACTACCAGGTTAGAGGGTAAAACATCTATGGAAAGCATGGAGGAGGACAGGGGCATGTACATCTGAGGATGAGACCCAAGAGCGTTCCTCCAGGCCGTACCCTTTCCAATGCACCAGGTACTGTATGCGCCCACGAAACCTACGGGAGTCAACAATGGACTGTACTCAGAGCCGATCGGCCCTATAGGCACACTATGCAAGCTGCTTAGGGCCCCGCCGCTGTGGGGGGCCCCCAAGACCCAGCATCCCCCCTGTACCTCTGGCTGGCCGTTTAGAGTGCAGTGAGGAGAGGTGGGAGGAGGTGGAAGGCGGCAATCGACAGCTCTATGGTGCCTGAGTGGGCAGCGGGATCTCCCTGGGGTTTGTAGTACTCTCAGTGTATACAGTGGAGAGGAGAAGGGAGGGGCCTCTGACCCAGGCAGGAATCAGTTTCACTTTCACTCTGCTTGAACACTGTTGCTGATGCCCGGGTCAGAGGCCCCTCCCCTCTCCACTGTATACATTCGGAGATAGAACTACTAGCCCCAGGGAGATCCCCCTGCCTGTGGACACCATATAGCTGCCGATCGCCGCCTCCCACCTCCACCAGCCAGGTACAGGGGAACCTCTGCAAGGGGGGGAGTCAGCTGTTTGTGGGCCCAAATGTAAGAGGGGGGCTTTCTGGGGACACTAATGTAAGGAAGGGGGTCTCTGGGGACACCAATGTAAGAGGGGGCTCTCTGGGGACACTAATGTAAGGACGGGGCCCTCTGGGGACACTGATGTAAGGACGGGGCCCTCTGGGGACACTGATGTAGGGACGGGGCCCTCTGGGGACACTGATGTAAGAGGGGGCCCTCTGGGGACACTGATGTAAGAGGGGGCCCCCTGGGGACACTGATGTAAGAGGGGGCTCCCTGGGGGCACTAATGTCAGAGGGGGGGGCTCTCTGGGGACCCTGGTGTAAGTGGGGGCTCTCTGAGGACCCTGATGTAAGGGGAGGCTCTCTGGGGACCCTGATGTAGGGGGATACCCTCTGGGGACCCTGATGTAAGTAGGGAGGCATACTGGGGACCCTGATGTAAGGAGGGGCTCTCTGAGGACACTGATGTAAGGGGGGCTCTCTGGGGACCCTGATGTAAGGAGGGGCTTTCTGGGGACCCTGATGTAAGGGGAGGCTCTCTGGGGACTCTGATGTAAGGGGAGGCTCTCTGGGAAACCTAGAGTAGGGGGAGGCTCTCTGGGGATCCTGATGTAGGGGGAGACTCTCTGAAGGCACTGATTTAAGGGGGGCTCTCTGGGACCCTGATGTAAGGGGAGGCTCTCTGGGGATCCTGATGTAAGGGGAGGCTCTCTGGGGACCCTAATGTAGGGGGAGGCTCTCTGGGGACCCTGATGTAAGGGGGGCTCTCTGGGGACCCTAATGTAGGGGGAGGCTCTCTGGGGACCCTTATGTAAGGGGGGGCTCTCTGGGGACCCTGATGTAAGGGGGGGCTCTCTGGGGACCCTGATGTAAGGGGAGGCTCTCTGGGGACCCTAATGTAGGGGGAGGCTCTCTGGGGACCCTAATGTAGGGGAGGCTCTCTAGGGACCCTGATGTAAGGGGGGCTCTCTGGGGACCCTAATGTAGGGGGAGGCTCTCTGGGGACCCTGATGTAAGGGGGGGCTCTCTGGGGACCCTGATGTAGGGGGATACCCTCTGGGGACCCTGATGGGGGACCCTGATGTATGGGGGGGCTCTGTGAGGACACTGTTGTAAGGGGGGCTCTCTGGGGACCCTGATGTAAGGAGGGGCTTTCTGGGGACCCTGATGTAAGGGGAGGCTCTCTGGGGACTCTGATGTAAGGGGAGGCTCTCTGGGAAACCTAGAGTAGGGGGAGGCTCTCTGGGGATCCTGATGTAGGGGGAGGAAGGGGGGGGCTCTCTGGGGACCCTGATGTATGGGGACCCTAATGTAGGGGGAGGCTCTCTGGGGACCCTAATGTAGGGGAGGCTCTCTAGGGACCCTGATGTAAGGGGGGCTCTCTGGGGACCCTAATGTAGGGGGAGGCTCTCTGGGGACCCTGATGTAAGGGGGGGGCTCTCTGGGGACCCTAATGTAGGGGGAGGCTCTCTAGGGACCCTGATGTAAGGGGAGGCTCTCTGGGGACCCAAATGTAGGGGGAGGCTCTCTGGGGACCTTGATGTAGGGGGAGACTCTCTGAGGACACTGATTTAAGGGGGGCTGTCTGGGGACCCTTGTGTAAGGGGGGCTCTCTGGGGACCTTGGTGTAAGGAGGGACTCTCTGAGTACCCTGATGTAAGGCGGGCTCTCTGAGGACCCTGATGTAAGGGGGGCTCTCTGAGGACCCTGATGTAAGGGGGGCTCTCTGAGGACCTCATTCTGTTCTATATTGTTGTACTTATTCTTTGACTGTTTTGTTTAAAGGAGGGAGGATTGTTTTGGGAGCACTGAAGTGTCAGGTGTGACTGTGTGGCAATGGCAAATGGTTTACATAGCTCACGGCATCACGGGTCAAGTAGAGGGCCCCTTAGCAAAATTTTGCTTAGGGCCTCAGGGAGGTCAGGATTGGCACTGACTGTACTTCATACTCCATATGGCTCTCAAACTGTACTGGGTGAGGACATGGCACCATGGTGGTAAAGCGGTTGCAGACCAAAGGTTTTAATAAGGAGGCATGGAATACATTTGAGATACGCATATTGGAAGGAAGGTCTAAAGCAGGGGTCTCCAAACTTTTTAGCCCGAGGGCCACATTGTAGATTTTACAAGTATTCGCGGGCCGAAAAAATTATTTATTTATAAATAAATTAATACAATTTAAATCTCATCATAGCCTTTCCGCATGTCTGTGTACCCCTCAGAGCTTTTCAGCATGTCTGTGTCCCTGTTAGAGTCTCTCCTTGCACATTGTGTCCCCCATCAGAGCCTTTCAACGTGTCTGTGTCCCCACCAGACCATTCCGCACCTCTGTGACCCCCATCAGAGTCTCCCCAATACCAGTGTCCCCCATATCTGTGTCCTCCATCCATCAGAGTCTCCTCATCATCAGTGTCCCCATTAACATTGTCCCCAGTATCAGTCTCCCCAGTATCAGTCTCCCCAGTATCAGTCTCCCCAGAAGAGTTTCCAAATCCTCAGTGTCCCCATCATCGGTGTCCCCAGCAGTCTCCCCATCATCGGTGTCCCCAGCAGTCTCCCCATCATCGGTGTCCCCAGCAGTCTCCCCATCATCGGTCTCCCCATCATCGGTGTCCCCAGCATCAGTCCATCATCAGTGTCCCCAGCAGTCTCCTCATCATCAGTCCATCATCAGTGTCCCCACCATCTGTGTCCCCAGCAGTCTCCCCATCATCGGTGTCCCCAGCAGTCTCCCCATCATCGGTGTCCCCAGCAGTCTCCCCATCATCAGTGTCCCCAGCAGTCTCCCCACCATCAGTGTCCCCAGCAGTCTCCCCATCATCAGTGTCCCCAGCAGTCTCCCCACCATCAGTGTCCCCAGCAGTCTCCCCATCATCAGTCCATCATCAGTGTCCCCAGCAGTCTCCTCATCATCAGTCCATCATCAGTGTCCCCAGCAGTCTCCCCATCATCGGTGTCCCCAGCAGTCTCTCCATCATCTGTGTCCCCAGCAGTCTCCCCATCATCAGTGTCCCCAGCAGTCTCCCCATCATCAGTGTCCCCAGCAGTCTCCCCATCATCAGTGTCCCCACCATCAGTCCCTCATGAGTGTCCCCACCATCTGTGTCCCCAGCAGTCTCCTCATCCGTGTCCCCAGCAGTCTCCTCATCCGTGTCCCCAGCAGCAGTCTCCTCATCCGTGTCCCCAGCATCAGTCTCCTCCTCATCCGTGTCCCCAGCAGCAGTCTCCTCATCCGTGTCCCCAGCATCAGTCTCCTCCTCATCCGTGTCCCCAGCATCAGTCTCCTCCTCATCCGTGTCCCCAGCATCAGTCTCCTCCTCATCCGTGTCCCCAGCATCAGTCTCCTCCTCATCCGTGTCCCCAGCATCAGTCTCCTCCTCATCCGTGTCCCCAGCATCAGTCTCCTCCTCATCCGTGTCCCCAGCATCAGTCTCCTCCTCATCCGTGTCCCCAGCATCAGTCTCCTCCTCATCCCTGTCCCCATCAGTCTCCCCAGCATCAGTCTCCTCCTCATCCCTGTCCCCAGCATCAGTCTCCTCCTCATCCCTGTCCCCAGCATCAGTCTCCTCCTCATCCCTGTCCCCAGCATCAGTCTCCTCCTCATCCCTGTCCCCAGCATCAGTCTCCTCCTCATCAGTGTCCCCATCAGTCTCCTCCTCATCAGTGTCCCCATCAGTCTCCTCCTCATCAGTGTCCCCAGCATCAGTCTCCTCCTCATCCCTGTCTCCTCCTCATCCCTGTCCCCAGCATCAGTCTCCTCCTCATCCCTGTCCCCAGCATCAGTCTCTTCCTCATCCCTGTCCCCAGCATCAGTCTCCTCCTCATCCCTGTCCCCAGCATCAGTCTCCTCCTCATCAGTGTCCCCAGCATCAGTCTCCTCCTCATCCCTGTCCCCAGCATCAGTCTCCTCCTCATCCCTGTCCCCAGCATCAGTCTCTTCCTCATCCCTGTCTCCTCCTCATCCCTGTCCCCAGCATCAGTCTCCTCCTCATCCCTGTCCCCAGCATCAGTCTCCTCCTCATCAGTGTCCCCAGCATCAGTCTCCTCCTCATCAGTGTCCCCAGCATCAGTCTCCTCCTCATCCCTGTCCCCAGCATCAGTCTCTTCCTCATCCCTGTCCCCAGCATCAGTCTCTTCCTCATCCCTGTCCCCAGCATCAGTCTCCTCCTCATCCCTGTCCCCAGCATCAGTCTCCTCCTCATCCCTGTCCCCAGCATCAGTCTCCTCCTCATCAGTGTCCCCAGCATCAGTCTCCTCCTCATCAGTGTCCCCAGCATCAGTCTCCTCCTCATCAGTGTCCCCAGCATCACGTACATTTGCTATTTGCCTCTTGCCTTGAGCAGCTCTCCTGCACCTCCTGACTCCCGCCCAGCTGCTACACACGTGAAAGGATCTCTCATACAAACAGCGGGCGGGACGCCGGGAGGTGCCGTGCTGAAGACGTCATTGGTTGCTATGACAGGCAGTCCCAGCAGCCAATCCTCAGCAAAGCGTGGCAGCATAGGAGGGTGTGGGGGAGCGGCTTTGTTTGCGGGACCTGTCAGTCATACTTCCGATCTGCTGCTTTTAATGGCAGCAGAACGGCAATGCTATGAGTCTGAGTGAGCCGCGGGCCAGGGAAAAGGCACAAGCGGGCCGGATGTGGCCCGCGGGCCGGTGTTTGGAGACCCCTGGTCTAAAGCATAAGCTACTGGGTTAATCCTGCAGAGAATACGGAAAGGCCCAATAAACCGGGGAGCCAACTTCAGTGAGGGAATATTAAGTCAGAGGTTTGCGAGATGATAGCCAAACCCTGTCCCCAACCTGGTAGGAAGGCGCAGGCAGGCGTCTGCAGTCAGCATGGAGTCCATACCTATTATTGGCATGTCGCAAGGCCTCCTGGACTTGTACCCAAATGGCACGAAGACCACAGAGATGTTCCCCTAACACAGGAATGCTCTGCAGAACAAATGAGTCAGGCAGCATGGATGGTTGGAAACCATAGTTCGCCATAAATGGGGCAAACTGCTCCAAGGACTGGTTGGCTCGTTCTGCTGCCTGATTAGACTGCGGGTGATACGCAGAGGAGAAAGAAAGCTGAATTCCTAACTGTGCACAAATGGCTCCCCAGAAGCAGGACACAAACTGACTACCCCTGTCCGAGACAATCACCTTGGGTAGCCCATGTAAGCGAGAGATCTCCCGAGCAAAAATGGAAGCCAGTTCCTTAGATGTGGGCAACTTCTTAAGTGGAAAACAATGAGACATCTTTGAGAACCGATCAACCACCATAAGGATAACTGTGTTGCCCTGAGTGTTGGGTAACTCCACAATGAAATCCATGGACAGGTGGGTCCAGGGCCTCACTCCATTGGGTATGGGTTGTAGGAGGCCCACTGGAAGATGTTGTGAAGTCTTACTCTGAGCACACACGGAACAGGCAGCTACGAAGGCGTTTACATCAGCGCGTAGACTAGGCCACTACAATTTTTGGGAAATGGCCCAAAAGTGTTGATTCTTCCCAGGGTGGCCAGCAGCCTTGGGAGAATGGTAAGTCTGGAGCACGGCAGTATGCGGCAATGGATGCAAACCCACAGGTCGGGGCCACCGTAGGACTGCTGAAGGTTTCTCTGTGTCCATCGAAAAACCAGCAGTGGAAATTACATTTTGAATTTAACCTGTTCACGACGGAACTCGCACTTTTCCAATTTCCAATAGAGATTGTTCTCTCTTATTTTCTGAAGCACACGACAGACATCTATGTGGTGGCTCTCCAGGGACTTGGAAATATGAGGATATCATCGAGATAAACCACCACACATAACTGCAACAAACCTCAGAGGACATTGTTAATGTTAATGAATTCCTGAAAAACTGCCGGGCGTAACAAAGGCCAAAAGGCATTACGAGGTTCATAATGGACTGTTCCGGTATTAAACGTAGTTTTCCACTCGTTGCCCTACTTAATCCTCACAAGATTGTATGCCCCTCTCAAATTAAGCTTTGTGAAAACCGTTGTTCCCTTGAGGCGGTCAAATAACTCCATAATCAACGGAATCGCATAGGCATTCTTATTCCTGAAACAATTGAGACCCCTATAATCAATACAATGTCTCAGTTTACCACTCTTCTTCTTCTTCACGAAGAAGAAACCAGCACCAGCAGGGGATGAGGATTTGCAGATGAAAGCTCGAGAAAGTGCGTCTGCAAAATACTCCTCCATGGCCTTATCTTCCAAGACCGAGAAAGGGTAAACCCGGCCACGAGGGGGTATGGCACCAGGTTGAAGGTCACTTGCGCAATCATACGGCCGGTGTGGAGGCAAACTACCGGCTTTACCTTTGTCAAAAACATCGCTAAAATCGTGGTAGAGGTACAAGGACCTTGGCTACCTTCTGGAAGCATGTCTTACTGCACTGTGGCGACCAGGAGAGAACCTCAGCATGGAGCCAATCAAAAGAGGGGTTGTGCCTCTGTAACCAAGGATAACCAATAACCAATGGAAACATAGGTGAGGAAATAACTTGGAATTGGATTATCTCATGGTGAAGAGTGGCCTTGCGGTTCGCGGCAAACTTTGCTCGTTCGCGATTCGCCCAACCGGCTGACTTATGGCGCTGTTCGCGGTGGCCATATTAGTTTACATTGTGAAGAACTTTGACCCATGACACTTCCATCATGGGGTACAGGACAGCCAATTGAGACATTTCAGCACATGGACATACCCCCTACCTTATAAATAGACCTGATCTGGCGGCCATTTTACATTCTGTCTTTTGTCAGTGTAGGGAAAGGACGCTTTGTGGAGCAGAGACAGTCAGTCTGTAATCACTAGCTATTACTATTAGGTCCAAAAAATTCCTTTTAAGGACTGGTGTAGGTGTACAGTATATAGGGTTGTAATACACTTATAATATACTTTCTTTCAAATATAGAAATCATATTATAGTGCACTGCAGTGCTGACCGATTCTGCAGCTGTCTTTTCTCAGTGTAGGGACAGTTTGCTGTTTGGAGCAGTGACAGTCTGTAATTCACTAGCTAGCTACTATTAGGTCCACAAAAGTCCTTTTAAGGACTGGTATAGGTGTACAGTATATAGGGTTGTAATACACTTATAATATACTTTCTTTCAAATATAGAAAGCATAGTATAGTGCACTGCAGTGCTGACCGATTCTGCAGCTGTCTTTTCTCAGTGTAGGGACAGAGTTTGCTGTTTGGAGCAGGGATGGTAATTCACTAGCTAGCTACTATTAGGTCCACAAAAGTCCTTTTAAGGACTGGTATAGGTGTACTATTTGGTGTGCAGTATATAGGGGTGTAATACACGTATAAAATACTTTCAAATATAGAAAGCATAGTATAGTGCATTTCTACAGTGCAGCATTGTGACTGCTGAGTGGTTCTGCAGTGATACTACAAAGAGTGACAAACGCAATTAGAAAAAAGTTTTATAACTGGTGTGATAGACCAGTGGCCCCCCAAAACGACAGATTGAAGCGGGGTGTTATATACCTTCTTCCACATATACTGCACTTCTCTAGAGACTTTTATCACTGGGTCATTTAAAAAATGACAGGTAGAGGAAGAGGCAGGCCCTTTCGCAGGGGTGGTAGGGGTAGGACAGGCAGCAGGTAGCAGGCCTGTTGAGCCAAAGTGGGAAGTTGCAGAAGGTGCGTTCAATTACGTCAAAGGACGCACCAGACTTGGTTGAGTGGCTCACTCAGCCTTACTCTTCTGCACCCTCCTCATCCTCTCGATCTGCACCCTCTTCACTCTCTGCTGTGAGTGAAGACACTACCACCAACACCACCACCACCATATACCCTCCGCTTGAGTCACAGGAATTATTTTCCGATCCATCACAAGACATTTCCAATGCACAGCCATTCTTGGCATTGGATAAGGAAGAGGAGGTAGCAACAACCGCCACTCAGCAGTCTGACGTACAGTACAGTACCCAGATCAGCCCAAGGAGGTTGGTCCCCACTGTTGCTGCCTACTCCGAGATCTCTAATTATAGCGGTGGGGAAGGTGACGTCGATGATGACGTGTCTAGGGATGTCATGTGGGTGCCCACAAGAGAGGAAGAGGAGGGGAGTTCAGAGGGAGAGATGGACCAGCAGATAGGGAGGAGAAGCAGGCGGAACTTACATTGCACAGGAGGGACAAACCAGACTGGTAATGTATCAGGAGCGAGGCATCAACCATGTACGGTCACATCTGGCGCTCCCAGGACTCCGGCACATGGCTCCGCAGTGTGGGCTTTTTTTAACGTGTCCGCTGGTGACAATAGTGTTGCCATCTGCAGCCTTTGCAGTCAACGCATAAGTCACGGTAAGCCCAACACTCACCTAGGGACGACCGCCTTAAGAAGGCACATGAGCTGCCATCACCGAGCCCAGTGGGAGCAACGCCATCAGAACCCACAAAGCCACACTCCAGGCTCTCACCGTCCAGCCTCTTTTACTTCTCCTTCTCCTCTCCTCAGAATTGTCCTCCACCTTCCACCTTCCATCATGCCGAAGGCAGGCTTCCGTGGGACAAATGTTTGAGCGTAAAAAAAAAAATGATGACGCCGGATAACCCTCTTGCCCAACGGTTGACTGCTGGCTTGTCAGAACTGATAGCCGGCCAACTACTGCCATATAAACTGGTGGACTCGGAGGCCCTTGGAAAAGTTGTGGCCATTGGAACACCACAATGGAAGGTCCCAGGAAGGAAGTATTTCTCACAGAAGGGCATCCCAGAGCTATATGGCCATGTTCAGCAGCAAGTGAATGTATCTCTGGCACACAGTGTCGGTGCCAAGATACATCTGACCACAGACACGTGGTCTAGCAAACACGGGCAGGGAAGGTATATAACTTTTACTGCCCACTGGGTGAACCTTCTGACGGCCATCAAGCATGTAACCCGTGGCACCCATGTAGATTTGGTTTTACCGCCACGGATTCCATGCAGGCCTGCATCTTCTTCTCCTCCTACTCCATCCTCCCTCTCCTCCTCGGCTGACTCCTTCTTTTGCGCTGCTAGCGTCTCTTCCGCTGCGCCGCCCAAGATCCCCAGAACCTATTCGACATGCCAGGTGAGACATTGCCATGCTGTGCTGCGTCTGTTGTGCCTGGAAGCCAAGAGCCACACTGGCCCTGCACTCCTTTCAGCTTTGCGTTCACAGGCAGATCAGTGGCTAACACCGCTCAATTTGACAGTTGGTAAAGTGGTGTGCGACAACGGTGCCAATCTGCTTAGCGCGTTGAAACAGGGCAAAATTACACATGTGCCATGCATGGCACACGTCTTAAACTTGGTCGTGCATCGATTCGTTGTCAAATACCCTGGGGTCCAGGAAATCTTGCGGCAGGCAAGGAAAATCTCGGCCCATTTCAGAAGATCTTACACGGCCACAGCTCACCTTGCTGACATTCAGCGGCGACACAATCTGCCGGTCAGACGTCTTATTTGTGATTGCCCGACGCGATGGAACTCAACCTTCTATATGCTTGATAGGCTGCTCCAGCAGAAACGTGCAGTTAACGACTACCTTACGAACTCTGCGGCAAAACAGGTTCTGGGGAGCTTGTTTTTTTTTCACCGCGCCAGTGGCTGCTCATGCGCGAAGCATGAGGACTTCTGCGCCTATTTGATGAGATCACCAAACTGGTCACTCGCAGCCATGGCGCCATCAGTGACATCGTACCTTACCCCTTCTTTATGGAGCGTGCATTGCGTTGTGTCATTGATCAAGCCTTGGAGGAGCAGGAAGATGAGGAAGTCGCAATGCTGGATGAATTCCCAGGCGGGGCTACTCTATCTGAGACAAGTCAACAACAGGAGTCTGAAGAGGAGTCAGAGGAGGATGGTGCCGGGGCAGATGAGGAGGAGCAAGAAGAGCATGCTTTAAACCTTTCTGGGATCCCTGTTGTTGTCCGTGGATAGGGGGAGGAGAACAAAGAGGACAACATTATCCTGGATGATGAGCAGGAGCCAGGCCACCACACCGCTTCCAGTTTAGTGCAAATGGGGGCCTTCATGCTCCAGTGTTTTAACAGGGACCCCTGTATAAAAAGCATAATGGTCAAGGACCAGTACTGGGTGGCAACGTACTTAGACCCCCGGTACAAACACAAAATGGCGGAAATGTTACCACCATCACAGAGGGCTGTCAGAATGGAACACTTACAGGCCTTGCTTAGAGAAATGATGCATTCTGCTTTTGCATGCACTGGCAGAGGAATTCCCAGTCCCAGAGAAAGAGTTGTGGGTACCAATCCAACAGCGCCTGCAAGAAGAGGGCGGTTTGAAGATGTGTTGGTCACTTCTGATATGAGATCATTCGACATGTTTTATCCGGATCCAGCATCAGGGAAAGCCTAGACCGACAGGTGTCCGACTACATCGGGTTAACAGCCGATGTGGACGCTCTGAGAAGTGATGAACCCCTGGACTACTGGGTGGGCAGGCTTGACCTCTGGCCAGAGCTTGCACAATTTGCAATGGAACTGTTGGCTTTCCCTTCGTCCAGTGTCCTGTCTGAAAGGATGTTCATCGCAGCAGGGGGGATCCTGACCAATAAGCGCACTCGCCTAGCTCACGACAGTGTTGACTACCTCACATTTATAAAAATTAATGAGGCATGGATCTCGGAGGAATTCAACACATGTGACCAGTAGACCATGTAATGACATAACTGTATAAACGATTTATATGATCTAGCACACAGACCTTTTTTCTACCTTTGGCTCACTTGTACAAAAAAAGAACACCGTACTATATGCCTGTACCCTCCTGTTTTAAAGAGGTTGAGCGGTGTCATATTTTTGGGTCCCGAAGCGAGTTGCTGCTGTCTGTGCTGGTGTCAGTGCTCTCTATCTCGGTGCTGGTGTCAGTGCTCTCTATCACGGTGCTGGTGTCAGTGCTCTCTATCTCGGTGCTGGTGTCAGTGCTCTCTATCTTGGTGCTGGTGTCAGTGCTCTCTATCTCGGTGCTGGTGTCAGTGCTCAGTCTCTATCGCGGTGCTGGTGTCAGTATTCTATCTCAGTGCTGGTGTCAGTGAGGGAGATAGCAGCGGAGAAGCCAATCAGCAGGCAGTGCCAGCACCATGGCTGAGGATCAGCACTGGACAGTGGAGCCCTGCATAGGTGGGGGAAAGGGCAGGGCAGAGGGAGGGGTCAGGGGCTCAAGCACAGGTTGGCACATTGGAAAACTGGCACAGGACTGCGCTGCCCTGACTGTGGCACTTATCATCTCCTGCAACCCCTTCATAGCCTGGCCTGACCTTGCCTCTCCTCCATGGCCTTCAATTGACAAAATTTCACAGATAAAAAAAGAATGCTTGTCGTTGTCGATCTGCGGTTCGCAAACATTTGGGCACGTTCGCGGATCGCATTCGCGAAACGTCCTGTCGGAAGTTCATCCATCACTAGTGAATAGGGATGAGCCGAACACCCCCGGGTTCGGTTTGCACCAGAACCCGCGAACAGACCTAAAGTCCGTGCGAACATAAGAACCCTATTAGTTACAATGGATGCGAACGTTTGAAATCAAAAGTGCTAATTTTAAAGGCTAATATGCATGTTATTGTCATAAAAAGTGTTTGGGGACCTGGGTCCTGCCCCAGGGGACATGTATCAATGCAATTTTTTTTTTTTTTTAAACTTTTTTTTTTAGGAGCAGTGATTTTAATAATGCTTAAAGTGAAGCAATAAAAGTGTAATATTCCTTTAAATGTCATACCTGGGGGGTGTCTATAGTATGCCTGTGAAGGGGCGCATGTTTCCTGTGCTTAGAACTGTCCCTGCACAAAGTGTTATTTTTGCAGGAAAAAAAGCTATTTAAAATCACTCGCGGCTAATGAATTGTCGGCTCCCGTAATACAGAGAACAGTCATTCATTGAAAGTCATTGATTAAAAAAAAGTCATTGATAAAAAATAAAAAAAAGCGTGGGGGTCCCCCCAAATTCAATTACCAGGCCCTTCAGGTCTGCTATGGATATTAAGGGCCTGGTAATTGAATTTGGGGGGACCCCCACGCTTTTTTTTAGCGTGGGGTCCCCCTCAAAATCCATACCAGACCCTTGAGGTCTGGGATGGATTTTAAGGGGAACCCAGGCCAAAAAAAAAAATGGCGTGGGGTCCCCTCAAAATCCATACCAGACCCTTATCCGAGCACGCAACCTGGCAGGCCGCAGGAAAAGAGGGGGGACGAGAGCGCCCCCCCTCCCTCCTGAACCGTACCAGGCCATATGCCCTCAACATTGGGAGGGTGCTTTGGGGTCCCCCCCAAAGCACCTTGTCCCCATGTTGATAAGGACAAGGGCCTCATCCCCACAACCCTGGCCATTGGTTGTGGGGGTGTGCGGGCGGGGGGCTTATCAGAATCTGGAAGCCCCCTTTAACAAGGAGACTCCCAGATCCCTACCCCCCCCCCCCTGTGTGAAATGGTAACCTACCATTTCACCAAAAAAGTGTCAAAAATTTGAAAAATGACAGTAGACAGTCCTTGACAATTCCTTTATTAAAATCTTCTTTCTTCTGGTCTTCCTTCTTCCTTTCTTCATCCTTCGGTTTCTTCATCTTCTCCTTCTGGCATCTTCTTCCATCTTCTTCTTCTAACATCTTGTTCCTCCAATCCGCTTCTTCTTGCTCTGGTCTTCTCGTCCGTAATCTTCTTCCATGGCGTCAGTGTCTCTTCTGGGCGCAATGGGAGGCTCCCGCTGTGTGAGGCTTTGCTGTGTCTGACAGGTCTTTTATAATGGAGGGCGGGGCCACCTGGTGACCCCGCCCCCCACTGACGTCATGGGGAAAGCCATAGGGAATTCCCCATGACGTCCCTGTGCGTTTTTTTTTTGCTGGCTTTCTTCTTAATATCCATAGCAGACCTGAAGGGCCTGGTAATTGAATTTGGGGGGACCCCCACGCTTTTTTTTTTTATCAATTTTTTTTTATCAATGACTTTCAATGAATGACTGTTCTCTGTGTTACGGGAGCCGTCAATTCATTAGCCGCGAGAGATTTTAAATAGATTTTTTTCCTGCAAAAATGACACTTTGTGCAGGGACAGTTCTAAGCACAGAAAATATGCGCCCCATGCACAGGCATACTATAGACACCCCCCAGATGTGATACTGCAATGCTGTACTAACAGCACGCACACACTAATCCCCAGAATCACAGCACATAATGTCAGCAGTCAGCACACTGACACTGGAACACAATATACGAGGCCGCCGGCGCGGCGGCCTTTTATAATGTGGGGCGTGTACTAAACCCCCTGAGCTATAATTGGCCACAGGCATCCTGCCTGTGGCCAATTATTGCTCTCCTCGCCGCTGGCTCTATGATTGGCCAAGCATGCGGGTCACAGTGCATGCTTGGCCAATCATCAGCCAGCAATGCACTGCGACTGGCGCAGTGCATTGCGGGCCGCTCGCATCACACGAATTTGATGCGAGCAGCCCAAATATTTCTGGGCTCGCCGAACATGGGTTAGAATCGAACACCGGGCCCATCCCTACTAGTGAAGAGCCCCTATGACCCTGGACAACAGAACAGTCTCATGGGCAGGCTGTAGGGGTCTCCCGTCAAGAGCTTCAATGGCAAGTGGAGTGTCACGCAGCTGCAGCGGAATCGAGTGCTTCGATACAAGGGCAGCATCAATGAACAGGCCTGCAGCCCCAGAGTTGATTAGAGCCTGTATCTCGATGGATGACTCAGCCCAAGAAAGGGTGACCAAAACCAGGGGCTTATCCTTCTGGATAACTTGGGACAAAACAACGCCACCTAAGGTCCGCCACGGAAAGGGAAATGGGGGCAGGCGGGGCAATTGGGACTTTATGTGAAACACAACACTAGGGCATGATGAGTCATTAAATGTAAAAAAGGGTAAGTAAAATGGATATTTATTAATACCCCATGAGAGCATAGTGCAGTTAATGATACAAACATTGTAGTCAATAGATATGATACAGAGTAAAACATAATAATTCATCACATTATAGAGAATAGTACAGGACCTTAAGGTTCGGGTGTTCCCTGGACGGGTAGGACAAGACTTAAAAATGTGACCTGCTTGGCCACAATGTAGGCACAATCTCTCCCTCCTCCTAAATTTTCTCTCACTCGCAGAGAGATGTGTGAAGCCCAAGTGCGTGGGTTCACCTTGACTGAACGATTTGGTACCAGAAGGCATGGGAGGTGAGGGAGGCATGGGTGGGACTGCAAAGCTTGGAGGCAAATGTACAGGAGGCTTCCACAAGTACTCCTTAAAAGAAAGTCTTTCTCTGAGTCTGGAGTTAATGAGGATGGCAAACTTGATCAACTTCTCCAGCTCAGTGGGTATATCTTGGGCTGCTATCTCATCCTTGATGGAATCTGAGAGACCATGAGTAAAAGCAGCCACGAGGGCCTCATTGTTTCAAGCAACCTCTGCTGCCAGAGTAGGGAATTCAATGGCGTAGGTGGCAACAGTTCTTGTACTCTGTTTGATGTACATGAGGCACTTGGCAGCAGAAGCGGGCCATGCAGGAATGTCAAAAACCCTTTTAAAGGAGGCCACAAACTCAGGGTAACTCAAGACAACAGGTTTTTAGCGTCTCCCATAGAGGGTTTGACCAGGAAAGTCTCTCTCAGAAAGCAAAGATACCACAAAACCTAATTTGCTTCTGTCCGTGGGAAACCCCTGGGGCAGCATCTCGAAGTATATCTCAACCTGATTGAGAAACCCCCTGCATTGAACTGGATCACCCCCAAATTGCTGGGGAAGCGGAGTGGAACAGGACATACCTCTTATAGAGGTAATACTTGAGGCGGGTGCCTGCACAGAGACTGGAGCAGCAGCAGGGATGGCCTGCAACACAGGTTGTACAGGAGCAGCCACAGTGGGAGATTCAAGGTGAGCCATGGGATTCAGGAGCGTCTGTAACGCTATGGCAAACTGATCCATACGGTGATCCTGCTCATCCAACCTTTAAAAAAATATTACCAACAAATGGATTGACTGCATCTTCTGAATTCATGGCTTTGCCTACTGTCAGAAACCATGAATCAGACTGAGACAGGAGTGCAGTTAAAATCACAATTGTTTAATAATAATAAAAATAGTAAAATAATAATAATAGTAAAAGGTAAACAGAGAAACATAGTCAAATCATAGCCAGAGTTTGGTAATCTGAATGCATAGCCAGACAAGCCAGGATGTCAGGGAGCTAGAGATCAGCGTACTTCAATACAGGCCAGGAATTCAGGAAAAACAAAGATCCTTATCCTGTTGCATTAGCTTATAAATTGAGCCGTAGGCCTCATGCACACTGGACATTTTTGGACGTTTTTACAGCTGCTGTTTTTGGCTTCAGATGTTTTTTTCTACAGTCAATACACTCTCCAGCATGTTATCCTATGTGTCTATGCACACATAGGCTGTTATCAACTGTTTTTGTCTGGGGTGTTTTTTTGGCTGTAAAAAAAAAAAAAAAAAAAAACTAGTGGGTTCTGAGAGGCGTTTTTCTGCTGTAAAAACACTCTAACGTCGAAACACGCCTAAAAACGGCAATAAATGCTGATAAACACTCAAAAATGCAGCTCACCAGCATTTTTTTATGTTTTTGATCCATTGAAAAAAACTCTAACGCTGAAAAACAAACAAAAAAACTCACTGCAAAGCTATTGGCTACGTCCAGTGTGCATGAGGCCTTATGGCTCTACCAAAGTCACAAATGGATCTGTGGCACCAAAGGGGCTTCTCATGCATTGAATATGTTTTTCTCTTCACAAAAAAGTAACATGACCATGTGGATTGCAACATACAGGGGTTCATTTACTAAATGTAAAGAGAGCGTTTAAAGGCATTATACACTTTCAAATGTTTTTGTTTTAACTAAGTATTAGTGTGGCTATATTACCTTTTTTTCCTGTGTTTTTTTCCTACCTTGTAATGATGGCTCACATGTTGTGGCTGTAGTTTATAGTGTCATGGCTGATGAATTCCCCTATATCCATGTATACATTCACCTGGCTTGGCCCTATTTGCTAAAGAGAAGAGAAACTTCTTGATCCAGGTCACACAGTGTCCAGTGCATGACTCACCATTTGCTCTGTGTTGCATCACAACAGTGGAAGTGCTAATGTGATGAAACAATGAACACTCTGTAAAAAGATCTGCCTGTGTCAAATCAAATTACTAGCTCTCATCTGGACAAGCACTAAACTCATAGACCAAGAGATATATAGTTTCTTCACAGTAAGTGTCAGTTCTTAGACTACACACAGAGGTCATACATTAACCTGTGCTGTGCCATGCCCATGCCTCATGTTAGCAAAAGACCCAGAAACTTCTGACACAGAAATATGAAGATTTACTGTACTATGGGTGGTGTGTACAGAGTAACAAAAGACACCATGAAAGTACATGATCAATGCATTATTTATGTAAATGAAAGAAGGTGCATGTAGGAAGGTTAATAATGCTTTTAAGGGAACTTTCACTTTATATGGGAATTCTCCTTTCACTTTATATGGGAATACCAAAAAAAAGTAATTGAATGAGCTTTAAATCATTTGGTAAGCTAGGGGAAATGTCCTTGCATAGTGAACATAGTAAATAAACCCTAAATTCTCCAGGAATAAAGTGATTGTGGCATACCAAAGATGTCTATTTGAGGACTGAAGCAACAGAATTACATTGTCATGCTTTTCCAAACTTCCCATGCATAATTCCATATATTCCTCTACAACATGACACCGTTCGTAAAGGCTTTCTCTCTGTTAATGGAATATGTGACCTATGCTAAAAATCACCATATGTATGAGAACTGAATGTCTACATGTTGTTAGACATTATGAACCATTGCTGTGAGAGTATTCCCTTAATAGACACTTATTTCATTTGAAACACGTTACTGTTAGAGTTCAACAATTTTCAGCTTTTATGTTTTCTATAGCCTTGTGTTTAATTGTGCTTATGCCGGCATCTGCTGTCTTTGTCTTTTATTCTGTATGTTTCTGAGATAATAACAACTGTGTGCTAAGCAAACCAATATATTTTGCTAGACCCTTGTTGCCACCTCATAGACATGCAGCAGGGAAATCTATATGCAACATATGCAAACCTATACATTACATGCAAAAAAAAAAAAAAAAAAATGTTGTTTTATTTAAAGAGGGACTTCACCGTAACCTTTGGAAATGTTTAGTAACTGCAATCCATAAACATATACTTATAGATAATTGCAGGCTTTTTATTCTTTGCATACCTTATATTTACTTTCCTCTCCATTCTCATAGTGACCATTTTTACTAGAGGCAGATGACTCCATCTCCCTTTACTTTCTGAAAAATTACCTGGAACTCTGGATCTACCTCCTGAAACATGTAGCAAGAGCTTTCCAGGATGAATCTGTGAGGCCAGTGTTATATCACCTATGTCTCACTCAACCAGGATGTGGAAAAATAGTAAATGGAAAAATAGTAATTGTAATTAAAATAAAAAGTTACTTCCGGTTCTGGCGCCGCATGGAGTGTCTGTTCTCTCACACAGCTTCCGCAGAGCCTCCCGGAAATCGGCATATAACACCTTCTCTGAACACCGCCGCCAGACCCTCGGGGGAGAATCCCCCACACATGGATTGCTTCCTGGATAAGAGCGGCCTGAAATCGCAGCTGGCTCAGCACTCTCCAGATGCCGCTGGCTCAGCCCTGCTCTCTCACATGGCAGAGGTGCCTGACATGGAGGTGAGTGTCAACACTGCCCCTCCTGCCCAGCACAGAGTGGATAGCACAGGCAGTTGTAGCTCTCCTTACCCCTACCATTACAGCCTCAGTGGAGATGGCTGTTCAAGCAGGGATGCTACAGAATAGAAAGGAGCTAGGGGATCATGCCTCATGGCTAAATGTGGCTAAGCAAAGGCTTTCCAATATAGAGGATGAGCTCTATCAGGCACAAGCCACAGAACAATTACAAGATAAAACAAACCAATATATTATACAGAAACTGTAAGACCTGGAGAACAGATCGAGACACAGCCATCTGCATTTTGTGGGAGTCCCAGAATCTATGCAATTGTCAGCTATTCTAGACTCTTGTGCTCTACGCATCCCTGAGGTTCTAGGCCTTCCGGGCCCTGCACAGTAGAACAGGCTCACCACATGAGGGCTTACTCAGCTGAATTCACTTCCCCCCACCCAATTATCGCGAAGTACCTAAACTATGCTGACAAGTCCGCTATCCTACAAAAGTACAGGCAAGCAAGAAATCTACAAATCGACAGAGTCAAGATCCTGATATTCGCTGACTACTCCATCGAAGTTTCAAAGAAAAGGAAGGCATTCCAGTATATCTGCTCAGAGCTCCACTAGAAACAAAAATTCACTCTAGCGTTCCCTGCAACTCTTTGCCTCAAAGCACCAAATGGGGACCAGCTCAACTTCCATAAAGCATTGGAGGCTGAGGTCTTCATATGTTCGCTGAACCCAGAAGCCCTATCAAACCTCTCATCTAAGGCATGCCCTTTCGCACACCCTAGAAATGTGCCTCAAATTCTCTGGCACAAACAATCGCTCCAACATTCATTGGCCTCCTCTACTATGATATTTGGGTAAATGACTGAACCTTGGCCTTGTTATTACATAATGCTTCACTACTCTGATATGTTTTAACGGTTCGAGATAGTTGTTAATATGTATTTACCCTTTTTGGTCTTCTGCGTCTGATTTTTTTCCCCATAGGCCTCACTCGCTGCACTTTTTGCCACCCCTTTGTGTATTCTGAGCTGAGCCTTTCAAGTCTCCTGATCGAATGACGAACCCACCCATTGAACACCCAGACCCTATCTGACCTTTATAGGAGACTCTCAGGGATGCCTCCCAATACACCTGACCTCCTCCCTCTGGATTCCACCCCTGTAACTAAAACACCAGCTCTAATTCATCTTCCCAAAACCCCTCCATGAAAGTTACCTCATGGAATGTGAAAGGACTTAGGCCCCCCATTAAGAAGCTAAAGATCCTGTGCCATCTTAACAGACTAATAACAGACATAGCCCTGTTACAAGAAACCCACTTAACTTCCCCTGATTTTCCCCGTTCTTGGGTTCCGATGCAATCGGGCACATGGCTGGGGTGCTCATATTCATTCACAAGAACCTCTTTTGCGAGGTGCTATCAGTAGAATCAGATAATCAGGGACATTTTCTTACCGCCAATATCCGGCTAGGCAATAGGCACATGATACTATCAAAGGTCTACGCACCTAACACCTCCAGGAAACAATTTTTTGGGGACCTATTGACTAGGCTACTAAAATCCCTGCACACCCCCAACATAGTAGGAGGGGACTTTAACTCTATATTACATATGTCCGATGATAGATCCTCTCCAAAACATCTGAAGCCTCTGGCCCGACCCTGGCCCGAAATAAATCATTTGAGCTTAATGCAATCAGTAAAGTTGAAGATGAACTTCAGTTGTTTTAAATTATAATTTGTTGTCAAATCACCTGGAATTTATCTTCATGCTTAAATATGTAAATATTAAACTTTTTGAATGTTATGCTAAGAAAAAGTTTATAAAGTCAAAAAGGTATAATTTAGACACAAATCTACTTGTGTCTGCAGTCTGAAGATATGTGCTTGAAGACATCTGTGGATTGACTACTTGCCTTTCCCTCTACACTTTGATATTGTTTGTTCTTTAAAAATGATTTTATATAGAAAAGAAAATACAATATCACAAATGTGTAATAGGATTTTGGGGTTTTATTTTATCTTGTTGGTAGGCATGCAATGAACTTTCCTATATATGCAAATAGCAACCTTCTATAATATTATTCTTGTATCTTGTGTAATGTTTGTCACAGCTTTCACTTTATTTTTTTAAAAAGAACTTGGCACTCCAATATTCATTACTCTGATACGCTCTGCTTTGCCTAGGCAATTGTTATAAGGCTGAGTCGCTTTCATCTATATATGCATTTTATTTTCTGAACATGTTTTTTTTTAGCTTGGTGGGTTTTTGTTGAAGTCTATTGTTAATCTTAAGATTGAAGAATAAAAAGAACCATTTCACCTAAATTCCCTTCTGCCATATACCTATTCTGTAAAGCATGGTCCTTCGAGTTTGCTTTTGTCACAAATTCTGACTGTGGAAAATGATAGTGTAGCTATTTCATAATAAAAACTGTATTTTACCCTCTACCTAAAATGTAAAACTAAATAGTGGCGTTGATATTGAAATGTGACAATCAACGAACATGAAACAATCAACAAAATGAAATAACACCCTGTGACAAGTGAAAGTCACTGTGAACATTAGTGACAGAAGTGACACAAATTAAAGTGCCACCTATCCGTGTCCATTAGTGCATTAGAGGCACTAATATGCAGCACTAATGGACACGGATAGGTGGCACTGATATGCAGCACTGATGAACACTGATAGGCGGCACTGAAGGGCACTGATAGGCAGCACTTATGGGAAATGGTAGGTGACACTGATAGGCATCACTGATGGGCATTGATAGGCGGCACTGAGCAGCATCACTGATGGACACAGATTGGCCTCACTGATGGGCACAAATTGGCATCACTTATGGGCACAGACTTGTGTCACTGATGGATACAGGTTGGCATCACATATGGGCAAATAGTGGCATAACTGATGGGCACTGTTGGGGCTGCACTGTAATCAGGGCACTGGTGATCAGTGTCCTGATTACCCATACAGATCTTCCACATATGGAGATGTCGCTGATTGGCTCTCCTCTCCTCATACTCATGTCAGATCTGATAAACAGCATCTCCTTCTTTACATGTAATCAACTGTGATTGGACACAACTGATGGGTACATGGGTAAAAAGCTGTGTCCCAGGGACACAGCGCGCCCTGGGTACGCGATTGCGGTAAGACTGGCCGACGTCATATGATGTTGGCCCAGAACAAGAGAGCATCCCGTCAGCTGTCATTTGTCTATATAGCGGGCAGGAGGCAGTTAGAGGATGATGGCCACTTTATTCCAAATGTTTTAAGTGGCAAAAACATATACCATATGTCATGGATGTTCATCGATTAGAAAGCCAGCTGTGCCTGAAATAGCTTATACACTCAAAAAGCTTAAAATAAGCTCCTGGCTAATGTTGATCTATACCATCTATGAAAACTGTAGAAGTGTGTCAGCCACTATAAAGCCAGCTGAATATTTGAACAAACTCAAAATCATCCTCAATGCCTCCCTATCTGTGCTAAGTCCTATCTTCTCTGGCCCCACAATTTGCTTTCAGAGTTAGGATAAAGAGGGGGAGAGATCATTGAACAAGGGTTTTACATTCACTAATTTTCTTTGCATGTGATTGACCAAGAGTGCTCAGTCAATGCATACTGTCAGGGGACGAGTTTAAGAATGCTGTGTTCCTTTAAGGTGGCCATAAATAAATGTAAATTTAGCTGGTTTATAAGGAACTCCATTTGCAGTACTCAAAGGAGACATCAGAGGTGCATTTAGGCCTGAAGATTGCATAAACCCCCAAAACATTCCATATTTTCTGAAAGCAGAAATGCTAGAGAATAAAATAGCAGTAGTTCCAATTTTTAATTTCACACAATAGTATAAGTAACAAAATGTCAGTAAATACACCAAAGTTAGTTTTAGGGCACACAGACGCAATAAATTACCCAATTTTTTGGTAAAACATAAAAGATGTTGTACCGAGTAAATACATACCCAACATGTAGTCTTTAACTTGCATGTGCTTGTGAAATGGTGACAAGCTTCAGTACCCTATATATTCTGTAGGCAACACTTTCAAACCCCCCCTATAGGTCATCAGTTTAACATTATGGAGTAGGTCTGGTGCTAAAAATATTGCTGTCACTCCGGTGCTGCGATATGTAACATGTGTATCGCAAATTACATTTTCATTTGTAGGCTCCCCTGATGCATGCATTTACATTCATGGATGTACATATGTGGGGTTGGGAGTCTCAAACATTTTCTGGGGGGATTGTATATGCTTAAAGTTACACCACTTAAATTTTTTACAATTTAAAAAAAAAAAAAAATTTACTTTTTTTCATCACATAGGAGACAAAAAGTCCCTTGTGTAATGACTTTTTGGTGACAGGTTCTCTTTAATGAGACATTATTATTATTATATTAGTCTAAAAAGGGGGGGTGGTGGGTGCTACAAAAGGTAATAGCTGCCGGGATGATCTGATGGAGATGACTCGGGTACAGTTCTTAGGTGGAGGTGGGGTAGGCTTCACTGAATAAGTGAGTTATAAGGCTGACAGGGTAAGGACTGTTGGGACATACTGGAGCACGGAGTTCCAGAGGATGGGACGTGGGAGGAGGTAACAAGGGAGATAGCAGGAGGTCTTGGGAGGAGCAGAGAAGACGATTTGGGCAATATCTGCAAATGAGGTTGTTGATGTAGCTGGGGGCGATGTTGGATGTTGTATTTAGTTAGTATTTAGAATTTTATATGGTGGAGTAGGGGAAGCCAGTGAAGGGATTAGGAGAGAGGAGCAGCAGTCAGGGATAGGTTAGTAAGGTGCATTAGTCTAGCAGCAGCATTCATAACAGACTGAAGGGGGGATAGCCTGTGTAAAGGTAGGCCAGTGAGGAGACAGTTGCAATAGTCAAGACAGGAATTAACCAAGTGAATAAGTTGTTTTGTGATGTCGCTAGTCAGGAAGTGACAAATTCTGGAAATGTAGCAGATGTTAAGATGGCAAGATTTTTGCCAGTGATTGAATGTGGGGGCTGAAGGAGAGGTCAGAGTCCAGGATTACAGCCAGAACCTTGGCATGTTGTTTAAAATACCCTGGGTATCTCCCCTGTGCTCCACTGAATGTAATGCAGATGACACTGAATTAATTCTTTCCTGGCCATTGTGTTATAATAAAGTGGAATAACGCTATTGGGGCCCCTTTTATTTATCGTTTGCATGGCTAGAGACATACCAGATACTGAGTCCAGTTATCACATTGGAGTAGCTGTGGAAGATGGAGAGGAACAAAGGAAGACCACATCCAGAGAGCCCATACAGGCGATGGGCACATCAGCACACGTGAGTGCAAGTTTGCACAAGAGCTATCCAACCACCTGCACTATAATTCAAAGACTGTTTTATATGGATACTGATCACTTTATTTGAAGTATTTGAAATTTTATTTTTATTGTCATTTTTTTTCTGGCACTTTAGGTTAATAATTAGAGTAATCATTTTAGAGGAGGAAGGTTGTAGGTCAGAGCTGTGAACTAGGACTCTATTAATTAAAGTTTTAGAACCTATGTAACAGCATAATTCCTTTTGTTTGCAAACACTTAGCACTTTAACATGGTCATTTTATATATATCCTAGTGTGGGTGATTAGTAATTTTATTATTTCCTACAAAAGTCTAGCCTAATTCTGTCCTATTCCACCTTACAAACTTCTCTGTTGATCATCATGGTAATATGCTGAAGAGGGCATAGTGCGCAAAGTTAAGCCATACTTTTACAGAAGTTGGAGATTTTCTTATAATTTCAGCTGTTTGAGTTTCTGGACCCGCTGATCATTTTGACATGAAGTTTTTACTGTTGTGAATTTTTTTTTTATCCTTTGCCTACATTTGTGACAAGTGCAAAGCAAACTTTAATGGAGGCTATATGCATTATGGAGCTCTGGAGCCAAGTCATATTTGTTCATGATATTTCACTCAAGTTTTCTAAAGGCAGTGCTCAGTTAATTCGAATTAGCGCTTGACAAACATATAGAGTATTTATCAATTATTATGATAGATGGACTATATTTATTGCTAACATGATTGTCTTCACCAAATTGGTAACATTGAGGGGGAGATTTACTAAATGTGTGAGTATCTAAAGAAGCACATTATAGGGCAGCAGCTTAACATTTTATGCTCATATAATCCTAAATTTTTTTTTTTTTAAATTAATGAATGCTCCTGTTTTTTTTGTTCCCTGGTCTCTGCAATAAAAATAAAGATTTTTAAGTCACTGTCCCTTTTTTCTAACCTTAATACTTTGGTAAAATAATCTGCATTTTTTGACATTCCTGTTTGGCCCCTTGTCCCCAGGTGTGACTCACGTTGGTTGTCTGGTTGCTCCCTGACATTCGGATGGTATCTCTTGATTTTAACTCTGTTGGCTGCTGTTTATGATATCCGCCAATTCTATTTACTGTGAGTTTAATATATACAAATATTGTATGTGGTTTGATACCATTCATTAGCCATGATTATTGATTATATACTTATTTTTAGAATGGTGTTGTTCTGCATACTTCACACAGAGTTTTCCAGATGAAAGGATGCTATTTCTGAAATGCATTGGGTGATCTCTGTTAGACTAATGATCTTCATATTGTCAACAGATATCGTGGATCACCCTTTTTATGCTGCCTTATGTTTGTTTCATTGCTACATTACTACAATAAACAATTTCTCTTTTATCTTACATTGTGTCAATAAAATGTGTATTGACTGTTATACTATACTACAATATAATTTTTAGAATTATGACCTACTGTATAAAGTCCCATAGGGGCATTACTTGGTACATTGTGTGATCAAAATAATGAATACATTTATTATATTTATTAATAAACTAATATAACCAGGTTCTGGACTAACGCAGTATAGAGATAAAAATATTTATTTTAATATAGCCCCTTTTTGCTGAAATACGGAGGTTATGCTGCACCATTCTCCTTCAGTCAGTAGGGAAGAACTAAAGCCAAGCAAACCCATAGATTTCCATGCAGTTTGCTGGGAATCTTGGGAGGTGTCATCCAAAGCAAGAGCCATTTAAAGGAACAACTGGGTTTCTGAGCTACAGGTCCCTTTATACTTTGGGTCACAGTAGGAGCCACAGGAGGACTTCCGAATCCGGGAGGACTTCGGATTCGCCCAGGAAAAGCTGCTAATCGAATTGTTGTGGCAGTTCTGGCAGATGCATCCATGTGACCTTGTCAGGGACACCTAGCCACTCAGGCTTGGAGCTAATCAACAGCAGGAGCACAATACTTCCAGCAGCCTTCCCTGCAACACAGTTTCTTCTCTTATTGCACCTGTGAGACTCAAGTGTAGCCAGGCTCACTTGTTCAGAATGTTGGATTCTTGCTACATCATAGTAGAAGAGAGGGGGACCCTTCCACAACGAGAGCAGACCGCTAAGTCCAGGAGTCAGTGAGAGGGCCGCAAATGCACCTTTCTTTCCATTGTTACATACAAGAGCCACTGAGAGCAGGACATTTAGGCATCAGAACCCTCCTACACTTACCATACTCAGCACTCCCATTATTAATAGCACATTATACTCCTCCCAAAGCATCTGAGCTGCAGGAATATTGAACTGCACCCATAGCTGACTGCAGCTACCAAGAACTCTGCACCCATAGCTGACTGCAGCTACCAAGAACTCTCCTCCTACGAGGGTAGAGCTACACTTAGCATGTAATAATTACACATAAAATCTTGCTTTTGTTGCTTCAATTACAGAAAGCTCATTTTAATATGAACACTTCCTAAAGGAAACTAAAACCCCCAAAAAATTATTGTTGAATGATTTGGATATGGAGAAT
The DNA here is from genome assembly GCA_028564925.1 of Lithobates sylvaticus. Lineage (NCBI taxonomy): Eukaryota > Metazoa > Chordata > Amphibia > Anura > Ranidae > Lithobates > Lithobates sylvaticus. The sequence continues at coordinate 98,535,574 of CM053036.1, forward strand.
AGGGGTGAGTCCAGTTTTCAGTCCAATTGTAAGTTCAGACGGATCACTGACTGTTCAAATGTTCATCTGAATGCTGAAAATAGCTTCCAGCTATCAGTGGTTGCGAAGGAAGCAGCAGAATTTCTGCTACTTTTTACTTGCTCCTTTCTCCTGCTATGTTTTGGTAAGTAGGGAGCTGGTAAAATATTGTATGCCATAAATAACCCCATTTGCTGGTAGAACTGAAAATGTGTATAATAGATTTGAGCACTATGGGGGTTATTTACGAAAGGCAAATCCACTTTGCACTACAAGTGCAAACTACAAGTACAAAGTGCACTTGAAATTGCACTAAAAGTGCACTTGGAAGTGAAGTCGCTGTAGATCCGAGGCGTACATGCAAGGAACATATAAAACAGCATTTTAGCTTGCACATGATTGGATAATAAAATCCGCAGAGCTTCCCCTCGTTTCAGATCTACCCCTCAGATTTACAGCGACTGCACTTCCAAGTGCACTTTCAGTTCAATTTTAAGTGCACTTTGTACTTTTAGTTTGCACTTGAAGTGCAAAGTGGATTTGCCTTTTGTAAATAACCCCCATATCTGTATTAACAAAACGTAAATATTTCAAGTCTTGGAACTACTCACGATGAAACCTCTACATGGTTGTGTCTTCACACTCTTTCTCCTCTCCCACTTTTTGACTTGAAAACCTTCATCTCTCTCTCCTACTTTTATTACCCTCCCTACTTTTTCTCTACCCCTTGTTCTATCAGCAGTTTACATTGTGCACTGTGTTCTGTTTTTTTTTAGCCCAGCCTGTCAGACATATATTCCTTGGATACTTTTTTTGATCATATTGTTTAAAAAAAAATCAGACAAAATCTTGTATTGCTTATCATATTAATCTGTACTTCCCTTATTAAAAATAAAATACAAATCATTAGTTAAAAGATTTCAAGGCTTGGATTATTCATGGTATATTAACTCCTTCATGACCGCGTAACACATTTGGCCATATCAGTTAGTGACAGTGTAACTGTCAGTTAGCATCAGTGTAATTGTTAGTGTCCATGTGTCAGTTTGTGCCAATGTCAGTTAGTGGCAGTGTTAGGGTCAGTGTTTTTTAGCTAAGAAAAAAAGGTTTTATACTTTCTCTAGGTGCAAGTGATTTTTGGCTCTACTACGGCACATAGAACAAATCATGCACACATTTGTGGTATTGCCACAATCATCAGGAGTATGAGAATTTATTTTGCATTTTGTTTTGGTGGTGGATCATGGTAATGGATAAAAATATAAGGCTAAAATTTTAAAAAATGATCACAATACCTTGTAACCACTTCTAGTGACACTGAAGGTTCTCAGCTAGTAAAGAATCTGGTGTTTCACATCAATGTAGGGGTCCAGGCTGTCTAATGCTTGATCTAGAGGGCAGTGAAGCGTGAGGGGATGAGAGACACTGTACATCACTAGCTCAACAGATGGAACGGAATGTGAACAGCCTCAGCCTTGAACGCTTCCTAAGCTCCGTACCTCTGATGCATTTGTCCCCACTCACCAGGGCTTAGTCATAGAGGTTTGAAAAATGATATTTGTTTAATATTTTGGACCAGTTTTTATTTCATAATAAAATAAAATAAAATCAGAAGATATCCCTTAACATTTAACAAACAAACAAAACAAGGTATAATCCACCTGGTTGCGATGATATGTACAGTTATACTAACACATGGCAATATTGCAAAATTGGGCTTGGACGTTTGATCATGAAGGGGTTATTAAGTAAATCAGTCTGTCCCCACTTTGTTTCTCCACTTTCACTTCTAAATTGTTAGCTTGCAGTATGCTCAAATGCCTGCTCCAAATAAACAATTAGAAAGACCAGCAATATATATTTTTTATTATTTTTATATTTACTGTATGAATGAGAACACATAATGAATATATAGTGAGTTTTTCTCATATCTGACTGCAAAAATGGAAATACACTTTAAGCCAAATGATTAAATGCTGACGTATCCCCTGCCATTGGCGCTCCAACACATTACCATCAAAGAAAGCGTGGTACCGGAGAATCAACTCTATAGAGACCATAGAAGAACTCATAAGTATTTCACAGGAAAGAATAACTAACTTTACCTCAACATGGTTTAATTGGCTAGAATACAAAGACACTCAGTCTTACAAAACTTCCATAGCGTAACAAATTAACTATTTCTTGGTCTACAACTCCTGAGAGAAGGTTCAGAAAGATAAGGAATGAATGCTAGTCAAATCCAACCCTGCCCCCCTTTTTTTTTTCTCTTCTCATTATTATTCCCCCCCTCCCCAATTTCCCCATATTTCAGAAAAACATTTTAACAACCATATGTCCGTTTTATACGAAAATGTCCAGATAACAATTGAATATATACCTTGCAATATAAACTTGATACTGTATACTCCCATTAATATACCAGATTATATTTCATGTTGTCACTTTTACAAATACCTTTTGTACCGCGTATAAGCAACTGTAACATTCTATTACTGTATTTTGATATTTTGTTCTTGCTGTTCAATCAATAAAAACCTTTGTGAAACCAAAAAAAAATGCTGACAGTTGTGAACAAGTCTATCAGTAATGTAAAATCTGTCAATTTCACTAAACAGCTTGGCTTGAATGTGAAGGTGGAAAAAAATATATAAGGCCTGTGAAATAAAATAAAAAAATCATATACTAAACACTGTCATTACAGCTACTAACCCAATGCAGTTACCACACAGTATTGTAGAAATAACTGTGTTTTAATTTTTACGGATGGCCCTTGGGACTGAAAAATTACATTGCCTAAACTGGTTCACATATATCTCTGCAGTGCATGTTAGTGTGAAACACAAAGGGAAACTCTTCACACTCACGCATATGTGTTATCAGTGTCAATCCAACCTTAGGAGCATGATAAAATTACTAATGTTGTCCACATATAGTATTGTCCACATATAGTGTATATATCATTTCCACTTCATTTAAGTAGTACTGTTATTTTGGTGATTACTGCAAAATATTTAATAACCAATGTAAATGTACGTTATCTATGGTGTTTCAAAGATGTTCTGGCTTGTTTTTCTTTGTTTTTCTTTTTAATCTGCACTTCAAATCCATTCTAATTGGAATAAAACACTGATGTTAGATTAAACATTTATTTACCATTCTGGTCTGTTTTAAAAAAGAGCAATGTAAAATAATGCCAGAGTTACATTTTGCAGCGCGGTTAAGTTGGATAAAAAGTGGTTTCGGGCTCCTAAGACACATATATTCTTTTATGCTTGATTTCTGCACTCTGGCCCTTGGATGCTGTGAGAGGCCTGCAATTGAGTGCATGTTTTGTAAAACATCGATTTGCTTGTCTGACTACACAAAGCTGGCTGTACTCCTGCTCAGCCTGCTTTATTTCAAATAATGTGTCGAGTGCAGGAAAGTCAAAGTCTAATTTTACAGGGCTGTGGACTGAGAAGGAAATCTTTTTTCTAACTCCCCAACAACACAACTTAGATTTCCATTAAGCTTCTCATGTGGAATTAAAATGTCTGCATTTTGAGTGTCTGTCGGTACAGTTGATTTTGGTTTAGGTACTTGCTTTTGATTTGGATTACCCTTGTCAATTTGGCTATACATGTTTGCTACAGATTTTTCTATATCTGCCAAGTTCTGTATATTTTTGAGAATCCCCTTTAGTTCTCGTCGAGGGCCAAAAACTGCTTGGGAGTCTTCCGGTGCCGTTAAAAGCTTTTCTTTGGTGCTTGAAGAAAGAGTAGGTGTTAATGAAGATAAAGAGACCTGGGAATGGCTAGGAGTTAGAAGTGTCTGAGGAAGGGGTGGAGGTGGTGGAGTGGGCAGGATTGGGGAAAATGAGGGTGGAAGTGATGGAGCAGGAAGCGGTGGAGGTGGTGGTGGAGGACAAGATGTTTCCGGTGGATGTGTCAAAAGAAATGGCTGTGTTGGTAAAAAAGGTTCAGATGGAGAGGTGGTAAGTGGGGGACAAGGAGGAGGAATATTTGGTGGATCAGGAATAAAGTTTGGGATTATTTGTTCATTTTGAACAATTAGAAAGGACGGGGAGGGTGTTACACTTTTTCTGGCTAAAGGTGGTGTTGGCTTCCGAGTTGGTGGTGGTGAGATATCTTCAGAGCAGTCTGAAGGAGTAATTAGAATAGAAGGAAAGGTTGTTGATTGATGTGCAGGAAGAATCTGTGAATCCTGTGTTGCTGATGGAAGTAAAGAATTTTGATATGGGGAATCGTTAATATAACTTTTATTTTTCTCTGTACATTTCTCATTACCATCTGATGTATGTATTTCTTTAATTTCCCAAGATTTGATCATTTTGATGTCCCCAAATGCATTTTGTTCAAATTGTCTTGCCTGTTCTCTTACACTTAATTTATTATTAGATGAGATCTCCAGTGATGGCCTGAGGCTTTCAGTTGGTAGATTTGTTTCAGATGTGTTTTTCTCTGCCTGTGTACCCATATGCTGACACTGAATTGGATCCATGATTACAGGACTCTCAAGAATGTCATAAATGTTTCTCTTAGCAAAACGCGTGGGAAGGGTCCAGGCTCGATGCAAGCCCTCTGAGTTCATTTTTAAAACAGAATCTCTCAGCACCCTTCTTTGCAGTGAAGACTTGTCTAAGGGTAATTTATTTCTCCATGGTAACCCAATATTGATAGTACTTTGGACTGTACCTTCCATATACAGAGGGTTCTGAGTAGTTAATGGGTTAATATCAGAAAGAAAAGTAATATTACTTGAAGACTTTGGAAGATTATTGTTTAAACATCCACTGATACTAGATTGCTTATGGGCCTCAATAGCACGAGATGCCAGACTACTTATAAGTCTCTGCCGGTCACCTTCTTGTAAAACAGATTTTTTCCCCCTGCTTTGTTGACATGGTAAAAAGAAAAATACTTTAAATACAAGGTAACAATGTCTAAGGACAAAGGGGAAATGGGTAATAACACTACTATCACTATTTCTATTCTACACTACTAACCAGTGTTCTACTGCCAAGATAGACTAGAAACAAATTGTAAATATAGTATTGCAAAACAACAATTCAGTTGACACAAACCTGATATGGGAGTGTCAGGTACATGCCAGTAGGTTAAACCATCCACCAGTACACTTCTCAACCATTGCATCAGCGAGATAACCCAATGCAGAGCTCCCTGCTGAACTTTAAAGCAGACAAGGCTCCTCATGTTGTGTTCTTCATAACGTAAAATATTGTAAAATATGAGAACACAGTACTGATAGTTAGGCCGAACATAATCGTTGTTCTTGGAGGGAAAAAATGAAAAATTCACATGCAGAGATGTTTTCACCCTAGTCCCTTAGATATATTAGAAGCTGGTGGATGATTTAACACATCAGTTTCTACTGAATGCAAAAATAAAATTTTTGGGTTAAACTATAATAAATATAATAACTCAAATATGTTCAACTGTCCTTAGGACAAAAGTATGCAAATAAAATGCACTGCTAAACATTGGGCCCCATAAGGTACCAAAAAATACTCTTGCCATTCACCACCCAAAATAACAGTGCTATTTTAATCAAAATGTATATAGCTACCTCTATATAAGGTGCAAAGTGCAAAAATTTTACAAAAATGAATATATTGGCACAAATAATAATTTCTACTAAAGTGCATCAATCAATAAAGTGCATGAGCACATGTGAAAATAATGTGCTGATATAACAACATATTAATAGTGTTACTTAAAGTGCATCAAATAAATGGCAATGGTGCAATCCAAAAGGTTATCAAACATGCAGCTTCTGGACTTTAAATTTGGAATAAACATATTACACAATCATGTTTGCATCCTTTCTTTTATGACAAATTGATAGAGATATTTGTTTGAAAGACCAATAATGCCTCTTTGGGAAGATTATGTTTACTGAATTTGTATCTTCAACATGTTTTGTATGACCATCTTATTAGTTTAAAAGGATATTACTAAGCGATCTATGAGATGTGTGTAGAAATCCACTGAGGAGATGTTTTTAGACTGTGTTTTGAAATGCAGTCAAGATATTTGTGAGGTGGACTTAGTAGCACAGAAACTAGTTTTACAAGTTGCACATTTCAACTTCTACATTGGTAACCATTTGGATTGCACTGTTGCATTTTATTTGATGCACTTTAAGTAACACCATTGTTATGCTGCTATGTGATATTTAAGTGGAATTCCCGGCTAAACCTAACTAATCTTAAAAATGCTTCCCCTCCGCTTTTAACACCTTTGCTGACTAACATGTGTAAGAAAGATGTAAATACTTACCTATTTTCAGGCCACTCTGATTCGGTTACATTATCTGGCTTCCCTGTGTCAGCTAGCAACAGCTGCAGGGGAGAAGAGGGAACTCTAACAGATTAGCTATTAAAGCTTATGGGTGGTGTTAACACGCTCAGGCATTGCAGCCACTGCTGAGCATTCTCTCATCTCCCCTGCAGCCACTGCTGGCTGACATCGGGGATATCACATGACACAGGTTATTCAGCATACGCGTTAGAAAGTGGGAGGGAGCATTTTGTAGATTAGTTAGGCTTTAACGTGGAATTCCACTTTAATTCATGTTTTGTATGCTTGCACAATGTTTTCACTTTGATTGATGCACTTTAGTTGGAATATACATTATCTCACAAAAGTGAGTACACCCCTAACATTTTTGTAAATATTTTAAAAAATTCTACAAAGTCCGATCGGACTTTTTCCGATGTGTGTAGCGAATTCCGACGGACAAAGTGCCATGCATGCTCAGATCAAATTACAAGACCAAAGCTATTGGCTACTAGCCTCTACGTAGTTCCGTACGCAACGAACGTCACCACGTTCAGAATAATCAGATTTTCCGACAACTTTGTCCGACTGTGTGTATGCAACACCAGTGTTGGACAAAATCCGTCTGAAAAAATCCAACGGATTTTGTGGTCAGAATTTCCGACCGTGTGTATAACAGTGTAAATTTGCTGTTCTCTCAAAATAACTCAACACACACCCAACACCCACAATACCCCTAAGTGAAAATGTCCAAATTGGGCCCAATTAGCCATTTTACCTCCATGTCATGTGACTGGTTAGTGTTACAAGGTCATAGGTGTGAATACAGGGGGCAGGTGTGTTAAATTTGGTGTTATTGCGCTCACTCTCTCATACTGGTCACGGGAAGTTCAATGTGGCACCTCATGGCAAAAAACTCTCTGAGGATGTGCAAAAAAGAATTGTTGCTCTACATAAAGATGGCCTAGGCTATAAGAAGATTGCCAAGACCCTGAAACTGAGCTGCAGCACAGTGGCCAAGATCATACAGCAGTTTTACAGGACAGGTTCCACTCAGAACAGGCCTCACTATGGTCGACCAAAGAATTTGAGTGCACGTGCTCAGCGTCATATCCAGAGGTTGTCTTTGGGAAATAGATGTATGAGTGCTGTCAGCATTTCTGCAGAGGTTGAAGGGGTGGGGGGTCAGCCTGTCAGTGCTCAGACCATATGCCGCACACTGCATCAAATTGGTCTGCATAGCTGTCATCCCAGAGGGAAGCCTCTTCTATGATGCACAAGAAAGCCAGCAAACAGTTTGCCAAAGACAAGCAGACTAAGGACATGGATTACTGGAACCATGTCCTGTGGTCTGATGAGACCAAGATAAACTTATTTGGTTCAGATGGTATCAAGCATGTGTGGCGGCAACCAGGTGAGGAGTAAAAAGACAAATGTGTCTTGCCTACAGTCAAGCATGGTGGTGGGGGTGTCATGGTCTGGGGCTGCATGAGTGCTGCCGGAACTGGGGAGCTACAGTTCATTGAGGGAACCATGAATGCCAACATGTACTGTGACATACTGAAGCAGAGCATGATCCCCTCCCTTTGGAGACTGGGCCACAGGGCATTATTCCAACATAATAACAACCCCAATCACACCTCCAAGAAGACCACTACCTTGCTAAAGAAGCTAAGGCTAAAGGTGATGGACTGGCCAAGCATGTCTCCAGACCTAAATCCTATTGAGGATCTGTGGGGCATCCTCAAACGGAAGGTGAAGGAGCACAAGGTCTCTAACATCCACCAGCTCCTTGAAGTCGTCATGGGGAGTGGAAGAGGACTCCAGTGGCAACCTGTGAAGCTCTGGTGAACTCCATGCCCAAGAGGATTAAGGCAGTGCTGGAAAATAATGGTGGCCACAAATAATATTGACACTTTGAGCCCAGTTTGGACATTTTCACTTAGGGGTGTACTCACTTTTGTTGCCAGCGGTTTAGACATTAATGGCTGTGTGTTGAGTTATTTTGAGGGGACAGCAAATTTACACTGTTATGCAAGCTGTACACTCACTACTTTACATTGTAGCAAAGTGTGATTTCTTCAGTGTTGTCACATGAAAAGATAGAATAAAATATTTACAAAAATGTCAGGGTGTACTCACTTTTGTGAGATACTGTATATCTGTGCCATTATATTCATTTGTGTGGCTTTTTTTACTTTGCAGCTTAAATAGAGGTAATTATATACATTTTAATTATCATAACGCTGTCATTAAGGTTGGAGAATTATATGTATCCCTTGGGATATTTTTACAGCAGCCACTAGGTGATTTTGGTGAATTAGCGCAGTAGTTGTGGTTTATAATTATTATTAGGGATGGGCCCGGTGTTCGATTCGAACCCATGTTCGAATCGAACATCGGGCGTTCGCCCGTTCGGCGAGCCCAGAACTATTTGGGCCGCTCGCATCAAATTCGTGTGATGCGAGCGGCCCGCAATGCATTGCGCCAGTCGCAGTGCAATGCTGGCTGATGATTGGCCAAGCATGCACTGTGACCCCGCATGCTTGGCCAATCACAGCGCCGGCAGCGAGGAGAGCCATAATTGGCTACAGGCAGGATGCCTGTAGCCAATTATAGCTCAGGGGCTTTAGTACACGCCCCACGGTATAAGAGGACGCCGCGGCGGCGGCCTCGCATATTGTGTTTCAGTGTCAGCGTGTCAGTGTGCTGCTGACTGTTGACAATATGTGCTTTATTTCTGGGGATTTGTGTGTGCGTGCTGTTAGTACAGCATTGCAGTATCACATCTGGGGGGTGTCTATAGGTTGCCTGTGAAGGGGGGCAGGTTTCCTGTGCTTAGAACTGTCCCTGCAAAAAGTGTAATTTTTGCAGGAAAAAAGCTATTTTTAAAGCACTTGCGGCTAATGAATTGATGGCTCCCGTAACACAGAGAACTGTCATTCATTGATAAAAAAAAAATAAAAAAAGCGTGGGGGTCCCCCCAAATTCAATAACCAGGCCATTGAGGTCTGGGATGGATATTAAGGGGGACCCCAGCCAAAAAAAAATAAAATGGCGTAGGGTCCCCCTCAAAATCCATACCATACCCTTGAGGTCAGGGATGGATTTTAAGGGGAACCCCAGCCCAAAAAAATGGCGTGGGGTCCCCCTCAAAATCCATACCAGACCCTTATCCGAGCACGCAACCTGGCAGGCCGCAGGAAAAGAGGGGGGGACGAGAGCGGCCCCCCCTCCCGCCTGAACCGTACCAGGCCACATGCCCTCAAAGACCGTCTCCTGTCATTTTTTACAATTTGTGACACTTTTTTGGTGAAATGGTAGGGGTACTTTTGTACCCCCTTACCATTTCACACAGGGGGGGGGCGGGATCTGGGGGTCCCCTTGTTAAAGGGGGCTTCCAGATTCCGATAAGCCTCCCGCCCGTAGACCCCCACAACCACCGGGCACGGTTGTGGGGACGAGGCCCTTGTCCTTATTAACATGGGGACAAGGTGCTTTGGGGGTCTCAGACCCCCAAAGCATCCTCCCAATGTTGAGGGCATGTGGCCTGGTACGGTTCAGGCAAGAAGGGGGGCCGCTCTCGTCCCCCCCTCTTTTCCTGCGGCCTGCCAGGTTGCGTGCTTGGATAAGGGTCTGGTATGGATTTTGGTGGGGACCCCACGCCATTTTTTTTGGCTGGGTTTCCCTTAAAATCCATCCCAGACCTCAAGGGTCTGGGAGGGATTTTGAGGGGGACCCTACGCCATTTTTTTTGGCTGGGGTTCCCCTGGGGACCTGAAGGGCCTGGTTATTAAATTTGGGGGGACCCCCACGCTTTATTTTTTTTATTTTTTATCAATGACTTTTTTTTTATGAATGACTTTCAATGAATGACTGTTCTCTGTGTTACGGGAGCCGTCAATTCACATTAGCCGCGAGTGATTTTAAATAGCTTTCTTTCCTGCAAAAATGACACTTTTTGCAGGGACAGTTCTAAGCACAGGAAACATGCGCCCCTTTACATGCATACTATAGACACCCCCCAGGTACGAAATTTAAAGGAATATTACACTTTTATTGTTTCAATTTAAGCATTATTAAAATCACTGCTCCTGAAAAAACATCAGTTTTTTAAAAAAAAATTTGCATTGATACATGTCCCCTGGGGCAGGACCCAGGTCCGCAAACACTTTTTATGACAATAACATGCATATTAGCCTTTAAAATTAGCACTTTTGATTTAGAACATTCGCATCCATTATAACTAATAGGGTTCTAAAGCTCGCACGGACTTTAGGTCCGTTCACGGGTTCTGGTGCGAGCCGAATAGGGGGGGTGTTCGGCTCATCCCTAATTATTATATCTTATATGTTACTGGTGTAAATTTGGTCAGACGACAAACTGGGCACCTTGGCTGACATTGTGCTATGTGCTGGGCCCCTGTGCCTTTAAGGAGGACTGAGCTACCTCCAGGCCCACTTGCCCCTCATCTATCCATTAGAATGCATGTGCTCCCACTGTAGAGACCTTCATAAATTTAGGTCTGCAAGCGATACACAGGGTGCTGTGAAGAGGCCTTGCAGCTTACGCATGTGTTTGCAAATGTGTGCTAACTAAACCCCTGTTTTTAATGCATACTGTTGGACAGGTTAATTCGGATGGCAAGCAGACTGGTTGGTGAGTTGAGCTGGGAATTTTTCTCTGGTTTTGTACTTTATAATAATTATACGTTTAAAATGACATGGACCGTTTGCCTTCTGCTTGCCTCTAAAACGTTTTAAGATCCTCTACAAATACTACATAGGAGTGTACTTGTGTGGCAATGCTAGGAGCTGGAGAAGAACTGATTATGCATAGGACACAGCATTGTGGGAAGGGGTGTGCTTAATCTTTTGATACTAGGGAGTATGAGCACCAGTCATTCTGGTGGGAATGATTTATCTTACAACAATAGGAAAGCCAAGTGGGTGGACTATTTAGAATTTTTCAACAAAATTGGTCAAAGGTCACTCTTCAAGGTTTGGTGTGGGGTTCCCCTTAAAATCCATAGCAGGCCCGTAAGGGCCTGGTATGAATTGGGCGGACCCCATGCAGTTTTTTTTCTAAATTTTTTTAATGCCAGCAATTGTTTAGTTTACAAATTAATTTACAATTGATGAGTCATCTGCTGTTAAGGACGAGGCAGCTGGCTTCCCGGGCTGCTTTTTAATAAGCAACTATTCACTGGTTGTTAAGGATGCCGGTGGCCACCTGCTCCTTAACAAAAAGACTACTGCTGCTTGGACTTGCTCTCTGGGTGTGTTGCTAGCGCTGTGATTTTGACTACGAATTCTTGACCATTCTCCAGCCTGCTGATTTTGTACTTCACCGCCAGCTCGTGTATGACCTCCACCTGCCTAACCATTCTTTGGATTTCGGATTTGTATCGCTTTGCCTGATCTGTTGCCGACTTGACCTGCCTGACTACATTTTCATCTGAATCTTCAGCCTACAAGCTCCACTTCGGACACTACCTACCACAGGTATCTTACATTACAATTGGTCCACAATGGCAATGGATTCTGCTGAGATTGTTAAGGTGATTTAGTGTCAGGGACAATTGATTGAAGCTCATGAACAGCATCTTTCTTCTCTGGATGCCAAGTTAGATTAACTTTGTGCTATGCTTGAATATTGGTTGCCTGGTCCCTCTGCACTGGTCCAGAATCCAGATCCTACTCCTGCTCCAATACAATCTGCCTCTTCTGTGCTACCCAAACTTCCCTTGCCTGAAAAGTTTGGTGGTGATACTGAGGACTGCAGAGGTTTTTTAAATGTTTGCCGTTTGTATTTCCACAAAAATCCTGGGACTTTTAGCACTTTGTCTGCCAAAGTGACTTTTGTAATCACCTTGTTAAAGGGGAAGGCCCTGGCCTGGGTCTCTCTGTACCTGGAACGCAATGATCCTGTGCTGCAAGACGCACTGACAAATTTCTGGCTTCTCTCCAGACTGTATTTGTCAAAACAGACAGAACTTCTGCAGTACTCACTTTTGGTACCAGGTCTGTGGCACAGTGTGCCATTGAGTTCCATACCCTGGCTGCTGTGATTAATTGGGACTTAAGGGCAAGACTCATCTAGAGCACGTCTCACATATAAAGCAGATATTACAATGACTGAGAGAAAACCACCTATACGTGAAGATTGAGAAATGCAGTTTTCATCAAAGTCATATACTTTTCCTTGGATACACCATAAGTGCTGTTGGTTTCCAAATGGACCCTCAAAAACGTTCTGCTGTCTTGCAATGGCCCCAATCGACCACTTTAAGAGGGCTCCAAAGCTTTCTAGGGTTCGCAAATTAATACAGGTGCTTCATCAAAGGTATTGCCTCCATTGCTGCCCCCCTTAATGCAATAAGAAAGGTACAAATTGCAAGGTGTGGCCCTCAGAGGCGGAATCAGCTTTCCAGCAATTAAAAGACATGTTCAGCAAGGCTCCAGTTCTCCAACATCCAAATTCCGATCTCAGTACATTGTTTAGGTTGATGCCTCCGAAGTAGGAGCAGGTGCAGTGCTGTCCCAGAGACAGCCCAAGTCTGGTAGAATGCATCCAGTGGCGTCTTTCTCTAGAAAGTTTTCTCCAGCGGAGATGAATTATGATGTTAGGAACTGAGAACTACTGACCATCAAATTGGCATTGTCTGAATAGCGACATCTTTTGGAAGGGGCTTCCAAACCTTTTTCTATCCTCACTGACCATAAAAACCTGCTGTTTCGTCAGACTGCTAAACGTTTAAATTCTTGTCAAGCTCGATGGGCTATGTTTTTCTCCCATTTTAATTTTTTTCTTTCTTATGTCCCTGGGCATAAGAATAAGAAAGTCGAATTCTCTTTCCAGACAGTTCGCTACTTCTGAAGATCGACCTACCGAGCAGTATATAATGCCACCTCACAAAATTGTCACACAGATCTCTATGGCTCTTTCCCAACAGCTACAAGAAACGCAGAATTGTGTTCCTCAAGGCTTGAAGATACCACCAGGACGCCTGTTTGTAGCCCCTAGCCTCAGAAAACCTATACTCCTCTGGGCACATGGTGTGTTATGTGGTTTATCCTGGCGTCACCATCACTCTTAAGACCTTGCAGCATCATGTCTGGTGGCCTCATACTGACTATGTGGCTGCCTGTCCAACTTTTGCTGCTAATAAAGTACCCCGCACATTGCCTACTGGACTGTTACAACCACTTCCTGCACCTCGCCAGCCTTGGACCCATTTGACTATGGAATTCCTTACAGAGTTACCCAAATCCGAGGTCATGACTGCTATATGGGTCACAGTGGATCGCTTTTCAAAAATGTCTCATTTTGTATGGCTCCCTGGATTACCTACAGTGGAAGCACTGTCTACCACTTCCTTTCCTATATTCTGAAACATCATGGCATACCTACCAATGTCGTCTCAGACTGCAGATCCCAGTTTGTTTCCTGATTCTGGAGAGCGTTCTGTAAGAAACTGTGAGTAACGCTCACTCTCTACCTCATATCACCCTCAAACAGATGAATCTACCAAATTTGGCCCTTGATTCATCGGTCCTTACTGAATTATTGATCAAGTCGGGCCAGTCTCCTATTGGTTAAAATTGCCCTCCTCTCTTCAGATACATCCCGTATTCCACGTTTTCAATCGCTGCTCCAGAACCCAACAGCTACCTCCTCCTGTTCTTGTTGATGGACAACATACGTTTAAAGTCTCTAAGATTCTGGATTCTAGACGGCCGGGCCATAGCCTACAGTATCTGGTTCATTGGAAGGGATATCCCATCACAGACAGTTTCTGGGTTCCAGACAAAGATTTGCATGCCCATGATCTTATTCAAGACTGCCATGCCTCCTTTCCTGCTAAGCCCTGCTAGGCTCCCGGAGGGGTCCACTGGGGAGGGGGCACTGTCATGTACCTGGGTGTCTCCGAACCGGGATGTTCCTGGTCCTACAGCTGCAGTCGTACCTGTTGTGCCATGGAGGAGCTCTGGAGTTATTGCAATGTTCTTCCAGCTTGATGCATTGCCTTGGACTCACTAGCCCCACCAGCTGCCAACTGAAGACAATATACTATCAACCAGCCCATAAATAGCAGAACTTCCTGTTACTCAGTGCCCGTTTGTTTGGACTTACTGGGTGTGTTTGCAAGTCTAGTACATATGTTATGCATTCAGATTTACATTTATTTTTCCTATACAGTAACAGCTGCTGAAATGTAGCAAACTAGAATATGCTGATTTAATAATAATAAAAAAAGGCATTCAATAGGATGTATGCCAGATGAAGCTATAAATGCTAGTTAACAATGCTTTATAAAATCCTATTTAAAAATCAAACATTGCACATACAAATCACTTCATAGTGCCTGTCAGAAGCAAAACCAACATGCCTGTATACATAAGCTTTAAAATTGAGTATTAGTAAGGAGGATTCCGCTATCTACCTCACATGTGTGGATGGGGAAATCCATTTATCTATGGCAAACTTTACGTATACTGTCCATTTGCACCTTAATGTAATGTAAGTAGTGTATAAACACAAATAAAACATTTTGTGACCAAAATCAATTTGGTCAACATAACATACAAAACTGGAAAAAGGTGATTTGTGGCTACCTGCTGTGGGTATTAAAGTGGAGTTCCACCCAAAAATGTAACTTCCACTTTAAGCACTCCTCGCCCCCTTACATGCCACATTTGGCATGTCATTTTTTTGGGGGGGGAGTGGGGGCTTAGTTAGGAGGGGGACTCCCTGTCCCACTTCCTCCTTCCACCCATGGACCACCAAGGCGACTCCTCCTTTCGCCTTAGGCGGCCACTCCCTCTAGGCGATCTCCTGGGACAAGTGACAGGTCCCAGGAGATCGCCTCTCCACTCCCTGAGCGCAGCGCGACTCGCGCATGCGCCGTGCGTGCCCGGCCGTGAAGCTGAAAGCTGTCACGGCCGGGTGCCCAGAGTGGCAATGGAGGTGCCGCAGAGAGGAGGGGGAGAGGAGTGACACCCCGTTTGGCCGCATCGCTGGACTGTGGAACAGGTAAGTGTCTGTTTATTAAAAGTCAGCAACTACACTTTTTGTAGCTGCTGACTTTTAATAAACATAAAAAACCTGGAACTCCGCTTTAAGCAGTGCATTAGATTGCTGTTATGTTAATTTGCTCTAACACCATGTGTTTAATCCATCTCTGGTTACTAGAGATATATTCTCTTTAAAAAAAAATATCAAAAAGACTGGTACATCGGTTTCCTGTGTGAAATTGGATTTAAAAGAAACAGCAACTTTTAAATTATAACAGTACAATTTGTCTAAATTGAAGTAGGAAATGCTACACAGCCTTAACTTTTCCCAAGATGTTAATCATTTTTACTCATTAAAAATTAATCAATAATCAGATCATTAATTGTTATTGGACTACAGCACTTTGCTCTACCAGTTATAGTGCAGCATTTATGTCTACTCAACAAAAGCTAATGGACAGGATGGACAGAAGAAGCTATCAATCACCCAGCCTTGATGGCAGTGAAAATGATAACTGGCTGAAACTAGTAGTGAAAGAATTAAATACCAAATATGATGCTGTGACCTGTATTTTGGCAGGGAGCAGTAATGTGTTAATTACTTAGTTAAATATTTTTAGTTTATATTCCACTAGGAATAATTGTTGTTAATTATAAGCTGCATAACATTGGCAGTGAAAAAGCTTTTGTGATGAGCAACATTCAGCTGGACACCATAATGCAATTTTAATGGTGTATAATACTTGTTTTGTTCAAGCTATTTTCAAATTAAGGCTGTGAAGACAATGCAATAATAAGACCCCTACAGCATCTAATTGCTACAGTTAAATATATGTTTGTCTACTTACTGGAACCTGTGCATGCAGTAGCAAAGAAGAATAGAAAAGAAATAAATAAATAAAAGTGCAAATAAAACATGCAGAAAAACATAAAAAATTACACTTTCTAAGGACAAGCTTTTGGGGTCTACCCTCTTCTTCTATAGTCCAAATAGTACTGTTTGGAATTTAGAAAAAGGGGATAGGCATCAAAAGCGTATCCTGAAAATGTAACTGTTATGTCCTGTATACACGGTCAGACATTCCGACGACAAAATCCATCAGATTTTTTCCAAAGGATTTTGGCCCAAACTTGTCCTGCATACACACGGTCGCACAAAGTTGTTGGAAAATCCAATCATTCAGAACGAGGTGACGTACAACACGTACAACTGGACTATAAAGAGGCCAGTAGCCAATAGCTTTTGTCTCGTAATTTATTCTGAGCATGCATGGCACTTTGTGCGTCGGAATTGTCTACACACGATCGGAATTGAAACAATTGGATTTTGTTGTCAGAAAATTTTAGATCCAGATCTCAAACTGTGTGTGTCGTAAACTCCGACGGAAAAAGTCAGACGGAGCCCACGCACGATAGGAATTTCCGACAACACAATCTGGTCGCACATTTTCCTTCGGAAAGTCTGACGTGTGTACAGGGCATTAGTGTAAATATAAAAGTGTCATGAACAGTACTCAACTGAGTTGCAAGTGTACTAATATGGCTACAATCACCTTAAACATGAGACATGCTAACCTTATAAGTATGTACAGAAAACAAATTTCAGTGAAAGATAGTTTTTTTTCTTTTTTTTTTTAATCTACAAGTATGCACAAGGGTGAAACATATACTAAGGGAATTTACCACACTAAAGCTTTGAAATTAAATATACTTTCTTTAAATTACATTATAATGTAATGGTGTGAATATATTTTTTGAATAAAGTATTTTTTATTTGAACAAAAAATAAAAAAAAAAGAAAGGAAAAAAGTGAAAGAGAAAGATATGCATTGCAGACAGTTAATTTTTTTGCAAATATTTTCCTTGATCACCTTAATATAATGATACTGTAAGCATTTAACATATCAATAATTTTAATAGTCATGACATACAACAAGAAGATAGATTTATCTCTTTATTCCAGACATTAGTTATACCTATATTTATTTGGCCATGGACATTTTATTTATTCTATTGGTATACATATGAAGAATTGGAATGGCTGGATTCTGTCATAACTTCCCTACAATATAAATCAATCTGTTAATACAATACATCTTGACTTTTGTGTTGAGACTTGTGTGAGTTTGGGGGTACTAAGGGGAACCCCCTGGGCATTTTACTGTAATGATCTATTTAGTGTGTAGGGGGGCAAGCACTGTTTACATAGTATCATTTTTAAAAGGACCCCCTTTGCTATACGCAAGTTTTTTCTTCTGCAGAATGGAATTGATGGATTCTTACTTTGGAGTATGTTCGGCAATGAGTTTTTAGCTGTCCATATTTTGTGTAAAAGAGCAATAGTAGAGTAATATAAGCCCTTTAGAAAGTGCCTTGTTTCCAAGAGGGATTTAGGGAGGTCCTGTCAGAGGGCAGCCACCATTATCCTTTATGTTGGGTCCTTGATGTCTAATGTCCCCCTCCCTAACATTTGCTGCAATTGTGAAGAGAAAAAGTATAATTTGGCATTAGGTATAGCTAAGATTCCTGCATTCTTTGGGAGCTGAATAGTATCATGTTTGATTGTAGCTTGGCTGCATTTCCAAATTATAGTTCTAAACAGTGAATCAATTTGTCTAAAGGTTTTTTAGGGAATCCACACAGGGGCATTGTGTATGCTTTATAATAATTGTGGCATCCAGATCATAGGTTTGTCCTTCCCGTGACAGATAATGGTTGTTTACGTCAAGGCCCACATTTGGATTTTAGTTTAAGCAATAAGGGGAGTATGTTTAAGTTGACCTAGTCCTTTAGGTTCTGGGAGATCGGTATTCCTAAATATTTCAAACAATGTTAGCTTGTCCTCACATGTAGCCTTGCAACAATGTCATCTGCTGATATTATTACCTCTGCCAAGGTTCCTAGTGCTAAGGCAAATAGTAAGGGTGACAAAGGACACCCTGCCTCTTGCCCCTGTATAGAAAGAAAATGTTAGACCATGAACTCTTAACTTGCGTGTGAGCTACAAGGGCAGAGTATGCATTTGTATCCATTGAATACATTGATTGCGAAAGTTAAATGGATGCAGTACTTGCCACAGACAATGCCATTCTACAGTATCAAACATCTTGGCAGCATCCAAAGAAAGAATGACACTGTTACCCATGTTTCAGAGGGAATTTATAGGTTGGGATATTGTCTTTTTGTGGCAGTGGACCTAGTGGGGATAAAGCCTGCTTGGTCCTTTGAACTATTTTTCCAATAAGTTTTGACAAGTTATTTGCAAGGACTTTGGCAAATGTCCATTGTGGGAAGGGACATGGAATGGTATAATTCTGTGTAGAAGGGATCGTAAAAGAGATCATTGTCAAGTTTGAGGATGAAAATCATAATTGCTTCATTCATTGTTTGGAGTAAGTTACCCAACTGGGATGCTTCATTGTGACCTTCTAGAAGTTCAAGGAGGACACCACCATACTTTTTATATACCTCAGCGGGTACAACGTTTGCTCCCAAAGCTTTGTTATCATGAGTATCATTCAGGCCCATAGTTAGTTCTTCCAACAAGGTGGGTAAGTTAAGTACGGTATTGTCTGCCTCAGTAATTCTTGGATTCCTAATTGAATCCAAGAAGTGGGTGAGCATATCTGAATCAAATGAAACCTTGCTGCTAAGGCCTTTGTAATATTTTTGAAAAATAGCTTGGATATCAGGGGTGGATGTTACTATGGTGTACTTACTTGTGGCTATAGCATCAATGTGTGAGAGGCTGTTGGGACCTAACTATAGTTACTAAAAGATGGCCAGTATGTTCCACTTCTTCAAAGTTTGTTACATTAGAATTAGAAAACATAAGAATTGCTTGTTTTCAGCTTTAGCTAATGCAATAGTTTTGTACAGTTTTTGCCATCCTACCTTGCAGCAAACTACATACATGCAATTTGCATGTACTCCCTATACTTGTGTGTGTTTCCTCCCACCAAAGACATGCTAGCAGATTTATTTGTCCCTTTCTAAATTAAACCTAGTACATGTCTGTATGGTCCCTAGATTACAAGCTGATTGAGGGCAAAAACTGAGGTGAATGTACAATATGTAATGTGTTGTGTAATATTGTCGACACTATATAAATATATACATTTATACATATACTGTATACAGTATTTCAGAGAGACAAATTTGTTGTTGCATAAATAGGCCATCCATGCTTCCTTCCTAGTAGTGCAGTGCAGTACATTAATTGTGCATTTCATTTTTATTTTGGTAAGTATTTGCTGACTTAAATGTTTGACATACATAGACAAAAATATAAAACACTTTAAAATAAGTGTAGTGCTTCCCGGCAGGTGCCAATGGTAATTTTGGGTCCTCTACTCTCTAGCTCTAGGCAAGGCCCCGCCCCACCTGACACCACCAGAATACTTTGGCTGGGAACTCTCAGTGGACCTACAAAGATTGCACACACTATTCTTTTAAGAAAATGAGCAGACTGTACTGGCAAAATATACATTAATCATTAAAGTAATCATTTAGTATTTCTCAAAATGATGTAATAAAGCAAATTGATACACCAGTGTCAAGGCACATAAACATTGCAAAACAAATACAATGCAATAAACAGAGGAACCTCATAGTTCCAAGCTCAGCATAAACTGCAGTACTAAGAGTGTAATAATGATAGCTCTCCTAATGAGAGGTTTTGCCTCAAGTGACCAAGAAGAATACTAAAAAGTTAGGACAGGCCAAGTCACTCAAGGACTCTAAAACAAAGGGGCTAGGCTTAGGCCTTGAAATCTTGAGCTCAAAATAAGCGACTCAGTTCTGCTCTCAGGGAAACATAGTGACTTGGACAGTCTTATGGTGAGTTTCTGCTGGCAATGTTGGGGTCCTTTAAACATTGGCATGCAGGGAGGTGTAGATAACTAAAAAGGGGTAGCAATGAACAGAGCCTTGTGTAAAGTCAGGGCTGGTAGGTAGGAAGGTTCCTTAATGCAGCCAGATAGGGACTGAAGCCAGTTCAAATTGGTAATCGGGAGTATCAAGTTTAAAGTATTAGGTAGCCAGGGGGGAGGGGCAGATGGAGACCTAAGCAAAGTCGATGTTCTGGAATATTGATGGTTTAGAGACCTGCTACCTGATGATAGCTGCTACCTGATGAAGAATGCAGCAGCAGACAGTACAGATCTCTTTTAGCAAAGTGACAGTTGAAGGGGGTGACTCGTAACCAGGTTTAGGCTGGAAGAAAGGGTTAACAGCTTTGTCTATAATGTGGGTCAGAGACACTCTCACTGTATCCCTCTGTGGCAGTCCTTGAGCAACAGCATGTGGTTTGAATGATGGAGGGCCCCCTTAAACAGTGCTGCTGCAGATGCAGAGGCAACTTGAACAGTGATTCTGGTTGGTAGGTGCCCCTGTTCTCAATCAGCTTACAGGCTCAGTGCCCAGCACAGCAGTCCACTCTTTAGCTCTAGCACAGCCCAGTCTGGTACAGTTCAACCTGGGATGGCTTGGGACAGCACAGCACAGATGGACACAGCACAGCTGTACCACTATTTACAGGTTGTCATGTTCCCTCAACTTCCTGACTCCTTCCTGGGCTTTTTTTTAATATTATCTCTCCCCCTCCAGGTGCTTGTAGGCCTTGTCGTTGTTGCCCCAGGACGGCTGTAGATAGAACCTTCCTTCCAGACTACATCTCCCAGGCTGCCCCTGGGAATTGTATTCCAGTCACAATTAGGTAAAACTAGTTGGCACCGCCATCTTGTGGACAAACAAAGTTCTGCAACTCAGTAACCATCCTCAGTGTTATATGAGCATTATTGTAATGTATATATGTATGTAAAAATGTTATAACTTTACAATAAAAGATTAATGTGATATATAATCCATTTTTTCTACTTGTACTATTCTCCTAGAGCTTAAAAAACCTAGTCAATGGTTATTAGGCCAATCAGCACTGCAAAAAACAAAGTAACTTTATATTCAATTTAGACAGTATATTCTATCATATCTGTATGCAGTTTTGACATTAGCTTTATTTATTCTTTCATTAATGTATCATGATAAGTTGGTCATGCATTGATGTCTCTTTATTTAATGGATACGACCTACTGTATGTGCGTACAGATGTGTGTACAGATGTTCCACAGTTACTTTTCTGTACCCTAACTTTTCAATTTAACTTTAACCAAAGCCAGCTACAATCCTGAGCATTCACATGAATGGTCAATATTAATGCAGAGACAACAGAGCAATTTAAAATGGTAAAATAAAATTGATATATGATATATTTAAATTTGTTTGAAAGTTTTGAGGGTGAAGCTTTAAACAGTATGCTTCCAATACCAGATGAAAAAGGAAACTTGCTGTCACTCATTTCAGATCATTAGATCTGCCACAAAATGATATGTTTCCAAAACAAGAGAAAAACAAGTACTGTTCCTCTTGTCTCTTGTAATACTGAGCATGAAAGGGAGCCTGAAGGCTTGTTTTATATGCAAGACATAGAAGTTTTGTTTGATTCCCCAGATGCCCAGTGCCACAGTGTGAGAGTCTGTGTAGGAGAACAGCATTCTAAATTTAGGCATGTACGTTCGAGCTTTCAACATTAATTCATATCAATTTCCTTCAAGTATAGTCATTGTATAGAACACTATGTATGGTATATATATATATATATATATATATATATATATATATATATATATATATATATATATATATATATATATTTAATAAATTAACTGTTAAAAATGTTTAAATGAAGGAAAGTTTCTTAGGCTAAAGTATTAGTGATATTAAAAGGTAATCTAATGAGTAGCATGGTACAATTATATGTGGCAGTAGCAAATAAGCTTCGTCATTACAAAGAGTTTTTTACTGTTTTCTCAATTGCTTGTATTGGCAGGTTTTTCACCACTATAGATTACCCATGATGACTACTTTTTGTAACAATAAAGCTTAAACTCGTAATTTAAACTTTAATACATTGGAAATTAAATTTTCAAACCGCTTTAAAGGTGCCTGTAGTGGCATGTAATATTGTAAAGATAGGTCAGAGTTATTGTATTTTAGTGAACATAAGGATTATTTATTAATAAATTATAAGATGGGTATGATGGTTGAAATTTGCAACTTTCTAAGTTTAAGGGTGTTACACAAGACTTTGTTACTCCTGATTGCTCTGCACTGATCCACATGAGTCTGTAAGTTGAATCACTATTATGCTTCTTCAATAATACTTAAAAACAATACCATAGACTTACCACATTATAAGGTCTCTCCCATCTCTTTTTCATATTTTTCTGGCTGAGATCTTGAAGTATTTTTGTGTACCCTCCCCTTTGTTTTCATGCATAACCTCACCCCACAAGCATTAAGGAGAATAAGCCAGTTTGCTCATTGATAGGTTTACTTGACAGCCTCCTTTCCCACAACCAACCCACACTCCCATATTGCTTCATTTGTTTGTCAGAGCCCTCAGAAAGCCCCAAAAATGTAATCAGAGCATATACTCTCAAGATGCAATGCTCAGGCCTGAGTAGCTGATCACCAGGCTGCAACACTGTCATATAGGTAAGGGGAGAAGGAAGAGGGTGGGGCACATGGAAGGGAATGACCTGTCACTTTGCCTTGAATAATTTTAAAGCAGCACTCCAAGTACATAAAAAAGGGTAACAAAAAACAAGTCAGTTGTGAGGAATATAAAATGTTTAATGTATCCTAAAATACTGCAATTTTATTTTCACAATTCTCTGCCTACAAGACTAAAAGAGAGAGTAAAGTGGGGTAAACACTATAAGAAAATCGGGCGAACAATGATCCGATTTTCCATGTTTTACAGCAAGTCGAAACCGAGTAAGGAAAAAATGTATGAAAATTCTTGTATGACAAAGGCTTTTTTTTTGTTGTTCATTGTTTATTATCATGTGCAGTCTTTCGCTTCTGATTTTTTTCATACAAAAATCTTACAAAAATGGTACACATTAATTGAAAATTGTTTTTTCTGTTACAGTATGGGAAAAATGTTGAAGTTTGTCCCTTTGGAAATTTTAGTTCAGAAGGTCGGAAACGACTTTCGAAAGTTGTGTACACACTATAAGAAAATCATATTCATCTTCTTAACGCTGCCAACCAATGTATCCCGGTCCATTGGAAGAGTCCCACACCCCCCACGACCGACGAATGGATACGTAGGGTTGATAAGGTGGAAGAAATGGAAAGCCTCATACACCAGACCAAGGATACTCTCACAAGTCATGAACAAACTTGGGCTTGCTGGAAGCACTTCCTTTCCTCCTCTCCTTCTACCCTTCCTGCTGTACATATACACCCTACTTAAGTTCTCAGAATCTACAGTTCTGTCCCTAAACTGCTATTACTAGTGAATGTTCCATTTGTTCACCTTCAAATCCAACAACTCTCCCTTCCCCATGGAACCGTCACGAACACCACCCTCACTTTGTTAAGAATAGACCCTCCCCCTCTCACAGCAAGTTCCCTTTTTAGGGGTGAGTGGGGTAGGCTCGAATGCTGACGTCCCTGATAACCCCCTTTTTTTTTTTCTCTCTCTACTCTCTTAAGCTCCCTTCCCTCAGCCCTTATCTTTCCGAGTTGTTGTATTACTTACTGTGGAAATTTCAACATCCACTTTTTCAGGCCTACACACTTTTATTGCACAGTGCTGCCGTTATCCTACCTTCTCCTAGGTCTCCTGTCAGTTTCTATCTAACACATTCTGCTATCTATTTGTAAAGCCGTGTTTTTCCATGCACAGTGTAATGTACATTACCAAAGTTTTCTTACTCAGTTTGTACTTATTCTGATGATTTTGATTGTACTGTTTGTAAACCCTAATAAAATCTTTATAAAAAAAAAAAAGAAAATCATTCCTCGGACGAAAATGTTCGCCAATTTTCTTATAGAGTGTATGAGTCTTTAGGCTCTATTGCTTTGCACAATGTTGCCAATTTTACGTGTTTTTAGGAATTTGTAACTGAAAGGAGGTAACTTATAGAAAGAGAGGAACATAGGAAAGATCTGAGGCAGAGTGTATTTTTCTTTCATAGTTCAGTGAGCAGGGAACTGCCACAGTAAGCTGCAACATTACTATTGTTGCCCATTTGCCCTGACCTAACCCACCCTCCCTCACCACAGATGGATAATTACCTGTATCCAAAGGTCTCCAAAGTTTGTTTACATCCAAACCCATACATTTTCATAGGGCTGTGTCCCAAGGCAGGACTTGAAGGACGATTGCCCCACAGAAGTCTATGGGGCTGTGATGAGCAGGTGCAGCAAGTATAGTGAAACTTGTGGTGCTGGATGTAAACAAACACCGGAGACCATGGCTGATCAGATAGGGGTGGCGGCTTAAGGTTGTTAGGCTGCAATCAGATAAGACAATTTTCAATAGATTCTTAAAAAAAAAATTTGTAACAAAACTGTATACAGTGAGACAATATGCTAATTATAAAAAAATAAAAATAAAGTTTACAAACACTCTGAGTCTGTAAAGTCAAATTCTATGTACCTGGTTATTATGATGAATCAGTGGTTATACAACTATCCAATTTACATATCTGGAACCAGAATGTAGTTTAGGAATTCTGCCGTACTGGCTGCATGCGTGTGCTAAGTCAGGTACTCAAAAATTATTGAAGTTATTAGATCATCCTGGTTGTTGGGTAATGAACATTTTCATTAGGAGAGATATGCAATGATAGCCCATGTATGTTTCTCATGGCAAGTTTCCTTTAAAGTGAAAGTAATTTGTTTTACCCTATAAGTGATGCAAGAATACTACTAAGAACTTTAGTCCGAAATGCAACACTAACTTGATTATGTACTGTTTTTGTTCTAAAATAAAGCTATACTTTACAAGACGGTGGTGACAACATACTTTGTTGTTTTTACCAATGCAGACAAAAGTGAGAAACATGGCAGATGTTTTTTTTTTTAACCTATCCAATGATGTTTTTCTTCAGAGATGTCATCTGGGGGGCTTTTTTGCTATCCCCATAGACATTACATCATTACTCAGTCTTGCTGAAAACAGTTGAATCAGACCACTGCCATGCCATATCCATGAGCTCACTGCTATTTAAATATATATTTATTCATTATTTATCTAAATATGCTTGTCTAAATATTGCTTGAAAATAAACGTCAACCATTGATTAATTAACCTTTCTTTTTTTTGTTTACTGTAAAAGTGTGGTTACACATCATAAGAAAGCAAATCAGGATTATGCAATGACTCAGTACATCCTAGGATTAAAGCAATACATCAACATTTAAAATATACTATTTGTATGCATTAAACTATACAGCCTAGAGGCTTTGAAGCAAGCTTATGATACCTTTCCATGGGAAAAAAATACTGAAACCAATTCATCATTTGTCTTCCATATAATTCAGCGACTGAGAAATTCTATTTAGACAATTTAAATATTTCTTCAAATCTATTATTGTAGAAGAAAAATACTGAATCCTACAGTATTAAATACTTGGCTACAAACACATTTAACCAACGCATCTGAGCAAACTACTGTATGTTGCAGATCACAGCAACAAGATAAATTTCAAACTGCTTTTGCGATAACAGACATGAAGCAGCTCCCACCAGTGCAATGATTCATGCAGTTCTTCAGGAAACAATTTATATTCAGTACTTACATAGTGCTGTCACCCAGCTCTTCATACAGATTATTGGCAGCAGGGGCTGATGATTTGCCTGCTGGCAATGCCATCTGGATCCTCGCTGTCTTTGCACACTCAGCTTGCCTCCTTTTTGTAAGAAAGAAAGAGGACAGACAAGGTGTCTTAAACATCTAGTAATTGTTAATTCTTAATAAGGAACTCTTTTAGACTTACACTGAGGTACATGTTAATTGCAACACAATTTATAAAATTGTATGTTGGGGCAAATTAGATTACTGAAAGAAACCACCCAGAATATATGTACTGTATTTATCGCCGTATAACACGCACTTTTCCCCCATAAAATCGGGGGAAAGTCGTGGGTGTGTGTTATACGCTGATACCCCCCAAAAAAATGACAAAAATAGCGTGCGGCGCCGAAAAATAGCGCCCGCCGCCAAAAAAGACCGAACCGCCGCCGAAAAAGGCTGAAGCGCCGCCGAAAAAGACTGAGCCGACTGTTCAGCTCCGCTCGTAGTCCCGCCTCCCTGCGCTCGCTCCCGAAACAGCAGGGAGGCGGGACTCCGAGCAGAGCCGAACAGTCGGCTCGGTCTTTTTCGGCGGTGCTTCAGCCTTTTTCGGCGGCGGTTCGGTCTTTTTCGGCGGCGCATGCTACAAATGACGCTGGCAAGCTGCAAATGACACTGGGCAAGCTGCAAATGACACTGGGCAAGCTGCAAATGACGCTGGGCAAGGCTGCAAATGACGCTGGGCAGCTGCAAATGACACTGGGCAAGCTACAAATGATGCTGGCAAGCTGCAAATGACACTGGGCAAGCTACAAATGACACTGGGCAAGCTACAAATGACACTGGGCAAGCTACAAATGACGCTGGGCAAGCTGCAAATGACGCTGGGCAAGGCTGCAAATGACGCTGGGCAGGCTGCAAATGACACTGGGCAAGCTGCAAATGACGCTGGGCAGGCTGCAAATGGTGCTGGGCAGGCTGCAAATGACGCTGGGCAAGCTGCAAATGACGCTTAAATTAATTTTTTTTTTTCCCTAAACTTCTCTCCTAAAACTTTTTTTGTCTAAAATTCCCTCCTAAACTTGGGTTGAGTGTTATACGCCGAAAAATAGCGACCGCCGCCGAAAAAGACCAAATCGCCGCCGAAAAAGACCGAACCGCTGCCAGAAAAGGCCGAAGCGCCGCCGAAAAAGACTGAGCCGACTGTTCAGCTCCGCTCGTAGTCCCGCCTGCCTGCGCTCGCTCCCGAAACAGCAGGGAGGCGGGACTCCGAGCGGAGCCGAACAGTCGGCTCTGTCTTTTTCGGCGGCGCTTCAGCCTTTTTCGTCGGCGGTTCGGTCTTTTTCGGAGGTGCATGCGCGGTCTGTCTCGGCGGTGGGAAATTTAAACGTGGGCAAGGCTGCAAATGAAGCTGGCAAGCTGCAAATGACACTGGGCAACCTACAAATGATGCTGGCAAGCTGCAAATGACACTGGCAAGCTGCAAATGACACTGGACAAGCTACAAATGACACTGGGCAAGCTGCAAATGACGCTGGGCAAGGCTGCAAATGACGCTGGGCAGGCTGCAAATGACACTGGGCAAGGCTGCAAATGACGCTGGGCAAGGCTGCAAATGACGCTGGGCAAGCTGCAAATGACGTGGGCAAGCTGCAAATGACACTGGGCAAGCTGCAAATGACACTGGGCAAGCTGCAAATGACGCTGGGCAGGCTGCAAATGACTCTGGGCAGGCTGCAAATGACGCTGGGCAAGCTGCAAATGAAGCTTAAATGTAAGTTTTTTTTCTCTCCTAAAACTTTTTTTCCCTAAAATTCCCTCCTAAACTTGGGGTGCGTGTTATACGCCGATAAATACGGTATATGGAAAGAAACCATCTAACATACAGTAAATAAATTAATTGTAAAAGGTGCTCTGCAGCATTTTATTCACTGTGCTGAGATCACACCTAACCATTTATTTTTTTCTTGCACAGTCTCTATTCTTTTGAATCTTGTCCTTGTCAGCAACCAGGGAGTCCGAATAAACCTTGCCCCTGTAAAGAAAGTGAATCAAGAGGAATCTCTGACTGAAGTCTAAACTCCCTGGGGCGTTGATCTGACTTGTCTGCCTCCAATCAATGCACGCTTCTGTAAACACTCATATACTCTGGTAGTCTGACAATAAGCAACTGCCAACCTTGCATGCAGATTTTTTGTATATTAATGCAAACAAATGCAACCCAACACGATGAACATGCAGGCAACAAAAGTATTTTTAAATAAATAAATAACTAAATGCAACCCAACATATCAAATCCAAAAAAAAAAAATTTTCCCACATTCCCAAACTATATGCAGCATCGTACCCTCTTCTTCTCTCTTTTTGTATGAGAAATAGGGTGCCCATGTGTCCCAGTATTTCTCTTCTTGCTCTTTCATTGCCAGAGTCAAATTTTCCATCTGTTGAATCTCTCTAACTCTTGGACACACCTGTAATACTGCTTATTGCTTCCTCTATCATTCTCCAAAATTCTCAAATTTTCCCCAGGCTTGTATAAAGCCTATATTTTCCGGGGCCTCTGAGCCTATAATTACTTCATAAAAATATGACAGGTAGTGTCGCAGATTTTCACCATCTAAACATATCTGCTCAAATCTTGACAACCCCCGAATTTCTGGGTACATCCTATTTTTAGAGCGGATATAGGATCCTAGTTGCATTGCCCTGAAAGAGTCCAACTCTGGGGTAAATTCATTTTCTATCTCCCCTCTTGTCATTAATCTACCCTCCCTTGAGAAATGTATAATCCTACTTATCCCTCTTTGTCTTAAATTGGCAAATCTATGGTCTAAAATTCCATTACTCTGACTAAGTGTGAGGATTCCTGGTATTTACATGGGTCTGGAAATCCAATACCTCCTTTTTCTTTAGGGAGAACCAAAATAGTTCTCCGTATTCTCGCAGGTTTTCCAGCCCATATAAACCTCAGGAATCCCTACCGAAGCTCTCTCATATAGCTTTGGGGAATCCTTATTGGCAAGGTTTGGAGCAGGTATAAAAGCCTAGGCATTACGTTCATAGCAACCCCTCCAAGGGAACATCACACATCATTTGTTTGGATGTGGTCCTCAGGAACAACCAGTCCACCCTATCGCATGCTTTTTCTGCATCTGCTGATATTAATGTGAGGATTCCTGGTATTTACATGGGTAGGAGGTTCAGCACCCTCTTGAATTCTTCTACCGTTATTGGTATGTCTAGGTTCTGCACTACCTCTTCTGTGAGTTTAGGCATTTCTCATGAGATCAGATATTCCCTGGCTATCTCTTCTTTCTTCTTATTTTTTTCTGGGGTACTGGCCCCTGTAGCATATTTCTGACACATGTACAGAATTTTTTTATACAGTTTAAAATAGCACACCAGCCAACCTTGAATAACTTTGCTAACTAGGCCTCATGTATGAAGTTTCTAAAGAACCCTTTCTAATTTCTTCTCAGGTATCAGCTACCTTTTCTCTGCTATTGAAATTGCAATATATAAAACATATAAAAGGAGACACTGACTGGTTAGTAGGCAGGAAAGACATATTATTCATCAGACATTTTATACATCAGGCTTAATGTGTTTGAATATAATATCTACATGTAATAGTGTAAAAAATCTGTGTAATCTGTGAATTTATAAAAAAGTAGTATCATGGATGACACTGTTCATGGATTACACAGATTATAGACTTTCTGAGTGACCTCTAATACAGTAAATTGGGTTTATAAAATCTATATGTTTATAAGATGATTCACAAATTATTCAACATTTATATTTTTTCAGCTATACGTTTCATTCTACTTTCTAAAAATAAGACATGTGCCATGTCTTACAACTATTTTGCAAAACTGACAAGTGACATTGCTGGTTTTCCAAATATTTCTCATTTTACGGGATATAAGCAGTGACTTTGCAGCTTTGACTTCTAGGATAAACTTGACATGGTTTTTGCTACTTTTTGCAAAACTTTTTGCATGTGTTCAGATAGTATTAGAATGATTTATGTATAGGAGGTGTAAATAATAGAAACAAAATGTACTTACTCTTTAAACCTGTTCCACAGGGGCAAACACACCAAGAGAAAAAGAAATATATTAGAATGTTAATGAAAAAGCCATCTCAATATTAATGAAAGCATAAATATTAATCTAATACACAAAATATTTTACCCTTTGCAGTTTTTCTGTATTTTAAAACACTGCACTGTAGCAATAAACTGCATTTAGGAAATGATATTGTACAAACATGCCCAAGTATTTTACCTACAACATCGAAGCCTTAATTATCCTAATTATTCCTAAAAAGTCAGTTATTAGGCAAAATGCAACTTGTTTGTGGATATTATTGACACAAAACAAATAATTTTCTAATAAACAAAATGTTTACTCTTTGCAATTTTTTAAAACTTTAGCTTACTTCACTGTAGCAATAAATTGCACTTAGGAAATTATATTGTGTAGACATGCCAAAGTATTTTACCTAAAACAATGAAGCCTTAATTGTCTAAATTATACTTAAAAAAATCAGTTATTAGGCAAAAGATACTGTTTTTCCTTCTTTCTTGAAAAAAGAAAAATATTTATGCCTCCATCTAATTAAAGGCAATTAATTACTGTAAGGGGGACTTGCATAATGGTAAAACACATTTATACTGTTGATTATGGATCAGCCCGATGTTCGCCTATTCGCTGAACAGCGAACATCATGCAGTGTTCGCAGCAACTTCAAAACCCGTGGAACACCGTTAAAGGCTATAGGACACTAACATGAAAAACCAAAAGTGCTCATTATAAAGGCTTGTATACAAGTTATTGCCATAAAAAGTGTTTGGGGACCCGGGTTCTGCCGCAGGGGACATCTTTCAATGCAAAAAGACGTTTTAAAAACTGCCTTTTTTCAGGAGCAGTGATTTTAATAATGCTTAAAGTGAAATGATAAAAATTTAATATTCCTTTAAATATCATGCCTGGGGGGTGTCCTTAGTATGCCTGTAATGTAGAGCATCTTTCCCGTGTTTATAACAATACCACAGCAAAATTACATTTCTAAAGGAAAAAAAGTAATTTAAAACTGCTTGCGGCTGTAATAAATTGTCGGATCCCATATAGATAAAAATCATTGAAATAAACGGCATGGGTTCCCTCCCCAGTCCATTACCAGGCCTTCAGGTCTGTATGGATTTTAAGGGGATGCATGGGGTCCCCCAAAATACCTAGTCCCCATGTTGATGGGGTCAAGGGCCTCGTCCCCACAACCCTTGCCCTGTGGTTGTGGGGGGCTTATCGGAATCTGGAAGCTCCCTTTAACAAGGGGACCCCCAGATCCCACCCCCCCCTATGTAAATGGGTAGCGGGTACATTTTACCCCTACACATTCACCAAAAAAAGTATCAAAAGGGTAAAAAATTTGGGACAAGTCCTTTATTTAAAAAAAAAAAAAACTGTCCCGCGATGTCCATTTATTTATGATCACAGCGTCCGACGACCCGAGGAAAAAAACAAAAAGACGGAAAAAACTCTGCCTCCATGGGAGGCTCCCGCTGACTGAAGCCTCTTTACGATGACAGCTGTTATATAGCTGAGGGCGGGGCCACCCGGTGACGTAAATGGGTGACCCTGCCCCCTCTGATGCCATGTGACGTCTGAGGTAACGGGGTCATCCGTTTATGTCACCGGCTGGCCCCGCCTTCCTCTGATGCCACGTGATGTCAGAGGAAAATTGGGTCATCCATTTATGTCACCGGATGGCCCCACCCTCAGCTATATAATATGTAATTGTGAAGATGCTTCAGATGGCGGGAGCCTCCCATGCAGTTGTTGTTGCATTTTTTTTTCGGTTTCGGATGGATGACGGATTTACATCGCCGTACATTTTTTTTTTTTAATAAAGGATTTGACCCAAACTGTCTACTGTCATTTGTACTATTTTTGCCACTTTTTTTGTGAATGTAGGGGTACAATGTACCCAATATCCATTCACATAGGGGACCCGGATCTGTGGGTCCCCTTGTTAAAGGGAGCTTCCAGATTCCGATAAGCCCCCCGCAGGCAGACCCCCACAACCACCGGGCAAGGATTGTGGGGATGAGGCCCTTGTCCTCATCAACATGGGGTCAAGGTGTTTTGGGGGGACCCTGCCTGGTATGGTTCAGCAGGGGGGGGTGCTCTCTCATCCCCCCTTTTCCTGCAGCCTGCCAGGTTACGTGCTTGAATAAGGGTCTGGTATGGATTTTGGGGGGACCCCTACACCATTTTTTTATTTTAGCGCAGGGTTCCCCTTAAAAGTCATACCAGACCTGAAGGGCCTGGTATGGATTTTGGGGGACCTCCACGCATTTTTAAAAAAAAATTTGGTGGGGGAACCCATGCCGTTTTTTTCCAATGATTTATATCTATATTGCCAGAATCCAACAATTCATTACAGCCGCAAGCAGTTTTAAATGAGATTTTTTCCTTTAGAAATGTAATTATGCTGTGGTATTGTTCTAAACATGGAGAAGATGCAGTAATTTACAGGCATACTAAGAGCACCCCCCAGGCCCGATATTTAAAGGAATATTTCATTTTTATTGTTTAACTTTAAGCATTGTTAAAATCACTGCTCCTGAAAAAACAGCAGTTTTAAAAAAAAATTTGCATTGATACATGTCCTCTGGGGCAGGGCCCGGGTCCCCATACACTTTTTGTGGCAATAACTTGCATATAAGCCTTTAATATGAGCACTTTTGATTTTTCATGTTCGTGTCCCATAGACTTTAACGGTGTTTGCTTGTTCGTACAAAAGTTTTGCCTGTTCGCATGATCAGGTGCAAATCGAACCGGGGGGTGTTCAGCCCATCTCTTCTGTTGATTGAATACAATGAAATGTGTTTTGCCATGGATTACAAATACATTTTCCTACTCTGCTCGTCTGACAAGTACACATATTTGTAAAGTCACCTCTTTTTCTTTCCTGGGTAATAGCTTATTTTAGAAAGCTCAAGTTTCTTCAACTAATGGTCGGCAATTACTTATGATATGTATGGAATGAAACTGGAATTATATAATCTATTTATTAAAAAATGTTAGCTGTGTAATTCACTGAGGATTATATCAC
Organism: Lithobates sylvaticus; assembly: GCA_028564925.1. Lineage (NCBI taxonomy): Eukaryota > Metazoa > Chordata > Amphibia > Anura > Ranidae > Lithobates > Lithobates sylvaticus. The sequence continues at coordinate 98,568,682 of CM053036.1, forward strand.
AAGCAGGTTAATATTGATATTCGTGACCAAATTCATATATTAGTAATATTGGGACATGCTGAATACAGAGAGCAGAATATAGAAATAATACCATTTTCAGTCATACAGAATAGTCTCATTTTCAGCCAGCAGATGAAGTATGCTCATTTCTAGGCTACTGTGTATGTGTTTTGCTGAAAAAGCTTGTTATTAGAGCGTGAGCTCAAAGCTCATGCAACAGTTCAGGTATGCAAAATAATGAGTCAGAGCAGTGACTTATACACCCTTGTGCTAATGCTGGAGAGAACTGTGTTTAACTGGTGTATCATTGTTTTTTCTATAAAGATAGCAATTTACTTACTGTCTGTAGCTGACCATTACAATTAAAATAGCCGGTATACAGCAGAGGATGATAATAATAGCCAGTGCTAGCAAAGCTCCTTCAGTGTAGCCTACAGCTTGGGCTTGCTTCTTTACATTGGCTACAACATCTGGGGTTCGAATCTCCAAAATACGTCCTCCAAGGCCAATGTAGTCTTGAAACTGTTTATTGATGTCAAGCACTTTACCATCTAAAAATCTGAATAACCAAAAATAAGGATTAAATAAGACCATAATGATGTATGTTTTCTTTTCTTACACATACGCTCTCTCTCTCTCTCTTCACCCAATCCGATATTTCTAGCAAAATGAATCTTATGTTAGACAAAGTAAATGCAAATGGTGTAGAAAGCCACCTTTCAGTAAGATGATGCCAGTAAATAAATATTAACTGTTTGTTTAGACTGCTTTTTTATTTTTATTAATTTAAGCCTAATGAATGTGCGGGTATGGAAAAATGTGTGTGTAATGCACACTACCTTTAAGCTTACTCAACAAGAGTGTTGTAAATTATGCTTTTGATTCTATCTTATCATTAATTAATTAAAAAGGAAAAACAAACATTTTAAGATTACTAATGCAAAATATTGCATTTTGAAAGAAGGCTTCCTTATATTTTACAAAGGAGAGAACAAGAAATTTTTGGCATATAAAAATGCTGAGCTTTACACTAGATGTCACTGCAGCACAACATCAATTCATAGATGCAGCTGCATGCATTTAATAATAATCTCCAAATAAACCAAGATCACAGTGCCCCATAGTTTTTTTATTATTTTGCTAAATATATTGACAAGTCTAGGAAATTAAAAAGTGTTTGCAATGAAATTATCCCTATGTCCACATATCGCAAATACTATAACTTTATTGTCTTATTTGTAGATGTTTTACTCTTGCAGTGACTCTTGTGATATATCTTATGCACTTAAAAAATATTACCTCTGGTCTATCTGAAAACATAATATTATATTAATTAGTAAACCAATTAATACAGTTTTTTCCTTCCTGGCAATGGGATAGCATGTAATATGCAATCCAGGAAATATACTTTTCATTGTTGTGTACCCACTCCTCCATTATATCATGAGGATTGACAACACAGCATTCTACATAAGAAGAAGCAGAATCTTCTTAACATTATTAAAGCGGAAGTAAACCCATCGATTTAACAGTCTAAAAAAAAAAGGCATGCCGTGAATGCTAACTGCACATTGGCTGTGCTCTCAACCAAACAGTCAAACCATCCAATGGCTGGTGTCATAACGGACCACATGTGCAGCACTGTGGCAGTTGAAGATTAAACAGAGCAAAGATGGCAGCTTCCTTGGCTGAAAATGATAGGGGGGTTTACTTCCACTTTAAAGAGAGCAAAATAAAGCATGACAAAGGAATGGCTCTTCCTCCATAGACTTAAAAAAAATTATTATACTTTTGTCTGTGTTCCTGTTGGAGAGATTTATCTTACCTTATGTCACAGTGATCATACTAAAAGTGGGGGAAAATCTCCCTATTGGGGCACCAACAAAAGCCTGTCAAGGGTTCTTAGGTTATTTTTTTTCTACCATAAAATATTATAAAAGAACGGGAACACAATTCTTCCCAAAATTCCCAACATGATTCCGAGTAAGGCTGAATACAAGCCAGTTGATATATGACTACTCATAGTTTTCCTATCATTTATTCAGACAATGGAGACCAGCAGCTATAGCAGTAGAGAGGCACCCTCTGGCCAGCAGGATAAGAACACAATTAGGTCACCCTATGGATGATGCACGTTTACCCAGGCTGTGGGGTCTAAGCATGAACTAGTCTTCACCAGAGGTCCTGATGGTGGAGATGGGTTTTGCTGGTCATCAGGATCACCACACCAGAAGGCGAGCAAGCCAGGGTTTAGTAGCAGATGTAGCAGGTAGGGATCAAGCAGAAGCATAGTCAGTAAACAATCAAAAGGTCTATAACAAGAGGTTGAATATTGGGATAAAGTGGAAGTGTAGTTGAGAAATAAGTCAAAGGTCAAGTCAAAGAACAAGCCAAAGGTTGGTAATGAGTGGCAATGAAGTTACTGACAGCAGCAGGAGTGAAAGGAGCAAGATATTGGCTGGAGAAGAGCATAATATATCTTAAGAGCTGAATCTAGGTTTGTTCAAACTCACATATCTTCAGTTTTATAAAAAGTAAATTATTCCTTAATCTTTCAAAGACATCACAAACATGCTTGCGATGCTCCTCTAGGGTATCAGAACAGATGAGAATATCATCCAGATAAGCAATCACATACTGGTCTGACAAATCTCAAATAACATTATTGATCAAATGTTGAAAAGTTGGAGGAGCATTACAAAGGCCAAAAGACATAACCAAGGATTTGAAATGCCCATATCTCGTTCTTTTTATCACAGACATCCTGGAACTCATGGTATTGTGGAGGCAGGCTGTCATATGGCTGGGTAGTTATCTTGCAATGGGGGGGGGGGGCATAAAATCTATAGTCCATGCTCCCCAGTTAATGGAGGGATTATGGGAAATCAAGAATGCCCAGGATGACAGGAAATGTAGGTAATGTAATCAGCTGAAAGTCTCACAATTTTTGAGAACTGCTTCATGGGTAACAGGTCCCGACATTAAAGGTGAACCGTCAACGATCTCCATATTATTGGGGCAGATGTATTTCTTGTTTTTAATATTATTGCTTTGGGCAAAGTTTAGTTTAGTGATGTCTAATAGGGATGATAAAATTAGATAGTAGATAATTAACTTTATTTCCTTCATGGATCAATGAGGAGATAAACTAGATAATGAAGTTTATTTGTTCAGGCTCTAGAACACCAGTCGCAGCAATTGTTTTTTTAACTTTGTTGGGACAATTTTTGACATCAGTTTTTCACATCCTCCAGCTAGAGTCCTTAACCACTTGAGTCCCAGAGCCATTTTACATGCAAAAACTGACTGTTTGTCAGTTTACATCGTCTGATCCGTTTTTTTTAAACCAAACAAAAATAGGGCTTTGGTGCATTTCAAAGAACAGATGTTGATGGAAGTGAATGTAAATGAAAGTAAATGGATGATCATCCATTTACATCTGTTTTTCCAAAGAGATACGTTGATGTCCTTTTTTGTCTGTGGATGAAAAACAGACAAACGGACAGCATCTCCATCATGGCCGCGCAAATTCACGCATGAACATTAGCAATCATCGCGTAACGGCGAACGCAAAATGTGCTAATTACCAGTTTTTTTTTCTGGCCTATATAAGGACTCAAAGTGCTCTCATAAATCGCTGGATTATTGTCAGCTCTGTATCCTGTGTTCCTTTCTCCTGTTGGATTACCTGTTACCGACTCAGCTTACTCTGATCTGCTCTGGCTTCTCTCCTGGCTGAACCTGGCTTGTTTCACAGACCTGCTCTTGTCTGTTCCAGATTGACTTCCTGTGTTTGACCCTGGCTTGATCACAACTACACCTCCTGCCTCTGCTTCTGACTGCCTTCTTGTGTTTGACCCCCGGCCTGGCTTCTGACGATGTCTTTGCTTTTCCACCTGTTAAGATCTGCCAGTACCTCCAGGGAATCATTGGATGTGACCACCCTCTCTGCTCCTGGGTGTTTACTCCTGGAAGCATCAGACAGATTCACCAGCAGGCAACCTGTGCATCTCTGGGCATCGCACCCTCTGTCTCCAAATCCAGAGGTGCTCTGCACTCAGCCACAAGGGGAGCCCTCTCATCACCTCAGCCTCCATCCTGGTACGTGACACATTGTCACTTTGACTAAGGGGGGAAATCTCTCTAATGCAAGCCCTGAACGGCTTCTAAACCTTCCCACTCTATGTAAATAAAATAACACAGACAGCAGATTAGTTTACCAAAATCATGGTAAGTCTTTTCCCCTATGATTCTGGAAATCAAAAGTAGCATGGAAACCATCCCATGGTACAGTTTGAGTTGTTTACATTATCTAAAAAATAATGATAATTATATAATAAATAACAGCTTTTCTATTGCTACAATAGTCTTCTGGCAATCACTGAAGATATAGCTAGAGGCTTTGGAATCATTGTTTTGTACATGGTTACATGATGCATACAAGCACATTATGCAATTGCCTTACAAGTGTTTTTTTTTTTTTTTTTAAACTGCCGTGGTTTACTACCTGTTAAACCACCCATTATGGGGTAGTTAGTATTCTATAGAACATATTATAAAGGTTTGTTTGTCCATTTATTTTGTTGTCTAATTGTTTTGTACTGCAATTTAAGGATGTGTAAACTTTTATGGGATGGTTACTTCTCTTGGAAGTGCATTCTCCTGCAAAGTATTTATTCTGTTGGCAAGTCTAGTACACATGGGCCGAATGCCATACAAATGGGTCAGAATGTCCCGTGTATATGGCAGCCAGTCCAACAGAAGGGTCATGACCGAAAAAGGTCTGCCGACTGGCTCCCAGCAGCCAAAGGCTGTGAGCGCTGACTGGAGTGTTCTAGCAAGAGGGGTGTCCCTCTGTCAGAACACAATAGCACAGCAGGGGAGATTACTGTGCTAACATCAAATTTGTTTTTAAGAATATTTATTACAAATTTATGATAAGATTTACCTAAATTATCCAATCATGTGAAAAGTAAACCCCTGTTTACTTATTTCTTTGGCACGTGATTGGATAATTGAAGTGAACCTCCACACAATTTATTTTGTGAGCATTCTCAACATTTTTTTGTAAATCAGCTTCTGTTATCAATATCAAAAAGTCAGTTTGGATTTTTGCATACACCTAATCCATTTGACCCACAATTTGGTGAACAGCATCTTTTTGTTACCATGTTTATTGATAATTAATGTTTACAGAGGTATGAGGCTTTAAATAGATGGTTTATAACTGTCAGTTTATTTAAATAGTTTTTAATAATAGTTTACTACAACAACTTCAGCATACTGTCCTAAAGATGTTTCAGGTAACAATAGCTTGATTATTAAAAAAATATATATGAGAGAGGCTTTAGCTCAAAGAATTCATTTACTTGCAGAATGCAACAAACCCTCAATTGCTTGTTACAGAGGCTCAGCTCAAAGAGAGTTCAGCTGCCAAGCATTTTTTTGGCTGTGTCTCTTCTAGACCCTCTGACATTAGCTATCTCCTAATTTACCTTGGGCTCTAATGCATTCCTAACCTTTTAAAATGTAATGGAGAGAAATATTAACAAGTATAGCACAAATTCTTTATAATGAGGTGGGGATGGATCACAAATGTAAATACTTTTGCTCTTCTTGTACAGTAGGTTTAATTGGGGATCCCTGGCTGGTTTATAATTATAGGTTGGCGACTAGGTGATGCAAGAACACGATGTTACTCTAAAGCATAATAAAAAATACTTCTATAAAATGTATTTTCACATAACTAGGTGACCCTGTATAACCAGACAAGCAATGAAATGATAAAAAGCCATCAGTTGGTAGGCTTTATTTTCTTGAGTATTTGTACGGTTTACTTTGAAGGAATACTTTCAACCCAAATTTACACTAAATGGTGCTTGGAAAATCATAGAGCCCTTTTTTATTGCTCTGGGGTGCTGCCTTGAGATACTGCAGACGCCATTTATCTGATGCAGAAAAATGTGAGGTGAAATTAAGTATTTATTACCTTTATATTGCTCTGCATCTTACATAAAGTAAATTAAGCTTCCTCAGACTGCCACTGATGCTGCACTCATACACCAGCTGAATAGGTCCAGGGCATCAGTTCTGGCTTTCCACTGGCATTTTACTGGGACTCATTGGTACTTGTCTGAACTGAGGAGATTCTTCTTTCACAGAGGCACTTACTATAATGTCAAGAGATGTTTTTTGGTCTATTAAATGTATCACTCTTTTGATATGATCCTGTGCCCTATCTGTTTTAACTGATATTAATATGTTGAAAACAATTACAGTAAACGAGGGCAAGGATAAACTCTGAATAAGAAGGCTTTGTTGATCTGTTAATTAGATACGTACTTATAAAGTTCATTACGTGATATCGCCCTGTTTGTCTGAGGGTCAACAGCGTAAACCATCAGGTCACACTGAGTGTAGTCCTCTTCAGAGAAGCCATCTCCAAATCTTCTGGCACCAATTGATTCTACTACAACTGCAGCACCTGGAATTTGGTCTTGAACATAACGCTCTAAAATGCTATCAACATAAAAAGGAAACAAGCAAAAATGTCCATTAGTTAACTTGGCTCTCCTTATTGTGCTACCTCATATTCATATCTATAAGCATATTTATCTCTGGAGGCACCACATAACAATAACTTTAATAAGAAAAAAATATATAAAGCTTTATTAGTACAACATAAAAAAAAAAAAAAGACATTCACTAGCATGAAAGGTAAACTTTGAAGAGCAGAATAACACAATAGACCCCAGAATTCAAATCTAATATAATAATATCTAATCTAATCTGACACTGTTTTTAGTGGAGCCAGGCACACATGTCAACTTCAGTTGTAAACAAAATGGTTACAGATTGAAACTAATAGAAATGTAGGCTCCAGTTTCTACTGTATCCATATAACCCCTGTTGTCCATCATTTCACTGCCAGTGCACTCTTGGTTGGTCACTATAATGATAAAAATAGACATTATGCAAAAAAAATCCTATCATGACTACTCCATGCTGCGAAATTAATACAAGCTTTGTAAAAAGAAAAACAGCTTATCTGAAAAATATCCTAAAATGTAGATTCTGCCATAGATACTTTTTTCCTAAGTAGCTATTTTATAAAATCTCTCTTTAATGAAATATATTAACAAGGTAAAACAAAATTAACAAAATAAAAAGACCCTTTGTAAACTTTAAGATAAAAATAACCTAAAACTGCATCTTGCAACAGGAAATGCAAGTCTGTAGGATGTAAAGTATTAAATATTCTGCTCTAGTTATCAAATCAAAAAAAAACTAACGAGTGCAGTATTTAATTATAACTTTTGAGCAAGAATTTATACTCTGCCATGGTTATGGCACTTATTGCTTCTGAGATGATTCAGGGAGAATTAGATGCAATGAAATACAGTTAGTGGCAAATCAAAACATCTACATACCGTACAAAAAAAACCTCCAAAGTATGGGCACCAACTCCAGCTCCCTAACTATTGCTAAATCACTTTTTATCCTTACCAGAATGAGTTTTGCATGAACTGATTTTTGGGTGCACCTAGTAATTTATTTCTTGTCAAATATGTTTATTGAATTTTAACAATTAGTATACATACAGTAAGTACATATGGTGGCAGCAAACGAAAAGATCACATATATGGTAATAATATTGAGTTGTAGTTCCAACATAAATTAAAAGTAGTTTAACTAAAACAGTTTTAGCATGGATCTAACTACTCAAAAGATTGCATCATACATTGTATAAGAGAGGATAAAACAAACTTAGACCAGGTTAATACAAGATGACCTCAGATAAAAAAAAAAAAGATCTTAATTATTATCAAGAGTATAGTTTTTAAATTAAAAATGTATTATAGAATCTAAAATCTTATACTACATATTGAAACTATGTAAAATTGGTATAATGATAACCAATGAAATAAAAGTTCTGCTACCAGAACTATAAAAAGAGTAAATTGAAAGAGGAGACAGAGAATAGGGGGAAAAAGTAGAAGAGTGAAAGAACATAAAAGAAAAAGTAATCTTAGGTGGGAGAAACAATAGATAGGGAAGAAAGAAATGAGAGGTAGTAGGGGTCCTCGGGGTAGTACATGGTAATAAACACATACCATGAATGCAAAGAATGGAAGTATAAATCGAGATTACCGAGATCTTAGTAGGGAAGCATCAAAATTGGAAGGCAAAAAGTGAGTCACCCAGGGATTCCATATATTTTCAAAGTTGGACATTTTATCTTGCCTTATAGCCTCTGTTTTGGCATGGATCATTGCTTGATTGACTCTATTTTTTTAATCCCCTTCACAGATGAACCCAGCCTATTTTCTTATACAGTGAAGCATTTCCAAGCAATTTTTCATTTTTATTGATCTATGCTAATCGATTGCTTCTCCTGATGTTCCTTCATTTGTATCATTTATTTTAATCCCCCCCCCCGTTCGGCTCGCACCAGAACCCGCGAACGGACCTAAAGTCCGTGCGAGCTTTAGAACCCTATTAGTTATATTTTTAAAAGTGTTTAATTTCTGATATTTCAGATTTTTTTTTAATTTGGTTTTTTTCATTTCAAATTTATTTTATCTATGCTAATCGATTGCTTCTCCTGATGTTTTCATTTCAAATTATTGATCTATGCTAATCGATTGCTTCTCCTGATGTTCCTTCATTTGTATCATCATTGATCTTCTGCATTGTTCAGAATTTGTTTTGCATTTATTTTTTATTTTTGTCTGCCATTTCTCCTACATTCAGAATTAGGAGGCACATTTATATACAACCTGGTGGACACGAAGATGTGGAAATCCTAATAAAATTGGAAATCAACTTGATAAATAAATCAAAGGAAAAAAAAAAAAGCGTAGGGGTCCCCCCAAAGGCCCTTCAGGTCTGGGATGGATATTAAGGGAAACCCCAGCCAAAAAAAAATGGCGTAGGGTCCCCCTCAAGATCCCTACCAGACCCTTGAGGTCTGGTATGGATTTTAAGGGGAACCCTAGCCAAAAAAAATGGTGTGGGGTCCCCCTCAAAATCCATACCACACCCTTATCCGAGCCCGCAACCTGGCAGGCTGCAGGAAAAGAGGGCGGGCGGGAGCGGCCCCCCCTCTCGCCTGAACCGTACCAGGCCACATGCCCTCAAACATTGGGAGGATGCTTTGGGGGTCTAAGACCCCTAAAGCACCTTGTCCCCATGTTGATGAGGACAAGGGCCTTCCCCACAACCGTGCCCGGTGGTTGTGGGGGTCTGCGGGCGTATCGGAATCTGGAAGGGGACCCCCAGATCCCGCCCCCCCCCTTTCAAATGGTAAGGGGGTACAAAAGTGGCAAAAATGGTAAAAATGACAGGAGACAGTCTTTGACAATTCCTTTATTAACATCTTCTTTCTTCTTTCTTCATCCTTCGGTTTCTTCATCTTCTCCTTCCTTCATCTTCTTCCATCTTCTTCTTCCATTTTCTTCTTCCTCCGATCCGCTTCTTTCTTGCGCTGGTCTTCTCGTCCTTCTCGTCCGGCATCTTCTTCCGTCGGCGTCGGCGTCGGTGTCGGTGTCTTCTTGGGCCGCTCCGCGCAATGGGAGGCTCCCGCTGTGTGAGGCTCCGCTCCATCTGACAGGTCTTTTAAAACGGAGGGCACCTGGTGACCCCGCCCCCCTCTGACGTCATGGGGAAATCCATCATGGAATTCCCCATGACGTCCCTGTGCGTCAGAGGGGCGGGGTCACCAGGTGCCCTCCATTATAAAAAGACCTGTCAGACGGAGCGGAGCCTCACACAGCGGGAGCCTCCCATTGCGCGGGGCGGCCCAAGAAGACACTGACACCGACGCCGAGGCCGACGGAAGAAGATGCCGGATGAGAAGGACGAGAAGACCAGCGCAAGAAGAAGCGGATCGGAGGAAGAAGAAAATGGAAGAAGAAGATGGAAGAAGATGAAGGAAGGAGAAGATGAAGAAACCGAAGGATGAAGAAAGAAGAAAGAAGATTTTAATAAAGGAATTGTCAAAGACTGTCTCCTGTCATTTTTACCATTTTTGCCACTTTTTTGGTGAAATGGTAGGGGTACTTTTGTACCCCCTTACCATTTCACACAGGGGGGGGGGGGGGGCCGGGATCTGGGGGTCCCCTTGTTAAAGGGGGCTTCCAGATTCCGATAAGCCCCCCGCCCGCAGACCCCCACAACCACCGGGCACGGTTGTGGGGAAGAGGCCCTTGTCCTCATCAACATGGGGACAAGGTGCTTTTGGGGGGACCCCCAAAGCATCCTCCCACTGTTGAGGGCATGTGGCCTGGTACAGGCGAGAGGGGGGGCCACTCTCGCCCCCCTCTTTTCCTGCGGCCTGCCAGGTTGCGTGGATCTGGTATGGATTTTGAGGGGGACCCTACGCCATTTTTATTTTTTTTGTGGGCTGGGGTTCCCCTTAATATCATCCCAGACCTGAAGGGCCTGGTTATTGAATTTGGGGGGACCCCTTTTTTTTTTGTTTTTTATTAATGAATGACAGTTCTCTGTGTTACAGGAGCCATCAATTCATTAGCCGCGAGTGATTTTAAATAGCTTTTTTCCTGCAAAAATGACACTTTTTTGCAGGGAAAGTTCTAAGCACAGGAAACCTGCCCCCTTCACAGGCCACCTATAGACACCCCCCAGATGTGATACTGCAATGCTGTTCTAACAGCACGCACACACATATCCCCAGAAATAAAGCACATATTGTCAGCAGCACACTAACACGCTGACATGCTGACACTGACTGAAACATAATATGCGAGGCCGCCGGCGCGGCGGCCTCTTATACCGTGGGGCGTGTACTAAAGCCCCTGAGCTATAATTGGCTACAGCAACCTGCCTGTAGCCAATTATGGCTCTCCTCGCTGCCTTCGCTGTGATTGGCCAAGCATGCGGGGTCACAGTGCATGCTTGGCCAATCATCAGCCAGCATTGCACTGCGTGGGCCGCAATGCATTGCGGGGCCGCTCGCATCACACGAATTTGATGCGAGCGGCCCCAATAGTTCTGGGCTCGCCGAGCGAGCGAACACCCGGTGCTCGATTCGAACATGGGTTCGAATCGAACACCGGGCTCATCCTAAAGCCCCATACACACGGTCGGACTTTTTCATGGATTCTGTCCGATCGGACAATGTTGTTGAAAAATCAGACCGTGTGTATGCACCATCGGACAGTGTACGTCGGATTGTCCGACGGACAAAGTCTTATCTCCTGCTGGAAAGATTTGCGACAACACGGTCCGATCACACCAAATCCGATCGTGTGTACGGTTGTCCGACCGGACAAAGTGCTACGCATGCTCAGATCACATTACAAGACCAAAGCTATTGGCTACTAGCCTCTACGTAGTCCCGTCGTAGGCAACAAACGTCACCACGTTCAGAATGATCGGATTTTCCGACAACTTTGTCTGACCGTGTGTACGCAAAACCAACATCAGACAAAGTGTGACGGACATGGTCCGACGGACCTGGTCCTTGGATAATCCGCGCGTGTGTATGGGGCTTTATTCTGCATTGTTCAGAATTTGTTTTGCATAAATTTTTTATTTTTGTCTGCCATTTCTCCTACATTCAGAATTAGTAAGGCACATTTATAAACAACCTGGTGGACACAAAGATGTGGAAATCCTGATAAAATTGGAAATCAACTTGATAAATAAATCAAAGGATAATGAATTCTAAAGGTTAAAGTCAAATCTCTGCCAAATATTTTTTTGGGGGGGTTTTCTTCGTAATCTGTGTCCACCATGTGTTGGGTTTTTTCCTCTGTCATGACAGAAAGTGATGGGAAATGTCTCCAAACAGAGAAAAACAAAAGCAAATTCTTAGAGTAAAGCAGGTTTTGAACTTCTGACAATGTTTTTCTTTCTGCCTCAGTGAGAACTGTTCTCCCCACTTCTTATGCATATAAGGACAAGAAGTATCGGTGCTCAAATCTGTAAATGGGAACTTTGGGGAGTCAGAACTGTAAATGATACAGAGAAAGCTGTAATCTCAATGCTTTATAAAACCGTACCTGAATATCTATTATTATGGTTAACTGTCAATTTCTGGTCCTATAGTTGAACTGCTGTGGATTTCTATAGCACATTACCACTATCATCAGTGGTGTTGATTTACTAAAGCATAGTAGACACTGCTTAGTAAAGCAAGTATTTAGTCTGAAAAGTGTAGATTTACTATTATTAAATAAGGTGAACCTGTTCTCACTTTAAATGCTCACATTTTTATTTAGTATGATAAATTGACAGTTATCTTTCTTAATTGAGCTATCTGGCACTTTTGAGAGACTTTGTGCAGTATGATTGTTCTGATTCAACTTCAACTGATAGTTAAAGGATAAGTTCACCTTTGTGAAAACAAATACATATACTGTATATGTTTTTGCAGAAAAAACTGTGTATTTTTTTTCCAGGAGCCTGCAGAGCATTGCACTCAATCTCATGGGTGCAATGTTAGGCTCCTGCACACTCTTTATACAGATCTGTGCCCATACCTCTGTATGGGCTGTAAGTTTCAGAGCTGTAGGAAGTGTATGAGAATGCTAATTAGCTTGCTCGTAGTCCATTGAAACTATAAGCCAGGGGCTTGTAGTTTGTTCATTCAGAGCTCAGAGCTGCCCGACTGCACTGATTTCAAATGTGACAGTGGCTGAGGTGAAGAGAAACCCCTGCCCACTGTAAGAGGGAAGGGAAGCTAGGGGGGAGAGGAGGGGATGCATGAACATGTAATGCCCTAAATTTTACTCCTCTGTTTTCTCTTGAAAAATTGTCTGTTTAAAACACACTTTAAAATTGTATATGTATACTGTGGTATAGACCTAGAGAGACTTATTATTGTAAAGAGTTTGAGCCACCTATGTAGAAGAATTATTGTATTGTGTTTATTATTTATTTTACATTAATAAGAGAGGAGTTTGTTTTATCTCTTTTTTATATTTGTATATACTCGTTTATGTGTCTTTGGTACTTTAAGGCTATATGTGCTCTGAACAACAGCATTGCTTGCAAATAACATGGAAATATAATCACAATTGCAACTGTAAAAAACAAACAAATAGAAAATCCCATGCAGGTACTGCATTACCCCAAATTTCTATCATCTAGCTCTTTTTTATAAACTGTGATTGTAATTTTATATATATATTTGATTATAATGGAACATTTATTTTTCCTCTCTGGATTTTAGCAATTTCATGATCGGTTTAGCAGTATGTTCCTGATGTATGGTAACAGCTCTTGTATATAAAAACAATTACATACACACTCTGTGACAAACTATAATACAGAACATCCTTCAATGTATTACATGTCTTGCATCTTCAAACAAGAGCTGTAATATAAATGCTGCAGGTACTAAATTGGGTTTTGTTCTTTTTTTTTTACTATTTATTAACAGGGTGATATAATTTGTATGCACACTTCAGGCTTTTATACCTGTGGTTTTTCCTGCAGCAAGGATAGATTTTGCTACATATGATTAATGACAGGCAGAGAACAACATTTTTTTTTTTCAAATATATTTTATTAAAGATAAACATGGGTGCAGTTAACAGAGTAAAATTTGTACAAGAAATAAACAGTCATGAAGAAAAGATTACACTACCATTGGTTAGTTTTGTAACTTTTTCTAGGATAAGAGGAGAGTATAGGAAGGAGAGGGGGGGGGGGGGAAGGGGAGGTGGTAGAGTAAATAGAGGACAAACGTCTAGAATGAAGTTCGGCAAGGAAATTGACGTTGGTCTTCTAACACTTTTATGGTAGCACGTGAAGAAAAGAAGGTTTAGTATTATGTATACACTTTACAAGTCCAAGAATATACAAATATTGTGCATCTACTTAAAATCTCTAGGTTCAGAGGATGTTTTAAGGGTGGAGTTCAAATATGGAAGTCAAATGGTCATAGCATCTGGGACGTGGTATCGTAAAGGAGTATGGAAGGTGCGACTGTGTGCAGCTCCTCAGGTTGGAGATAGGCCTGAATAGTTGGTTAATTGAAGTTGTTCCTGGGCTGTTAGGCAGCGTGTGATGAAAGAGGACCACTTCACGTGTGGAGGTGTTGTGGATTGACGTTCGTGGTTTGTGGTGTCCAGTTGCTCCTGGTAAAGCAGTGATTTGAGACCATTGATAATCTTGGTTAATCTTGGAGGTGAGTCGGAGATCCAGTGCCTAAAGATAGCTCTCCGAGCCATAAGTAAAGTGAGAAGTATCCATTGAAAATGTTCTTGTGGGATACTTTTGTTGGAGGAAGCTGCTGTGTTCCTTTCAGGAGGGAAGCCAAATATCAGAAGCATAGGTTCCTTTTCGGGTGTGAAGTTGGTAACATCTCGGATGAATTGGAGGATGGAAGACCAGTAAGTAGCCACATGTGGGCAGGACCATAGTCGATGCATAAGAGAAGGTTTGTGGAGAAGGCACCAGGGGCAGAAGGGACCTGCCGGAGGGGGGAGAGACGTAGAGAAGGGAAAGTAGGCTCTATGCATTATCCTGAACTGAGTTTCTCTCCAGGTCTCACAGCATGTAATTTTCCTGGTTATCTGATAACCTTTGAGGATGTCGTTTAAGTCCACTGAGTCCGGTAAGTCAGACAGCCAGGATGTCATCGAGGTGAGATGTAGTGGTTTGGTGTATTTTTCGTTTAAAGGGTGATATATGTCCGAGATTGAGTATCGTTTTCCGGTGATCAGGGTATCGATGAAGGAGGTCTTGAATCTTATTGATTTATTTGGACAGGACTTGCTGATAAAGTCTGCATATTGCATGATGTGGATGAAGTGATGTGGAGGCAGATTGTATTCTTTAGCGATGGTTGCAAATGGTTTGAGGATGGTGTGATTTGCCCCCTGGTATAGCGAGTGAGCCATGTATAGGCCTTTGTCCCTCCATTTAGAGAACAGTTTGTACAGTAAGTTCAAATGGAACATAGGGTTATTCTGTATTGGAAGGAATTTTGAGACTAATGGGGACAGTCCTAGTTTTTTCCTCGCTTCTCTCCAGGCCACAATCGTGTCTCTGAGGAGGAGATGCTGTTTGATATGGTTTGGAGTTTTTCGTAGGTTACTGTGGAGGAGAGCGGCCAAATCATATGGATGTGCCACCGCTGATTCCAGAACAAAGTTGGAGTATTGTGATGCTTTGAGAATCCAGTCTATCCCATTTCTTAGCAGACAAGCAATGTTATACGCTCTAATGTTGGGGAGGTTGGCTCCGCCGTCCCTCTTTGGGAGGTATAGTTTGGTTAAGGCTATCCTTGGTTTTCCCCCTTTCCAGAGGAAATTTGTAATGGCCCTGTTAAGAGTTTGTATATCTTTATGTTTCAGTAGCAAAGGTAAAGTTTGGAGGGGGTATAATAGTCGTGCAAAGCTAACCATTTTGAATAGAGCACATCTCCCAAAGAGCGATAGCGGTAGTTTCGCCCAAGCCTCTAACTCTCCCAATATTCTAGCAAACAGCGGAATATAATTTAAAGAATAGAGAGAGGAAGGTTCTTTGCCGATCTGTATACCCAGATAGGTAATGTGTTTATTGTTTATGCAGAAGGGGGACGATAGTTGCCAGGATTCTGGTGGTTTGAACCCTAAAGGGAGAATTTCGCTTTTAGTAAAGTTTATTTTCAGGGCCGAGCATTGGCGGTATGATTCAAAAACTTTTTGGATGGCAGGTATATCTGAGAGCGGTGATGAGGTGAAAATTATAATGTCGTCTGCGAATAGGGCAACACGTAGATTTTCTGGGCCTAGTGGGATTCCGTGGATGGAAGATGTGTTGTTAAGGTGTCGTGATAGGGGCTCTATGGCTAGGTTGAAAAGCAGGGGGAAAAGAGGGCAGCCCTGTCTCGTTCCCTTATACAAACGTATTGGGTTAGATTGCACGCCCGCGGCTATTACTGTGGCTGTGGGGGTAGAGTAAAGGCTGTGAATGAATTGCAAAAAGGGTCCTGTAATTCCAAATTTTTGCATTACCAGGGATAACCATTGAAAGTTCACGTTATCAAAGGCCCTTTCCTCGTCCAACGTCAGGAGTGCTATGTCTTCCGTAGGATGTTGTTTGGCATATTCAAGGGCTGTGAGTACTTTCCTAATGTTAGACGCAGCGGACCTGCCCTTGGTAAAGCCTGATTGTGCCTGGTGCATGAGTGATGGCATGATGGTTGCCAATCGCGTGGCTAGAATTTTGGATAAGATTTTGGAGTCTAGGTTCAATAAAGATATGGGGCGGTAGAATCCAGGATCCTGTGGGTCCTTACCTTTCTTAGCTATAAGTTTAATGTGAGCTTGGTACCCAGTCGGAAGATAAGGGCCCCCCGTCCAAATTGTGTTGTAAACTGTAAGGAGTGTGGGGGTAATGTTAGTTTTTAAAATCTTATAAAATTCGGGCGTGTAACCATCGGGACCTGGAGATTTGCCGTTTGTTAGTCCACTGATGGTTTGTGTGATTTCTACTTCAGTGATTGGGGCGTTTAGCCTTTCCAGGTGGGCAGGGTCGATCTGGGGAAGGGGAGTAGAATCGAGCCAATTGGACGCTGTAGCAGGGTTCATAGGTTCCTGGGCATAAAGATCTGCGTAAAATTTTTCCAACGTTTTGTTGATATCTTTGAGAGACGTGGACAGAGTGCCATCGGGATTGCGTAGGGTTGTAATATGAGTAGGTGTATAGATACCTTTGGTAAGTCTGGCTAGTAACTTTCCTGCTTTGTTCCCTTGTTTATGGTATTGTAGTTGTGAGTATGACATTTTCATCCGCTCTATGTTGTTAGCCCATGTATTGAAGAGGTTCCTAGCGTGTTGCCATGCTCTATGATTGTCGTCAGTGTTCTGCGCCTGCAGTTGAGATTGGGTCTTTTGTACCAGTAAACTAGCTTCTAAGTATTTTTTCTGTGCATTTTTCCTGTGTGCGGACGTATAAGATATTATCTTTCCCAGCAGAAATGCCTTGCCTGCTTCCCAAAATAAGTTAGCATTTTCCATGTGCTTGTCTCTATTGTGTACATAATCCAGCCACGCTGCGTTAAGCATCTGGTGGAAGTTATCGTCTTGCGTGAGATATGAGGGGAATCTCCATTGCCTATGTTCTGGGTTGGGTCTCAGGTTATCAAGAGTGATAGTTATAGGTGAATGGTCTGAGATGACTAATTTGTGTATATTGGTTTCCCTGACTGCGTGTAACAGAGAGTGAGAGCAAAAGAAATAATCAAGTCTCGCAAAAGATTTGTGAACTGGAGAAAAGAAAGTGAATTCTTTCCCCAAGGGGTGGGATAGTCTCCAAATATCTAGTAACCCGAGGGCCTGTATCATGTGGTAGAGGTAAGTGTGTTGGGTCGGTGATGGTAGTTTTTGGCGATATGACGAATGCGATCTATCTTCGCTGTCGTTGACGGTCGAGTTGAAGTCGCCTCCTATGAGGTATGGAATGTGAAGATCTTTCGCCAGCTTTGTTGTCAGGTCATTAAAATATGACTTGTCTGGGGAATTTGGGGCATAGATATTGGTCAGCCTGATTTCGCCAGAAGCGAATTTGAGGTGGATAGTTATAAATCTGCCTTCCGTATCTTTGTCAATGGAAAGTAGGTCATATGTTAAGTTTTTATGTAAAAGAATGAGGGTGCCTGCTTTTCGGCCTGTAGACGCCGAGCCTAGCACGGTCCCTACCCACAGCTTTTGCATACGTGGGAAGTCAAGTTCCTCCAGGTGAGATTCCTGAAGTAAGGCTATGTCAGTTTTCAACCTTTTCAGCTGACGAAGAATCGCCATGCGTTTTCCCGGTGAGCGTAGCCCTTTCACATTCCAGGATGCTATATTTATGGGTTGCATTGCTCAAGAGGGAAAAGTAGATCGTCTAGTTATGTTAGTGTATCTTACCTGTCGATGGTTGACTAAGATCAAGAGAAACAAGCAAAAGGGTATAGTTATAAGTTGGTCTTCGGTTTTGCGTTCAGGTGAACCTTCCTTTCTCTGGGGGAGGGTAAAGAAATAGATATAGGGGGATAAGAAGGACAATAGGGGTTAACTACAAGACAATTATCTGCGACTTCTCTTTTTTCCGTATGCAACTTCCGCGTCCGGCATTGCGACAGCCTGCAGTTTGCAGTAGTGAGTAGGGGGAAGGGGGAGGGGATCTAGCGCAGCCCCACTTAGAGTGATGGCAAGTTGTGAGTGGGCAGACCATCTCTCTCGAGGTCTCTGAGGGTAAATGCGAATAGCCTTGTGTGAGGAAGTTGCATAGGGCTTTTCCGAATAAGACAAGCATAAAATCTATGCGTTTCACAAACCCGAAGCGAAACAAACAATGTGTAACAACATAAACTTAGGAAAAATATCAACTGTAATACTTGAACCAAGTTAGCCGTATCTGTTCGAGGGTAGGGTAGGAAGTCTGCCCTGTGGCCAAGAAGGCGGCATTAATGAGTAGATGGGGGGATTACCATACATAAATGAAATCCTATCCATACCCCGGTATAGCTGTAACAGGGGGTTGGTAAGATGAGTCAGTGGTAGTCAGAGTGGACTGGCATAGAAGCGGGCTTCAATCGCTTAGGTGGGTCTTTCCTGGGGCTCCGTTGATCCCTTGGTCCTTGTTTGAATTCCAATACGGTGTGCCCGTTCCACCGTGCAGCAGCGATTCAAGCCGAGAGCTTCCGGTATGATGGTGGTACACAGATCTAGCAGTGTGTCCTGTTTATGCGATTCTGGAAGGCCGATAATTCGCAGGTTGTTTCTCCTGGAACGATTCTCGAGGTCTTCCATGCGATCGTGCATGCGTTGTTGGTCTTGGATGAATTTTTCTAAGTCTGTGGTCATGTTATATTGATCATCTTCTATGGATGATATGCGCTGTTCTGCGGTGTTCAGCCGTCTTGTGTGATCTTCTAGCTCCTTCCTCAGCTGATGTAAACCTTCTACTACTGCTTTATCTACTGCAGCTGTAAGTGTGGGTAGGAGCAGAGCGGCCACAGCCTGAGCCAGCTTATCAGGGGAATCTAGGTTTATTTGGCTGCCAGGGGAAGAGGTGTCCATTCCCTCATTTGTGAGAGCCTTCTCCTTGGTGATATGGAGAGCATTGGGCAGCTGTGTGTTTTGAATGGGAGTGGGCGCCTGCTGTGTAGCGGCCATCTTAGTTATTGCATCTGAGGGAGAGGGAGAGCCGTCCCTCGATCTGGATCCCAAGCGCGATCGCGGCTGAGACAGATACCGCTCCATCCGCTGAGGTGATCGGAGTCTGTGGGGCAGCCTGTCAGATCGCTCGGGGACTGCGCCAAGGTTTTATATGCCGTTTAGGTTGCGGGATGAGCGGAGCCGCCGGGATCTCCTTCCCTCACATACGGCGCCGGAACCGGAAGTCCAGAACAACATTTTAAGGTGAGCACCCAACAAAGAGAAAGAAGCTTGTCTCTGTATGACAGCAGCTTCTTTCACCTCTAAGCATTTCCCAGAAGAACAATACAGCTACAGCAGTTTGCTAATGCAGGGAAAATGCAGAAAACACAGAGTTGTCATTCAGATGAATTGGACCCATCCATATTTCAGTGTTGCCATGCTGTATGTTTATGAAAAAATTATCTTCATGGAATTTACTGCATCAACAAATGTTTTTGAGAACACTGAAAAGAACAGGGACATACAGAACATGGAGTGTTAATATGCCTAATGCATAGACGGGTGGTTTGTTTCGTTCAGAAATAAAATTCAGACAAATTTTCGTTATTCGGAAATTTATCCAAATCTCCAAATGAGATTAGTTCCAAATTGAAATGAATCTGAAACAACGAAATTCGAATTTGGACGAAATTTGAATAATTTTTGAATAGTTTTCGAATACTTTTAGAATTTGAATCATTGTCATATTTGAAAACTTTTTGAATTTGAATAGTTTCCAATTCTAAAACTTTTTGAAATTGAATAGTTTTCCAATTTCCAAAATAGAAAATAAAGGAATAGAATAGAAAAAAAAATCTTTTTGATTCCTTATTATTATTATTATTTTTACTTTTAAATTATAATTATTAAAATTTTATTATTTTTTGATTCTATTTTATTCTTTTTGAAAACTTTTCGAATTGATTTGAAAACTTTTCGAAATTGAAAACTATTCGAAATTGATTTGAAAACTATTCGAAAACTTTTCAAATTGATTTGAAAACTTTTCAAATTTGATTTGAAAACTTTTCGAATCGATTTGAAAATGAATAAACGAAACGAATCCCAAAAATGAATTAAACCAACGAAACAAAATTAGCTAAGCAAATTTATGTTAATAACGAATCGAAACAAACATTTTTTTTCATTCTGTACATGTCTACTAATGAATGCCTGTCAATGCACAAAAAAATGGCTATGAGCCTTGTTAACAACATACACAAATGCATGCATTTCTAAAATGCAAAGTGTGAATTTAGCCTTGTGATTTATGGGTAAAGGCCTTTGCATCAGCAGGAAGCTCAAGAGGTTACAGGGAACATTGTAATCTACAGTGGGCATAGAGGTGCTGCCACTGCTACATCATGTAAAGGGTAACTCCAATTTTGTGGGGAGAAAAGTAAATAAAACAATTTTTATATAGCATATACAATTGCCACACAAGTCCTATTGTATTTGAATATTAATAAAAGTTACCTTTCCTTTTCAACCTGCAGCAGTTTAATTTTTTGTAAAATTAAATATGGCTACCTAGAGGAGTCCTGTACACAAAATGTGTATAGAAAACCCCCCAGATATGTCATTTCCTGCTTGTGTGATTGGCTTACTGATTTTCCGAGAAGTCTGCACTAGGATACAAGATTCCAGATTCAGATTTTGAGCATCCCCTGCAACAAAAACTTTATTTTTTGTGAGATTGGGAAATCCCATCTAAAGGGAAGCTGACCGTGTAGCTTGCCTCATTAGAGCCCTGCAGGTGCAGCAGCTGATTGATAATTATAAAACCACTCCTATACAGATTCTCTCAGAACATGGAAACAGACAAACATCTATGTAGATTGAAAACCCCTGAAGGGTGGGATTTTTAAGGCAACAAATAAGAAATAATAGTTTTTATAGAAAAAGTTAATTTATTTATACAAAACATTTGATATTAAAATTGTATATTGTGAGGAGATACAATAAATTCTTCACAAATCTAAAAACAATAGTGTTGAATACAAGAATGATACTAAATTCTTGTGCGTCCTGGGACCTCCAGAAGACTGGTGGTGCTGGGCACAGTGAATCAGCCAACGCGTTTCAATATTTACAATAGAATAATCTTCTTCAGGGATGAGTTATTTGTAACATTCTCTATAATAGATTTGAAAAAAGAGAATCCATTATATAGAATTTTCTCAAAAAAAAATAAAAAATTTCACAGACAAACATCTATTCTTTCAGAACAACAAAAGATAGGAATCTGCAACAAAGTTTGTTCAAATCCTAGCATAGATCACCCAGAGGGGAATGTTTTTTTTCTCAACAAAAGTAGAGTTACTTTTTAATGATGGTACTTCTAGATTCAGTCCATCTAAATCAATGACAGATCATCAATATGGAGTTTTATTGTGGTAATTAAAACATGTTTGGGGTTTCCCACTACCGTGGTTTCACAGTAAATCCCTGGGTAAGTTTGAGTAAATCTCAAACTTCTGACCAAAAATTTCACAGGTTCATTACCAGAGATAAGGAACAACCTATAATGCAGCCTATACCCCTGGTTAACAAAGTCACAATGCCAATCATTTGTGGGAATGGATAACCCAGCCCCCTTTCTACAAAAGGGTTGGCTCCAAGCAGCCAGTTTGGCTAGTGTATGTTGGAGCTGTAAGGGAGAGCTGACAATTCCGTGTTTTTTTTTTTATGTATTTATTTTATTAATTTTAGTTTCCTATGCCTTTAGTTTGACAATAGTTTGCTCATTATCCCTACAAATTAACAGAATGAAATAACAAGATTTTTCCTCTATAGACCTCAATGTGGTTTATTGCAAAGTTTGTGAACTGAACACAAGCAGATTTGCCCATTGCTAGTGCTCACATGTTGTAGACACAGCGCTTTCTTAAACACAGAAGTCAAAAACCTAAATAACCTTGCTGTTAAGCTTGCACTGACTAGTTGGTTGATTGACTTTCATAAAAGTTTAGACTTTGTACAGTATGTGAGTCTATTTTGCTGTGATGTGGACATTGCTGTGTAAGCTCCTATGGGACAGGGACAGGGACTGGATGGTTCCTTGTAGAGAAAAATAAATAAATAATGAAATAAATAAAATAAAAAAGTGTTTGAAAATGTATTTGTCCTCTGTATATATTTAAAAATGATTTTCCTTTTGTGTCTACCAGGGAATTTATATGAGGGCATACTTCAGTTGCTACATACAGTATATATGCAGAACATGTTCAGTGGAGGGAGCCAGCACAATGATGTCTGTCAATACATTGCATTCACCTGCAGGTTACAATCTATATTAAGCAAAAAACTGACTGCGCATGTATAAGTATCAATAATCTGTGATATAATGTTTTTCAATAAACAGTGCCCACAGCATTCCAGAAAAACACACAGTCTTAAACTGTTTATGAAACAGCAATAAAGCATATTAATTTCAACATTTAGTATCAATTTCAACATTTAGTATCAATAAAAGTTCACAAATCTCTTCCTTTATAGTAAACTTCACTATTCCAACCTATTTACAATGCAGTCACTGTGCTTTATCATTTCAAAGCACCACCAACAGTCACTCCCCAAACCCTCAGGTCAGATTTTCATCTAGATCTATACTATATGTGTTACAAATGTAATAGGTGTTTGCCTTTCAAAGTTTCTTAGACCTCATTTACACTTGTAGTGGGAATGTTCGTTTCTGCTCAGTGATGTTCTGTTCAGTGATGAAAACGAACACACATTCCTTTTCATCACTGGGGAAGCCCAGATTTCCCTTGAGTCAGAGGGGGCGGGGTCACCCTTACATCACTGGGGAAGCCTGGGTTTCCCCAGTGATGTACGGGTGACCCTGCCCCCCTCTGATGTAACGCAGGTTTCCGTTACATCAGAGGGGGGTGGGGTCACCCGTACGTCACTGGGGAAGCCCAGCTTTCCCCTTGCGTTGCATCAGAGGGGGGCGGGGTCAGGTGACGAGTGGCCCGGTCCTCCTCTGCTAAGACGGGATTTCCTCAGTGTCTCCATGGAGACAGGATGCGCTGCGCTGGATGTCGTCAGAAGAGATCAGCCATCGCTGGACCCCATAGAAGAGATCACCCATCACTGGATAGCAAGAGTGGATTACCACCACTGGAATCTTTTTTTTATTTTTTTTATTTTTAATAAAGGACTTTTCCCAACGGTGTCTGTGTGTTATTTAACAATTTTTTACACTTTCTTTGTGAAATGGTAGGGGTACTTTTGTACCCCCTTACCATTTCAAACAGGGGGCAGGATCTGGGGGTCCCCTTGTTAAAGGGGGCTTCCAGATTCTGATAAGCCCCCGGCCTGCAGACCCCCACAACCACCGGGCAAGGGTTGTGGGGATGAGACCCTTCTCCTCATCAACATGGGACATGGTGCTTTGAGGGATCACAGACCCCCAAAGCATCCTCCCAATGTTGAGGGCATGTGGCCTGGTATGGTTCAGGAGGGGGGCGCTCTCTCGTCCCCCCTCTTTTCCTGCGGCCTGCCAGGTTGCGTGATCGGATAAGTGTCTGGTTTGGATTTTGAGGGGGACCCCCACGCCATTTTTTTTTTAATTTGGCATGGAGTTCCCCTTAAAATCCATACCAGACCTGAAGGGCCTGGTAATTGAATTTGGGGGAACCCCACTTTTTTTTTATCAGTGACTTTCAATGACAATTCATTATAGCCGCGAGTGATTTTAAATAGCTTTTTTTCCTTCAAAAATGACACTTTGTGCAGGGACAGTTCTAAGCACGGGAAACATGCGCCCCTTTACAGGCATACTATACACACCCCCAGGTGCAAAATTTAAGGGAATGTTACACTTTTATTGTTTCACTTTAAGCATTATTAAAATCACTGCTCCTGAAAAAACTTCAGTTTTTAAAAACATTTTTTGCATTGATACATGTCCCCTGGGGCAGGACCCAGGTCCCCAAACACTTTTTATGACAATGTAATATAGTGTTGATTACTGCGCTGTCCAAAAATCAAGTGACAAATTGTGAATAGTGTCAAGAAAGTGAAATATAAATAAAGAGAACCTAGCTGCTGCAATCATATATGTGAGATACCCACACTACAACAATAAATGAAGAAAAATGACTGCGCTGCAAAAAAAATAATATAACACGATAGTGATAAAGAACTGTGAAAATAAGCATACATGTACCTACTGGGATAATGAAGTGCTGGTACACAAATGAATAAATATGCAAAAAAAATATATCTTAAAAAATATTAAGAAACATGCACAATAATATGATTATGAAAAAATAAATAGCAAATGGTTTAGAATAATCCAAAGTGAGAAAAACGATTATTAACCAATAGGGTCCTTATAAAAGTGCCATTTTCAAATCGGCTGCATACATCAACAATTGTGCACAAGCGGGGACTCCAAATTCAAAAGGTGACACCACTCAGATAGCACCAAAGAAGGAAGCGGCCTGATAAGAAGAGAACACCTCCACCATCGAGAAATACTGACTCTTACCAGAGTGCAAGATCTCCTATTAGAGAGATCTTACAGGCTTGTGGCTTGTTTCCCAGCCACGGGTTTAAGTGGGCTGTGGAATGGTTAGCTCTGGATGCTGGACGTAATATCTCAAAACGATCGAGCGAATAACATGCTGTTGGTCGCACTGCGGACGCACAGGACAGGACAACCATCTCTAGAGTTTACAGAGAATGGTCAGAAAAAGAGAAAATATCCAGTGAGCAGCAGTTGTGTGGACAAAATGCCTTGTCGATGTCAGAGGAGAATGGGCAGACTGGTTTGAGATGATAGAAAGGCAACAGTAACTCAAATAAGCACTCGTTACAACCAAGGTATCCCGAATACCATCTCTGAATGAACAACACATCAAACCTTAAAGCAGATGGGCTATAGCAGCAGAAGACCACGCCAGGTGCCACTCCTGTCAGCTAAGAACAGGAAACTGAGGCTACAATTCACACAGTCAATCTTCAAGAGCAAAATATGTTACAAACCAAAAAATAATAAACAGTGGAACTCAATCCAAAACAAACTCAGAAAGATAATTAAGTGATAGCTCAACAATTTATTGTGCTATTAATCAAAACAGGATGCTATGATCTTTCCCCTCCGTTTAGAGTATTGAAGCAGTGCTCATAAAAAATCCTCCACCAGTAATTGGATGGCTGCTCACCTTATACTTAGACCCCTGTTTCACCAGTGTGTCTAAGTAAGCAGTTCCCTAAGAGGGGTGAACTCAGATGAATGCTTCCGTTCCGTTACTTATCGCCAACACCTCTCTTCAGTGCTGCATGTTTTCATTCATACAAAATGTATATAATAAAATAATAATATATAAAATAAAATATACAAAGGATACCTAGTGCTCTCTGTCAGACTTTAATACCACAATAAAATGTAGGTAGCACACTGACATAATCCCTATGTGCTTCTGTGTGGATGGCAGTGACCACGGGATGATAGTTGAGGGTATGGCTCCTAATCCAATTCACATAGCAGGAGATTGTGACTGGCTCTCTATGGAGCCGGTTCACATATCTCCGCAGCGGCTCCAGTGCGAATTGCACAGGAGTCCTGTGCGTCTTTTGGTCTGTTTCAGGCTAAAATCAGACTTGAAACAGTGAATGGAGACTCACCGGACTCCTGCTGTGAGCCACTGCGTTCTCCAGTGTGAACCCACCCTTAGGACTCAGCAAGGGGGTAGGGGTATCTGGTAAAGAACAAATGCACCAGATCCTTTATTATTGGATGGTAAATACCTCTGCATTATGGTGTACTGATATGCACATCAGTTGAGGTCTACTGGTTAAATTAATGCTGGGTTCACACTAATGCAATGATTCCTGTGCATCAGAATCGCAGGCAGTTCACACTGTGCTCTGCAAACCGCTGCGGGTGTCAATATAAAGTTAATGGAACCCCAAATCAGTTTGCAGAATGCAGCGCAAACTATGGAATCGGATGGAATCAGGTCTGAACACCAATGCAATCTGATTCCAGTGCGGACAAAAAAGAAAGGTCCTGCACGTTTTTAGTGTTGATCCATAATCCATAATGTATTTTTAATTCACACTGCACTGAATTTGCATGTCATTTGTACAGGAATTTGGTGTGATTCTTGTACAAATGGTATGTGATGCGTTAGACTGCATCAGTGTGAACCCAGCATAAAAATCAATGACACCACAACACACTGCTTAACGAGTAATCTGTCTGTTTTCACCTGATTCTAAAGATGTAATTGGAAATTGCATGACCCCATTTAAAAAAAAAACATTGCAGAGTAGGAGAAGGACACAGTTTATTGCAGCAAACAAGAACCGTTTTTAGTATAGAGAAGTATTTTTGCAATTTTACATTATCTTAAACAAAGTCCCTATACTGTCCACTCTTTTTTATCAATGCTGTTTTGTAAAGGACAATCTTTACAGAGTGGCAATTATTTGTGTATTTCCTTCATAATCTTTAACCCACTAGTTTCTTGTTACATTGCTGATTTCTTAGAATCAGGTTTCTGCAAAGTTCTGATAATAATGAAAAGATTAACGCCCTTTAACGTAAAGTGCAAGTATAACTATCAGTGTTCCTCTGCAAATAAAATGAACTCTGTGCTAGTTGCTATGCCAACCCTGATGGTCTGTTGATGAAAACAAATTTTGTTCAGATCAGTTCAAAAAGAAGGGAAATGTCTTTGTAGGTTTCAGACTGTATGTAGTCAGTGCTTCTGATGAGTTACACATTTTTATAGGAATATATATGCATATTTAAAGAAAAATGACAGTGTAAAATCTTCTAGATTGTAAGCTCTAATGAGCAGGGCCCTCTGATTCTTCCTGTATAGAATTGATTGCAACTGTACTGCCTGCCCTCATGTTGTAAAGCATTGCACAAACTGTTGGCCCTATATAAATCCTGTATAATAATAATAATAATACACTGTTGTGGAGAACTGTTTTCTGACTTGCAATTATCGATCATTAATATGTTGTCATACCTGTCGGTAAAGACAAAAACCACACATAAATTTAGGGAATACTGTGAGATAAGAAAATGTGTATGGACTCCGATATAAAAAATTATTTACATACCGTATTTATCTACGTATAACACGGACTTTTTCCCCTTAAAATCAGGGGAAAACTGTGGGTACGTGTTATATGCTGATCCCCCACCGATTGTCTTTGAGGGGATTTGAATGCTTGATCTGGCCTTTTTTAATCCATTATCCAAGAAAGATTTGTTTATGAAGTATAGTGCTCTGACTATGGCAGATCACATATAGCATGGGGCCCCAAAGAGCACCCTAGGAAGAATGCTAAATTTCTAGAAGCACAATGTGAACGACACACAAGTTTAAAAAAATACAAAAGTAAATGCTTATCAGTCTTTAATCAGAGTGACACAAGATGCAACAGCCAATGTATTTTAAGGGTTCCCTGAGGAAGGGGGGTTGAGTAGCTCTAAAATGCGTTGTTTGTTACACCCTCTGTCATTTCAATAAGAGAATGATAAACCTGTACTTTTGAACTGAAATCGGCATGGTACTCTTATAGCACTTCTAGATGTTTTGGATCATACAGTACTGTATGTGTTGTGATAGATAAATTGATACTTTAAATTGTTATGTTCTCTGGTCCTGGTAAAGCTGCACTGATATGTCTAGCTGTTTATCTATGTACCGCTTTTAGGTTTTATTTCATAACAGACCAAATCAATATAGCAAATACATGTTGGACCAATCTTTTACATTTTTGTTAGGATTTATATTGAAATGTGTTCAATAAGAATAATGGTAACATGCACTTAACTCACCAGTAATTTATAATATAAGCACATTACCTACTTGTTCTTCCTGTGCTTCATGGGTTCTCACTTGGCACTCTGGTTTCCACCCACAATCCAAAGGCATGTTGGTAGGTTAATTAACTTCTGTCTAAATTAGCCCTAGTATGTGTACGTATGCATGTACGGTAGGGAAGACTGTAAGCTCCTTGCAGGCAGGGACCAATGTGCATAAACAATATGCTTCACATTCTTACTTTCAGGCAAAAAAAACATCTTAGAATAATTATATCCATTCAAGAGTACTTATAAATAGTCTTCAATACCACCAGAGTTCAAATTCATGAGAGTTGTGTCTTTCAAGAGGTTATACTATCAATATTGATGTGGTAAATATATTATTCAGCTTCACGTGGCATATTCATAGTTCAAGGAACCATGGTCTCCATGACAAAAGCACTGTAGCTGTAGATGCTTTTAAAGATGTCCATATCAATTAGAGAAGACTGGAGTGGAGTTCTGGCTGACAAAACATCCTATTATTTCATGTTTTGTAAGCTATTAGCCACTACATAAACATCCATACATGTGTATTAAACAGTAGTCTCTCTCCTTGTTTTATGCATAGTTTTCAGGTATACTATATCATTATATTTTTTCATTTCTTCCACAGCTTCTGTTTCCTGCTTTGCAGTATTGCACAAACAGCCACACATAACCGCTCATCTCTAAAGTCTATGGGTAATGTTTGTACTGAGTATATAGCTGGGTAACTGAGCTTCAGTTACTCATCAGTTAAAAGTCAATGGACTGATAACTAGGGATGGGCGAACAGTTCAGCCCGAGCATAAGTTCGGGCCGAACTTTCGCTGTTCGGATGTTCAACGACCCGTTTGTTCGGCCCCCCGAACTGACCACAATTCTTTTGCGGCGCTGAACAGTGCAAGCTTCAGCCAATCAGGGCAAAGAGCACTGTCGGAGTCATGATTGGACACGGTCATCATGACTTTATCCAATAATGGCTCATTCCCGCCCCACAGTATAAAAGCATTCTTTCAATGGCAGCCATTTTCACACAATTTGCTGTACCACAATGGCAGGTCTCCAGTCACTACTACTTTTCACGTAAAGCCCTTCCATCTCTCTACCCTCACGTGGAAGGGAATGTTCTGGCATCCTTGGGCAAGGCAGTCAGCCATAAAATCCACCTTACTCCTGACACGTGGCCCAGCAAGCATGGACAGTGATGATATATTTAGTTCACAGCACACTGGGTAATGCTGCTTGCAACTCGAAAGTATGCAGGACAGGGCTCAGTGCTGTAGCTTGTTGTGCCCCCATGTCTCCATACAGTTGGTGGTGATAATGCCAGCCCTGTGAGCTCTACTTCCTCCTCCTCCACCACCTCCATGCCCTCCTTTGCAGAATTGTCCTATGAACATCAGGTACCCCTTAAGCGTTCAAAGAGCTATTCCCAGAGTCAGGCAAAAAGGTGCCATGCAGTGCTTCAACTGGTGTGTTTAGGGGACAGGAACCACACCAGAGCAGAGATTCTTGCAGCTCTGCAGGGACAGGCTTGACCGCCGTTATAAGAGGAAGGTCTTAGAACTCATCCCGTCCCCACAGAGAGTGCAGGAGATAAAATATCTTGAGGACAGGTTAAAGAGGATTTTATTGAACGCATTATAGCCTCTAGATCAGGGGTTTAAACCTGCATTATAGCCTCTAGGTCAGGGGTTTCAAACTGGCGGCACTTCAGCTGTTGCGAAACTACAAGTCCCATCATGCCTCTGCCTGTGGGAGTCATGCTTTTAACTGTCAGCCTTGCAATTCCTAATGGGACTTGAAGTTTTGCAACAACTGAAGGGCCGCCAGATTGAGACCCCTGTTCTAGATGGAGTTGACGATCATAGGTAATATACATAATACAAAACTTATGGGGATTATCCATGATGGATGTGTGAATGCTAATGCTTTTAATAAGATATTTATCAGGCTTCAAAGAACTTTAACCATGCTTGAAATCTGCTGAAAGTTTGTTTAAAGCTATAGTCAACACTTCAGTTAAAGAAAGCACTATTTATATTGAAACTCCACCCTTAACATAATCCAATTGCAGTTTTAGAGAAATAATTATCTTCCTGTGCAAAAGATAATTAGAGCCTGTTTTCTGTATTGTGCAGGCTGTAAAATATTGCAGTGTTTATACTGCTTTCTTCTCTGTGATGCCTTGCAGTGGGGCTGGTATGAAAAATGTTAACAAGCACATTGGCACCATTTTGTGTACAAACCCTAACACACAACATTTTTGACACTAGCTTATAAATCTTTGTGACAAGAAAAAAATATGCAAATTCCAGATACTTAATGGGTTACTTTACCTTGGTTGTAGTTCTTAGAATTTATAAAAAGATAATTGTTAAGGTGACGCACACAATTTCTTGATAAGAAATAATATTTTCTTTTTAAAATTATGCACATACTGCCTATACGCCTCACTGGCTTATTTCATGCTGTTCTTAATAACCATGTAAGTCTAAATCCTCTTCTGAATAAGAATTTCATCAAAGGGTTTCATAATTGTAATTCATGTTCCACTAAGAGAAGCCATGAATACATCTGTGCTCTTTAAAGTTACGTACAACACAGAGACAAAATCAATAATCTGATTAACAAATGTATCAAGAAGAAAATAGGGATAGTGTAGTTGAAGATGTACAAGGTGAATTAATAAAAAGGACTATTATTTATTCCATTCTATAATACCCAAGGCTCTTGGGACTACTACCCATGAATATCCTAGTATACATTTAAGAAAACTTTGCCATGTATTTGGAAAATATACAGTATACATTGTATACTGTATAGATGCAAGATATTATGCAATATATTATTTGCACTCATATTTAGTTGTAGTTGCTATGATGTTGTTGATTTAAGTTGTCATTAAAGATAGATCTTCTGAAAGACATTTGCTGGGGCAAAGGCAATTATCTGAAATTGTAGGATGCAATGGCAAGGTTAGCAAAATACATTTAGCTGTAGACAAGTGATTCTGACCTCTAGTTTTTGAGAAACAAAAGCACCTAGCAGTGTTAGATCATATTCCAGTAGTACCATGATATTAAATGTGGAGCACGAAAATAATGCAGAGCACAGGGCCATTATTTAAGAATATGATGTTCAGGGGCTTATTGGCAACTTTTCTCCTATGGGGCAAATACAACCCAGAGGCTCATGGTGCAGTGACTGGGCCCACTTCCCACTCTTCCTCTTTCCTGCCTCCTCCTGACCCCCCAGGCTGAAAATTTTCTCCAGGTACTCTCTGCTCACTGGGCAAGTTGAGCTAGACTCCGCCTCCTGCACCAACTCTGGGTTCCTAAACTGTCCGGCAGAGGGTTGCAGGGGAGCCAGGACCACTCAGTGGCTGGCCAGAGGAGAAGAGCCTCCAGTGGGGCATGGATCTGGCCTCTGCTCAGACACAGCATACACTATCCATGCCAGGGAGGCGTCCTGCGCTCTGTCCTCATCCTGCACTCGGTAGGACACCGGCGAGACTTTCTACTCCTCTTCACCAGGAAGCCTTTAGGCACAGGTATGCACAACCTATTGCATTAGGGTGTGGTTCTTGCTGAACTGACCACATTTTGATCAACATATAGTCAGCCTACGTACACATGATCGGAATTCTCGTCGGAAAAAGCTCTGATGGTTTTCCCGACGGAATTCCGCTCAAACTGTCTTGCCTACATACGGTCACACCAAATTCCAAGAACGCTGTGACGTACAACACTACAACGAGCTGAGTTCAATGCTTTCCGAGCATGTGTTGAATTGTTTTCGAGCATGCGTAGGAATTTTGCGCGTCAGAATTGCTACAGACGATCGGAATTTCCGATAGAAACCATTTCCGTCTGAAAAATTGAGAAAATGCTCTCAATTTTTTTCTGTCGGAAATTCGGGCAGCAAAATTCCGATGGAGCCTACATACGGTTGCATTTTCCGATGAAAAGCTCTCATCTGTCTTTTTCTGGCCGGAATTCCGATCATGTGTACGCGGCATTAGAGACAATTTTGTGAAGCCTGAGGTTGGAAGTGGCAAGCATATAAAAAAACAGACAGATTTTGTGGTCGGAATGTCCGACCGTGTGTACAAGGCATTAGAGGGTTGAGAAAAACCATATAACACTGACCCGGCAGCTTACAATGGTCATCTTTTATTCATTAATGTAAAACATTTATCCCAAAAGGTAAAAAAACAATTGTAACTGCCTATAAAGTGTTAGCTGAAGTTCAGCTTTAATTTGGTAGCCAAGTCCATCTACTGTAAGAGCACTTTCACACTGAGGCTCTTTACAGGCGCTACAGCGCTAAAAATGCATAACGCCTGTAAAGAGCCTCTCCTGTTTCTCCAGTGTGAAAGCCCGACGGCTTTCACACTGGAGTGGTGCGCTTGCAGGACGGTAAAAAAATTCCTGCAATCCGCATCTTTGCAGCACTAAAGGAGCGGTGTATTCACCACCCCTAAAGTGCCCCTTCCCATTGAAAACTACGGTAAAGCGGCGCTAAATATAGTGCCGCTTTACTGCCGACGCCCACAACGCCCCAGTCTGAAAGTAGCCTAAGGGTCCATTCAGACCAGAAGGCAGTGCGGGAAAGGCTCATTTCCAGCACTGCACCGGAATGCGCTGTCCTTGTTAGACGCATGTGGGTGCCATTATTTGTTAATGGAACTCCAAAAGCAGTGCCATGCGGTCTGATGCAGTGCAATTCCTAAAAGTTTAATTTCTGTTTGTTTGGCAGCCCATTAAAATGACAGGTCAAAAAATGTATTGTTTGGGAATGTTCAAAAGTGCACATTACAATGTTATTGGACCTTAATATGCTGACAGTGCTGCTGTCCAAAGTTGTCTGCTTTGCTATTTCATCCAGAATGTAGACACCCTAAGACAGGAAGTGTGTTACTGGCTGGATCACCAGATAAAACAAACAAAAAAGAGCCTAAAAAATAAGACTAATGCAGCCTCCACATACAGTATAAGGATTGGTAAGTTGCAATTCATTAAATTTTTGTTTTAGGGTTCAATACCACTTTAAAACACAAAAAAAAACACACAAATTACATTGTTATCCCCTGTGGAAGGTAAATATAGTTTATAGTTATTGCCATAAGAAAGGATTGTTTGCATTTACTCTGGCAAAGACATAACATTTTCAGCCCCACAGGGCTATTTCTAATTACTACAGGGAAGTGACTTCTAATTGCTGTCATAAGCATTTTCTAACAGTTTTTTTTTGCAGTTTTCTACATTTTAACACTATTTCTGTAAGTCAAAACAGTAATGTATTACAGTGTAATGCATAGTGTGCATTCCTACTGCAAAAATCTCACTGTATACAGTTGTTTAACCCCTTGCTAATGCCTCCTATCAGTTCCTTATAATATTTGAAAGTGCTTCTAAAGGCTAAAGAGTTTTTTACCTTCATACATTCTATGTATGAAGGTAAAAAAACCTTCATTGTGCAGCTCCCCCTTTAGCCCAATCTCAATCCAGCACTGTGCATGGGAGCTCTCCCAGGTCTCTCCTCCTCATTGGCTGAGACACAGCAGCCTGAGCCAATGGCTTCCGCTGCTGTCAATCACAGCCAGTGAGGAGGGTGCAGAGGGTGGAGCTGAGCCACACTTTCTGTCTTATGGGGGTGAGCACGCATGCAGCTTGCTCTGGGGGGCACTCAGCGGGGGAAGGAGCCAGTAATGCCAGCGGGGGACCCGAGAAGAGGAGGATCAGGGCTTTTCTGTGCAAAACCATTGCACAAAGCCGGTAAGTGTAACATGTTTGTTTTTAAAAAAATACATAAATAAAAACCTTTAATAACACTTTATACCCTCAGTGTTTTTAGCTTAATACATTCCTCAGTAAACTATTTGTTAAAACCGGGGGGGGGGGGGGTCTGCGAGCTGAGCACACTCTCCTGTCATGCAAATTAGATGAGGGTAAACCTGCATCCAGTTCACATAAGTCTGAACCCAGCCTTACAGTTCCCATTAAAAACAAAGAGTTTAGTCGCACACATTTGAAAACATGTGTAATTGGTGCAACTAAACCCCTTGCTTTGAACTGTTAGACAGGGTCAATTTGGTTTTGTTGCAGGCTAGCTGGTGAATGAGCTGGGAATTTTTGTTTGCTTTTATGTGTGTTGCCCTTTCATGTGCTCCTTGCTGCAAAGGCTAGTTGAGCCCTCAAAATTTCCACTTGCCTGCTCACATTTGGCAAGTGGAAATTAGCTAAGGGCATGTGTGGCCACATCGGAGGGGGGGGGGGGGTAGCCGCCAGCAGGCGAAGTTGTATGGGAGCCAATTCTCCTCCTAGCAAACAGCCAGGAAACTGTGGGGAAGGGAGAGGGGAGGAAGAATAGAGCCAGCCGGATCAAACAAAGGGGGAACTCCTTGGCTCTGAAACACTGGCCGCTGTCAAACAAAGTCCTGCCTCCTGGATCAGCTCCTATGATATGATAGACTGCATTGATAGGCTGCCTTTTTTCACGCTGATTAGGCTTCACTGATAGGCACTAATATACTTCATTGCTGGGCACTTATGAGCAATGATGAGGCTGTATTGATGGGTACTGCTAGGCTGCTTTGATGGCACTGATATAGGCTGCACTGATGGGCACTAATAAGGCTGCACTGCTGGGCACTGATGAGGCTGCACTGCTGGGCACTGATGAGGCGGCACTGATAAGCTGCACTGATGAGGCTGCACTGATATGCTGCATTAATGGGCACTGATAGGCTGCACTGATGGGCACTGATGAGACTGCACTGATGGGTACTGATTAAGTTGATGTTGTTTATATGTATTTTTGTAACTTAGTTCTGCATAAAACATTTAACAAAGTCATTTGTTGAGATCATTTACAAAGGGGCCTGTTTTGTGGAATTAGGGATAGGGCAGGGTAGGGGTTGGGTTGGGCAACTGGTGGAAAGTAATTCTTAAGGCCTGGCTAGTAGCTCAGAACTTGAAATTTTGAGCCCTGGGCTAGTTATAGATTGGGGTGGCTGCCATTTTCAGCCCAGTACAAATCCCCCCTGCTGGAAGATTTGTGCTAGGAGGGGGTCCCAGCACAACATTTCCCCCCCATCTCCGCAGCACAAATACCCCAGATCACCCTCCCTAGCCCATCACCCTCAATTAGAGCCCTCCTAGAACAAATGTTACCCCCAGTACCCCCTCACCCCCCAAATTTCCCCTCCCAGCACAAATTTCCACCAAATGTATAATCCGGTTTCCTCCAACACTCCAAAGACATGCTGGTAGGTTATTTGGCTTCTGTCCAAAATTGGCCCTAGTATATGAATGTAAGTTGGGGACCTTGGATTGTGGGCTCCTTGAGGGTAGGGACCGATGTGAGTGTGCGATGTATGTGTGGAGCGCTGCATAAATTGACAGCACTAAATGGGTACCTTAAATAAATAATAATATAATAGATAAGAATTTTAATGAGACACAATGTACAGGGATAGGGACAATTGTAGACACGCACCCACACTCACTCAGGTTGAACTGGATGGAATGGTGTCTTTATTAAACCTTACTAACTATGTAGCACAAATTATTCTACCCTGTCCCCAGTGCAGTTCTCCATTCCCTCAAACACATAGACCTCAGATACAGCTCAACACATGTCTGTGTGATGCTTTTCTTTCTAGGAGGAGCCTAGGAGAAGCTGATGTCTATGCCTTTGCGCAGGCAGCTAAACGGAGAGATGCCGCTACTGAAGCGGAATAGGATCACAGCTCAAGGACACTGTTGGATGTGAAATCTGGATTTCATAGATTTTGTTTACCCACCCCCTGCCCACATTCTTTGCTGGCAGAAGATGGTAGTGGGTAAGCAATCTGTAAAGTCCTGCTTTCACAATCCTGATGCAATAGTGCTACAGTGACATGAGTGTGATGCTGGAGAGGAGGGAGAACATATCCTTCACCTCCTTCCAGCTCCCTTCTTCTTTCCAGATTTGGAATATGTCATCCAGAATTAAGCTGGCAGGAGTAGTGATGCAGCTGTCACTACTCCTGTCCTCTCCTAGCCATGCCTCCTCCACCACACATGCTACAGGCACTCGGGGCAGCTGCCCCTCCTGCCCCCTTTGTCCTGGCCCTGCCTTCAGATGCCATTGTGCCCTTGCTGGGTGTCCCGTACCTTTAAGGAGGGGTGGGCTCTGACCAGGCAAACCACCCTTAATCTATCCAACTCTCAAAACTATAGTTAAGACTGCAGTAAACTTGGGTGCCTTCATGTGGCCACTTTGGTTTACAAATATATTTGCAAATATGTATGACTAAACCCCTTGTTTTTTAACATAAGCATTAGACAATGTCAATTCATTTTTTGCAGGCTAGCTGGGAATTTTTGTTTGTTTTTGGTGTGCGTGCTGCAAATGCTAGTTATAGGTTGAGGTGGTTGCTATTTGTTTGCACAGTTTGTGCTGCTATTGTGCCCTTGTGGGTGTCCTGTCCTGTGCACCCCTATACATTTAATGAGGGGTGGTCCAGACAAACCACCCTTAATCTGTCCAACTGCTGTATACAGTATGTGCTCCAATTTGGGAGACTCACAAAATTATAGAGTTAGGACC
This sequence comes from Lithobates sylvaticus, assembly GCA_028564925.1. Taxonomy (NCBI): domain Eukaryota; kingdom Metazoa; phylum Chordata; class Amphibia; order Anura; family Ranidae; genus Lithobates; species Lithobates sylvaticus. Next base: position 98,605,246 of record CM053036.1, read on the forward strand.
ACAGTAAACTGGGGTGTCTTGATGTGGCCACTGTGGCTTACACATATGTTTGCAAATGTTTGCAATTGAACCCTTATTTTTAAAGTAAACTGTTAGACAGGGTCAATTTGTTTTTGTTTCAGGCTAGCTGGTGAGTGAGCTGGAAAATTTTGACCGCAGTAAACTGGGGCGCCTTGATGTGGCCACTGTGGCTTGCACATATGTTTGCAAATGTGTGCAACTAAATCCTTTGTTTTTTTGCAGGCTAGTTGGTGAGTGAGCTGGGAAGTTTTGTTTGTTTTTGAAGTGGGGGACCCTTCCATGTGCTTCTTGCTGTAAAGGCTAGTTCCCAGATAACAAGCAAGTGTGCTGCAAAAATTACTTGAAAATTCCGCATTGCAAGCCTGCAGATCAACTTTCTTTGCAAACATTCTGCAAATCTGCAGCAAATTCTGGTTCAGTTATGTTGTGCAATAGTCATCCCACCACAGGGGTCACTGTGGCTGAATTTTCATGCTGTAGACTTGCAGAGCTCTTGCTGTAGACTCACCACTGCAACTCTGCTCTTGCTAGAGACTTTCCGTGCAAATTTGCTACTAATTGGAAAGTGTCAACTAGACTCTGCAAGTGTACAACTTGCCAGTGAAAATGTGCGGCAAATTAACAGATTTACAATTCAACAGTGAATGAAACAAATATCAATCTAAAAAGAGAGAGAGACAAATAATTCCACAGTAGCGCACTAAATTAATCTACAAAACCCCTAATTTTTCTACATAATGAAAAGTGTCCATATGGCATATACAAAAAATATATATATGCTCCAACATATGCAAATCAATATGGTAATACAGTCCAACTTAAAGTGCTGAAAAAATAGTGAAACAAAATCTTGTTGATCCACCAAAATCCTTCACCAAAGTGATGTGTGCCAATTTCACTCCCTTAAGAATAAAGTTCACCAGATGCTGTTGCCATTCACTCTCGTGTCTGGCAAATATCGCCCTATTAGATGTTATTGACAAGCCGATTTTACACGCCAATCTCCATCCAGGTTATTAAAGACAATCTCTCCACATCTCTCAAACAAAATTGAGACAGAGCCTCCAATAGTGTAAAAACACCTTAAGGTAATCAGTTTGTTAAAAGTAATGCACTTGCATCATAAAAGATTCAAAATTGACTTGTCAAAATTCCAAAAATGCCATGTGACTCAGTGTTGCGATCTCTTCATAGCTTCCTTCGTACACATGGAGTCATCGTTTCAGCGTTGCCGTGTAGCCATGCTGAGATGGTGACTCCATTTTTTGCTTGGCCTGTGATTACAATCCAAAAAAATGGATGCCGCCTATGACTTGGTGTGCGTTTCACTTGTGAGGCCGGAAGTGACGCAGGGGAACAATCGCCTAACGCATTTCATCATCTAACCATGACGTCTTCATTCAGAGGCCTGTGTAAGGCGATTGTTCCCCCTGTGTCACTTCCGGCCTTACGAGTGGAACGCACGCAAAGTCATAGGTGGCGTCCATTTTTTGGATTGCAATTACGGGCCGTTTTATCTCAATTGTATATCCATACACAGTGGCACATTTAATTGTATGTCAAATAAACATATTTAAAGTGTTTACACTCCCTCTCCATTTCTATTTCCCATCCCATTATACCACCTGCTTTCTGAATCCACTGGCATGATATCGGGAGTAAAGATTGACATCAGGAAACCACCAGAACCATAAGGATAGGTCTCACTAAGGACCCACATGCCTTTATGACTTTGTCATCTGGTGAGTGTGTGGTGTTCATTTTGTTGGCACAAGGTGGAATAGTCACAACAGGAGGTTCCCTGGGAAATAAGCACCCCCTGCACAACTTTTTTGGACTTTTTTTCTGCACAACTTTGCACACAAGTATATTTACTTTGTTAATAATTTTTAGAACAAAAGTATATGTAAGGTGTTTGCATTTGCACTGACATTGGTATACATCAATTGGTATACACAAAATTTTATTATGAAAGAAAAAATACTAATGCGCAAAACCTAGACTCACTCAAAATACACAAAATAAGGATAAATTAAGTTGCCAACATATAAAAGTGTTCCCATACAGAAAAAAATAATTGAGTAAAGAGGTACGTGGCACTAACTAAAAATAAATAATAAATAAGTAAACAAAAATAAGTGTTATAAACACACTTAACACTTCCAGGAATGTGCTAATGGTGATGTGCTAAATTATCAGATGCTAATAATCTTCAATATAGTAGAACAATAATAAACATTAATGATAACAATAAACACAAATAAACAATGAATACTTCCAAAACTGTGCTAAAACTGATGTGATGAATAATCAAGTGCAACAAGTCTTCAACATGATATATAATATTAAACGTTCATAATAACAGGCATTTCTAATAAAGTGCAAATAAAGCAATAAAGTGCAAAAGTGTTCTAAAAGTGCTGGTAGTGTAATCAAAGTCCAAAAAAGAGACAGATCTTCAGGTGACAGTTCATATATAAAAAAGTGCATTCAAAATCCATTTCATCCAATAGATGTCACCATCCACCACGGATGGTGATATCTATTGGATGAAGTGGATTTCGTTCGATCATACTGCACATGCACTTTGTTTTTTTTTTTATATATGAATTCTCACTTGGAGAGCTGTCTCTTTTTTGGACTTTGATTACACTACCTATTTGTGTTTATTATTATCATGAATGTTTATTATTGTTCTACTATATTGAAGATCATTAGCACCTGATCAATTTAGCACATCACCATTAGCACGGTCCTGGAAGTGTTAAGTGTGTTTATCACACTTATTTTTGTTTACTTATTTATTTTTAGTTAGCGCCACATACCTCTTTACTTTTATTATATTGTGACCATTCACGGCACAAAGTTTGTTTGTTAACATATGTCAAAGCAAGCGCTGCCTAAAATATATTGTACTGATAGATAGAAGACACACCCTAAGACAGGAAGTATGTTATTAGCCAGATAATTTTTAAGACACGATTGTGTGTATTTATTAAAAAAAAAAACATTGCATAACAATTCTCCCTGAAACCATGCATATTCATTAGTTCTGTGCAAATGGGGCAAAAACAAATGTTATTAGGCTATTTTCTGTTCTGAACAAATGCGTATTGATTTCCAATGGAAAATACTGCATTTGACCACTAGATGCCACTAAGTATTGGACATTTCTATAATAATTAGCATAATACTAAATCAATAAAAAAACATTCACCCAGCACAGTAAATACATAACAGTTTTCTCCAATTTGCACAAAAGGAAGGTACATACACTTTAACTGGATGAATTGCTATGAAAAGTTTTTATAAATACACCCTAATGCAGAACCTTGAAAAGCAAGTCAGTGATGGCATCACCCACATCTCTATCCTTACAGGTACACTGTAATGCAAAATAAGTAGAATAGAAGCTCGCTTTGAGCAATTGTGCTTGTTTGTGAAGAGAAACTTATAAGGGCTACAGCATCAATTATGACTAATAACATTGTACACTCACACAAATTAATTTTGAGCAAATCTTTATTACTCTGATCCCATCTCTTTACAGATTGTACTTAATAGAAATTGTTTTGAAAAGATTAAAAAGATTAAAAAGAGGTATATAATTAAGGTGTGAGAAGTAAATTCACAAATTTATTTTCTGTTCTCCCGTTTTAATTTAGTTGTAAGAAAAAAATCAATTAAGCACGTGTATAAGAAAACACAAATTATTTAAACTGGACAAGGTTATGTGCTTCTTGAAGCAGCAGCTTTTATTAAGCCTACAGTTCAAAGGTTAATGTATACTTGGAAATTATAAATCTCACTTCAAGTAAATGGCAGCTATAGTCACCAATTTAAATATTTTTAAAATTGGTGTTTTTAAATAAAAAAAAAAAACTGCAAAGTTTACATGACATATTAGACAGTATTATCTAAACATAAGGAAACTTTGCTCACCTCCATTCTTAGATCTTATTGACAGTTATCAGAGCAGGTAGATTTCTAGAAAACTTTGCAAAAAGTTAAATATTGATGATGGTACAATAGTATTTTCCATGGGACATTATAGTAATTAGGAGATATGGAAACTATGCACTCTGACATAAGGAGATGCTGGTAACATATTTGGCCTTAAGAGTAGAGAGAAAATACATACCCATAGAAGGAAAGCATGATGCATTGATTCTCTACAATTGTATGATAACATACAAAAAATAATTAAAAGGATCATGTTGTGTAATTGATTTAAATGCAATCCAGCCATTACTCAGTGTACCATAGTCTTTATACCATCTCATATCTTGCAGGATGCTTCAATTGCACTAATGTATACTAATAAATAATACTACATACTAGAATGATCAGCAACAACTTCAGCATTTCCTCTGATGTGAGTGTAAAATGCTCTCAAGGTTTACAACATGACTTTGAAATTATAGAGGCAGAGTTTATGTAAACTGCATACCATACATTATGACTATTTTACAGATAAAATCAATTCCAAGGATGTTTGATGAGCTGTGGTTTCACAACATGACTTTTCCAATATTTATTTTTTTAGTTTGTAGCTGAATTTATAAAGTAAGCATGTTGTAAAATATATTTATGACAAACTCAATTTTTCAGAATTCTCAGAATGTTATTAAAAGGGCGAATACAAGTTAGAAAAATGTGCAGCCTAATTTTTTGTATATAATGTATTGGTAATATAATGCAAAAGCCCTCTTTTGCTCAGTCCGTTGTACAGGTTCAATTTGCTAGGAAAAAACAAAACAAAAATAGCTGCTCCTTTTTTCTAGGAAAAAAGCAAATGCAATGTCAACACACACACTTTCTCCAAGCCTTTTCACGTTTAAGTGGAATGCACAGCCAGAACTTGGAGACCAGTCAAAAAAACTGCTCATTCTGGATACATGACACTTTGTAAGCGCCCATTTTTATAATTCACAATTTTTTTTTTCATTTGTGTGACATGTGATTTTCCTAATAGCTTATTTCTAGTAAAGTGTTGAACCAGAATTTTAGGCAGTCTGCATAGATTTTGTAAGCGCCCGCCTCTTATTTTTGGTGTGTTCAATAATTCATTACTGGTGTGTTATAATTATCAGCAGTTACTTTGGGTAACTAGCTAGGTTAGTGAGAAATATTCCAGCAAGTAATATACTCTGCCAGAAATCAATTGTAGAGAGAGAAAAATAAAATATACCATCTTGATATCAAATAAAGGGGTTACAAAGTATAAAATAAAGCTTAACACTAGGGGACACATTTTTGTTTAGTTTTGAATAAAGATGTATTTAACCACTTCAGCCCCGGACCAATTGGCAGCCAAAGGACCAGGCCCCTTTTTGCGATTCGGCACTGCGTCGTTTTAACTGACAATTGTGCGGTCGTGCGACGTGGCTCCCAAACAAAATTGGCGTCCTTTTTTTCCCACAAATAGAGCTTTCTTTTGGTGGTATTTGATCGCCCCTGCGGTTTTTATTTTTTGCGCTATAAACAAAAATAGAGCGACAATTTTGAAAAAAATGCATTATTTTTATTATTTTTTGCTATAATAAATATCCCCAAAAAATATATAAAAAAACATTTTTTTCCTCAGTTTAGGCCGATACGTATTCTTCTACATATTTTTGGTAAAAAAAATCGCAATTAGCGATTATTGATTGGTTTGCGCAAAAGTTATAGCGTTTACAAAATAGGGGATAGTTGTATAGCATTTTTATTAATATTTTTTTTTTTACTAGTAATGGCGGCGATCAGCGATTTTTATTGTGACTGCGACATTATAGCGGACACATCGGACATTTTTGACACATTTTTGGGACATTTGTCATTTATACAGCAATCAATGCTATTTAAATAGCACTGATTCCTATGTAAATGACAGTTGTAGTGAAGGGGTTAACCACTAGGGGGCGGGGAGGAGTCAGTGTGACGTGTTGTGTTTATTTTACAGTAGGGAGCGTGGCTGTACGTGTGACGTCATTGATCGGCGTTCCCGATGACAGGGAACCGCCGATCACTGACAGTCAGTGTAGGAAGCGCGGGGAGAGGTTTGTTTACACAAACCTCTCCCCATTCTTCAGTTCCGTAACCCGATCGCGGGACACCAGCGGCGATCGGGTCCGCTGGTCCCGCGGCCGGGGTCACGGAGCTCCCGACCGGGTCGCGAGCGCGCCGCTAGCGGCGCACGTGCGACCCACAGGCAGGCACATGCACGATCACGTACAGGTACGTGATTTTGCCTGCCCGTGCCATTTTGCCGACGTATATCGTCGTTAGGCGGTCGGGAAGCGGTTAAACATGTGTCACTTTTATCTCTGATGCCTGGGCATGGGTACATACAGCCAAAGATAACAATTAAATCCCACAATAGTTTAAAGACTAAAAAATTCACATGATTTTACAGGTAAAAATAAAGTACATTTTAAATTTTTTACAAACCATTATGAAGCATCGTACCTGTCATCAGTGCATCGCGGGTGAAATGATAGGCTCCTGCAGACACTCCTGACAGCTCTCTGTTCATACCTCCAAATGGGCAGACATTTACTGAGCTACAGGAAGTATCAGTGAACTATGAGGGTGCTGATCAGTGTACTGATGTAATGTATTGAGAACTACAAGCTATTTGTTACATTGGCAGATGGGAATTGTAGTTCATACAATAACAGATCTCTGAGAATGAATGATGTGTCTGTGCGGGCAGAGCCCTGCATAGCTGTGCTGTTTTTAAAATGTGAGAAGAACCCCCTCCTTGGATCGCCCCTAGTAGTTATTTGTGTCATTCATATATCATTCAGCTGTGACATACAGCTGAAAAAAAAAACTCCCCCATGATTATTTGAGTCATAACAGCAGTGGAGGTGTGTACCAGGGAAGTGACTGACAACTATTTTTTCCATTGCTACTCCCCATCCAGGAGCTGGAGTGAAAGACAAGATACAATATATTGGACAGACTGTTTATAGAGAGCATGGACAGAGGAGAATTAGTTTAGAACACTGTGCTTTTAATTCTGCACATTCTGGTCCAGAATTGGATTGAGGACACAAGAATGTCAACACTGACGCACCGGTCCTAGGTTAAGCACACCCATTGTAGTGTGATGACACCAGAGCTCAGTTTCCTTAGTCTTAACCATTACTGTATAAAAATTTTAGTGGAGAGAATTCTAAAATAACAGTGAATAGTACTAACCGTGAGCTAACTCCTGGTGCTTCAGCCTGATTGTCTTAGGCCTCGTTCACATGGGGCAATTATATGTATGCTCTCTGCAGGGCCACAATTTTACAGCATGGGGATGCACAAGTGTTGCCTGCATCTCAATGCTGGCAGTCCCAATGTTGCATGACATCAGAAAGGGTGAAATCAAGGACCCACACCCTGCCCAGATCATCTTATAGAAGAGGTCTCAGTGGGCCAGTAATATAGATGGAGTGAGCCTGCCAGAGCAAGGAATAAGGTAAGCGGTGCACAGCAATGGTAGTTTTTTTGTAATTCCCAGGGTTGGGCTTTACAGGATGGGTAAAGTACTTTCACAGAAAGAACTGTTATCATTGTAGCCTATCTTTCTGGCTTAAAGTAACCCCAACTCCAGAAGTGTACCTACCTAAATTAGACAACCAAGGTACTCTCAAATCTATAGAGCCTATGGCTGATATCTTCCTGTACCTTGCTTTACCCATGCAGTCAAACCTCAAGGAACTTCTATCAAGCTACATTCCAGGAGTCGCATGTATTGGGAGGCTGTTCCATAGAAATCCGTGGGATTGAACTTCACAGGCATGGACAGAGTTAAGAGGATTTAGCTGGATGGTCTAGGGATTCCTGCAGGCCACGGATTTCCGATTGAGGTACTGTAAGCATAAATCTGGGGCAGGAAAGGGGGTTAGATCAAAAGAATAACCATCTCTTAAAGGATAAGTTCACGGGTGGTATGGGCAGCTATACTGAGGGTCTGTAGAAGCCTTACATTGTGCCTGTGAACTAATTATTCCCAGGTGCAATGATTTTTTCAACCTCCTGCTGGAAAAATTATAAATATATTTTTTTCTCTGCAGAAATGTAAAGTACAGCTTTGGCTTAAACATGATGAGTTGGGTGAAAAGCCCTGTCAGCTATCAAACCTAACAATTCTGTGAACAGATTATGCAAGTCATTAAACAACACTAGGCAAATACAGCAAAATTGTGACATGTCTTCCAAGTAACCCACTACATACACTTGGAGTTTATGACAGTGTTATCAAATTTAGTATCTGCAGCACATACAACAGCTGTAACAAGCACTGGAAGTCTCAGAACAAGAAGAATTCATGTCATTAACCCAGGAAATACAGTATGATCTCTCTGTTAACCACTACAATAAAAGTACCGATTTTTTTCCAGCATGGTTGCATGAGGTAACACGTTCTCTATAATAATACAATAATATACAAATATACAGTGAGATACTGTGTGAGAATTTCTTTGATGTCTACGCAATTCATTATCTTTACCAGTGAAGGCCTATTTTCATTGCAAATATAATAAATAAAGAAGTGTCTTCATTACCTAATAAGCTCATCTATATTTTCTTCCACGACTGTAGGAGGGACATTAGAGACAATAACTTGCATATCCAGCTGATTAACCACAGAAACCTGAAAATATATAGACAAGAAAATCCATTAGAACTTGAAGGTCGTCTATGTTATAAGTATAAAATTTAATAAATCTTTTCTCATCTCCATAGTAGGCAATACAACCTAATAATTACTAATTTGCACTAAAAGCTGTAGGAGCTTGGAAGCCTTCATTTTCTTTTAGCAAACACAACTGCTGGAAGTGTGATCTGCTCCATAAACAGTTGCTTTTAAATGTGACCTGTTTTGCTTATGTTTGTTTAGTTTAGAAGAAAATTAGGTTTCTTTTTATGGAACTTTTTTCATATTTAGATCTTGCAATACAAGCAAAAACACACACTGTTTATAGGTACTGAAGACATATATTTATTACGATGTATAAATTGTTCAGCTAAGCCATAACGCAAACCTGAATGCTCTTAAACCTGAAGTGGACCTGTCAGGTCATAGAAGACATAATCATGCAAAGTAGAGAATTCAGCTGTGAAGGATGTAGTGCATTTTAATGTGTTATGAAAGGTCAACCCAGGTCACTGTTTTTTAGCATTTAGAACATCAATTCAAATTAAAGCTAACTTTTGTTTTATATAGTTCTTTCCAATGGCAGCTTTGGGATACACAACACCCTTTGTTTAGTGTGGTGCCCCTATTATTATGAAAAAGCAATATACATTTTGAAATATATATAGGGACAAGGTTAGGTGCAATTTTAGTAGCCATCCTAACGGCACCATGCTTTGCTTAATGCAACTTATTCTAACATAAACTATTTCCCTAGTTTCTTTGACAAGGTATAGTGGGTCAAGAGAAAATTCACAGAGCAGCCCCTTTGCCTTTAATAAATCAAGCCCAAAGCATTTAACTCTTTAGATGTTTATTATCAGCTCATTTAGTTAGGTTAATGTTATATGAATATTGTCATGCAGCACTTTTCTTTTTAAAATGAATGTCTTGATAACCTCCTGTTAAATGGCATCAATGGCGCAATCCACACAATCTCATTTCTATTGCTTTTCTGCATAGAACCAGCCTCCCCTTCTCCTGTGCCCTTTGGAATGCCTGCCCACCACCGTCCATGACCTATTTATCACAAACTCCCTGAACCTACTTGAAATTACTGAGACCTGGCTTCAAGAATCTGACTTTCCTACTCCTGCTGCTCTCTCCTATGGTGGCCTCCTGTGGACTCACTCGCCCAGGTCTAGTCGACGGAAAGGAGGTGGTGCTGTAATCCTTCTATCCCCTCAATGCACTTTTCTTCATCCACCCCCCTCTCTATCCCTCTCCTCACTTGAAGCTCACTGTATTCGTCTATTTTCTCCAGTTTCATTGAGAATTGCTGTGATCTATCGCCCCCCTGGACCGGTATCAAGCTTCCTTGACAACTTCTCTGCCTGGCTACCCTAATTTCTCTCTTCTGAAATTCCAAAAATCATTCTTGGTGACTTCAACATTCCTGTTATTATTAACACTCCCGCTACTTCTAAGCTGCTGAGCCTAACCTCCTCTTTTTGACCTTAAACAATGGACACACGCTTCTACTCACTCGGTTGGTAACTGCCTTGACCTCATATCTCCTACCTATGCACTCCACACAACCTCTCCAATATTCCTTTTTCTCTCTCTGATCGCCACCTTATTAGTTTCACTCTCTCCTTATCTTACTTCTCCTTGCCTTCCCACTACCAAACTATTACCCGTAGAAACCTTCGCCATCTTAGCCCTTCTCTTCTTTTTTCTGCTACAGATTGTCTCTATGACAAAATCTCATCTTTGTCCTGCCCCAACTTGGCCACTTCTGTCTACAACAGTTCACTGTCATCCACCCTGGATACCTTGGTCCCCCTCACTATGCACAGAATCAGGCCCGACCTCTACAACCCTGGAAAATAGACAATACCAGAAGCCTCAAAAAACGTAGCCGTGCTCTTGAGAGTCTGTGGTGTAAGACTAAGTCATATCAAGATTTAAGCCAATATAAATCTGCCCTCCAAAAATACCATTCCGGCCTCCACACAGACATACTTTATAACTCTCATTAACACCCTCTCACGCAGTCCCCGTCAACTCTTTCTACCTTTACCACTCTACTTCATCCTCTACTACCTCCACCCACTAACTTACTCACTGCCCAGGAGATTGCTAATCACCACAATATATAATAAAAATAGATCTCCACTCTACAGCTATCTCCCTCATTTTACACTCCTTGTGCTCCTGCACAATCAATACTTCCCTCTTTTAACCCAGCTACTATAAGTCACTAAACTTTTTTATAACACCCACCTAACCTCCTGCCCCCTAGACCCCTGTTCCTTCTCAAATACTATGGTCACCATCTGGCTCCATGCTACACTCTTTAACTCATATCTTCAACTTCTCTCTCTCTACTGGCACCTTCCCCAACCCTTTAAAACATGTGCTAGTCACTCCCGTACCAAAAAAGGCCTCACTAAACCCCACCAATCTTAACAACCTAAGACCCATCTCTTTACTACCTTTTGCCTTCAAACTCCTTGAATGTTTAATCTACAACCAACTGCGTGACCACCTCATTGAGAGTAACCTTCTTGATCCCCTTCAGTCTGGATTTCACCCACAGCATGCCACAGGAACTGCCCTCTTAAAACTCACAAACAACTTACTAACAGCTAAAACCAATGGCCATTATTCCATACTCTTACTCTTGGACCTTTCCACTGCCTTTGATAGAGTTGACCACCCCCTCCTCAAAAAAATCTATTTACTTGGTCTCCATGGCTGCGCTCTCCGTTGGTTCGAATCTCATCGCACCTTCAGTGTCACCTACAACTCCACTTCCTCCTATCCAACTCATCTTACTGTTGGGGTCCCCCAAGGTTCTGTCCTTGGACCTCTATTATTCTCAATCTACATGTCCTCCCTGGGTCAGCTGATAGCCTCCCATGGCTTCCACTACCTACCTTCCCCTGACTTCTATGTCAAGATCAATGGCACATCTATCAGTACGTCCCCACATGTCAGGGTGCTAGGGGTAACCTTAGACTCTGAACTGTCCTTTCAGGCCCACATCCAATCCTTGTCCAAATCATGCCGCCTTAGCCACCGCAACATTTCCAGAATATGCCCCTTTTTAACTAATGACTCCACAAAGTTTCTAATTCACTCCCTGGTTATCTCTCACTTTGACTACTGCAACTCCCTCCTCATTGGATTACCTTTACATAGTCTATCCCCCCTTCAGTCCATAATGAATGCCGCTGCAAGACTCATCCACCTTACCAACCATTTAATGTCCTCCACCCCTCTCTGCCAATTCCTCCACTGGCTTCCACTTACCCAACGAATAAAATTCAAAGTACTAACAAATTATTTACAAATACCTCCATAACTCTGCCCCCAGCTACATCACTAACCTAGTCCCAAAATACCAATAATGCCGGTCTCTTCGGTCCTCTCAAGACCTCCTCTCTAGCTCCCTTGTCACCTCCTCCCATGCTCTCCTCCAGGATTTCTCCAGAGCTTCTCCCATCCTTTTTGAACTCCCTACCCCAATCTGTCCGACTGTCCCTTAATCAATACATCTTTAGATGATCCCTGAAAACCCTTCTCTTTAAAGAAGCCTATCCCGCTTTTAACTAATACACTGTTTTACTTCCTCCATCAGCTCATCCCCCACAGCTATTATCTTTTGTATCAATTGACACTCCATTTTTAGATTGTAAGCTGTAATGTGCAGGGGCCTCTGATTCTTCTTGTACCAAATTGTAATGTAACTGTAATGTCTGCTTTTATTTTGTTAAGCGATGTGCAAACTGTTGGCGCTATATAAATCCTGTATAATAATATAATAATAATAATAATCAATTTAGCATAGATTTCAGTGAGGATTACTTTCATTGTCATAAGTTCATGGGTCTGATAAACTCCTGGACATTTTTGTGAATACTCATAAGATAACTTCTATATTGTATTGAAAGTTAATCTACAGTTGCAGCAAGACAAGTTTTTTTTAAAAGCTAGAACAGCAAAGTGATTGTTGATTCCTTGAAGAAAATTTAAATTAAAGCACCCTGCGAAAATGAGGAATATTCCCTTTTTTTGACAGGTTGTGTGGTGAAATTTTACATTTGACATTGACATGGTGAACTGGGTATTGCTTCTATAAGGCTGCTTTCACACTGGGGCGTGCGGGGCGGCGACGGTAAAGCAGCGCTATATTTAGCGCTGCTTTACCATCGTTTTACCTGCGGTATGCGGCCGCTAGCGGGTGGTTTTAACCCCCGCTAGCGGCCGCAAAAGGGTTAAAAACCTCCGCAAAGCGCCGCTGCAGCGGCGGTTTGCGGGCGGTATCCCCGCGGTTTCCCATTGATTTCAATGGGAAGGAGCGGTATAGGAGCGGTAAATACACCGCTCCTTCACCGCTCCAAAGATGCTGCTAGCAGGACTTTTGTTGCGGTCCTGCTAGCGCACCGCTCCAGTGTGAAAGCCTGCCGGCTTTCACACTGGAGTGAATGGGGCCGGTTTTTTCAGGCGGTATACAGGCGCTATTTTTAGCGCTGTACCGCCTGAAAACCGCCCCAGTGTGAAAGCAGCCTAAATCTTCCGGGTGTGTGAAATAACATGTCCCCTGCGGGCTTTTGTGGTTCTTCCCATTGGCCACTTCATCAATAATGTGTACTCTATTCTTCTTTCCCTTTTATAAGGAGCTGTGCTAAGGAATCAACAAGGTTGTGTTAAAGAGGAAGTAAACTTCCTCTGCTAACATTTACCTATACAGTGGTGTGAAAAAGTGTTTGCCCCCTTCCTCATTTCCTGTTCCTTTGCATGTTTGTCACACTTAAGTGTTTCGGAACATCAAACCAATTTAAACAATAGTCAAGGACAACACAAGTAAACACAAAATGCAATTTGTAAATGAAGGTGTTTATTATTAAAGGTGAAAAAAAATCCAAACCATCATGGCCCTGTGTGAAAAAGTGATTGCCCCCTAAACCTAATAACTGGTTGGGCCACCCTTAGCAGCAACAACTGCAACCAAGCATTTGCGATAACGTGCAATGAGGCTTTTACAGCGTCCTGGAGGAATTTTGGCCCACTCATCTTTGCAGAATTGTCCTAATTCAGTTACATTAGAGGGTTTTCGAGCATGAACGGCCTTTTTAAGGTCATACCACAACATCTCAATAAGATTCAGGTCAGGACTTTGGCTAGGCCACTCCAAAGTCTTCATTTTGTATTTCTTCAGCCATTCGGTGGTGGACTTGCTGGTGTGTTTAGGATCATTGTCCTGCTGCAGAACCCAAGTTCGTTTCAGCTTGAGTACACGAACAGATGGTCGGACATTCTCCTTCAGGATCTCTTGGTAGACAGCAGAATTCATAGTTCCTTTTATCACGGCAAGTCTTCCAGGTCCTGAAGCAGCAAAACAGCCCCAGACCATCACACTACCAGCACCATATTTTACTGTTGGTATAATGTTCTTTTTCTGAAATGCAGTGTTCCTTCTACGCCAGATATACTTGGACACACACCTTCCAAAGAGTTCCACTTTTGTCTCATCGGTCCACAGAATGTTGTCCCAAAAGTCTTGGGGATCATCAAGATGTGTTGTGGAGAAATTGAGACAAGCTTTGATGTTCTTTTTGCTCAGCAGTGGTTTTCTCCTTGGAACTCTGCCATGCAGGCCATTTTTGCCCAGTCTTTTCCTGATGGTGGAGGCATGAACGCTGACCTTAACTGAGGCAAGTGAGGCTTGCAGTTCCTTGGACGTTGTTGTGGGGTCTTTTGTGACCTCTTGGATGAGTCGTTGCTGCGTTCTTGGGGTAATTTTGGGCGGCCGGCCACTCCTGGGAAGGTTCACCACTGTTCCATGTCTTCGCCATTTGTGGATAATGGCTCTCACTGTGGTTCGCTGGATTCCCAAAGCTTTGGAAATGGCTTTATAACCCTTTCCAGACTGATAGATCTCAATTATTTTCTTTCTCAATTGTTCCTGAATTTCTTTGGGTCTCGGCATGATGTGTAGCTTTTAAGGATCTTCTGGTGGACCTTACTGTGTCAAGCAGCTCCTATTTAAGTGATGCCTTGATTGTGAACAGGTGTGGCAATAATCAGGCCTGGGTGTGGCTAGAGAAATTGAACTCAGGTGTGGACAACCACAGTTATAGTATGTTTTAACAAGGGGGGTAATCACTTTTTCACACAGGGCCATGATGGTTTGGATTTTTTTTCACCTTTAATAATAAACACCTTCATTTACAAATTGCATTTTGTGTTTACTTGTGTTGTCCTTGACTATTGTTTAAATTGGTTTGATGTTCCGAAACACTTAAGTGTGACAAACATGCAAAGGAACAGGAAATGAGGAAGGGGGCAAACACTTTTTCACACCACTGTAGGTAAGCGTATAATAAGGATTACCTATAGGTAGTGTAAATATCTCATAAACTAGTGTAAATATCTCATAAACGTGTACAGTTTTGAAGATATTTACATTACAAGCACACGCGGGAGTGACGTCATCGCGGCTCTGGCCATTCAGCGCCAGAGCCCGCAAACCAGGAAGAAACTCTGGGAAAGATGTTAGCTGTCTTAGTGGTGTGCGGGTGCCCCAGGAAGGCTTAGTTCTAAGGTAAGTATTTCATAATGAGCTAGTATGCGATGCATACTAGCTCATTATGCCTTTGTCTTACAGGTTTTTAGTTTTTTTGTTTTTTTTAACAGAGTTTACAACCTCTTTAAAGGATGTTACCATTGACCTGATCTGCATTCATGCCCCGGGTCAGTGACTCAAAGAATTGCAGGTAGTGCTAATACTTGGGGACCATTAGCTAGCATACATTATTTAATATATTTTCTAGACTAACCCCTGTATGAGCTTGTTAAGAAAAAAATGAAAAAAGTAATGGATTCGGCAAAATAATGGACCAATCGGTATTGCATCATTTTATAAAAAAGTAGCAAGGCAAAATGTTTTGTTGTACATGTTTTAACCACTTGCCGACCGGCGCACGACAATATACGTCGACAGAATGGCACGTACAGGCAGAAGGGCGTATATATACGTCCCTCCTTTAGCCTGTCTGTGCCATCGGGAGCGCGCCGGGAGCGGCGCGCTCCCGCGCCGGTCGGGACCCCCGTGAGTCCGATCGCGGTCCCCGCAAACTCGATCGCCGCGGGGACCCCCGCGATCGTCTCACGGGGCGGCTGAACGGGGAGATGCCGAGATAAACAGCATCTCCCCGTTCTGCCTAGCAACTAGTGACGCCGATCTCTGCTCCCTGTGATTGGAGCAGAGATCAGCATTCACTATCTGACAGCCACGCCCCCCCACAGTAAAAAAAACACACCCCTAGGCATACTTAACCATTACACTGCCCTCTTGTGGTTAACCCCTTCACTGCCAGTGTCATTTATACAGAAATCAATGCATTTAAATGCATTAATTGCTGTAAAAATGACAATGGTCCCAAAAATGTGTCAAAAATGTCCGATGTGTCCACCATAATGTCGCAGTCACAAAAAAAAATCGCAGATCTCCGCCATTAATAATAAAAAAAAAAATATTAATAAAAATGCTATAAAACTATCCCCTATCTTGTAAACGCTATAACTTCTGCGCAAACCGATCAATAATCGCTTATTGCAATTTTTTTTTCCCAAAAATATGTAGAAGAATACGTATCGGCCTAAACTGAGGAAAAAAAAAAAATTTTATATATTTTTTGGGGATATTTATTATAGCAAAAATTAAAAAATAATGCATTTTTTTCAAAATTGTCGCTCTATTTTTGTTTATAGCGCAAAAAATAAAAACCGCAGGGGCGATCAAATACCACCAAAAGAAAGCTCTATTTGTGGGAAAAAAAGGACGTCAATTTTGTTTGGGAGCCACGTCGCACGACCGCGCAATTGTCAGTTAAAGCGACGCAGTGCCGAATTGTAAAAAGGGGCCTGGTCCTTTGGCTGCAAATTGGTCCGGTCTGAAAGTGGTTAAAACTGTAGCCTGTCCTAGCAATATGATTCCCCTTCCTGATTTGTTTGTGGAAAGCCCCTGAATGCCAATAAAAAATAAAATTTGAGGAAAAAATGGTTTCTATTATTCGGATAGTAAAATATACAACAAAATCATTTTTTAAAGATAAACAACTCTTTGTATTTCACCAGTTACAGAGAGAAACTTTTAAATACATCTTTTTTGAGCTCTTCTTTAGATCCTTAGTCCACCTGAGTGGAAAAGAATCTTGTTTGTTTGAATTTCCACAAAACTCTTTCTACTTGCAAGTGCGAACACAAGCAATAACATTTAGTTTTTAGTCCAATGTTTTTTTTTTTACTTTATAAGGAATGACTTCAAACTCTCTCTAGGAAACTGGACTTCAAGAATGCCAAGCTCAATTCTTTGGAATAGGATCAATAGCTTTGACAAGCCACGCGTACTTAGGTAACACATGATATGCTGTCATGCTAGAAAACAAAATTGCTTTTCAACCTGAAAGGTAAGATATTCTGAAAGCTCCAGACATGAAAAGAATTAATAGGTTTCTTGTCTTGAAAGGCAATGTAAGATTTACAAATAGCCACCTAATCCATGCAAGTTTCTAAAATGGAAAAATGTCTGAAACTTGTACTGCCATTAGATTTTCTTTATATTACAGCCTAACACTGGATTCATTTTTTCAAACTCCAGGGACTCATAGAAATGATTACTTGAGGTCAAATCATGCAACAGCTTGACAAATCCAAGAGCTGAAATATTTAGAAGTTAATTTGCTTCTAGTAAAATTCAGTTTTACTTTTTTGATGTATGAAAGATGCAAAAGTAAAGCAGAAGTAATTACAAATTAATCATGTTATTCATTGATTCACACATTTTAGGATAATTATGTGCTTGTTTCAGGATGCCAAATCACCCTGGACTTTAATGTTTGGGCTGTCAAACATATTTTGAAATTAGTAGGGGTTTACATTTGAACCCTGGTATTGTGATTACTTTCAATTTGTATATTTGCATTAGAGCCCCTGTACTTAATTTATAGTTCATTTTGAAAATATGTCAAATTAAAGGCAGCAAAGTCCCATTGACTTTGGTTGAGCTGGGATGATGGAGGGGGGGGGGGGGGGGGGGGGTTCTAGGCAATTGACTCTTCCCAGAGTATTCAAACGTTCAAAAGGCACATTGCAAGTGAATGAAAAAAGAAAGAAACATTTATTGTAAAGAAAGTAAGCATTTAAAATGCTTATTTTTCTGTGCTTCTACCTGAAATTTGGTGACAGGTTCTCTTTAAGTTATTTTAGGTTTGGGACCTCAATTACAATTATTTCAAGAAGAACTCAACAATGAGCTTAACAAATTAAGTTTTCCCCCTAATGTGTAATGTTATGTCTTTTGATGGGTCATCAAAATAAGTGAATCCAATACAAAAGGGACTTTTTATTTATAGTTGAAGAAAACATTTAGTCCCAGAGCACATACTATTAGACATGTAATCTGTGTTAGATGAACCCTGAGTTGGCATATACTGTATACTGTCATGTGTAACTTTATGCAGCTCAACACACCTATAGGTCCTAATTTGTCATGATAACAATGTAAAAAAAAAAATCTTGCTGCAATATTGCAAGTGTACTTACAATTACATCTGCCTTGCTGCTTAAACCTCTTCCATAATCATCTGTTGCAACCACTTCAAATTTAAAATAAGACCGTCTCATGTTCTTGAAGAGCATCGCTGTTTTGATGACACCACTGTAGAATTCAATCACAAAACCTTCTTTACCATCTTTAATGGTTGGTACAATTAGTTTATAGCTGTTACTGCTGTAGTTTCCAGTGTCTTTATCTGTAGTCTGAAATGAGAACAGAATCATACATAAAGATACTGTTGGTTTTTCTTTAATATAAACTAAAATTATGTTTCCCTTCTTAGTTATGCTACCACTTTTTGCATTAAAAGAACAACAAGAGGTCCAAACTGGCATTTGTAAGTACCTTAGACAGAGAGAAATGAAAATGTTTCAATTCTTCTTTCACTTGAATAAAGCACCTTAGACAGAGAGAAATAAAAATGTTTCAATACTTCTTTCAATTTAATAAAGCTGACTACAGGGTTATTTTCCAGATGCAGCTTTTGTCCTGTTTCCTTCCTTGTCAGCTGTAAGAGGGTGTTTGATGAGCCCCCTCTGAACCCTGCCAAATGCCTCAAAATGAACTCAAAAAGTGAATATTTTTTTCCCTCTGAAACATCTAAAAATGTTTATTGTGACTTAAGCTAGCTATAAACAGTTAGATACCATATTTATCAGTTTATAACATGTGCCGGCATATAACACGCACCCCAAGTTTAGGAGGGAATTTTAAGGAAAAAAACTTTTAGGAGGGAAGTTTAAGGAAAAAACTTACATTCAATGCAGCCTTATCAGTGTCCATCTGCAGCCTTGTCCAGTGTCATTGCAGCCTTGTCAGTGTCATTGCAGCCTTGTCCAGTGTCACTGCAGCCTTATCAGTGTCATTGCAGCCTTGCCCCAGTGCCATTGCAGCCTTGCCCCAGTGTCATTGCAGCCTTGCCCCAGTGTCATTGCAGTTTAAATATGGCGCAGCCGAGATACACAGAGCCAGATGTCCTGTGTATCTCGGCTCCTCTGGGCATGACTGAGCAGAGCCGAGAGGAGCCGAGCGCCACCGATATACACATAGCCGACTGTACTCGACTAGGCTCGGCTCCTCTCACAGTCATGCCCAGTACCACCATTGGACCTGTGTTATGTCCATCATAGGGCAGGATTGGGCGTGACTGTGAGCGGAGCCGAGAGGAGCCTAGCCTAGCCGAGTAAACTCGGCTGTGTATATATCGGCGGGACTCGCTCCGCTCACAAAATACGGTATTTATTTTGTTTCCGCTTTCAATCAAACAGATCCCTCCATCCACATTATGCAGTGCCGTTAGACAAATCTCCCACTGAGGATATGGAATTTTGACATCTGGCACCAGTTGCCAACACCAGTTGCCATTGTTCAGGCATCAAGTTTCTATCCAGCTTCTTAGATTTTTCAACAAAAGTATTTCAGGTGGGTGGGTGGCAATAGTGCTACCCATGTAGCAAAATTTGCATAGTGTGGGGCCAGTGTAAGCAGCACCCTGAAAAATCTATCTTTTGCCTGGAATTTCTCTTGAATAAAAGCAGAGCATTTTTGTACCTAGAAACTTCTTTACCTTAAGCCTAATAGATACAGTATATAAAAGTAGTGTAAGATAATCTAAGGCATTGCTGCATGTAAATGAAGAAATGCTTTGAATGGTGGCACACCTAGTGTACTTTAATACATAAAAATATAGTACAAAAGGGGAAAAATCACAGTGGGGAAAGAAATTATATTGATGCGTTTTGCACTATACTAGGTAATCATAATGGTGACCATGCCTGTATCAGCTGCTCATCCAAATTTATATAAACAGTGAAACATGTTACTTCATTAGACACTTTTGTAAGAGTTTTAGCTGCTCTGTTAAGGTTTATAAAACAAGTGCCGATGCTAAACCAGATGCAGCAATGATTTGTGCACAAATTGTGTACATAGATGTAGTAACTGCTTCTGCCTACCAATCTGTGGGATTTTTAAATTAAGTATTTTTTCTCCAGTATTACTGTGGCCTTGTTTATTCAAGAAACTAAAGGATCCACTGTAGGTGGAGGTGCCCACTTTTTAGTAAACTCCTCTTCAAAGGGGTAAAATACAAAAAAAGCACAGCAAAACAAATGTCAATGGCTTCATCCTCTTTATAAATAAAATCATCAAAAAATAAGTGTCAGGGAAAAACCTAATGCATTAGATGAAATCCACAATCCATGACCGACTTAATTTGCATGAACACCAATTCTCCTGGAGCTCATGTGAACACTTCATCCTTACTCCTTGAGGAGGTTGACCCTGTACTGGACTACTCTTTACCTGCCGACAATGTGTTCTGTACCTGAGAAGACCTTGAAATCCTCTAATTTGACCATGGCTGTGAAAAAGCACATTCTACCCATTCTACAAAACCTTTCAAAATGGACACCGGGGAGTCCAAGGATGAGGATCACCCTAGAGTACCCAAAGCTGGGAGTGCGGAACCAAAAAATGTGAAGGGTTCCACTGGTGTTAGTTTGCAGCATTGTAAAAAAAATTCCCATCACCAAACTGCATTTGAAGCAAACATGAGGATACTATAAATGAGGTGGTCTGTGGAAAAATCAACATCCCAGACTGCCACCCAGCCAGTAAATTGCATGAAGTGAAACAAACAAAAAAAGAATGTCCCACAGTGGGGAAGCGGGGGGAATTTGTAACCAACAAAAGCCACCCACTGGGCCCTTTTTGGTTCTTTAGTACCTAGTATCCTACACCTGCAAGAGCTTTATTCGCCACTGAATAAAAGGGAATAACATTTTTTCCCCCAAACTTTAATTACCACAGAAAAACCCTGCTATGTGAGAAATGTGCAGATTTCTATAGCTGAACCACTTCTTAAAGTACTTGTTGTCTATCATGGCAATCCTCTAACTTTAACACTTTTACTGACAAGGAAGAAGCATGTTGCTGAAAAATGAAGTCAGAACTTCTAATCTTTGTTCCTGTTTGGGATCAGCAACTCATATCTTGACTGACTTAACAGCCATGTAGAAGGGAGTCAGCAACTTGTTTTTCATATGACATGTTATCTTTAAGTAACCATAAAAAGTGCTAGTACATTAGAATTAGAATCTGTCAATACTTCAGGAAATAATCTTAAGATTATTTTAATTTATTTAGGCACTCAAATTCAGAACAAAACAATTGCTAGTTTTTTTCAACAGAGTATAATTCTGTAAAGTTGGCATAAATGATTTGACCCATGACTTTCTTTGTATTTACACTGAATAATTGAGGTTATTTCCTGCTCAAGGGCAAACTAACAGAATTCTGTTCAGAGAAATAGCTGCATTTATCTTTGTTTGAATACATCTATTAATTCCAAAACATTGTGCAGCTGGTAGTCCTTAAGGTAATTTTATGTTACGCAAAGACAGAAAAACAGTGTTCTGTCATTTTCCTTAAATAGCACTGCATCTCTGTAGAAAGTGACATGTCAGTAAATTATTTATTTATTGAAGCAATAAAAAAAAAAAATTGGAGACGTTTTTTTGTGGATACACACATTGTTAATGCTCAAAAACTGACTGGTTAATGTCTTTTTGCAAAACCTATAGAATGTGAAGGTGGTTGTTACGTCATCATTTATTATGATTATTATTGGTGAGATCCTGCAATTATTCACACACTAAAACTGCTTACAATATTTTGCAAGCCAGTGGCATGATAGCATCAAAATATATTCTTTCAGTACAAAATTATGCAAGGAAATATTTAATGTGACTATACAAAGGCCAATAAAATGGGGTGCCAGACTGGTACTGGTACCACCAATACATAAACAAACATTACAGTTTTAGTAAGAAAAAGGGTTGAGCAGTAATCATGTACATTAAACATTTTTATGCAATGTAATCAAATATATTAGAAATGCATTAAAATACCCCATGTAAATGTTATTATTGTGATATTAAAAATAGATTTCTAAAAGAGAAGCAGAACTTAATGAGTTATCATTATGCTTGTAGGTGGGGTGCAGCGTGGCACGGCAGGAATAACACACTCAGCCCCAGTGCAATGAAAGAACTTTTATTAAAATAATACAAAGAAAGTTCACAAATAACCCGATGGGAAGGCAGTCCAACTGGGAACACTCACAGTTCCAGCAATGTGTAGCACCGTGGTAGTTCATTGATTCTTCCTGTCAGTGTATCTGCTTGATGGTACGGGATGTACGGGCACACAGATACACTGACAGTTCTGCAGGAGACCTGCATGGCACCAGTTATCTGCTGATCGCTGGTGCAATGCTTTACAGGCTCCACGAAAAAAAATCCACACCTTTTAACTGTAACAAAATGTGCATTTATTATTATTATTTTTTTTTTAAAAAGAAGTTACCCTTTAAATGGCTTGTGCATCTTTAATGTACCCCTCGAAGTCTATTGCCCTCTCCCTGCTGTATGCTATGCTGGGAACATGTCAATCATGGAAAGGCCCAGCTTCCTATGACTCTTTATTGTTACAGAAGTTTGTTTATTAGCCCCACAAAAGGAACAAACTGAATATCAATGTTCATCCATCATAAACTTCAAAAGGGTTCAAGAATAGGCCAAGGCAGATTCTCACATCCCCATTCTCAAATTCAACATATTTACAATGCTTTCCTTCTTAATACCCATGCAGTGTGCAAAAGCATGTGACCAGTATCATTACTGACTAAAAGCACACCATACAAGTGTTATTTTAGATTTATATGTCACATTACACCTATTTATATAGCCTGCATTGATGTTTTCATTAGTCTTATGATTAACAACACTACTTAATATAGTTATAAATTACTCTAGAAGCAAACATATAACAGAGAGCAAGGCCTCAACATGCATTTACATTAAATACCTAATCATTTAAATAGCTTCTAAGTAAAAGGTGCATTGCCTCTACAAAAAGGTGTAGAGCAAAGTTAAAATGACATTTAAGAATGACCTTAAATAGTTCTCTGTCTGCATGACATTTTATTTGCAGAACAAAATATGTTCCCTTGTGCTTTTTTGTTACTTGGCTAGACAATAGAGTTGATACATTATTTCCAATGACATTCAAAATGGCTTAAGGTTTTACAAGCATTATAAAGAATTCTGCACAGGTCATTTATCTAAGGTTTGCCAGATGGTCGGTTCTTCTTTTGCTGCAACATTGGCCCAATAACAAAACATTAATAATCAACAATGATACTGTGGTAGGCTTTGTAGTCTCCTGTTAATCACAGATGTTTTCATTCAGTGGTTTCTCTGTGATGTCCAGACCTGGTGATCCTTTATCATGAGGCCTATCATGTACATACAAAACCAGGTTGAACTTACATTTGAAAAGATATATATATATAAATATAGCTAGCTAGCTTTGTTAGGCTACTGACCATTATTGAATAAAGCAGTGTACACTATCAAACAATATGCACAATTCAGAAAACCCAAGGCACCCTATCATATTTGAGAAAACTGCAGTAAATGAATGAAGAGATAATATCTAATATATCTGGTTTAGTCATTGGCTTTTGGTGCCAAGAACCCAGTACCAGGTACGAAAAACAAATGAAAATGTATAGAGGACTCTTCATACCACCTGATCCCTAATTAAGACCAGGAACCAATACTTAAAAGATAACTGTACTTTTAGCACAATTATGCTTTAAAAATGCCATCCTCCTTCCCCCTATCTTTTAGCAACCCATCAACTTGTCCATATTCCATTAAATTCTTTGCTGTGGCCTACTGAAAGCCCATGAACCCATGGATTGCATGATAGAGAGATGATAGAGATACTATTATGCACCTTTGTAAAGCACATCACTGTGTTTATTTTATTTTTTCTTTCACTTTCTTTTACCCATTAACTGCCAGGCCCTGCATTCTACTTTTAAACTCAGGTGACCAGACCATTTATGCTATTTTTTTTTATTTTTATTTCTACTTTACAGTTTTCAGAGTTGGAAAAAGACCCCTATACTGTAAATTTTCTGGAAGCAAAAGATTGGTAGAATAAAAAGAAGGTGCTACTGATTCTTTAGATCCTGCGATAGTTGCCCAAATATTTATCAAAATTATATTTTTGCTAAAAACACACTAAAATCATTATTAGCAGACACAAAACTTATAAATTCTCACTAAATATGAAGGTACGCAAAACTGTAGATAAACAAATTATTCTAAAAATATAGAGGTTTTAATTCTTACTAACCGCTTTCAAACAGCTTTCAAAGTTTGTAAAAGACCCCCTAAAGCATACATTTTCTGAAAGCATATAACCTGGGGAATTTAGAAAAAGTGCTACTTGATAGCTGTGCAAATATTTACCAAAATAATATTTTCACAAAAAATACACTAAAATCTTTATTATTGGCCCTCGTACAGGTGTACACTGTAGTCCGCTTGTGTGATTGAGGCCTTCATTATGCTTTATTTTTAATGAGAAATGTTTTTCTTTTTACATTTTTTATTTATTTTGAAAAAGCCCCGACCGACCGACAGAGAAAGGCATTGGAGGACACAGAGTCCAATCCTCTTCTATGTACTGAATGGATAAATAAACAGGACCCACTCTATACACAGGCTTCCTGTTCATTCACAAACTGAAAGCATAGTAAACTAGTAAACAACTATGCTTCAGTTATGAATGAACATAGGAGCAATCGGTACCAAACGCTCACTGTGTTTATTCAGGAGAGGAAGGGGCCAGTAAATATGACATATCCATCCTGAAACCAATCCCCTCTGTGGCCCAGCAGCAGTCACAGCTGCTGACCATGTGAGGAAGAGGAGGATAAGCTGGCAGCACTGTGGGGACCGTGGGGTATCTGTGCTATAGGAGGGAAATTGAGGACAGGGATAGGGAATTGGAGTGGCAGGGGGTGTCAGTGGGGGGGCACATGGTGTGGCAGGAGACCGCGCAGCAGTGAGGAAAGATTGGAGAACAGGTTATAGCAGTGGTAGTTATGGCAGTGTAAGACACTGAAAACAGGGGGCATGGCCTGGCACACAGCGGGAATGGCAGCAAGATAGAAGAGTTCAGTTTCACCCTCAACTCCTACGGGCTTAACAGCAACACTACCTTGCTGTGAAAGGAGGAGAGATACCCGCTACAACTCTGGTAACCGATCCGGGCACGCAGCATCCCGGAGATCTTTAATTCACAGCCGCGGTGTCGCAGGGCCTCATGCAAGAATCAGGTTCCTCGTGGAGAGGACTCCCAGTCAGCTTACGAGAAAGCGGTAAGGAATAGAGCACCCCCTGATCACCCTCTGACTCTCGCTGCTATGATGAAAATAGCGGCTGACATAAAGAATACATTTTCCTCTGCAATCATGGAGCTCAAGTCTGACATTCTCTCCCTTTCTGAAAAGTCAGAAGGGGCTGAGAAAGCAGAGGGCAGAAGAGATAGAGCCCTTACCCACCTAGAAAGGGTCTCATTCAGCCCAACTAATAGAGATGAATCGCCACTTGGACAATAGGGTACGGAGGGGCCCCGAAACAGTGGAACCAGACGGCATTATTTCCGCTCTGCACTCGATCTTTGATAACCTGCTAGAACGCCAGGTGGACGCGCAGATCGAATTTGAGAGGGCTCACAGAGCTTTGTGGGCTCGGCCGGCGGATCTAGCACCTCCATGGAACATTATATGTTGTCTCCCTAACTTTAAGCTGAAAGAAGAAATAATTGCAAAAGCCCACCAAAACTAACTCATTACTTTTACTGGAAATACAATCAATATTTTGTAGGATCTTTCATGGTTTACACTAAATAACTGTTGCGCCCTGCGACCCTTACTGGAGGTGTTACGTAAACAGGGCATCCCATATAAATGTAAGTTTCCTTTTACTCTAAATGTTTCTTTACAGGGCAAACAATTGTACCTACGCACACCTGATGATTTGTAGACCTTCTGTGATCACATACAGATCCCATTGGTTGATGTACCGGATTGGTATAGGGAGTTCCGCAACCCACCACAGGCTTGCTATGGGCGTGACTCCCCTCATTCCACACCACCCAAACCACCCTCTAAGAAGGGGAAGCACCACAAGCAACAACCACCTGGTTCCCAACGCACCCCAACCCACTCTAAGGTGGCTAGAGCTTTGGAAAAGGATACTGAATGTGACTAACTTGGGCGCAGTTTTGATTAACCTTTTACTTCTTTGTTACAACCTTCACACTACTGGAAGCAACGGCTGGTAAGATGACTTAATACTACTCCCAGCACCTTGACCTAATTTTTTATGAAACCTCCAATATATGCACCATCTCCCTGTTACTTGAAGGTTGCCTCATGTTGGAAACCTTTCTTTAACCTTCCCAACCTCTGCAAAACCCTATGCTGCAGGATTTACAGAGAACCATGACTACCCCATTGGAATACCATTGCACCCACTGTAGGGAACCCATTCAGAAGGACTCAACATGGTTGCAGGCTAAAAAGTTACCTATACATTACCTATACTTCAAATTAACTAAAGGTGACTCCTGCCCCCTTGCTATATGGTACCTGCTATGCCTATGACTGCAGATATTGCATTATTTGAGGTTCGATTAATATTGACTGCTTCTAATGCCACACCTGCTTATAATGCTATAGTGGTTCTGCTCCAGCTATTTAACCCCTGGAGTGGTATAATGCTCGCTAGGTTGTTACCTTAATGTTATATCCAGATCGTTTACTGATGTCTTTTTCCGGAACCCTAAGGTCTCATGGGGGGCAACAGGGGCATTGATATGTTATGGTTTATAGATATGTCTAGTGGGCCCCAAACACACGGTTACCTATCAGGTCACTTCGGCCTGAGTTCTGTTCTTGTTCTCTTTCTCTCTTTGTGCATATCTAACGGAGATATGCCCCCTTATTGGGCACATATTGCTGTTTATACATAGACAATTGCAAATTAACTACAGTGGAACCTCGGTTTACGAGTAACGTGGTTAACAAGCATTTTGAAAGACTAGCAACTTTTTTTTAAAATTCTGACTCGGTTTGCGAGTGTTGTCTCACAAGACGAGTAGAATTCAAGTTAATAGGACCTGCAGTACTGCATTTAGCCTGAGGTGTGGGGGCGCCAGAGCCGAGAAGAGCCGAACAACGCCGATTACAGACAATCTGCGGTGTTCGTCAATGCTCAGAAAGAAATACTCAGTTTCCGAGTCTTTCCGAGGTTTGCCGAGGTCAGCCGAAGTGACCCTGGGCCTTTCCAGCCATTTCCGAGGCTCCCCTGCACCCCCCACCTCTGGCCACATGCGGTATTGCATGCCATTGAAGTCAATGCGGAACTAATTATTTTCGTTTCCATTGACTTTAATGGGGAAACTTGCTTTCAAAGGCGAGTACTTTGGATTACGAGCATTCTCCTGGAATGAATTATGGTTGTAATCCGAGGTTCCACTGTATATGATATGTGCAAAGGGTTTAAAATTAAGCCCTTTCTGTAGACCTTATTGAATTTGCTCCCTTGTTAGGTTAGATCTTGATCTACTCACGCACGTCCCTCTTACCACCCCGAAAGTGGGTACCGTGGCACTTGTTGTTCACCTTAACCTTTCTAAAATTGATATAGTTGCTATATAACCTCCAAAAGTCCCAAATCTTACATCAAACCTCTTGGTGTCCTTATCCAGAAGCACATTACCGAAATATTCTTTCTTAACTATTAACCCACTTGGATAGTGGGACTAATCCCATTCCCCCCTTTTTTTTGCACGATAGTCCATCTGAACTCACACTCAACATGCCCTATTCCTCTCTGGGCAGGCGCCCTACCGTGATCTCACATAATGTCAGGGGGTTGAATTTACCTGAAAAAAGAATACAACTTTTAAGTAGCCTTAGGAAGGAGAGGCCGACCTCTGTATTTACAGGAAAGACACTTCAAAACATCTTAAACTACAAAATTGACCAATAACTTTTTCACTAAAGGTTTTTCTGCCACTAATCAGGTGGCCAAGACAAAAGGTGTTTTCATTCTGATAGGAAAAGAGTCATGATTTGAGCTCACACAACAATTAGCAGATCCCAAGGTCAGTATCTCTTAAAGGGAAGCTGGGGACCCTTCCAATCACCCTAGCCAATGTATATCTTCCTAATGTTGCACACATCTCTTTCTGTCGTAAAATAGTTGATGAACTGCCTTGGTTTGCTTCTGGATGCATTGTCCTTGGGGGGATTTCAAAATTCCATTGAACTCTCTCTAGGACACCTCCAACGGCAAATCAGCCATCGCCTTTCCCATACTCAAAAGGGTCAAGGTAATGTTAAATTCCTTGACCTTGGTAGATTCCTGGCATGTGACCAATCCGCAAGGGAAAGATTTTACTTACTATTCTACGGTCCATAATAAATATTTGTGAATAGATTACATCTTCATTTCCCAGAGGGACCCGACGACTTTAAAAGAAGCCCATATAGGGACTCAGACATTCTCAGACCACTCCCCCTACTTTAGTAGTATTGCAACTGCATGATGTTCCTACGAAACCTTGCATGTGGTGACTCAATCCCACTTTGCTAACTGATCCTATGAATGAGACACTCATCTCAGAAGCTATACGCACTTACTTCCACAAAAACACCACTAATGATGTCTTTGTACTTTCCATTTGGGAGGCGCATAAATGTGGGGTGCGTGGAAAATTAATTAGCTTAGCATCTCAGCGTAAGAAGGAAGTTGAACAGGAACTGCGGTCTCTAATAGACAAAATCTCCAAATTGGAAACACAACATAAGAGATCAGTAGCAGTACAGTCTGCTAGCGAATGCCTGACATCACAAAAGGAACTACAAGCTAAACTTGATCTCATAGCTAAACGAATACTGTTCCTCAAAAGGGGATTTTTTTATGAGAAAGGCAATAAAAGCAGTAAATTCCTAGCTAGAGCATTAATAGATATCCCATCTTTGACCCATATCTCTCAAATCAGAGCCCAAGACACTAAAATGGTACATGTCATGGAACAAATAGCATTGGAATTCCATAGTTTCTATTCTAAACTTTATAACTTACCATCACCCCACAAACCAGCCTCCCTTGAGGGCAGTTGGCCACAATTAATACAGCAATATCTAGAACAAACTGGGCTACAAAGTCTATCTCCCTCTGAGGCTGATAAAATTGACAAGCCCATTGATCAGACAGAACTTTTACAGGCAATCAAAACACTGAAATCTGGCAAGAGCCCAGGCCTGGGTGGCTTCTTAGCCATATGCTACAAATCTTTTACCCCTTTAATCACAAAACCACTGCTTAACCCACTGAACTCTTTAAGAAACCCCCAAGTTCTACCACCTTCCTTTACTATGGCGCACATTGCAGTGGTACCAAAACCCGGTAAGGACCCTGCTGACTGTTCCAGTTGTAGGCCAATAACCTTGCTCAACTTAGATGTAAAAATTTGAGCAAGGATCATAGCAATGAGACTTTGCAAATACCTTCCGGATATTATTGGCCCGGAACAGGTGGGTTTTATGCCGGGCAGGGAAGCACATAATAATGTCACAAAAGCATTAAATCTAATCCACCTCCTTAAGGGACACACTGAAGAAGGTCTTCTCTGGTCTACAAATGCCTTCAACAGGGTAGCTTGGGACTTGCTTTCAGTATGCACACATATTGGACTAAAAACCAACATGTTCAGGTGGATTTCAGCACTATACCAAAACCCTACAGCCAGACTGAAAATAAATGGCACCCTCTCGGAACCAGTGTGGATCCATAGTGGTACCAGACAGGGGTGTCCTTTATCACAAATACTGTTCATACTCACATTAGAACCTTTCATACTCACTGTAAACTGAAACCTATCCATTAAAGGGCCGAATTTGGGCCAAAGACATTGCAAAATTGACGCTTATGCAGATGATCTCCTTTTCAGCCTCACTCAATTGCACATTTCTTTCCCAAATCTATTGAAAAAATTCAATATTTTTGGATACATTTCCAATCTCAAAATTAATTACAACAAGTCAGAGGCACTCAATATATCTCTCAAACCCAAGATGCTAAAAAATACCCAATCAAATTGCCCCTTGAAATGGGTGACATCTTCAATTAAATATTTAGGAATATGGCTTATCCCTAATTTGGAAGACCTTTACACACAAAACTTACACCCTATTCTACATAACTTGAAACAGGATCTTCGAAACTGGAATTTGAAACCCTTCTCTTGGTTTAGCAGAGCAGCAGTGGTAAAGATGAGGATATTACCCAGAGTGCTGTTTTCCACTATCTTCCCATTATCTTACACAAAAGGTTCTTTTCTCAATTAAATTCAATGAAACGTGAATTTATTTGGGCAGGAAAGCGATCACGTATCAGTATGCTAAACCAAAAACAGCTGGTGGGATAAACCTACCAAAAATTCAAACTCTATTATTTTGCCACTCATTTGCTGCGTATTATCGACTGGAATTGGTATGGCAATTCCACTGGGTGAATATTGAGGGAATGCAGACCAGGACACCATGTCCTGACAATCTTAAAGTGGTTGTAAACCCTTTACAACCGCTTTTTGCTACAGGTAAGCGCATTATTAGGCTTAACTGTAGCTACACTGGATATCTCCTAAACCTGCATGGTTTAGGAGCTATCCCCTGTATTTGCATGTGCCAATGTCATCGGCACATGCACACTGACACAAACTGAAGCAATGGCATGTATGTGCTGTTTCTTCAGTGAGTGTGCCGTTATCACGCATTTTCGCGGGAGTGACGTAATTACAGCTCCAGCCAATCACAGAGGCGGTGCCGCGATACCCGTAAGTAACCCCCGGGAGTGATGTCGCCGGCCGGTGCTGTGTACGGGCACCACAGCGAGGGCTTCGATCTCAGGTGAGTATTACATAATGAGCTAGTATACTATGCATACTAGCTCATTATGCCTTTGTCTTGCAGATGTTATTTTTTTTCTTTAAAGTGGGTTTTATAACCACTTTAAGTCACACCCTACCATAGGACCAACTCTGAAAATTTTCCAAACAATAATTCAGAAGTACAAGCTAGCCTCTTCGTCAGGCCCTTTGACTCCATTTGTACACAATCAGGATTTTGCGCTAGGTCACACCATTGCATCATTCCCACACAGAGAGGACTGGACCCCCTTATTAATCCACCATTGTGTGGACAAAGGTAAACTTAAACCATTTGAACAACTACAGGCAGTACGGGGAGTCCCCGAGTTACGAACCTCCGACTTGCGAACAACTCCTACTTACAAACGGCATCGGAAAACAGCGGAAAACAGCGGAAAAAGATGTCGGAAAACAGTGGAAAACATCAGAAAACAGCGGAAAACGCTTTTATGCGCATGCAAGTCCGATTTACGAAAAAATCCGACTTAGGAACAAACAGGCAGTCCCTAACCTGTTCGTAACTCGGGGACTGCCTGTCTAGGCAACTCCATCACTAAATCTATTATGCCAACTGAAATCATTTCATGAGACAGATGACGCATTTTGAGCAACTATGTATCAAGGGAGCCCCTAAAAGCAAAGCAACGTCCCTAATGTACAATTGTTTACAGTCCAAGCTAGAGGATACCAGTAGCAAACACAGGAAAGACTGGGAACTAGCTTTGAAAACTACTTTTACAGACGATCAATGGCTTAATGCCTGCATCCTAGCCCACACATGCTCTATAAGTTCTAACATCCAAGAAACCTTGTATATAATCCTGACAAAGTGGTACTTCACCCCGGCCAAGCTTCATGCATGGTACCCGGAAACACCAGAAATGTGTTGATGCTGTGGCAATGATACAAGAACCATGTTGCATATATGGTGGGGGTGCCCACTTTTACGCAACTTCTGGAATAACATCTGTTCGCAGATTCATTCCATAACTGAGAAAAAACTAACACTTACACCAGAATGCTGTCTATTAAACATATCCAATCACAACCTACGTAAATACAAAAAAAAAAACAATTGTTAGGCATCTACTGAATGCAGCAAAATCTGTCATCCTCAGATACTGGAAAACCGTGCAAGTGCCTACGGTGGTGGAATGGCTTCATACGGTAGACTCCATCAACAAAATGGAGGAGATGGTAGCTACAGTATTGCCTCAGAAATACAGAAAAAAGCAATAAACTGTGGAGGGCGTGGTTCCTGTTCAAATATTATGATTCCTACGATAAACTAAGAACTGGCTGATTAGCTTTGACCTAAGATTATCTTCCAAGACTGTCTACCTTTAATTGTATTTGAATACCTAGTCATACCCCGATATAGGTATATGAGAAAGCTTTACGCAGACGAACCATACCTTTCACAATAACAGAACTCCACTTATTATTTGTAATTTACTGTTATATATATATTTTTATTATATTTTATATATATAACTTTAGAATGTACTTTTATATATATATATATATATATATATATATATATATATATATATAACTTTAGAATGTACTAAGTGCTTGTGTTCATAACGTATAACAGCTTTTCTTTTTGCACTTGATACATGAGCATTAGCAAGGGCACGCATTCTGTTAGGGCGGTTGATGACCTTGGTCACACCCTCTGTATTATATGCAACACTGTTTTTGTGCATACCTGTTAAACCTTTTTATACCTCAATAAAATTCTTATTGAAAGAAAAAAGACACTGAAAACAGCTTTTCTCGTGTTCAGCAGTGTCTGCTGAATAATTCTGCTATTAGCGCGTGGTCACTGAAATGACCATGAGCTTATAGCAAAAGATGATATACCAACAAAATACGGTTTACTGAGCTGGCCAACTGGAAGTGGTTTTATGCTGCCATAAGGTTTACAGTAAAAGGGTTAAAGGATATTATACAATCACATTACAATATGTGTGTTGTGGCTTTCTACCGTGTGGCTGAACAGACAGATATTTTTTCAAGTACCGTTTATACTCGAGTAAAAGCCGAGACACCTAATTTTACCACGAAAAACTGGGAAAATGTATTGACTTGAGTATAAGCCTACAGTGGGAAATGCAGCAGCTACTGGTAAACAATACCTATCTCCACACTCACTGTGCCCATCTGCAGCCTCACTGTGCCCATTTGTAGCCTCACCGTGCCCATCTGCAGCCTCATTGTGCCCACCTGCAGCCTCACTGTGCCCATCTGCAGTCTCACTGTGCCCACCTGTACCTTTATTTGTATTAAAAAACAGCAGGTGTCTCCTGCTGTGTCATGCAACTGCAGTCTTAACTGTTCAGCGGCCGTCCACTGTAAAAAAGCCCCGCCTCCTCCTCATCCGTGATAGACGGAACACTGATTCAGTTTCCCAGCATTGTATCAGTGTTCAGTGTTCCGTCTATTATGGACGAGGAGGAGGCAGGGCTTTATTACAGTGGCCGGCCGCCGAACAGTTAAGACTGCATGACACAGCAGGAGACCCTCACTCGAGTATAAGCCGAGGGCGGCTTTTTCAGCATAAAAAATGTGCTGAAAAAGTCGGCTTATACTCGAGTTTATACGGTAACTCATTTCATACAATTTTCCAAATAGATTAATTGGAAACATGTATGAATCCTGGATGAAAGTTGTGTGAACCTTGTGTAGTTTTTTTAATGTACCGTATATAATCGAGTATAAGCCAAGTTTTTCAGCACATTTTTTTGTGTTTAAAATGCCCCCCTCGGCTTATACTGGAGTCAAGCACAGAGAATGACATTTTCCGACCTGACTTTGGGCCCCTGTATCTCGGGGCCACTTGGTGATAGGAACACCAAAACCAAGTTGTAGTGCTAGTTCCTCTGGGTTTGCATACCGAATTTGGGGTTCCTAGCACCAAGTGGCCCCAAGATATGGGGCCTCAAAGTCGGATCGGAAAATGTCATTCTCTGCTGCAGAAAAGTGCTTAACATTTTCTGACCCTGACTTTGGGGCCCCGTATGTCGGGGCCACCTGGTGATAGGAACACCACATGTGGATATGTTGTAGTGCTAGTTTCACTGGGTTTGCATACCAAATTGGGGTTCCTAGCACCAAGTGACTCCAAGATCCGGGGGCCCCAAAGTCTGTCAACTGTGTCCATCTGCAGCAATGTCATTTCGGGACCCTTTGGGCCCAAAGATTTTTGGCTGCAGCTAGGGGGGATTTAGGAACCCTTAACTACCAAGTATGAAGTTCGGGGGATCTATGGCTGCAAATGGGCACAGTGAGGCATGCAAATGGGCACAGTGAGGCTGCAAATGGGCATTGTTGACCCTCTTTTCCACTTACATTTGCTGCGCATTTCTCACCCTAGGCTTATACTCGAGTCAACACGTTTTTTGTGGTAAAATTAGGTGCATCGGCTTATATTCGGGTCGGCTTATAGTCGAGTATATACCGTAGGTAAGAAGAGCTGTGGAGCTTTTTTCAAATATATATAAATGTGTTTTAGCTTAAAGCTGTCATAAAGTAATTTTTTGCTGAAAATAATAAGCATGTTATACTTACCTGCTCTGTGCAATGATTTTGCACAGAATGGCCCCGGACCTTCTCTTTTGGGGTCCCCAAGCCATTTGCTATGGGGCACCCTGCAGGCTAGGTCCCGAGCCAGACATACACACACACACTCACACAGCATGACTCAGGCCCTCCCTTGCTCCCTCCTTACAGGATTTGAATGACAGCAGCAGGAGCTGCTAAGTCTCCTGAGTGAAGAAAAAGAGGGAGAAGAGCTACTGCAGATGGAGAAACTGGAGGGTGCAAAATCTGATGCAGAGCTCTGCATGGTAGCCAATAAGCTTTTACCTTCAGCTTGTTCAATTAAGCTTTGACAAAAAAACTGGAAGCTGATTGGTTTATATGCAGAGCTGCACCAGATTTTGCACTTTCTTAGTAAATCAACCCCACAGTGCTGAGTCCAGATCAGGCCCAGGTAAGAGTTCTGGGGGGGGGGGGGGGGGGGGGGTTCTAGGAAAAATCAGCTTTGAAAATGCTTTTTTTTACCTTAATTCAGAGAATGCATTAAGGAAAAAAAAAATAAAAAATAAAAACCTTTGTCTTTATAACCACTAATTGCTAAGTGAATTGAACAATGAAGAGAACATATACAGTTGTAGTTGGTGGGAAAAAAACATTAAACTTGTTTATATGATCTACTGTATATGACTAAGTTTATATGATTTTTTTTTTATTTTTTTGCAGAGTCTGCTGGTCTGTTTTTTTCTTAATCCATCCTTCCTTAATGTTACATTTTCTGCAGATACTTGAGGTCCTGAATGAGTTTGATAAGAGTGAAATTATATTTGATAAAGCAGAAACTACGCTTGTTGAATCAGTAAGCAATTTTATATTAGTGCAAAATAGACATTTTGCAGGGCATGTGCAATTATTGGAAATGTACAAAAATGTGTTCAGTAAAATCAGACCTCCAGGAAGTCATTGCCTGTATAATTGCTGACATAATTTAAGAGTTTTAAAGGTTTTAGATTTTGTTCTTTCTTTCGACTTGAGATACAAGGTTCAGTTTGTATCTCTATCAGATAGAAGGTCTGGAACTAACTTCTGGTTAGCCAGTCTGTCCCCTAATGAAAATGGACACTCAAGCATGGCAATGGCACAGCTTTGAAAACATAAGGAACAAGAATTGACAGGATTCACACTCAATCTTTATTCCTCCTCTGAAAAACAATTGCCATAATAGTGTCTGAAATAGACAGTATGTTGTAGAAAATGGTATTGTTAAAGTATATCTAAACCCAAAAGCAAACATTTAATATACAGTATTGCGGGTCACAAATCCTAAAATGGGTGGCTGCCTTTATTTTCTTTTTTAGGTTTTTGTTCCCTTAGATTAAGATGAGCATTGGCTGGAAACACGTTGGGCAGAGTTATTTACATGATGTCATATAAGTGACAAGCAACATATTTACACTGTTTTTATGAGCATTTTTTATGTGGCTGCTTTATTAATGCATCATAAGTTAATAAATATTACTACACTATGATACCCCATTTTCTTGCTTACTGGTATCATGATGTGGTGTTAGTGTCCCCTAAAACTAGGGATGAGCCCGATGTTCGAGCTGAACGCAAGTTATGTTTGTCCAACGAAGGACTATTGCACGTTTTCACGTCTATTGACCATTTTATTTTTAATGCTCTAATAGCGCTGCAATTGTTTGTTTGTTTTTGTTGTTTGAGGGTTGTGTATCTCCTCCATTGCTAGCAGCAGTTATTTTGTTTAGCACTGATCTTCTATTTCTGTTTTTATTTATCAAATATGGGCACTGTTATACTTGGGTGATGACATCACCACTACCCTGACACCTTTGTTTACATTTAGCTTTTGGCCAGGGAATCTCCCAGCTGATAGCTGAATGGGGCTGGCAGTAGAAGCTGTCACATACATCACATGATACAGCACAGCCATGCCCCCAATCTGTGTGTCAGGGTACCTTTGTATGCCAGCTCAGAGCTGGTAATAATTACTGCTAGTTTTTCTAATCTGAGAACTGGCAGTAATTTGTAAAGGATTTGTTGTTGTCACAGCGACAAGTTCTTAAAATGACCGTAGCAAGAACTACCTGAACTTGCCACCTGTGTCAGTAAAGTTACTAACACTGGCACCAATGCTTACCTGAATAGGCACAGGTATATCCAGAAAACTGTGCTCTACAGTATTTTTAAACAAAGTCTTAAGGGAAAGGCCTTAAAAAAAAGGCTGCTTTTTTGTACCCGGTTTGAGTGGAAGACCCATTTTGGTATGGATTAGGACTGTGTTGATAAAAGTGAAAAACCCCTTTAAGATTTTTTTTTTTATTAGACATTGTAAATGTAAGGCTTTGCCAAATGCTAGTGCAGCATATTTTTGAAACATTTTCTTACTAGGTACTGTGTTATTGAGTTCCACCAGAACAAAAGCTAGTTAAAATGACTTCTGTTTGCCATCAATTCTCATAAGCAGGCAACACCTGACCCACAAATGTAACCAGTGACTCACAACACCCTTAGGGGTCAGCCTGTCACAGAAAATATTGTTCCTTTCACTAGTAAAGGTCATTTTGTTGGCAGTAAATGTTCTAAAATAGTAAGCAAACCTTAGGACCAGTAACAACATTTCTGAAAAAAAAAAAAACACAAGCTGTATGAAACATAGACTTTACACCCAGGAATTCTCATTTTCTGTATTGTTTTCATAGATTTTACCACTTTTATTACTTAGTATAACTACACTGTTACTATGAATTATATATTTGCAAATGACTAGTCTACTTATGAAAAAAGCCAGTGTGATCAGTCACATTTACTGATGATAAATACCATTTTAACCACCATGAATTTCTCAGTTAACTTTTTTGATGCCAAACCCAGGCTCACATTTTTAATTTTTGTTGCTTATTTTTTGTAAAAAGCAGCACATATTACACACATTAATATTTTTTAGTCACACCCTTAACCCCTTGATTCCCCCGAGATGTTAACCCCTTCCCAGCCAGTGCCATTAGTACAGTGACACTGCTGATGTCAGTGTCAGTTAGTGTACCTCCCAGACGGCGTCACTTAGGGGTTTATTTACTAAGGCTAGAGAGGGCAAAATTAGTCATAATTCTGAAGAGAAATCAATCAGCTTCCAGGTTTAATTGCTAAAGCTTAAATAAACAAGCTGAGGTTAGAAGCTAAATGTTTTATCTGCAGAACTGTGACTAATTTTGCCCTCTCTAGCTTTAGAAAATAACCCCCATAGTGTCAGATTGCACACCGCACTCACATTATAAGTCCCTGATAACCGTCATCACAAATATATAAAAAATTTATACAAACTCTAATATCCCAGATAGCAGGCAATTGAGCTGCAAGTTTGAAAATGACTAAGCTATTGCTAGACTTGCCAGGCTTCACCAGTATGTTGCACAATTGCAGAAAGTCTGCATTGCATGTCTCCAGATCAACTTTCTCTGCAAAAATTCTGCAAGTCTGCTGCAAGTTCCTGTTTAGTTATGCTGTGCAATAGTCATCCCACCACAGAGGTCACTGACTTTCAGAGCTTTTGCTGTAGACTCACCTCTGCAACTTTGCTCTTGCTAGCGAAGTTTCATGCAAATTTGCTACAAACTGGAAAAGTGTAAACTAGAATTTGTGCTTCAAGTGCTCTGCAAGTGTACAGCCAGTGTAAAGGTGCAGCAAGTTAAAAAGACTTACAATTCAAAACTGCCACAAATTTGGGGCAAGTTATCCTTGCTATCTTGGACATATACCATAGTTTGTAGATGCTCTTATGTTCACACAAATCAATCAATATCCACTCTTTGGGATTTTTTTTTAACCAAAGACATGTAGTACAATTAATGTTGGCTTAAATTTATGAAGAAGTTAGATTTTTTATTTTTGCATTATGTTTTTAGCAGAAAGTAAAAATTTATGTTTTTTTCAGAATTGTTGGTCTTTCCATTTATATAATAATATAAAACTATTTGTGTGAAAAAAAAAAATGATATACATTTCATTTGAGTAAGGAGTTGCATGACTACTCAAGTACTAGTTAAAGAAGCACAGTGCAAAATAGCAAAAAATGGCCTGGTCATGAAGGGGGTAAAATCTTCTGGAGCTCAAGTAGTTAAATCTCTTTTAAATCTCCTTCAACATTTGTGCGTTTCGGTGCCCAACAATGCCCAGAAGGAAATCATTTGTACATTGTGTTATGCTGTGTTGAAAAAAATATGTATGTTTGTAGTGGAGAGCATATTTTAGCTTATGGGACACAAAAAAGTAATTATACATAGTAACCATAGTACATTGCACCAAAAGCTTTGCTGAGCATCCAATTTGTGAGGTGTTTTGGTGCGTTGGCAATCTGTTAATATCAAGGTGGTTTTGTTAATGCGCCACATAATTGTAAATGGGGCTTAAACATTGTAAATACAGTAAATATAAACAAGTGATGGATACTTGAATGTGGAATCTGCACTGAAATGTGTGGCCCTTGCATGGAGAGTGATTTACACATTGCTTCACATATTTTATGATCTGTCAATGATCTATTTATGATCTAGCAGCAAGGATGGGAAGTGTTATCATAATGGGGGATTTTAATTATCCAGACATAGACTGGGCGGAGGAACCATGCATTTATCTAAGGCTCGCCAGTTCCTAAATGTCTTGCCGGACAATTTCATGGGTCAGATGGTAGACGCACCAACTAGAAATAAAGCGTTACTAGATCTACCGATTAACAACAATACAGACCTGATCACGGATGTGCAAATACAGGGCTATTTAGGAAACAGCAATCACAGGTCAATTGGCTTCAGTATAAATCACACAAATAGGAAACATAAGGTAAATACAAAGACACTGAATTTCAAAAGAAAATTCCCTAAACTACGAACCTTGCTAGAAGGCATAAATTGGGGTAAAACCTTAGGAACAAAGAACACGGAGGAGAGATGGGTTTGCTTTAAGAGCATATTAAATAAAATGCCTTAGCCAGTGCATCCCATTGGGTAATACATTTAAAAGAGTGAACAAAAGTCCTGGATGGCTTAACTCCAATGTAAAAATGCATATAAAAGAAAAAGAGAAGGCCTTAAAAAAATACAAGGTTGAGGGATCATCATAAGCGTTCAGACTTTATAAAGAATGCAACAATAAATGTAATGGTGCAATTAGGGCGGCTAAGATAGAACATGGAGGAGAGCAAAAAAAAAATCCCAATAAATGCTTTAACTATGTAAACAGTAAAAAAGGGAGGACAGACCATATTGGACCTGTAAGGAAAGAGGAAGGACAAGGGTATTTCTGTCCTAATGGCTCTCATTGATCCTGGAATAAGGATCCTGGAATAATGGATAATATTGAGATTCTAATACTTGGTTGTATCTCAGAACATGACACCATCCGATAAATATTAAATATCTTATACCAGAAATCCTTCACCATTGGACACTTTTACCAAATATGTGTCATTGTTCCTCTATCCAACATGTTTCCGAGTTATCTCCATTTATTTTATGTAAATCTACTGGGCTCCAATACCATCTCATCATTATTTTGCAGTTTTGTTCTTGATGTTTAACCGATTTCGACAGTTTGTGTGTCAAAGAAAATGCCTTATTCCATTCTAATAATGGAATCAAGCGCTCTATTTCATTTTACCATTTTCTCATACATGTTAACTCATTGAGGGATCCAGAAGTGAGTAGAAGTTTATATATAATTGACAATTTATGAGTCAATATTTTTTCCTTTAGTAATAGTTGTTGTAAAATGTTTTTTGAAATAGTTTCAGTAAAAGTAAAGTTACATTTTAGTGCTCAGAAACACAAATTTTCCAAGTAAAAATAAAAGATGTGGCTGTGTAAAATTAATAAATACCAAATATGGCATACCTCAAAGTTGCATGCAGCTGTACAATTGTGAAAAACCATGACAAGGAAAGCCTGCTGTCTGCTGAAAATGGGTCACATGAGAACTGCACTCTTGTGATCCACAGGAGAAGTATAGCCAAACAAACTTTGGCTGCATTTCTCCTTTAAGATAAAATTGGACTGATGTTTATAGTCACCATATGAAGTGCATATTAGCAATGGGTTTCATATACAATGCATCCTCTATACTCCAGTTTATATAGATTTGTCCCCATGCATGGCCTAAAGTGGATGTAAACCCCAATTTTATGTCATAATGTAGAGAATAAGATTTCCTGGGGGGCGTGGTTTGCCTGGAGAGAAGATGGCTGCCTAATTTCTTAGCTCCGTCAGACCTCAGCCTTATCTTATCTTCTATTGGGGATTAAAACGGCTTCCAGACCTCACAATAATGGGGACCTCTTCCCATGGAACATCAGGATCAAGATCGCGTTCTCCTAGAGCTCCGGACGGCCACGGATCGCACAATATTCCCGAGATGTTCAGAGCCCAGAGACAAAACATGGCCGATCCCGCCTCAGCTCCCTCACGGAGACTTGATGAGATAAACCTCTCCCCCGCAGTCACAACTTCCCCTCATCCCTCCAGGGCTTATAACGCGATGGATAATATACAACCAAGTCTTCATGATCTCCGAGCAGTGGCCACTGACATTAAGGAAACCTTATCTGCTGCCATGGCTGATCTCCGCCGTGAACTCACAGCAATAGCGGGAAAACTACATGAGGTGGAGAAGACTACAACCCGCCATGACACTGCAATCCAACAGATCGACCACTCAGTCAACATACACACCAGACAACTCCGTGATATCCAGAGACATGTAGAAGAATTGGATAACCGCGGAAGACGCCATAATCTTCGGGTGAGGGGACTCCCTGAGAACATAGATAACGACCACTTGATCCCTGCTGTAACGGACATCTTTAATCGCCTCATCGGCAAACCCAGCCAAACACCAATCGAAATGGAGCGCATACACAGAGCCCTCCGGCCACGGGGCGCTGATACAGATCCACCGAGGGATATAGTATGCTGCCTTCCTAATTACAAACTGAAGGAAGACATTCTCAGAAATGC
This sequence comes from Lithobates sylvaticus, assembly GCA_028564925.1. Taxonomy (NCBI): domain Eukaryota; kingdom Metazoa; phylum Chordata; class Amphibia; order Anura; family Ranidae; genus Lithobates; species Lithobates sylvaticus. Next base: position 98,646,941 of record CM053036.1, read on the forward strand.
TCGTCTCAAGCGGGAAATACTCCATGAAGACCGGCCCATACATAGCTATCAAGATCTGTCGGCAATCACCCTCAAAAACCGTAAGGACCTCCGTCCCCTACTAGAAGTCCTCCAGAACAAAGGTATCCAGTATCGCTGGAAATTCCCCTTCGGACTTTCCGCCACCCACCGCTCCCGCACTGCCCTTCTGCGGGTTCCGGAAGAATTAGATCACTTTTGCCGCACACTGGATATACCCTACGTTGATCTTCCCAACTGGTATGCAGAGTTTACCTGGCACCGTCCTCCCGCACACCGAGACGAAGAGGAACCGATGGAAGCCCAGGCTGCCCACTTCAGGAGACACCGCTCTCCTTCCTCCTCCAGGAGAAATTCTTCTGCTTTCCCTCAACGGATCACCCAAAGTCCCACGGCGGCTCCTATGCCACGAAGACCGCGCCGAGACTACTAAGAAGCCAGCAGACTCCCGTCACCTCAACTTCAGATAAGTTACTCTCCTCTCTCCTAGTCTACTCTCTACTGTTCTCTCTGCTTTCAGGCTTTCCCTCCCAGCTCTCCGCTCGATACACGGGATCTGCAGTTACAGGTGGACCCCTTCTGCCTCTTGCTCCTTCGCTTCCAGCAACCTCTAATACTTTGCTTTTCTCACAGCGATGCCTTCTGCCTAGTCGGGGGGAAAATAACTCTGTATCTCCGCTCCCTCTGCTGACATCCTTGCTATATTTGCCGCTAAACCTCTGGACCTATAGTGCATGACCCGACATGGATGGATGCCCTTTACTAATCCTTCTGCCTTTCCTGATGCCTGGCTTATCTTCACTGATATTGCGGTACCCACTAGCAGGTGTTTCTAAACTACACTGTCCTATATGATATATCTTCCTGGCATGCACTCCATACCTTTACTTCAACCTGAACACTCATACGCTGTTCCTGCTATCTGAACACACTGGACTATGTTATTTAATGGTTTCTACAGCTCATTTTGCTTCCCCTTATAAATGCAGGACTTAACAGTTTTTTTTTTTGTTTGGTGTTTTCTTTTTCCTCCTTTTTTTCCCCTGCACTCTGCCAAACTTATAATGACTGCCTTCCCTATGCATATAACGGTCTTTCGGCTTGGTTTAAATGTCTTGTGCCGGCTATTCTTGTTGCTAACTTTAATTTCTATTTCAGCGGCAATACTGTGGGAGACGAGGAGCAAAGACATCACTTGACGTCTTAGCAACACCCTTCTATTTCTTCATCTCTCTCCTCCATTTTAGGTGATCATTCAGACGCCATTTGACGCTCTGTTACATGCCACTACCACCCAGTGGCGATATATCATATTGTCACACAAGGTAGGAATTTTCAATTCTAGACTGCAGTGCTGCCTTTGCTCTGAGACTCTCTCCACAGGAATTCTCAAGTCTCCTCTCCACACCCTTGGGACCCTATCTCTTACTAAGATTATTTTTCCATTTCGACTTGTTTAATTTGTTGTTAAACTGGCTGATGGAATTGGTTAGGAAGTTCGTATACAAGTAACTTCCCCCGCAGTCAGTGACGCCTCTCATGACCCCTTGATCTTCATCCGCTCATCGGCGATCTTATATTAAAGACCCTAAATAGTTTATTTACTGTTGTGCTTCATACCCACATGTTGCTGATCCCCTGACCGAAGTGCAATCTCTATCTAGGTCATTAGGTCATTGATACTACTCACCAGTTCAGTTTAAGTTTTATAAGCTTTATGGGTAATTAAAAACACAAAACGTTGATGTTATTCTTATTCCTAACACTTCTATTTTAGCAACCATACATACTGCCCCACCCGTGGATTGCTAACCTTAATCTCAGACACTATTGTGATTAAATCACTGGTTTCTCTTGCTTCCCCGCACCTTGATTGCTTTTCCCTCATTTAATATCTAGAGGTCCTTATAGATACCTCCTCAAACACTCCCCTACCCCAACATCCTGATATCGGCAATGGGCTCATGGTCTGACAGCCTCTTATTATCTATACTTCTCTTCACACAACCCTCCACCCCTACAGTGGTACATCCTTGTTCACAATCTCCCTTCTACTTCCACGAACCCACACCACTGACGTTCTCCGACTCGGTCTATCTCCTCCTTGGTCAGGCGAGAGGGTTCTCACCTGTAGTCGGTTAAATAATTTCCCCTCCCCTTTTTCTTTTCTTTTTCCCCCTCCTCTACTTCCCACATTACCTGCGCGGGCCGCACTTGTAACGCATCCGTTACTTGCTTACGCTCTCACTTGGTATACTTCATTGTCTGTCGACCATTACTGCTCTCAATACCTCTGCAACCCTCTGCACTACTTTTTCTAAAAGAATATCAATGGCTACCTCAACCTCTAACAGTACTCCACCTCAACTGAATCTTGTCTCACTAAATGTCAAAGGGCTCAACACACCTGAAAAGCGTTCTCAATTACTCTTAACTATGCAAAAAAAGAAAGCTGATGTACTGTTTATACAAGAAACGCATTTTTGCTCTAACGCAATACCGAAGCTGCATAACCACTACTTCTCCACCGCATTCCATTCAGCAAACAAACTTTCTAAATCTAAAGGTGTCTCCATCGTCTTTGCTAAAAGATGCCCGTTTCAGTTAATTGATACATTATCTGATGAGCTGGGCAGGTTCCTCTTCATTAAAGGATCTTTAATGGGAAAGAAATTTACGCTAGCAAACATTTATGCTCCGAATTCCGGCCAGGTTACCTTCTTTCGTGAAATCATTACCTCGTTAACCACTTTCTCTGAGGGCACATTGATTCTAGGGGGGGGGTTTAATGTTCCCCTCAATCCTCTTCTTGACACGTCCAATGGTAATTCTTCTCTTCCATATGCTGCACTCCGATCCATCTAAAATCAAATTCTCACTCTTCTTCTCCATGACACTTGGCGAACCTTGAACCCTACTGACAAAGACTTCACGTTTTTTTCCTATCCACATAATAAGTATTCTAGAATAGATTACTTCTTTATCACACAACCAGATCTTCCTTTCCTTCAACACACTTCTATTGACCCTATGTTCCTTTCAGACCACCATCCCATTTCACTCACTATCTCGCTCCCCGACACGACTAACCGCACACGGATCTGGAGATTAGATCCATCTTTACTCACAGACCCATCCGTTGCCAAAAAAGTCAAACTGCGCCTTACACAATATTTTGAAGATAACAAACCATCTGACACTTCCCCATTACTTAATTGGGAGGCACACAAATGTGTGATACGGGGTGTACCTTTATAGCTGCTATGGCAGCTCGTAAAAAAGAGAATCAGAAAACCTGTACTGACCTCACTAATCGCATTCACACTTTAGAAAAAGCTCACAAACACACACAGGCTTTGTCTACCCTAAATGAACTGACTAAAGCTAGAAACGAAATGCTTGACCTGTTGGGTAAACAAATTCGCGGCAAATACATCCTCTCTCAGAAATTCTTTTATGAATATGGTAACAAGGCCAGCAAAGGCCTTGCTAGGGCACTACAACAGAAAAAAGCAGACATGACAATCCACTCCATATCCGAAGCATCAGGCCGAAAACTCAACTCAACTCCAGACATTGCCTCCCAATTTGTTCATTACTATTCCCATTTATACAACCTACCCCCATCGGACTTAAACCTCAGTGACACAAATAGAAAAAAACTGATCACGGATTTTCTATCACAACACAGCCCTGCCCCCATTTCGGAATCAGACTACCTCGCCCTTGACAAACCACTGACTACAGAAGAAGCCGCCCTAGCCTTGAAGCAAATGAAACCGGGCAAGAGCCCAGGCCCGGATGGGCTGACAACTAGCTATTATAAGGAATTTACAGACATCTTACTTCCCAATTTCATCTCAGCTTTTGACGCATGCGCTGCACAAACTATTCCCCCGCGTGACCTATTAACGGCTCACATTTCTGTTATACCTAAGCCCGGTAAAGACCACACCCAGGTGACAAACTATAGGCCCATTTCTTTGCTGAATGTCGACCTTAAGTGGTTCGCAAAAATATTAGCTAATAGGCTTCTTCCCATACTACCCGATAAGATTAACTTAGACCAAGTTGGGTTCATCCCTGGCAGAGAAGCAAGGGACAACACCCTTAAGGCCCTTAACATTCACCATTGGCTAACAAACAACAAGAAACAAGGCTTTTTCTTATCCCTCGACGCAGAGAAGGCGTTCGATAGAGTGGCCTGGGACTACATGTCTGATACTCTTCAATTTTTGGGCCTTCCTCCTCGTATGTTGAATCTTATACTCACACTTTATGCTTCCCCCACGGCGAGGGTACGGGTCAATGGACATCTATCGAACGCCTTCTCCATCTCGAATGGCACCCGCCAAGGATGCCCCCTATCCCTTTTGATTTTTATCCTTACATTAGAACCATTGCTTAACTGTATTAGAGCAAATCCAAATATCAAAGGAGTACATATAGGGGACCGTCAATACAAAATAGCCGCTTTTGCTGATGACCTGCTTCTTTTTCTGACAGAACCCCTGACGACTCTCCCTACCTTACTACAAACCCTTGCCCAGTTTAAAATACTTTCCAACCTCCAAATTAATTACTCAAAATCCAATGCCTTGAACATCACTCTGTCACATAGCATATACACCCAATGCGAGCAGAACTTCCCTTTTACCTATCTGGGTATACAACTCCCTACCGCCCTTTCGGATCTTTATTCTGTGAATTACTTGCCACTTTTACATACCATGCTACAAGATCTGAAAAGATGGTCTTTAGGGCACTTTTCATGGTTTGGAAGAGCGGCCATCGTTAAAATGAACATCCTCCCCCAAATTTTATATATCCTGCAGACCGTCCCCATCAAAATACCACCTGCATTTTTCTCATCATACCGCAAGGCATGCACAGAGTTTATCTGGAACAACTCCAGACCTAGATTAAGTTATTCTAAACTTACCAACCCTAAGCTTAAAGGAGGCCTCGGTCTGCCCGATCTACAAAAATACCAACGTGCTAGCCATCTAGCTAGGATCATTGATTGGAACGTCCATGCCAAAACAAAAGACTGGGTTCTATTAGAAGATTATTTCTCTCCCACCTCGTTAGCTGTATCCCCCTGGATATCCCGGAACCAGGTGCCCCCTGATCTGCGTACTCACCCTCTGATATCTCCAACGTTGGAATCTTTTCGCGTAACTTGTCACAAACACAAAATCTCCTCTCAGCTAGGCCCGATGACCCCACTCGAAGGCAACCCGGCCTTTGCCCCAGGAACTAACGCGTCATTCTTATCTAACATCTGGCCATATCCACATGTGCGAATGGGACAATTCTTTGAAGGCAATCGGCTCCTCTCTTATAATGAAGTTTCGGCTAGATCTTCCTTAGGCAGATTCCCTTTCTGGACGTATGTGCAGATACGTAACTTCCTCCTCACCGCTCCATTGGACACGGAATGGTCTAGACCCCTTACCCCCTTCGAAACAATGTGCCTACAGACAGAACCTCAACGACATCTTATTTCATATACTTACACTCTTTTATTCTCGACAACCAACCCTACTCCTGATTGGAGCAGGCTTGAATGGGAAAGGGATACTCCCTTGATCCTCACCCAATCTGATTGGGAATCCATTTATACTTTTGTACACAAAGGGTCCATTAACACTACAGCTCAGGAAAATGCATACAAAATAACAACCAGATGGTATAGGACCCCTTTAAAGGTACATCATATGTTCCCTGATTCCCCCCCACAATGTTGGAGATGTAATGCGGACCTCGGTTCATTCATACACATTTGGTGGACATGTCCCAAAAGCCAACCTTTTTGGTTAGAAGTTCAAAGGTTAATAAAACACGTAACCACCTATGACTTAGCTCTCACGCCGACTCTTTTCAACCTTCCCTCGATCTCTAGAAAGGCATACTTTCAGTCCCTCTCCATGCACATGGTGAATGCAGCAAAAATGTGTATCCCAACGAAATGGCGTTCCCCGGAACCCCCTACAATTGCTGACTGGTTTCGCAGAATAAGCAAAACAGCAGAACTAGAAAATCTGATCCACCAAGCAAAAGACACACCGACCAAATTCACCAACACCTGGGCCTGCTGGCACCACTTTCTCACGACCGCTGAATACCAAAGGCTCAAAAAGTGAGCTATAATCGGGAGCTGTAATGGTCGGCAGACAATGCTCCCTTACCCCCCCCCCCCCCGCCTGTTTCTCTGATTTTTTAGCTCCCTTCCCTTCTCTATCGTTCATCCCTCTTCCCTTTAAACACAGTAGATCCCCTCGCAGTTAGATATATCTCCTATGACATACCAGATTTTATCTTATTAGGCTGGTACCCAACACTCAACTGTTAATGTTCCCTAACATGACGCTCAATGTACTTCATACGACTCGGACTAAGTCATTACTATTCGCATACTTCCACCTAACGATAATATGAGTCACTTCAATCATTATACAACATCCGTGCTCTCTAGTGTATTATCACTGATGTTTACTGTTCGGTTCACTTTATTCTGAACTTTACCATGTTTACACACCTTGTCATATCGCCCTGGAACTACTCCTTGTTTGTCTATGCAACTGAAGTTTACCTGTATTCTTTTTGTGCCCTATGTTGCGACTGCGTCCGCACTTACACAGTTTATATGATTCTTTGTATTGTCCTTTGTATTATTGTTTTTGTTGTTCAACAAAATAAAAATCTTTTTGAAAAAAAAAAAAAAGATTTCCTTTCATTTGAGCCCAATCTCGCCACACAGATTTACTCGAGGCCTGAGAAATCCCCTTTTATTGTTCAGTTAGAAAGATCTTGACAAAGTGCTGAAAACTTTGTCAAAAATTCCCCCTTGCTGTGAGTGACAGGTGATTTACATATCTCATGCACTAGCCTGAGACAGGCACAGACCACAGATCCACAGACCAGAGTGAAAATAAATTTATTCTCAAGTGAACAGCAAGAAGAATATAGGGGAGATGTATGTAGTCAGAGCTGGGCAGAGTAGAACATGCAGTGATATGATGATTGTTATAGTGCAGTGTGTGTGTCTGAGGATACATTGATCACAGGATTTGTTATGTGGGGGAGGGGTGGGTTTCTCACTTTTTATAATTACACAGGATGTGCCTCTTTTAGGCTAGTGCATGAGATATGTAAATCACCTGTCACTCACAACAATTTTTTTGGGGTTTACATCCACTTTAAATTACTATAAGGGCCATCCAAAACAAAGGATCAAACTTCAAAATGATTAATTAAGCTACACACACCTGTGTTGGCTATAAGCTAAAGTGAAACTCCAAGCTTCTGTAAATTGTATTAACTAATATAAACAGATATAATTTGGTTAGCATCAAATCCAAAATTATTGCACCTGCCATCTAGCATTTGAGTGAGCACTGATTAGTACAAGTCTCTGCACTCCATACCATGCCTGTAGCAGGCCATAATTACATACTGAGTATATTTATCAGAAATTCTAGAACATAAAAGTTATATCTGTTGTGTCCTGTTTGACCTTTTCTTGAAATCTGTACACAAATTGGACATAATATGGTTCATATGCTAAAAAATTTGGAAAATTACAGTAGTAATGAAAGCAGGGTCCAAACTCATAATTTATGCCATGGCTACAGAGACGATAGCTATACCACTTCCTAAAGATAAGCAGGGTTTTTTGTTTGATCACTGAAGTTTAAGCTCTTTACCTTTCTCTATATTTGCTCTTCCTCTCTTTTTGATTGATCGCAGACTGTATTTAAATAACTCATGGCAAGCGACTGACAGGAACATCACATTCTACATTGCAATGAATCTTAGAGTTGGTTGTAATGAACTTTCCAATATTTATGGACTTAGCTCATAGAACCATAACATTCAAAATCACTCTTTAAACACCAATAATAATAACTCTGGCTCATCTGAATCAGACAGTGATATGTGCATACCACCCTTAAGAGGAGGGTTTTGGAACTTTATATGAAGCGCATAAAATATTACGCTTCCATCCCTGTATCTTGATATAGAAAAAAGTAGTTTGGGACTTTATATGAAGCACGTGACATAGCCAAGTAAAAAGGTAAATCCGTATACAGTGGTGTGAAAAAGTGTTTGCCCCCTTCCTCATTTCCTGTTCCTTTGCATGTTTGTCACACTTAAGTGTTTCGGAACATCAAACCAATTTAAACAATAGTCAAGGACAACACAAGTAAACACAAAATGCAATTTGTAAATGAAGGTGTTTATTAAAGGTGAAAAAAACATACTATAACTGTGGTTGTCCACACCTGAGTTCAATTTCTCTAGCCACACCCAGGCCTGATTATTGCCACACCTGTTCGCAATCAAGGCATCACTTAAATAGGAGCTGCTTGACACAGTAAGGTCCACCAGAAGATCCTTAAAAGCTACACATCATGCCGAGACCCAAAGAAATTCAGGAACAATTGAGAAAGAAAGTAATTGAGATCTATCAGTCTGGAAAGGGTTATAAAGCCATTTCCAAAGCTTTGGGAATCCAGCGAACCACAGTGAGAGCCATTATCCACAAATGGCGAAGACATGGAACAGTGGTGAACCTTCCCAGGAGTGGCCGGCCGCCCAAAATGACCCCAAGAGCGCAGCGACGACTCATCCAAGAGGTCACAAAAGACCCCACAACAACGTCCAAGGAACTGCAGGCCTCACTTGCCTCAGTTAAGGTCAGCGTTCATGCCTCCACCATCAGGAAAAGACTGGGCAAAAATGGCCTGCATGGCAGAGTTCCAAGGAGAAAACCACTGCTGAGCAAAAAGAACATCAAAGCTCCTCTCAATTTCTCCACAACACATCTTGATGATCCCCAAGACTTTTGGGACAACATTCTGTGGACCGATGAGACAAAAGTGGAACTCTTTGGAAGGTGTGTGTCCAAGTATATCTGGCGTAGAAGGAACACTGCATTTCAGAAAAAGAACATTATACCAACAGTAAAATATGGTGGTGGTAGTGTGATGGTCTGGGGCTGTTTTGCTGCTTCAGGACCTGGAAGACTTGCCGTGATAAAAGGAACTATGAATTCTGCTGTCTACCAAGAGATCCCGAAGGAGAATGTCCGACCATCTGTTCGTGTACTCAAGCTGAAACAAACTTGGCTTCTGCAGCAGGACAATGATCCTAAACACACCAGCAAGTCCACCACCGAATGGCTGAAGAAAAACAAAATGAAGACTTTGGAGTGGCCTAGCCAAAGTCCTGACCTGAATCCTATTGAGATGTTGTGGTATGACCTTAAAAAGGCCGTTCATGCTCGAAAACCCTCTAATGTAACTGAATTAGGACAATTCTGCAAAGATGAGTGGGCCAAAATTCCTCCAGGACGCTGTAAAAGCCTCATTGCACGTTATCGCAAACGCTTGGTTGCAGTTGTTGCTGCTAAGGGTGGCCCAACCAGTTATTAGGTTTAGGGGGCAATCACTTTTTCACACAGGGCCATGATGGTTTGGATTTTTTTTCACCTTTAATAATAAACACCTTCATTTACAAATTGCATTTTGTGTTTACTTGTGTTGTCCTTGACTATTGTTTAAATTGGTTTGATGTTCCGAAACACTTTAGTGTGACAAACATGCAAAGGAACAGGAAATGAGGAAGGGGGCAAACACTTTTTCACACCACTGTACATACATAACATAACAAACTACAAAATGTACATACATGGGTATTTGGTAGTAAAATATATCCACATATAAAAATGCATTGAATTCATACATATACAGGATAAGCATCACAGCACATATAAATGTGGTAGTGGTAATAGCCGATTTGTGTTCCTTATCGTAAAATAAAAAGAGGTTAAATATTGCATAGTATGATATAAATAAAGTAAATTGTGTCTTAAAAATATAGCTGCATCAAATAAGCTCAATGTGCATACCCCCCAGTGGCGTATCATCCATGTGTGCAGGGTGTTTACTGCACATGTGCCTCTGAGGGGGGGGGGGTCCACTGTGACCTGACCCACCCTGCACACATGGATTATATGTTCGGGGATGATCGGTATAGTGGTGGGGGCCTATCTTTTCATCCAGAGGGTATCGCATTGAGGGGGGGCACCACCACTGACAGCTGTATCACCGCTCCCGTGGCTGGGCCGACACTTCTGGGGATGGGATGGGATGCCTGTGCAGTAACTGCTCAGACTAGTAAAGAAAAAGTGTCAGCAAAGGAAGACTTCCTCTTCTGGGCTCTGAAATAGCTGATGTCATCAGTCAGAGCCTGGCAGAGGAGTGAGCAGAGGAAGTTTTCTTTCGGAAGATCGTCTGAGCTATCACTGCACTGGCATCCCCGGCATCCCTCTAGATGAGAGAAATCGGCCCAGTGAAAAGTGAGAGAGGGGATGACTCTTCTTCTAGAATGCCAGATTTTTTTTTTTTTTTTTTACTTATTAAATAATTTTTTGTTTTTTGTTTTTTTGTTTTCTCTCTCTTCTTCTCAGTTCTATGGGCCCCTTATAGGGGCCGGGGCCTTGGAGCAGAGGGTTGTTGTGGGGAATTGATATTGTAATATTGTTATTTGTTTATAAAAATGGCAGGAATACATTATGTTTTGCTTTCTAAAAGAATAAGCTTTGTTCTGAAAGTGAATTTAATAAGTTGTCTTATGTAATTATTATTAATGAGCTATGTTATGTATTCGTGCAAAGAAATAAAGAATTAAAAAAAAAAGAATGCCAGATGGATCAAGCAGCCAGGTAAGGAGCACTAGTGCCCCCTCCCCCACTGACTGCCAGTGTCCCCCAATCTGCCCCCACTAAGCACCAAGATTCCCATCTCTGCTTACTGAGCATCAGGAACCCCTTTCTACCCCCACTAAGCGCCAGGACCCTCATCTCCCCCACTAAGCAACAACACCCCCCACTTAGCACCAGGACCCTCATCTCCCCCCACTAAGTACCAAAACCCCCCATCTCCCCCACTAAGCACCAGGACCCCCCATCCCCCACTAAAGTCTATTGGACATGAACATGAAAAATCAAAAGTGCTCATTTTAAAGTCTTATATGCAAGTTATTGCCATTAAAAGTGTTTGGGGACCCGGGTCCTGCCATAGGGGAAATGTATCAATGCAAAAAAAAAAGTTTTAAAAATGGCAGTTTTTTCGGGAGCAGTGACTTTAATAATGCTTAAAGTGAAACAATAAAAATGAAATATTCCTTTAAACATCATGCCGGGGGGGGGGGTGTCTATAGTATGCCTGTAAAGTGGCACAGTTTTCCCGTGTTTAGAACAATACCAAAGCAAAATGAAGTTTCTAAAGGAAAAAAGTAATTTAAAACTGCTTGCGGCTGTAATGAAACGTCGGGTCTCAGAAATGTAGATAAAACACATAAAAAAAACGCATGAACCCCCCCCCCCCCGTCCATTACCAGACCCTTTGGGTCTGGTATGAATATTAAGGGAAACATGAACCAAAAAAAAAAAAAAAAAACCTCATACCGAGGTCCACATTCAGAACAGTATAGTTGCAAAAATTCTCCAACAGCTCTTAAACCACATTTATGTTGGATTGAGGTGTAGAGTGACTCTACAACCACACCCACCAGCCACACATCTTCTTGGACCATTAGTTCCTTGATTTTGGCCAGTACATCCCTAGTGTCCTGTACATAGGATCTTAAACGGGTAACCATATCCTTTAATAATATATCCAAATATTTTTCTTAAACATTTCTCTTGTGAACCTTAGGTATCATTTAGAATGTTGTTGTATTGTATTCCTTTACCTGTAGTTGCTCAAGTTTGCTTAATAGGCCTGTTTCCTTAGGCCAATTTTATTTAGAATTTTTCATTAAGTGTACTCACTATTTTTGGGAAGGGGTCCTGGCCAAGTTGTTTATAAGTATCCCTATCACGTAGGAGTCATTTTATCTCCCCCTCATACATTTGTTTGTTCATCAAAACGACAGTTCTGCCCTTGCCACTTTTCTTTATCACCACATATTTTGTATCCTGTAGTTCTATTAGGGCCCTTCGTTCATTTTTAGAAAGATTGTCAGTGTTCCTTTGTGTCCAGTTGACCGTGTTCAAATCTGTTTAAACCATGTCTAAAAATAGCCTAAGCCATTTATTTTTGCCCAGTGGCAAAAATGTATTCTTATTTCAACCTTTTTCCGTAAGAGTGTCATCGCTATCCATCCCCTCAGTCTCATCCAATAAAGAGTTGAGGATCTTCAGAGCCTCCCTATCATTCTCATCAATTGTGGACCGACACCCCAGGAACTTTCTGTCATGGTTATGCAATAGAGTTGTCTGCTTACCTGTCTCCATGTGTTCATCTCTAGAGACCAGCCGACCCTCACCTGACTGCTTTTATATCCCTCCTCTGGCAGGGCTCCACCCTAGCTCCTATCAGAGAAATCTATATTAACCTGTGCACTGCAGGCCAACCCTGCTGATCAACCTTTGTGTGTTTGGCTTTATGTTACTTGCCGTGTGCTCTTCTGTTGTTCTGTTACCGACTTTGGTGTGTTCCTGACTTTCACTGTTTGCCTGTGACCCTGACCTTCTGGCGTGTCCCTGACTATCCCTGGTTGCCTGTGATCCTGAACCTTTGGCGTGTACCTTGCTGTCCTTGTCTGCTTGTGGCCCTGACCTTGGCCTATCCCTCACTATCCCTATCCTCCTGTTGCCTACTGTGGGTGTGAGCTGGGGGACCCTGGGGGTCACGACCTGGAGCCAGTTGCAGCCCCATCCATCCTCACCACTAGAGGCTCTGGTGAACACCTGCTGGCTCTTGGACTCCGTGCCCCAGGGAATCTTACACTCTAACCCCAGTGGGATCTGTCTTGGTGTCAGTCGGCCCTGTCTTCCATATTACCTTGACTCCCATCCGCTGCAGTCAGCCATAGGGTCCACTACCTTGCGGTGCACTCCTGATCCCTACGGTGTGCATCTGTCACCTAGCCTCAAGGGGACCTGACACTTTCTTCCCGAGTGTATAAAGATCGCAAGTAAACCTTACGTAAAAAGAGAGTGATATCTTTATATATCGTAAATTCATCCATACCACTAGTTGGAGAGAAAGACATCCCTCTTTGTAGTAGCTGGATGTGTCATGGGGCCAAGGGAAACTCTGACAAATTTAGGACTTTCATATCTATTTTTACTATGTTTTCTTGGCCATCCATTTCAGGTATTGCTTTTTATTACTTTGACTCCTTGTTCTCATCCCCTCTTTTATCCCTCCTTGGGGAGTGTCTTTTTGTCTTAGTCCATTTTGTGTCTTTCTTGAAGTTGTATTTTTGGGAGGGTGGGAATAGGCATCCTGATTTCCCCCTTTTCCTCCCCCGTTTCAAAAAAAGTCACTGACTTCGTCGTCGAATCACAGCCGTCATGTGATGTAAACAAACAGCTGGTTGCTAGGCAATCGGCTCTCCTCTCCTCACACGGAAGTCGTCGGTGAGGAGAGTGGATCGCTGCAGCCGGCTGGTGATCAGTGAGTATTAGCTGTTTTTTTTACAGCTTTTTACTCACTGATCACCAGTGTAGTGTCCCCACAGTAAAACACACATGTCCCCACAGTAAAACACACATGTCCCCACAGTAAAACACACATGTCCCCAAAACACACATGTCCCCAAATAATAAAAACACATGTCCCTCACATATGTCCCAGTAAAATAACATGTGCCAATGATTATCTGCCCACATATGTCCGTGATCACCTGCACACATCTGTACATGATCATTTGCGTACATATGTCTGTGATCACGCGAACCAATTATTATACACTTAACAGAATTTTTTTTACAAAAAACATGTAGCAGAATACATGTTGGCTTAAATTTATGACAAAATTTGATTTTATTGGATTTCTTTTAAAAAAGAAAAGAGAAAATATTCAAATCAAAATTTCCACTATGTTTTCGCTTATATCGCAAAAAATAAAAAACGGAGTCGAGAATAAATACCACCAAACTAAAGCTCTATTTGTGCGAACAAAATGATAAAAAATTAATTTGGTTACAGCATTGCATGACCGCGCAATTGTCACTGAAAGTGCGAGAGCACTGAAAGCTGAAAATTGGTCTGGGCAGGAAGGGTGTTTAAGTGCACAGTAAGCAAGTGGTTAAAGACCTCTCCCCACCCAACCGTGAAGCAGACCTGAAGCCCCGTCGCCTCAATCTGCTTCTCCCACTTCACATGGTGAGGTAAAAAATCTCACCCTTTTCCCAATCTCCCAAATCTCGACTAAAGTTAGACTTTAGGCTTAGTTACTTTAAGATTGGTGTTGTGTCTTCTCTATCTCCTTATTTAATAGGTTGTTTTGTTTCAGAAATTCCACAATGTCTTTTAAAGGTTCCAACTTCTGGGAACTTTCCTCATTTAGCTTTGGCAATTCCATCAGTTGTGTTTTCTCTTCTACAATTATCAGTCTCATAACTGACAGGCTGTGATCAATACATAATGCTTTCCACGTATTAAGAAATCTTTCAATATCTCCAGCTTAGACACGCCTTTCATGTCCAGGCCCGTACATCTGTATTTATGCTTAACGAATCCAAAATAACAACACTGTTGAAGAAAAGGGACCAAAAAAAGGGACTTATATCTAAAATTTATGAGATAATGCAGAAAAAATTTGAGGAAGAGGTAGTGGTGCCGGCTAGGAAGCAATGGGAGCGAGACCTGGGAGCACTGACTGATGCTCAGTGGTCGGAGGTCTTGTCTGCGATCCCAAAGGTATCACTGTCCGATACTCAAAAACTAACACAAATCTTTATTACGCACAGATCATACTATACGCCTGAAAAACTATTTAAGTGGAAACGTAGGGAGTCCCCTTTATGCCCTCGATGTAGTGGCGCACCGGCTAATTTAATACACATGTTGTGGAAATGTCCCAAACTCCATCGATATTGGCAGGAAATAATCCAAAATATAAATAGCGTACTAGGTATAGAAATGTTATTAGATCCAAATCTATGCTTAATAAATATAGTGGCGGAACCAAATATCTCAAAAAATATCCATACCGCACTGACGAGAGGCCTATTTCAGGCACGAAAACTAATAGCCCAGAAATGGATATCTATATATCCTCCGACGGTTGAAGAATGGAGAACACAAATAAAAGAAACTATATTAAAGGAGGAATTTATTTATACACATAGAGGGAGTCGAGACAAATTTGATGCTATTTGGAAAAGATGGGTAGAGACCTGGGATAATGAAAATAAAAGATGAACCAACATGGGTAGGGGTTGATATTTGGAGGGGATGGGAGGATGGGAGGAGGGCTGAGGGGGCTGGAGGAGGTGAATACAGGTGGAGGCGGCAGAGGAAAAAATTCTCCCTTTTTTTTTATTATTTATTATTATTATTATTATTATTATTATTATTATTATTATTTTTATTTTATTTTTGGGGGGGGGGGCAGTGAGTGGGTGGCTGGTGTGGCAGATGAATGCTAGAAGTTTATGTATCTGGGATGAAATGTATGCTTAAATGTATAACTTGTATTGTTATGAAAAGAATAAAAATAAAAAAAGTACTGAATTAAAAAAAAAAGAAATCTTTCATTCTCATTCATCACTTAGAACAAAAAATCCTTCTGGAAAGCTCCACAAATATGTTCTTGCCAAGCCTGTTCTTGAAGGACATATAGCAACTAAGACTGGAAGGCAAATATGTCCTATTACCATATAAGGAAAACTGTTGGAGGCATTATTAGACTCCAGAAGTCTTGTCACTTTGGTCCATGCCAGTTTGGTGGACCCTACCAAGCTTAGATCATACCAAATGGGAGTACTTTGTAAAAATGGGGATGATAAAGATTATCACAGTGTCATAAATAACAGATATACTGGTGGTAAAGCACGATTTTTGGACAACACAGTTGTATTATCCTAACTGGGCAAATGCAGGGAAATGTAAAGGTGATAAACTGAGTATGTACTAGAATTTAGTTTGGTTTACCCCCATTTTGAAGTATACCATGACATTGTATTGTGTAAAGAAGAAATGAGAATACATTGTGGAGAAGCTGGTGATTTGCCACACAAGGACATGTGCTGGGTGGTTATTTGTGGGTAGACAAAAACAAAAGAGTGTATTGAGCAGCATTTTTTCTTGCCCAATATGTTGAAGTCTGATGGTGCCTTACTTGAGCCGTGAAATTCAATCAGTTAAGGAGAGACCAGACAAATTTTGATCCATGTGTGCCTGTCCCTGTTTGACAGAAATCGATTGTTATATAGGCTTCTGTTGAACAGGAATATTGGAAAATTGTTATTGATCATCAACTGTAGCCAATTGACTGTAGCCTTTGATTAGTGTATTCTGACATTGAAGAGCCTCACTGTCAGAATGCAATGTCCCAGCAGGGAGGATACCTCTATCCACCTCACTTGTGTGGATGGAAGAATCCATTCATTTATATTTTGTTCAGCCCATTGGCTGATAAAAAAAAATGTCATCTAGAGTCAGCTTTAGTTTTGATGCCTGCTTTAGAGAGTAAAATGCTGGCAAAGTTGCAGGGCCCCTATGAGAATATATGTTATGTACAAGGCGATGAAAGAGAAAGCCCTTCCAAATGTATTGTTAACCTGATAAAACCATAGAAGAGTCATAAGGCTCTTTCAGCAGAAAGTGAATCTAAAGTATTATCACTGAAAGGTATACCAGTGGTTAGGATGTCAGAGACCCTGTCTGCTACTTAGATTCAAGAAGTGAGAGAATTCTTGCAGAAAATAAATGATATAATTATCTTCAGAATTCAGCTGAGCTAATCACATTTACAAGACATTATGACTGACCTCACATCAAAGTAAAGTTAAGACCTTATCAGTTATTTGAAGCTCTGTCAAAAGACATTTTAGAAGAGGTACAGAAAATGTTAGCCCCTGGAGTCATAGAGGAGTCTAACAGTGAGATAATATAAGCCTGGCAAAATTGCTGGCTTTACATCTGCAGACATTTCAGCTCATGGGATCAGTCCCTCAGTGGGATTAGCTCCACAAGTTTATGACCAATGCTATACCACAGTAGCAGGTGCCCAGCCACTATTATTTTGCCCTGGAGGCCTTCTCTGCCCACTGCCAGCACATGTAATTTATTGTGTCTGTGTCACTGGACTGTGCTTTCAGCAGGATCGTACACCGGACCACTGAAGTGTGCTTTAGTATGCATGGTGAAAGATGCTACATACCCTTCATTCCACACTGAGTCAATCTTTTGGCAGCTGAGCGTGGTGCAGGGCAGGAAAGAGCACACCTCTGGAGCTGGTGGTGTCATCATGTTTCTTGTGAAACGGTGACTGTGCAGTCACCTATACTTCCTCCTCCTCACTGGACTTAACCTCTGACCCCTCTAAACCAGCAATCTCCCCCAAGCATTTATAACACCCCTGGTTTATTGCTGCCATGTTATGTTGCAACTTGTATACCTGTGAGACAGAAGCTACATTAGGCCTGAAAGACCTGAGGGCAGCTCAGGTGCGGCAGGCTTAAAGGTAGCACATGTCCTCACCCGAGTGTTGCTGCAGTACCCTGGCTTAAGGAAGGGTTTAATACCTGTTTAGCAGACATAGCCAGCCATGGCTTGTCTGACAGAAATGCGGCACCAACATCAGCTGTCTGCCAACTGCCTCATCTGTGATGCCCTGGTAGAAATTCATATAGCCCAAACTGCAGAGGCTGCATCAGCAGCAGTGTACCATCACCAAGAGCCTGTGTGATTATTATATGAGGACAGGTTCTGGGGAACTGGGGTTCTTTTCACCCCGTCAATTGCTGTAATTTAAGAGAATTTGTCATCTTTTAAAAAAGTTACAAAGAGAGGGAAGACAGGGGTTGGAGTGCTGGAAAAAAGAGGAAATGGGACAGGCTTCAAGGACGAGGTTTCACCCCTTTCAAACTCCCAGATTTTGTACATAAGTGTAGTGATATTTTTTGGGATAGTGTTGTCTTCAGTGACATGGAGGACTTGGGGTCCTTTGGTGCAAGCTATTTGTGATGAATGAGTTCTGTTATATTCAAATGCTTGTGCAAAGGCCCCAGGATTAGGGTCATCAAAGAGCAGGGCCACTACTGGGTGGCCATCCTATCAGATCTATGATTGCAAGAATAATGTAAATCTACTACAATCACCAATGAGGAAGCACAAAATGCATTACTCTGAGGAAGTGATGTGTATGAACCTCTTGACCAGATTTGCTGATGGTGTCCGGATCCCCTCTAATAATCAAATCATGCCTCCAATTCTCTCATCCCTGAATGAAGGAGTAGCAGTGGCAGAGGCTGCATCATTACCACATTTCAGAGTTTCTTCAGGCCCAACTGCAGACAGAACTTACAGGCAGTGCCTGAGCAACATGATTGCTGATTGCATTGGCTCCAGGGCTGATGTGGACACTCTTGTCCATCTTGGACCACTAGTCAGTGTTTGCACAGTATGAAATAAGGGGCCTCTGGCTTGCCCTGCACACACCACCATTACCACCTCCTGCCACCCCTCTTTATAAAGGTGCATAACAAAATCTCTGCAGCTGGACCTTAGCTTCAAAATGTCTAATAATTGCTGCAGGATAAATCTTGCCTTTCATCTTGAAGTTTGTGGCCTATACAGTTGTTCCAGCAATGTAAAGGATCCACATGTTTATGTAGCTCAACCTCAGCTGCAAAATATCTAGCTTCAGAGTAAATCCTGTGTTGTGCAAGTGAAGGTTGCAGGTTATGCTGGTGTTTCAGAAACTTGAGTAAATACTACTCTGTACCTTGAGGTTTGTGGCCTATTCTTATGCCTAGGCACAGTAAAGGTGCTACCCAATGTTTCCTTAGTTCGACCTCGACTTCAAGATTTCTAATGTTTGCTGCAGGGTAGAGTCTGCATTGCACATACAAGTTTTCACCATATTCTATTGCTCTGACACTGTAAAGGTGCCAGACAATGCTTTCACAGCACAAATTCAGCTGCAAAATTTCTAGCTGAAGTGTATCCTAAAGTGTGTGGCCTATTTCGGCACTCTGACACACAAGAATATTTGTGGCTATTGTCTCTCAGAAAATACAATCTAATGTATATTCCAAGACAAAACCTGCATTGTCTCTCCCACTTATATTGTGGCCTAAACAAGGTGCGTACATACTGTCCAACCAATATACAATATTATGACTATTGCCTCTCCAATATTACACTTTAATGTATAGATCAAGATAAAATCTGCTAATGCTTTAATTGGGGTCTACCCAAGTTGCTTACATATTGTCCAGCCACTGTACAATATTTGACGCTATTGCCTATCAAATAATAGACTTGTTTATGTTTATTTAAAAAAAAAACCTGCCTCATCACTCCCTCTTAAATTGTGCCCTAGCCAAGCTGCCTAAATACTTCTCAGTGACTGTACCAATTTTTGGCTTTTGTCTCTAAAATATTACACTCTAATTTCTATTATAAAAGAAAACCTGCCTAGTCTTTCCTGCTTTTATTGTGGCATAACTGAGCTGCTTTCATAATATCCAGCTATTACGAAAAATTTGTGGCTATTGTATTTCAAATAATACCTATCAATTTTTATTGCAATATAATTCCTACCTTGTCCCCCCTTTATTTGCTGCCTATCCAAGTATTTTTATAGTATACTGACACTGGACATTTTCTACCACATACCTGAAGTATATATTTTGAGTATTTTTGGAATAATTGTCGGATAAAGGCTTGGAAGTGAGTATGGGGGAATATGAGGTTGTGGGTTTGAAGCACTACAATGCAAATTTAAATGGATTTTTGAATTGGATATGTTGAAACCCCCAGACTTTAATATCGACATTGAATTTTTGGCTTTTAATATATTTTTAAAATATTTTTGAAATATTTATATTTGTATTATTATTCTGAATCATGATTGAAGTTCTCAATATTTTTATTAATATTCTTTCCTTATTATTTTTTATTTTTGTGAAATGTAATTTTTTTGGAGGAAGATGTATTCCCCTAATTTAGGATATACATATAAATGAAATAGTTAAACTTAGCAGGCATGGTATTCACAAGAAAGTCTCTCCACTCCTGTGCTCATGCTTGAAATAGGTTGTTATTACAATTGAAATGCATCAGAGATATGCAGGCAGTGGTGTGTTTTTACATCTCATTGAGTGCTCCTTGAGTGCAATCACAGTGACTTGTTATTATCCTATCACTGTCTATACATATATTGGCAGTAGGAACTCTGACAGTTTAATTGTGCTCTTCCTCTGCCTAGTGCCTACATTGTAATAGAAATATGTTAAGAGGATACACCTATATATTGGAGCATGTATACCAGTAGGATGTCATAAAAAATTTGATGAAATGAGTAAGTGCACAATAAAATTACTGACACTTTCTCTATGCTTTGTGGATCATGTTTTACTGATTATATTGTATTTTGTAAATTACCTTTAGTTGTATTAAATGTCCTCCTCAGCAGTGGCCAGCTCCATTTTGCAACAATAGTTTTACTACCAGCCCAATTTAACAGAAGAATATCCCCACACATACTACACACACCCTCAAAGTTTGAGATTGGTGGACTTTGAACCAGATTTGCTTAATCTTCAGTAATTCAAACATGGGCAGATTAACCCATCACTAGTTATTAGTTTCAGCTGTGCACAGGCCTATATATGTGAGCTTACTGATGCTCAGGGCACTCAATCTTTCTGTTGTGGAAGCCTGTTGCTAGATAAAAAGGTTGGGGGCTGTCAAAATGCAAAAAATGTACATGCACTATCTGTTTGTTTTGGGGAACCCATTAGAGAGTAATCTTTTAGTCAGAAACTGACTTGAATTTTGTTGGTTTCTCAGAGAAACAGATGTTTTGTTTGTTTTATTCTATGGACTTGCTGTACATAGCCCTCTTGATAGTTAAAATAGAATAGAAGAGAGGACAGTTTTTATTTTCTTGTTTTGTTCCAAAGGAAATTCAAAGGCAACAGCCTGTGACATGTATATTCAAGAAACTCAGATACTAAAGTAACATCCATTTCAGTTTTCCTCTGCTCCTCCATTAATATTGTGAGTAATTGCTGGCTACACAATTACCTCTTTCTTTAAGGTTTGGAATTAAAAAAAATTTGAAACAGCTAAATTATGTTTTACTACATACACTGCACATTTAACAAGGATTTTTTTCCTAATCATTGTTAATGACATACAAGTTATTAGGCAAGAGAAAGCTAATTAAAGGGAAATCAATTGTAAATAAATGAAATGTAATAGTGAATTAAATTATAAATGATTTGCATGGGACTATTATTATGTTGTATTTTTGCTTCCCCAGAAATCTTTTTAACCTATTGAAAGCTTAGTAACATTGCTAATTATTTTTGTAGAAAATTTTACATTTCTATTTCATAGACTACATTCCTATATATTCTTATATGCATGCAGTATGTCTTTCAAAATGTTTATGTGATGTGGTGTATGTAAATAAAACAACTTATAAATACTGCATTACGTCTTGGGAAATACAATCTCTCTCAATGACCCATTTTGCACTTCCAGTGCCCCATTATTTTACTAGAAATTCTAATTTCCCTAACTAAATGATATTTAATAAGTGAAGCATATTCATCAGTTGGTGACAGTTAGTGATAGAGAGACAGATGTTGATGACAGAGTGCTGACAGTGGGCAGTTTAATGGATGCAATGTTTCTTAACACTGTACTCAAAATTGTTACATAGAAAATATGAATACATTTATTGTGATTCACAATGGCTTTTAAATATATATTTTTTTTTTCACAATTGTTATGTAACTGTGAATACAAGCCATGGAGTGTATAAGTGTATTTTTACAGTACTGTAGTGAGCAGGCTAATAATAAATGCTTATCCTGTATCCTAGGTCTTGATAGCTGTTTCAGTTATCTGTTCACAGTGCACCTCTAGAACATATGTCTTATGATCCGCATGATATTATTCTGCCTTAAAACCAAACAATTTATGTGAAAAATGGTGCGCTGTCCAATCACAAAAGAGATATTATAATAAACAACATATCAAAAACTATAACCAATGATGTAATTTTCCTTTAAATAAAGTGCTTTTTGCTATGAAACATATAATGCTTATTTCTTTAAACAAAGTGCTAATGCACTATCACAAATCAAAAATTATAAATAATAATAACAAATATTGTGTTATCTCTTTTAATAAAGTGCAAAAAATTATGGGTTCTTATAGTCATGTGATTTCCCTAGCTTTCAACTTGATTATTATTCTAACCAACCTATCACTGCATTTGTTAAAAGTCACCGGATATGGCTGAAAGCTTGAGTGTATATGTTGAAAAAAACTGTTCTGAGAGAAATGTGTGAACAGCCACTGCTGACTTCTGCTGTCAGGTAATACTAGTTAATGGGCTACTAGGGATGGCCGAACTTTGGTTGTTCGGATGTTCAGCGAACACCGAACAACATGCGATGTTCGGGGCAAATTCGAAAGCCGCCGGAACACCGTTAAAGTCTAGGGAACACTAACATGGAAAATCAAAATTGCTAATTTTAAAGGCTTATATGCAAGTTATTGTCTTAAAAAATGTTTGGGGACTGCTCCAGGGGACGTGTATCAATGCAAAAAAAAGTTTTAAAAAAATGCATTTTTTCGGGAGCCAGGTCAGCCTGTCAAACGACTTCTCTGCATCTATGGATAAAAAGAATCCTTGTCGCTTTGAGGTGGTAAGCCAGTGATGTAGGTTGAGGGCTTTAGTGGTGTTCTCCCTGGGATAAACCCTACTTGACCACATCCTGGGATAAACCCTACTTGATCTTTAGTGACAAGGGAGGAAAGCAACAGGAGCAGGCGATTGGCTAAGATATTTGCGAAAAATTTTAAATCGACGTTCAAAAGTGAGATGGATAGATTAATTGTTACTGACATTGTGTCTTTTCCAGCTCTATGGACCACCGCTATATGGGCTTCTAGAAGGTCATCCATTAGGGGAGTCGTGGCAGACATGGAATTGAATGCTCAAAGGAAGGGGCCCTCTAAGTCATCTAGAAACATTTTATAATAGGTGGCTGAGAACATCAGGTCCCAAGCTCTTACCCATTTTCAGTTGTTTAACAGATAGTTTTAGTTCTTCTGGGGAAAGTGGTTTATCTATATCCCTTGCAGCGGTTTGAGTAATAGGTTTAGGGCAGTACAGGTTCAAGAATTCCGTAATTTCCGTGTGGCAAGAGTTCAGTTCCATTGGGGGGCGAGCGGCTATGGGCAAATTGTAGCATTCCAAATAGTAGCGTTCGAACTGGGTCGCTATGTCAGTAGAGGCTGCTAACAGGATCGGCTTTGATGGATCGTAGTTGCTGCTTTCTTAGCTTGTTCTGCTCTGGCTAGAAACTTGCTGCTCTTGTTCCCACATTCGTAAAATATTTTTTGGGATAGCGTAAATTTATGTTTGACCTTTGCTCCTTGTTCCTCTAGGAGTAACAATCAGGTCTATGTTAGCTCCTGAAGTGTTTGTAGGGCTAGAAACCTTTTGTGGTTTATTTTGAGGGTTTGAATTCTGTCCAAAAGAGAGGTAAGTGAGGCCCGAGTAGCATGCTTTCTTGCCCCCACCATAGAGCGCAGGGTACCTCTGAGCACACATTTGTGAGCACTCCATTGCACTAGTGGGAAAGTGTCTGGAGTAACGTTTTCCTGAAAACTATTTTGGATAGTACAGCGGATCAGAGCAGCATTGACAGGGTCCATCTAGTGGCCAAGTCTTTGTGTATGGTATTTTGTCAGGGAATGCCAGCGTCATTGTGATGGGGTGGTGATCTGAGAGAGGCATTGAATTTATTATTGCCTCTGAGAGAAAGGGGACATCTCTCTGGGATAGTAGCAGGTAATCAATTTTGAGTATTAAGTATGTGGTACAGAGAAAAAAATATACTTTGGTGTCAGGGTGGAGTGTGCACCAGAAATCGTGAAGCAGCAGATCCTGAAGCTGAAGTTTTATTTGTTTAAGTGGTAGTGGTACAAGGTAAAGGATTGTCAGCTGGTGGGAAAGGACAGGGTGCAGAATTCAGAGAAGACCATCCTTGATTTCTGAGGTGTCAGTGTATGTTAAGTATTGATTGGAAGGAAATAGGCCATGGAGGTATCAGTACCTGGAGTGTAAGCTGAAGATAATCTCAAATCATGGAAACTAACAAAGTTGTATAGAAGATAAAAACAGGGGTGAACAGCGGCGCTAGATATGGTGATAACATAAAATTATATAGCAACTGGAATATAGGTATACATAAAATGTGTGTGTGTATGAATAAGCACACATAATATTAAAACATTTGTTTAAAATATATAATGTCCATAAATGATCCGAGATCTTGTATGATTAGCACCTGGAGGCAGCTCCCTTAGAGTGAAGCGATGGGCTCTGTGTAGAAATGGGAACAGAGGGGCGCCAGACTTAGTGCAGTATAAATCATATATTTAATAAAAGCAAGTAGTAACTCACAGGTTAAATTAGATGAGTTCAGTATGTGGTGAAAAATCGCCAGTCCTGGAGTCTCATAGATGTCTTCTCTTTGCAGCCTGGGGCACTGGGGTGATCTTTACAGAGATCCAGAGAATGCTGGGAACCAGGAAGCAGGAAACAAGAAGCAGCTGGTCTTGACTTCACAGGAGCAGGGAATGTGATTATTCACAGTGGCAAGGATTGGTAATGCATTTCGAAGCTACAGCTTCTTCATCAGACCATGATTGGCTGGACAAACCTGGCAGTCTTAAATATAGAGGAAATAGAAACAGAGAGATCTGATGGGCTGACCAGCCCATCAATCAATGGACAGATTTAAAGAGATAGTTGGTGACCGAAGTGAATTTAAATATGAGTAAAAAGCTTGCTGATTAAGAGTTGATGATAATTTTATGACGTTTGAAGAAATCGATGAAATAATTAATTGATTAAATGCATAAATATAAATGTATAAATATACCACAGATTTAAAAGGAATAATTTTTTATGGATAAATTAACTGAAAAATTAATTAAGAATATTATTATTAAATTATTTGCAATTGGTAATCAATCGATTATTATAAATTATAATGAGTTAATAAGATGGTGAAAATGGATAAAGGAAAGGACTCTATGCTAGATATAAATTTAAGGTTCTAAGTTATATCATGACAAAAAATCGAATCTTCAGATAATAAATGGTTAATGGGTAATGATGGTAATACCTACTGGGTACATATGTGTGCACACATATGATCATACATATACACAAAATAAAAAATAAAAAGTAAAAAAATAATAACAAATTATATAATTTAATAAGGGGGGTAAAAACAAAAACAAAAAGGGGGGTGGTAAAAAAAAAAAAAATGGGGCGGTGGAAAATTTGCCACCGCCCCCCCTTTTTTTTTTTTTCTTTTACCACCCCCCTTTTTGGTTTTGTTTTTACCCCCCTTATTAAATTATATAATTTGTTATTATTTTTTTACTTTTTATTTTTTATTTTGTGTATATGTATGATCATATGTGTGCACACATATGTACCCAGTAGGTATTACCATCATTACCCATTAACCATTTATTATCTGAAGATTCGATTTTTTGTCATGATATAACTTAGAACCTTAAATTTATATCTAGCATAGAGTCCTTTCCTTTATCCATTTTCACCATCTTATTAACTCATTATAATTTATAATAATCGATTGATTACCAATTGCAAATAATTTAATAATAATATTCTTAATTAATTTTTCAGTTAATTTATCCATAAAAAAGTATTCCTTTTAAATCTGTGGTATATTTATACATTTATATTTATGCATTTAATCAATTAATTATTTCATCGATTTCTTCAAACGTCATAAAATTATCATCAACTCTTAATCAGCAAGCTTTTTACTCATATTTAAATTCACTTCGGTCACCAACTATCTCTTTAAATCTGTCCATTGATTGATGGGCTGGTCAGCCCATCAGATCTCTCTGTTTCTATTTCCTCTGTATTTAAGACTGCCAGGTTTGTCCAGCCAATCATGGTCTGATGAAGAAGCTGTAGCTTCGAAATGCATTACCAATCCTTGCCACTGTGAATAATCACATTCCCTGCTCCTGTGAAGTCAAGACCAGCTGCTTCTTGTTTCCTGCTTCCTGGTTCCCAGCATTCTCTGGATCTCTGTAAAGATCACCCCAGTGCCCCAGGCTGCAAAGAGAAGACATCTATGAGACTCCAGGACTGGCGATTTTTCACCACATACTGAACTCATCTAATTTAACCTGTGAGTTACTACTTGCTTTTATTAAATATATGATTTATACTGCACTAAGTCTGGCGCCCCTCTGTTCCCATGTATAGAAGATAAGGATGGGGTCTAGAGGTATAAGAGGGCTTTGGCAATAACAGCTAACCACAAAACTGAGTAACATGTGCTCGTGAAGAAAGTTCAACTGAACAAGAAGCAATGTTCTTTTCTTTTATTTTCCCTTTGAAGCCAGCATGTATGAGGGTCCCAATAAAGGGAGAACAAGGAGAAGAAAACTCACTGTGACTTTAATCTCGCTGTGGCTTGCGATGCGCCGGAGATGCTAGGAAATTACCACCTACTGGTTGTCGGTGGTCGGCCAGTGATGGTGAAGCAGATCTGCGGCATCTGACGTTGTAGGGGACTTGTGGGTGAAGGTCTTCCATGGATATTGATTGTGGTAGGGAAGGCAATCGTGGGGTGCTATACCATACTGGCAGCTCCATTACAGGTATATTTAGGCTTTCGCAGAAGGATTGTAAATCTTTTGGGACCCGGAGGTTGGCTGTGCAGCCCATGACGGTAGCAGACAAGCAAAAAGGGAACTTCCATCGATATGGTATTCTGCGAGCTTGGAGTATATCAAGCAGAGAGCGGATATCCTTCCTATACTGTAGTGTTATGTGTGAGCGATACTGGTAAAGCTTGATTACGGCACCGTGGAATGTAATTCAGCCTTTATTTCTTGCCCTTCTGGTGTTTCTTCTTTCAATCTGTAATTCACAAGACCACGTCTCTCGGGAATCTGTGTCTCTGCCTCATGGTCTGAGTGCCCTGTGTATACATTCCATGTCAATGGGGTCTCTCCAGGAGATCATTGAAGATAGTAAGGATTGCAGGTGTTAGCTGGTTGAGATTCATTGACTCAGGGAGACTTCTGACACGCAGATTATGTTGCGCCCTCGGTTGTCCAGGTCCTCTAGGTGGCAATGAAGGTCTCTTAGCTGCGTAGTATTGCAGCTGTAGATGTCTGGACCTGATGGATGGCAGTATCATGGTGGGCTGTTGCTTCTTCCATCACTCCTAGGCACCAGGCAAGCGGAGTGCGTGTCCTTTATATCGTCTGCGACAGCCTGGATGATAAGGGGGGTACGGCGGAGGTCTGCTGGGAGAGCATGTGGCACACTTGGAGGCCTGAGAGAAGGCAGTGGTACTGGGAATATTGTGACTCAGCTGTGTGCCCGGGGACGCGGAGTGATCAGGAACAAGGTGTCAAGGAGCTCCTGTTCTGTTTTCCCATAGTTAATTTGGGTGATTCCTACCTACAGGCAGTGAAGAGTGACCTTGTGGCGTGGGAAAGGAGTAATTACACATCCATCTTGGTCCGGGTCTTAGCCACGCCCTCCGCTTGAACTGCCCAGGTTTATTCTACACACTCTCTCTTCTCTCACAACTGATCACCACATGGTGTACATGCTGCACCATCGCAGCCTGTGTTTACATGTGTGATCCCGTGATTGGTCACAGTGATCACATGATACAAGGTAAATCACAGTAGGCTCTGTACCCCGATCTGTAATCATAGATCACTCTGCTGCATGGCCAGATGCAGTTTACAAGCACTTAGAATGAAAATAATGTGCCAGAACGTCCTCCCAGAATTATGTCTGTCCAACATGGCAATATATGTACTGTGGCTGGGTGGGAAATGTCAGTTAGAGAACTTTTGTATTTTATTTGAAATAACCATAGAATAAACATGAATTCCCCATTTTATACATACTAGGAACATAATGTAGTAGTGTACATAGCAACCTACCTTCACTTTCAGCACCGATGCAAACATTCTAGCATCTTCTGACACTCCTCCAAGGTAAAGCTTTTTTGAAAATTGTGGAGCATGGTCATTTTCATCCTGTATTTCTATGTACACTATAGCTGTGTTACCTAAAAGTAAAAAAAAGAAAAAAATATGAGCTTTAACTAAAATAAAAAAGTAATCAAGTGTAGCAATGCAGCTACTGTATGTTATCAAATCGTTAATGTTAATGTATATGAAATATATAATGGCTTCTTACAACACAGAAATATACATGGAACATTTCATATGAAACTAATATGGTCATTGTCAATGTGACATTAATCGTTTGTGTCCACAATGATGAGCATGGGCACATAGACTACAGTGTTGGTATTTTCTCCAGAAAACAATATTAGACAATTTTTTTTTTCAATTTTTTTCCAGTTGTGAATATAGCAGAGATAGAATCTTTTAACACAACACAAATGCTGATATGTGAAACATCGCTTAAACATTAATCACTAAGAATCCCGATTGATGAAGTCAGAAATGATGAAAAGCTTTGGGACTT
This sequence comes from Lithobates sylvaticus, assembly GCA_028564925.1. NCBI lineage: Eukaryota > Metazoa > Chordata > Amphibia > Anura > Ranidae > Lithobates > Lithobates sylvaticus. The sequence continues at coordinate 98,675,543 of CM053036.1, forward strand.
GGCTATGTGGAGGTTGGTTTATATGTTGATCATGGGAGAGTGTTGGAAGGTGACTACACTGACAGTTGAAACCAGTGTGGAGTTGGTGAGACTGGGAATGCGTTGTTGCCTATCTATCTGATACCTACCCATCTTGTACATGCAATGTACAAGATGATTTTAAATGTGAGTGGATTTTAATAAAATGTTTTATGGAATTAATGCACTATTGTAAGCTTTTTGTTTTCTCTCACACACATGCGATGAGATGAGACCTGTTGATTGTGGAGTGATAGTACCAAGTGGATATTGACCTAAAAGCTTATTTGCCTTTTCATGAGCATGAAAGGCAATTCAATCTGGTGAGTGTGCATTTTCATAGGGGAGACAACTCTATTTATTTGCACTGGTGGTGGATATAAGGTGTATTATTCCTGGCTCTACTCACATAGAGAGTGGGCTGGTAATCACAAGCTTTCCTGAATTGAATCACTTTGAATATTTACTTTTGATTTATACACCGTTATTTGATAACGAATCGTAATAACGAATTACGTTGTAATAACGAATGCCATATCTATTAAATAGCAATAATAGTAATAATAATAATAATAATAAAAATGTATTAATATTATTTATTATTATTTAGTTTTGTTCCATTTGTTTAGATGTGGCATTCTTTATTTCGGATAATTCGTAAGTTCAGATAAATTCATATTCATTACATTCACTAACAGCCACTAACAGCCACATTTGAAAGGAAATTTCAATACCTATAATTTAATAGTTATTTTAGTTAGTTAGTTATTATTTCACATTTTTAGATTTTTGGACTTTCATTCTTTCAAATTTTCGAATTTTCTGATTTTCACATTTCCAAATTTTTGAAATTCCAAATATTCAAATTTCTGAGTTTCCAAATTTATGAATTCACGAATTCCGAATTTTCGAGCTTCCAATTTTTAAAATTTACGAATTTTAGAATTTTCTAATTTACGAATTTTAGAATTTTCTAATTTATGAATTTTAGAATTTTCAAATTTATGAATTTACAAAATTTTTGGAATTTTCAAATTTATGAATTCTCGAATTTACGAAAAAAAACCGAATAAAACGAAAATGAAAACAAACACATTTTTCGGCAGTGCACATGTCTAGTAGCAAGTTTCCAAAACTGGGGGTTGCAGCATACATAACGTTTATTTACCGTATTTTCCGCACCATAAGACGCACTTTTTCCCCCAGAAATATTTGGGAAAATGTCTCTGCGTCTTATGGAGCGAATGCATGCTAGGCACCACCCCCCCGGAGATGGCAACGCCCCCCGCCGCCGATGGCAATGCCCCCCTCCACCATTGCTAGAAAAGAGGCAGGAGAGCGGAAGACCGACATCTGAAGCCCCTGTGAGCAGGGCCGGACTGTCCTACTTGCGACTGCAGCGCTCTCCTCCCTCTGTCCTCCGGCGCTCGTATGTCACGGAGCTGGGTCTGTGTGCAAGGTCCCGCCCCCTTAGACCGGCTCGTGTGATAATAGATTGAATCAGTGTTCCGCCTATCACAAGAGTCGGTCTAGGGGGCGGGACCTTGCACACAGACCCAGCTCCGTGACATACGAGCGCCGGAGGACAGAGGGAGGTGAGCGCCGTGTTATCCAGAGGCGTAAATTAGTGGGCACAGAGGCTGCAATGGGCACAGAGGCTGAAATGGGCACAGAGGCTGCAATTGGTGGGCAGAGAGGCTGCAATGGGCACAGATGCTGCAATTGGTGGGCAGAGAGGCTGTAATAGGCACAGAGGCTGCAATGGGCACAGAGGCTGCAATTGGTGGGCAGAGGGGCTGCAATAGGTACAGAGGCTGCAATTGGTGGGCACAGAGGCTGCAATGGGCACAGAGGCTGCAATGGGCACAGAGGCTGCAATTGGTGGGCACAGAGGCTGCAATGGGCACAGAGGCTGCAATTGGTGGGCAGAGAGGCTGCAATTGGTGGGCATGGAGGCTGCAATTGGTGGGCACAGAGGCTGCAATGGGCATGGAGGCTGCAATTGGTGGGCATAGAGGCTGCAATGGGCATAGAGGCTGCAATTGGTGGGGCATGGAGGCTGCAATTGGTGGGCATAGAGGCTGCAATGGGCACAGAGGCTGCAATTGGTGGGCAGAGAGGCTGCAATTGGTGGGCACAGAGGCTGCAATGGGCACAGAGGCAATGGGCATGGAGGCTGCAATTGGTGGGCATAGAGGCTGCAATGGGCATAGAGGCTGCAATTGGTGGGCAGAGAGGCTGCAATGGGCACAGAGGCTGCAATTAGTGGGCAAAGATGCTGCAGTGGTGGGCAAAGAGGCTGCAGTGGTGGGCAACGAGAGGCTGCATTTATGTGCAATGGTCAGGTTGCATTTATGTGCAATGGTCAGGCTGCATTTCGTGGGCATTGGTAAATATTTTAGTACACCATTTGGTTCAAAATATTTTTTTCTTGTTTTCCTCCTCTAAAACCTAGGTACGTCTTATGGTCAGGTGCATCTTATGGAGCGAAAAATACGGTAAGTGTCCATCAGACAAAAAAGTTGCAATACAAAGTAAACTAACTTTTTTTGTCTGATGGACATTTAAATAAACGTTATGTATGCTGCAATTATACAGTATATATTCAGATTATACTATATATATTGTGCCTTAAAAAAGTATTCATACACCTGAAATTTTCAACATTCTGTCATGTTACAACTAAAAACGTAAAGGTATTTTATTGGGAGGTTATGTGATGGACCAACACAAAGTGGCAAATAATTGTGAAGTGAAAGGAAAATTATAAATGTTTTTCAAAATGTTTTACAAATAAATATATGAAAAGTGTGGCTTGCATTTGTATTCAGCCCCCCTGAGTAGAACAACCTTTTACTGCAATTACAGCTGCAAGTCTTTGCAAAATAGCTCAAGCTCTGTCAGATTGGATGGAGAGCATCTGTGAACAGCAATTTTTAAGTATTGCTACAGATTCTCAACTGGATTTAGGTCTGGACTTTGACTGGGCCATTCTAACACATGAATATGCTTTGATTTTAACCATTCCATTGTAGCTCTGGCTGTATGTTAGGGTCGTTGTCCTGCTGGAAGATGAACCTCCTGCCAGTCTCAAGTCTTTTGCAGACTCATCAGCTTCCCTGTCCCTGCTGAAGAAAAGCATCCCCACATGAAGATGCTGCCTCCACCATGTTTCACGATGGGGATGGCATGTTTAGGGTGATGTGCAGTGTTAGTTTTCTGCCACACATGTCGCTTTGCTTTTAGGCCATAAAGTTCAATTTTGGTCTCATCTGACCAGAGCACCTTCTTCCACATGTTTGCTGTGTCCCCCACATGGCTTCTAGCAAACTGCAAATGGGAGTTCTTATGGATTTCTTTCAACAATGGCTTTCTTCTTGCCACTCTTCCATAAAGGCCATATTTGTGGAGTGTACGACTAATAGTTGTCCTGTGGACAGATTCTCCCACCTGCGCTGTGGATCTTTGCTGCTCCTCCAGAGTTACCATGGGCCTCTTGACTTCTTCTCTGATTAATGCTCTCCTTGCCCAGTGTTTCACTTTAGGTGAACGGCCATGTCTTGGTAGGTTTGCAGTTGTGCCATACTCTTTCCATTTTCGAATGATGGATTGAACAGTACTGCGTGAGATGTTCAAAGCTTGGGATATTTTTTTATAACCTAACCCTGCTTCAAACATCTCCACATCTTTATCCCTAACCTATCTGGTGTGTTCCTTGCCTTCATGATGCTGTTTGTTCACTAATGTTCTCTAACAAACCTCTGAGGGCTTAAAAGAACAGCTGTATTTATACTGAGATTAAATTACACACAGGTGGACTCTATTTACTAATTAGGTGCCTTCTGAAGGCGATTGGTTCCACTAGATTTTAGCTAGGGGTATCATAGTAAAGGGGGCTGAATACAAATGCACACCACACTTTTCAGATATTTATTTGTAAAAAAAATTGAAAACCATTTATAATTTTCCCTTCACTTCACATTGTGTGCCACTTTGTGTTGGTCTATCACATAAAATACCAATAAAATTAATTTATGTTTTTGGTTGTAACATGACAAAATGTGGAAAATGTAAAGGGGTATGAAAACGTTTTCAAGGCACTGTGTACAGTGGGGATCGAAAGTTTGGGCACCCCAGGTAAAAATGTGTATTAATGTGCATAATGAAGCCAAGGAAAGATGGAAAAATCTCCAAATGGCATCAAATTACAGATTAGACATTCTTATAATATGTCAAAAAAAGTTAGATTTTATTTCCATCATTTACACTTTCAAAATTACAGAAAACTAAAAAATGGCGTCTGCAAAAGTTTGGGCACCCTGGAGAATTTATAGCGTGCACTGCCCCCTTTGCAAAGCTGAGACCTGCCAGTGTCATGGATTGTTCTCATTAATCGTCTGGGAAGACCAGGTGATGTCAATCTCAAAGATTTTAAATGGCCAGACTCATCTGATCTTGCCCCAACAATCAGCACCATGGGTTCTTCTAAGCAGTTGTCTAGAAAACTGAAACTGAAAATAGTTGACGCTCACAAAGCTGGAGAAGGCTATAAGAAGATAGCAAAGCATTTTCAGATGTCAATATCCTCTGTTCAGAATGTAATTAAGAAATGGCAGTCATCAGGAACAGTGGAAGTTAAAGCAAGATCTGGAAGACCAAGAAAAATATCAGACAGAACAGCTCGCAGGATTGTGAGAAAAGCAATTCAAAACCCACGTTTGACTGCACGACCCTTCCAGAAAGATCTGGCAGACACTGGAGTTGTGGTACACTATTCCACTATAAAGAGATACTTGTACAAATATGGTCTTCATGGAAGAGTCATCAGAAGAAAACCTCTTCTACGTCCTCACCACAAAAATAAGCGTTTGAACTTTGCAAATGAACATATAGACAAGCCTGAGGCATTTTGGAAACAAGTTCTCTGGACCGATGAGGTTAAAATAGAACTTTTTGGCCGGAATGAGCAAAGGTATGTTTGGAGAAGAAAGGACACAGAATTTATTGAAAAGAACCTCTGTCCAACTGTTAAGCAAGGGGTGGATCAATCATGCTTTGGGGTTGTATTGCAGCCAGTGGCACAGGGAAGATTTTACGAGTAGAAGGAAAAATGGATTCAATAAAATTTCAGCAAATTTTGGAAAAGTAACTTGATGCCATCTGTGAAAAAGCTGAAGTTAAAGAGAGGATGGCTTCTACAAATGGATAATGATCCTAAACACACCTCAAAATCCATGGGGGATTACATCAAGAGGCGTAAACTGAAGGTTTTGCCATGGCCTTCACAATCTCCTGACCTCAACATTATTGAAAATCTATGGATAGACCTTAAAAGAGCAGTGCGTGACAGACAGCCCAGGAATCTCAAAGAACTGGAAGACTCTTGTAAGGAAGAATGGGCAAAGATACCTCAAACAAGAATTGAAAGACTCTTGGCTGGCTACAAAAAGCGTTTACAAGCTGTGATACTTGCCAAAGGGGGCAGTACAAGATATTAACTCTGCAGGGTGCCCAAACTTTTGCAGACGCCATTTTTTTGTTTTCTGTAATTTTGAAAGTGTAAATGATGGAAATAAAATCGAACTTTTTTGACATATTATAAGAATGTCTAATCTGTAATTTGATTTTTCCATCTTTCCTTGGCTTCATTATGCACATTAATACACATTTTTACCTGGGGTGCCAAAACTTTCGATCCCCACTATATATATATATATATATATATATATATATATATATATATATATATATATATATATATATATATATATATATATATATATATATATATATATATATATTGTGACGGTATGTGAGGTGAGATATGCGATCGTAGGTACATTTCACCTCACATTCGGTACATTGTAAGGGACTAAACCAGAATCCAGAAGCCTCTGTGGCAGGCTGGGTTTCCGGTCCGGATGTTCTGGTCCACTGGAGTCCACAGTCAGCTGGACTTTAAATAACCAGGAAGAGAGCACAGCAGGGCTCTGGTTTTGAGACTCAGGGAGGAACCTGAGTGAGAGGAGCTCTGGCTTTTGGACTGAGAAAAAAGGTTTGCTTTTCCGTATGTTTTGTGGGTGACGGGGACCAGCCCCGCACTGTATAGAGAGGAGACTGTTTGTTTAGTTAGCGCCGGACAGCAAGGATTTGATTTACTGTTTTTATTTTTTTTTTTTTACTTTGCAAATCCCTTGCAAATAAACCTGGCATCCGCCAGAGTTTTAAGAAACTGCCTGTTTGCTGACTGTCATTCAGAAAAGGAGATCCCCACGAGCTAATCTCCCCACAATATAAATATATATATATATATATATATATATGCATATACGTTGTAAAACCATATTTTCTTTTCTACTTACATAACAAATGCATACAATTGGGTATCTATACAGGTAACTGTTAATGCCAGATAGAAGGTAGCAGTATTTAGCATATGATAACCAGTGTGGTAATCTTTATATTTTTATAATACAGTATGAAATACCTGAAAGAAATTCATGGTTATGTGATAAATGAAAATTGACAAATAGTGCATGATAATGAAAATATTACTTTTGTTACACTTTAGTGAACTGACAGTATAATAAAGTTATAAGACTTGTAGTATATTGATGTTCCACCTTTCAAGATTACTCATATAACCAACAATAAACCAGTAATGTTCTGCAAAACTTGGTAAACATGCCTCCCATTAGTCTGAACAGTTGGTGACTCTATGACATTACAAAACTTAAAGGGGTTGTAAACCCTCATGTTTTTTTTCACCTTAATGTATCCTATGCATTAAGGTGAAAAAACACCTGGCAGTGACCACCCCCCCGACTCCCCCAGCCCCCCGTTTTACTTACCTGAGCCCCGTAATTTCCTTCAGCGAAGATGAGCTGTCCCTCTCTGCACTGGGTCCTGGCTCTTGATTGGATAGATTCATAGCAGCGCAGCCATTGGCTCCCGCTGCTGTCAATCAAATCCAATGACACGGGCACTGGGGGCGGGGCTGTGTCCAGCATTCGTGTCTATGGATGCCGAATGCTGGGCTCGGGAGCACACAGATTCGCCCCAGGAGAGCGCTTCTCCTAGGGGGTTATCTAATGCGGGGGGAGCTACCAGCGCCACTGGGGGACCCCAGAAGAGCATGATCAGGGCCCCTCTGTGCAAAACGAGCTGCACAGTGGAGGTAAGTATGACATGTTTGTTATTTTAAATTTAAAAAAAAACAAGCCTTTACAATCCCTTTAAGGGTGACTAAACTGAAGACGTTCATAAAATGCAAACTGCAGAAATTTAATTATTTTCCTTTAGGCTGTAAACATCCACTCTGCTTTTACTCTGTCCAAAACAAATATATGAAGTCCATATTTCACCCTTAGCCTTTTATTTTGCCTTGAGTGGGTGTATTTGTTTAATGTTCTAAGGATTTGCATTATTAAGAATTTATTTTGTGAATGACTATGAGCAATCTGCTGTGTGATACAATACTCCTCATAATACTCCTACATGAATTGGTAATCAGATTTCATTATATTTTAGTCTGCATTGTAAAGCTAATATGTAATATTAGTCCCTGTGTTTTTCTAAGCCCCAAGCATTCATGAAATAAGAAAAATCATTGCAATGCTTTTATTTTTTATTTTAAAGGGAAATAAATCTAAACAGAATAGCGTTTTTAAAGTTTTAGCCAATGTAAATTCTAAAACATGGTTATATATGTATTTTGGGAATATTTTTTTTTGTTTATATAAAATATTAAATTTGACCTGTTACCTAGACATATTTATGTGCATAAACCCACTGTACATATTTAATAATATATACTGAAAGTGTTATCTTTCGATTTTTTATTAAACATTTAAATGAGAGTTCACTTAAAGCAGAACTGTGGCCATGCAATAGATATTGTAATACATTCCTAGAGTAGTTTTACATGTTCTAGTCTTTTTAAGTAAATATTCTCTTAGCAACTTGTTTAAAGAGTAACGCCACTTTTGTTGAGAAAAAAAAAACATTCCCCTCTGGGTGATATATGTATATTGCAAGCATTTTAACAAACTTTTTTGCAGATTCCTACCTTGTGTTATTCTAAAGAAATCCCTGTGTATATGTCTGTGTCCATGTGGGAAAGTGAATTTAATGAGAGTGATATTATCAATTAGCTGCTGCACCTTCAGGGCACTAATGAGGAAAGCTCCTGGGCCTGCATCTCTTTAGGGCCGGTTCACACAACAAAAACGCACTCCAGATTCGCTCCAGATGCACTTCTGCATGCACATTTTAATACTGAAAAACCTTGGAACTGACTGCACTGGTGTGAACTATGTCATTGGAAAACATATAACCTACTTTGCATGCGTTTTGATGCAGAACAAAAATGCACTAGAATGCATGTGATGTGAACTGGCCCTTAGACATGATTTCCTATTGGGAGTATCTAACCAAAAATTTAATTTTTGTTGCAGAAGGTGCCTGAAATCTGACATGTATCTTAGAGCAAACGTCTGGCAAAATCTGAGAGCCAATCACACAAGCAGGAAATTATGTTTCTGGGGGTGTGTACAGAAGAAGTTTAAAAATGAAAAGGTCATTTTTAATAACATTCAACTACAATATGACTATATTATTTTTTCTTTATTTGCTATTTTTTCCCCACAAAAGTAGTACATAATTCCCTGTGATCTGATGCGATGCAGAATTCTATTAAGAGCTAAATGATCAGCCAGAAGTCATTTATTTAGTGTCAGTATTATTACCACCATTAAATGACAACTCCCTGTGGATTACAAGCATCTTTGGTTGCTAGGGCACAATCTGTTGCACAGTTTCATTGGCTGCTAGGACACTGGCAGTCACACATTTACCAGTTATTCTGGTGCACCAAAAAAATCAATGTTGCTGTGCAAAAAAAAAATGTGGGATCCCCTCCAAAGTCCATACTAGACTTTTATCTGAGCAAGCAGCTTTTCTTGTTGATGGAAACAGGGGCTATTCTCTACAACCTAAATTTGTCTTTAAGGTAAACTCCAATGCATTTGTCAAAATTTAGAGTTTCACCGAAAATGAACAACATTTCAACAGAGTATAATCTTTATTTTAATCATTCCTATATGGTAGGTAAAGGTTAATGCTCTGAAACTGTTGGGTGTCAGGCACTGACACTTTTATCAAAGAGTTGCACAAATTAATTTGCACACATTTTCATTTGAGCGAAAAAATTTACCGGTTCCCGACCGGCTCCTGTACCTATACGTCGGCAGAATGGCACGGCTGGGCAAAGTAACGTACCGGTACTTTACTTTGAATTTCCTGTCGTGCCTGCGCCTGCCACGAGGCATGTGACCGTGACCGGGATACCCGCGATCGTGTCACAGAGCTCAAGAACGGGGAGATGTCGATGTAAACAGCATCTCCCCATTCTGCCTAATGACAGCACACTGATTGTCTGCTCCCTATTATCGGGAGCAGCGATCAGTGTGGTGCCACGCCACCAAACAGTTAGAAACGCGCCCCTAGGAACACTTAACCCCTCCCCGCCCCTAGTGGTTAACCCCTTCACTGCCAGTGCCATTTTTACAGTAATCAATGCAATTTTATAGCATCGATCGCTGTATTAATGCCAATGGTCCCAAAAATGTGTCAAAATTGTCCGATGTGTCCTCCATAATGTCGCAGTCATGATAAAAATCGCTGATCGCCGCCATTACTAATAAAAAAAAAATCATTAATAAAAAAAACGATCCCCTATCTTGTAGACACTATATCTTTTGCGCAAAACTATGTAGAATAATACGTATCGGCCTAAAATGAGGAAAAAAAAAAATTATATATTTTTATAGCAAAATGTAAAATATAATGCTTTTTTTTCAAAATTGCCACTCTTTTTTGGTTTATAGCCCAAAAAATAAAAACTGTAGAGGTGATAAAATACCACCAAAAGAAAGCTCTATTTGTAGGAAAAAAAGGACGTCAATTTTGTTTGGGAGCCACGTTGCACGACCGTGCAATTGTCAGTTAAAGCGACGTAGTGCCGAATCGCAAAAAAAACGCTCTGATCAGGAAGGGGGTAAATCCTTCCGGGGCTGAAGTGGTTAAAGCATAAATAAAACTATGACCATAACCTAAAAGTTCCCTCAGCATTTCTCAGGGTTAAAGCTATTCTTTAAGGCCACTTGACATGATAGTAAGTGCTAAGCCTACCCTAACATTAAAAACTTGTATTAAACTAGTGCATTTGTCCCTTAAAACTGCTTCTCTTTTAAGTGATGCATTTAAGAATAAGAAACGGTTCATTGTCAGATAAAATGGCATGGCATATTATTTTAGCATTGCTTAATTTAGGAGTGATCATTCAATGTCACCTATCTTTAAAAAAGGCTGATCATTACATTGTCTTTGATCTCTGCAGTGCTACAATAATTCATTGCTATTTAACTCTACATTATTGCATCAATTCTGTGCCACCAAACAAGAGACTGGCAAGTTATCTTATTGAGGTACACTAAATTTAGCATAGCGTGTAATTTTTCTTTGTTAATGACAATGAGTCATGCTCCTCTAACAATGCCAATACACTTTAAGAAAGTTAGTACAAATCGAGTCACCTGGTATACAACCAAGCATTTTTTAAATAACTACTGCTCTGTGCAATGAAGTGACACAGTATTATAGAGGTGTAGATTAAAACTTTAAACTTAAAATCTAGGTTACATAGAAACTATTGATCCAATCAGATATCTTTTATAGTTCAACCATTAGATTCAGTTATTTAACCGCTTGAAGACTGACATGTTCGGTCCAGACAATTTTTCAATTTTGATAGGCAATTAGTCACGCATTCAACACTATACCCAAGTTTATTTTATATCATTTTTTTAAACAGATACAGCTTTCTTTTTGGTAGCATTTTTTTTTTATTACTGTTTTGTTTTTTGTTTTTTTTTGCTATATAAAAAGGAAAAAATACCAAAAGTGGGGGAAAAAAATGCACTTATTTTCTGCTATAAATCTTTGCAAATAAAAAATTGCTCTTTATAAATTTAGGCAAAAATGTATTCTGCTTCATTTATTTGGTAAACAAAAAAAAAAGCATAAGTGTATATTATTTCGACAGTGTGAAAGTTATAGAGTCTAAAAACAATGGTTTATATATTTTAAATGTATCAATCCTGATGTACTGACAGCCTATCATTTATTGAGGCCCTAAAATGCCAGGACATTACAAACACCCCCAAAATTACCAATTTTTGGAAAGTAGATACTTTTTTCAATTTTTTTTACGTTTTAATTGTTGTCACGTTTTTGAAAAATTTAAATAAAATGTAAAAAGTAAAGTTAATAAGATTAGATATTTTTTTTGCACAAAAATGCACACATTTTAATTTAATTTTCTTTTATCTTCCTTTATCTCTTTTATATTTCTTTCTTACTTAACCGCTTCTGCACTGGGCGATTTTACTCCCTTCCTTACCAGAGCACTTTTTGCGATTCGGCACTGCGTCGCTTTAACTGACAATTGCGCGGTCGTACGATGTTGCACCCAAACAAAATTGACGTCCTTTTTTTCCCACAAATAGAGCTTTCTTTTGGTGGTATTTGATCACCTCTGCGGTTTTTATTTTTTGCGCCAGTAAACAAAAGAAGAGCGACAATTTTGAAAAAAACACAATATTTTTTACATTTTGCTATAAGAAATATCCAATTTTTTTGAATAAAAAACTAAATTTTTTACTCAGTTTAGGCCGATATGTATTCTTCTACATATTTTTGGTAAAAAAAATCGCAATAAGCGTTTATTGATTGGTTTGCGCAAAAGTTATAGCGTTTACAAAATAGGAGATAGATTTATTGTTTATTTACTAGTAATGGCGGCGATCTGCTATTTTTTTTTTTCATTCCTGCGACTTTGCGGTGGACACTTCGGACACATTTTTGTGACCATTCACATTTACACAGCGATCGTTGCTAGAAAATTGCACTGATTACTGTGTAAATGTGACTGGCAGGGAAGGGGTTAACACTAGGGGGCGCTGCAGGGGTTAATATATGTTCCCTGCAAGTGATTATAACTGTGGGGGGAGGGGACTCACAAGGGGAGGAGACCAATCGGTGTTCCTCTGTTCTGGGAACACACCATCGGTCTCCTCTCCAGTGACAGGACGTGGAGCTGTGTGTTTACACACACAGCTCCACGGTCCCGCACGGTCCCGCTGTTTTCACGGGCAATTGCGGGTGCCCAGCGGACATCGCGGTCGCCGGGCACGCGCACCGGGTCCCGAGCGACACCGCGGGTGCGCGCGCGAGCCCCCTAGACGGCCGGGAATAGGAGGACGTCATATGACGCCCACCCAGGATGGGAGATCCATCTTGTGGGCGTCATATTACTATAGGCGGGTATTGAAGTGATTAAACAGTTACCATAGTTCAATATAAGTATGCATGTCTTGTTTTGTGCGTACACTGTAATAACAAGTTTAACTAATTGTACCAATTATCGCACTACTTATGATTGAATGATTTACGGTCTCTACTGTTGTATTATTGAAAACTTCAATAAAAATCTATTTGAGAAAAGAAAACATAGTGTGTCCAACAATTTCAGGTTGGTACACAACAAAGACCCCTCCCTTCTCAGGTTCTGGGGTATTGACAGAGTTCGCCAGCATTGGAGAGGTACAGACATGACAAAGAAGGTGTCCCAGCTGGATACGCAATGGATATATAGACTCCAATATTTACAGCCTAGGTGATTAAACATTGACATTGATCTTAAGTGTTTTTTAACTGACTGTTGAGAGATTTTTTTTGGGGCCATTCATTAGACTACCTTAGTGGATGGAGTTAGTTTTTTTATTTAATTTTATTATTATTTTTTACGGGTTGATTTTTTTTATCTGGTTTTCTAGTTTTTGTAGTTTATATATACATACATATTTTTTTATATATGTTTTATAATATTCAAATGTTTCATATAATTCATCACCAGTGCTATCATATTGGCTATATGTATATGTATATATATGTGTGTATATGTGTTCTGGCCTTTTATTTATTGGCCACTAGATGGCGTTCTTTTGTGGGGTTTTACCCCATATGCCATTATGTACGCATCACTTGCGCCTCAACCTTTAACCACTTAAGCCCCAGAAGATTTGGCTGCTCAATGACCAGGCCATTTTTTGCGATTTGACACTGCGTCGCTTTAACTGACAATTGCACGATCGTGCGACGCTGTACCCAAACAAAATTGAAGTTCTTTTTTTTCCCACAAATAGAGATTTATTTTGGTGGTATTTGATTGCCTCTGCATTTTTTTTGTGCTATAAACAAAAGAAGAATTAAAAAAAAAACACAATATCCTTTACTTTTTGCTATAATAAATATCCCACATTTTTACACACACAGATCCGGTTCTCGCCCTGTCATGAGAGATCGAGGGAGCCCGGTGGTAATTGCGCCTGCTGGCACTCGCATTGGCTCTGTGTACGCGGCGCGGGCATGCGCTCCTAGTGGCCAAAAGGCTAAGCAACGTAACATAACGTTGTTTCGCCCAGCCGTGCCATTTTGCCGCAGTAAAACTGCGGCGAATGGTCAGCAAGAGGTTAATATATCGTTTGCAGATTTTGGTCACTTGTTCACTCTTAAAGGGGAAGCTTATACTATGTTTGTTTACTGCTTTTACAGGGTGCCATTTATTGTTTTTTATTCTTTCAAGATATTTCTCATGCACAGCATGGATTTAATCCCAAAACACATTCTACTAATCCTCCCAAATATGGGAATACCACATGTGTGAGACTTTTTCAATATTTGGATTTATTTTGTATCGGACATTATATATTGTGTATCACAGAAATCACTCAACATTATATAAAAAAAACTGTGTACTGTAATGCTTGCCTCTGTATGAGTGCTCAGGGAATATTGCTTAGTGTATTGCCACCCGTAACAGTACAAATGAACCAAGCGAGCCTAGCCTGTTGGTACGTGGCTACCCCTGGAATGCCATGTTCACTGGACAGGAAGTACAGGAGGCTGAACAAAGTGTGAACAAAATATTTGTATGGTTTCAAGAGTGCTGTTGTCTGCAGGGGATGGCTGCGACTGGTGTCTCACAGGAATGTAGTAAATGGGATGTGCAAATGGGTCAGTCCAGGTGTCAGGCAGAAACATGGTTAGTAAACAGGCCAGGGTTAGCATAGATGGGAGGCAGAGGCAACACTGCACAAGTGTGGAAATGATCAGGATCAAGAACATTGCTGGCTGCACTGTCTCTGGTGACACTGTACTGAAGTGGCAGCAATCAGAAACATTGTAGCTAGCTGCTCTGGTCTAGTGACATTGTCACTGGTGTGGCAGTGCTCAGGAACACCATTAATGGCTGCACTGATCTGGTGACACTGCCACTGGTGTGACATTTTTCAGGAACACTGTTGCTGGCTACTCTGATGACACTGTATGCCAGTGCAACCAGTTACTGTCCCTGATCACCAGCCAGTGCCAAGCACAAAACATTGATCATTGTGAGTGGAAATACAGCAAAGTCTGCCTTATGCAAACTTTGTTTAGAAGTGCGATCACTATAATTGGTCACAGTAATCACATTTTCCCTATACCTCAATCTGTGATCCGCTGTGTTCAAAAGACACAGCAATTACAAAGCACATCACTGCACGTCATGAAGTGTGCGCATGAATGCAGAGAGAGAAAGAGAGAGAGAGAGAGAGAGAGAGAGAGAGAGAGATGGAGAAAGAGTCTACATATACACCCTCAGGAAGCATCAGTCTGGCTCCTTTTCTACAGTGATCAGAAGTTAATGGATCATTTATGTGAAAAAAGAGAGCTGTCACTGGACAATGATTAATGGCTGAACAAGAACCAAAGAACATTTTTTTGTGGTTTGTATGCCTATATTGGAACCTATGCATTTTTTTAGCTTGTTTGGGATAGTGTGTGGAAGGGTTAAAAAGCTCTTGTTTTTACTGCTGTTTAATCATAGAAGGAAAGCTTTTCCCTCAGCATGGAACTAGGACATAATGAAGTTGATTTACTAAAGGCAAATAGACTCTTCACTTTGCAAAGAAAGTTGCACTTTGCAAGGGGATTTTCCCAAAAGGTTAAGCTCTGCTAACTTCCATCCCCAAGCATGTGATTGTAATTTGAAACTTCAAATTTATTGCCTATTGATCCCCTTCCAGGGCTCCTTCCATCTACCACTTCCCAGTTTAAAATAGTGGAATCCTTTGTCCACCTAGGTATTACTATCCACAGACATCTTGTAGTATGTAACTTTGAACCTCATGCTTTTACTCGCCAAGCTTAAACATAAATCTGCAAGCTGGTGTAAACTATAACTTTCTGAGTTAATCAAATTAAAAAGATATGGGCTCAATAACTACTACTGTTTTACACAATGCTCCCAGGCCAGAAAAATATAAGAAAGAGTTACTCTTTGGAGTCTTGCAATATTTCCAATTTATTAAGTGGATTGTGTTGTATTCCCATGTGAACATGCAAAAAACAGTATCACATTTTTTTTTGCATTGATATCCACTGGGAGCAGGCAGAAACATGGTTAGTAAACAGGCCAGGGTTAGCATAGATGGGAGGCAGAGGCAACACTGCACAAGTGTGGAAATGATCAGGATCAAGAACATTGCTGGCTGCACTGTCTCTGGTGACACTGTACTGAAGTGGCAGCAATCAGAAACATTGTAGCTAGCTGCTCTGGTCTAGTGACATTGTCACTGGTGTGGCAGTGCTCAGGAACACCATTAATGGCTGCACTGATCTGGTGACACTGCCACTGGTGTGACATTTTTCAGGAACACTGTTGCTGGCTACTCTGATGACACTGTATGCCAGTGCAACCAGTTACTGTCCCTGATCACCAGCCAGTGCCAAGCACAAAACATTGATCATTGTGAGTGGAAATACAGCAAAGTCTGCCTTATGCAAACTTTGTTTAGAAGTGCGATCACTATAATTGGTCACAGTAATCACATTTTCCCTATACCTCAATCTGTGATCCGCTGTGTTCAAAAGACACAGCAATTACAAAGCACATCACTGCACGTCATGAAGTGTGCGCATGAATGCAGAGAGAGAAAGAGAGAGAGAGAGAGAGAGAGAGAGAGAGAGATGGAGAAAGAGTCTACATATACACCCTCAGGAAGCATCAGTCTGGCTCCTTTTCTACAGTGATCAGAAGTTAATGGATCATTTATGTGAAAAAAGAGAGCTGTCACTGGACAATGATTAATGGCTGAACAAGAACCAAAGAACATTTTTTTGTGGTTTGTATGCCTATATTGGAACCTATGCATTTTTTTAGCTTGTTTGGGATAGTGTGTGGAAGGGTTAAAAAGCTCTTGTTTTTACTGCTGTTTAATCATAGAAGGAAAGCTTTTCCCTCAGCATGGAACTAGGACATAATGAAGTTGATTTACTAAAGGCAAATAGACTCTTCACTTTGCAAAGAAAGTTGCACTTTGCAAGGGGATTTTCCCAAAAGGTTAAGCTCTGCTAACTTCCATCCCCAAGCATGTGATTGTAATTTGAAACTTCAAATTTATTGCCTATTGATCCCCTTCCAGGGCTCCTTCCATCTACCACTTCCCAGTTTAAAATAGTGGAATCCTTTGTCCACCTAGGTATTACTATCCACAGACATCTTGTAGTATGTAACTTTGAACCTCATGCTTTTACTCGCCAAGCTTAAACATAAATCTGCAAGCTGGTGTAAACTATAACTTTCTGAGTTAATCAAATTAAAAAGATATGGGCTCAATAACTACTACTGTTTTACACAATGCTCCCAGTGGATATCAATGCAAAAAAAAATGTGATACTGTTTTTTGCATGTTCACATGGGAATACAACACAATCCACTTAATAAATTGGAAATATTGCAAGACTCCAAAGAGTAACTCTTTCTTATATTTTTCTGGCCTCACAATTTCAACATCTATTAGGATGGAACATGCACACGAGAAGTGATCCCAATAGAATTATACTCTTGGGTGCATTTCCTAAGAATCCTTTGGTTGATTACCTGGAAGCAGGTACATTTAGTATAGATAAAACCTTCCTTATGCATGATAAATTGTAGAGCAGAATTGAATCTTATATTCAGTACATTGGCTATACAACCTACACCCATTTTATTCAATAGCCTAAGCTACCCTGAACTCTTGAAACTAGAGGATTTTTAAAATTGGACTGCACAGGAGCTTGCTTATATTCCAAAACTATATAATGACCATTTAAATATTCTCAAACTCTGAGAGTAGAATATGGGTTGTCAAACAAATGTTTTTTTTTCCAACACCTACAGTTGCTTCACGCTATACAAGCGCAAGCTAAATCTAGTGTTTAAATGATAACTGAGCCTTTTATAATTAACCAAATCATTTTTCGATGTAAGAAAGGGAACAATGTTTGCCATTCTATAGATTGCTAATACAGAAATCCTTGAGCTATTTGATTCTTAAATATAGGAAACATTGGCAAACGGATGTTGGATCCCTAACAGATGCTAACTGGACCAACATACTAAATGTATTAGGAGGTATCCCTTTAAGTGACATAGCTTGCACAACTTTTTATTATACACAGGACCTACAGTAAAAAAAAAAAAAAACAGGCACTTTGCTGCATGTGCTATGGAAATGACCCAAACTTTTTAGATATTGGAAACCTATTGTGGGCACCATTAATACAATATTTGTCACTAAATGACCACCTGACCAAACGGTATGTATACTCGACTGGCTAAATGGGCAACATTATACCCCACACACATCTATCCTTCACTTATGATTTATAACACAGAAACTAATAGCACATAAATAGATCTACCCTGCTCTTCCAATGTATTCTATGTGGATACAAGTGGCAAATGATACTCTACATATTCAAGATGAGATCTTACTAATTACTTTTATAGCAACACATGTTTTTCTTGGGTCTATACCTCTTTTAATGCAAGAAAATATCTTGCTAACTCTAGAAGCTGCAGATTGATCTACTGCTTGCAGTTACTTAGTCTAAGATCTACCAGAATACCAGCGCCTTCTTCATTACTGACACCCACATTTATCCCCCCAGTTTGGATTATGCATGCATGTTTTTAGAACAGGTCCAGTGGTGCACCTACACCACACCAATTAGTACTTTGTTCCCTTGATTCTTCTGATATAGATACTACTGAAGGTATTTTCCTTGCTTGCTGATATTCATCTGTTATGTTTATTCTAGGCGTTTTCCTTTTATGTTTTTGGTCCCCTTTTTTTAAATATACACCTGAGCTTTATGGGCTGATGGTATGTAGATCCATTTGGGATGCAAAATCACAGTGTGAATAGAGAGGAAGGTCCCTTGGACTTTACTATATTTTTACTTTATTCTACGCTCCCTATTAGATTGCCCTTTTGTCTGTACAAGTGGCTCTGGTCCCCTCAATGTCTTTTTCCTCCTTTTCCCCATGTGGGGGTGTCATCTCTCCCCATGTCATTTCTCCCCTTTGGGATTTTGTTCAGACCTGCATTGAAATGACTGTTATAAGTCAAAGTTGTTTGTGAGTATATGATTGTTCATAAAATGGATCATTTAATGTTCAGTGGTACATAATTATGCAAATGATGTACACTTAATTTATGTATAATTCTCTTCAGCACCGAGGCATCTCCTGAGGAAGCTTTTTTTGCAAAACATGTTGAGATTTGATCTTGCTCAGACATGACACTACTTTTGTAATGTTATGCATGGTATATACTCTATTTGTGCATAGTATTTCAAGCTACACAATAACAGAGTGTACTGGGTGAGAAACAAAGTGGCAGAACATTTTGCTTTTATTACATTTTTTTTAATTTTTATAATTGTATTTTTATTGAGGATTCTCAAAAAAATACAAAAATATTGACAGAAGAAACAGAGCAGATAACAGTCATCACCACTGCATGTGGAGCAAATATATTACAGCGAGCATGAATAGCAGCATTATATGAAAAATCATTAAATATCACATATAAAAACAATGTATTTCAAGAATACCAGCAGAGACTGATATGAGATCTAAAACAAAACCCACAAATGATCAACAGAGACAAAAAACAGGAAAGTACACCATGAGTATCATAATCAAAATAAAGGGACAAATAAAAGTACTGTATATACTCGAGTATAAGCCACCCCGAATACAAGCCGAGGCACCTAATTTTACCACAAAAAAAACTGGTAAAACTTATTGACTCGCGTAGAAGGCTAGGGTGAGAAATGAGCAGCTACTGTAAGTGGAAAAGAGAGTCAACAGTGCCCATTTGCATGCCTCCCTGTGCACATTTGCAGCCATAAGTCCCTCGAACTTCAAACTCGGTAGTTAAGGGTTCCCCTTAGCTACAGACAAAATTTGGGGTCTCTGGACCCAAAGGGTCCCGAAATGACATTGCTTCAGATGGACACAGTTGATCGAATTTGGGGCCCCATATCTTGGGGCCACTTGGTACTAGGAACCCCAAATTTGGTGTGCAAACCCAGAGGAACTAGCACTACAACATATCCAAAGCCATAACCCAGGGGTTCCTAGCACCAAGTGGCCCCAAGATACAAGGCCCAATAGTCGGTTTGGAAAATGTCAAGCACTTTTCTGCAGCAGAGAATGACATTTTCTGAACCGAATTGGGGCCCCGTATCTCAAGGCCACTTGGTGCTAGGAACCCTGGATATGTGGATATGTTGTAGTGCTAGTGCCACTGGGTTTGCACACCAAATTTGGGGTTCTTAGCACCAAGTGGCCCCGAGATACGGGGCTCCATATTTGGGTCGGAAAATGTCATTCTCTGCTGCAGAAAAGTGCTGCAGTATAACTCCAGTATAAGCCGAGGTGGGCATTTTCAGCACAAAAAAATGTGCTGAAAAACTCGGCTTATACTCGAGTATATACAGTAATATAAAACATGTGGGTCTGAAAAATAACTAGCAAATCCAAAAATTGTAGCGCTAATACATGTACAAAAATGAGAATGAGTGTTACAACATTCTAATGATGAACATAAACAATGAAAACTAAATTGTGAAAATTAACACTGGAAATGACCCCAGTAATGATTAGAATAAATTATAAAGTTCGTGTAGGTGGTAACACCAATAGATGAGTCCTTCAGATCAACTCAGGAATAGAAGAACATGGATATAAGAACAGGCTTGACTGATGTCATTGTGAGGCATATGTACTCTTACCAGATGTGTTGGATATAGATACCGTACGGCATCTACATCGGACAGGCTTTAGGCAGAGTTGGAAGCTGTTTGGTGCCAGTCTGCGACCCATGGATGCAAGATACTCTGCCTAAAGCCTGTCCGATGTAGATGCCGTACGGTATCTATATCCAACACATCTGATAAGAGTACATATGCCTCACAATGACATCAGTCAAGCCTGTTCTTATATCCATGTTCTTCTATTCCTGAGTTGATCTGAAGGACTCATCTATTGGTGTTACCACCTACACGAACTTTATAATTTATTCTAATCATTACTGGGGTCATTTCCAGTGTTAATTTTCACAATTTAGTTTTCATTGTTTATGTTCATCATTAGAATGTTGTAACACTCATTCTCATTTTTGTACATGTATTAGCGCTACAATTTTTGGATTTGCACGTTTTTGACTTTGTTTGTTTTGTTTGTTAGCGGCTTTTCACATTGTATAGTTTTTTTTTTTTTTGTAGCGCGGTGTTTTCCACATATATACTGAAAAATAACTAGCTGAGGGTCTAGGAGTCCGAAGTGACTTGTTTAGGGCAAAACTCAAAATGATCCCAGACATCCAAAGTGTTTGTAAAGTTTGCTAATGAGTCTTCAACTACAGCCATAAGGTGTTACAATCTACGGATTCCAGCTATGGTGGAGAATAGATACGAGTGCCTGGGGCAGCAGCAGATAACCAGCAAAAAGGAATAACCTATTTTGCAGCTAACATGCATGTTTAGAAATACCTGAATAAGGTAGGCCAAAAAGGTTTAATAATAGTACAATACCAAAAAATTTAATAATGGTTATCCACATCACTGTGACATCTCCAACATTGTCTAGAGACCAAAGTATTGTGTTCATGTAAAACACCTTAAGCACATACAAGTTCAAAACTAGTGGGTTTATCAAGGGTTAAGGAAGTGGATTTAGAGGAAAAAATGCTTAATTTGGAGTTATGAGAATAAAAGGTGTGTTGGGAAATTAAATTTATTTTGGATTTAGACAAAAGACTTGATTTTATGGAAAAGTGGATGTACCAAATGACATAATTGGAAAACGCCTGCCTGAGACCAGGGAAACATTCAACAATATGATAAACTGGGATATGTGGATTAAAGAGTACATTTGATAGAGAAGAGCATACAGAAGGAGTAAACAGCAATGGAGAAAGACAAAGACCTCACAATAGAGACATTGACTTGTGAGGGGGGGTGACCAAATCATGGAGCAAGGATGTACCGGATATTTATTTCCCATTTCAATCTCTGAAATCTATTAGGAGCATAACATGATGACCTAGAAATAACAGCCTTCAGATGCGTGGCATAATATTATTTAACTATGTCTTGTGCCCCCAAACCCCCTCCAGATCGCAAGGCATGAACCACTGAACTAGCTTTATGATATGAGGCATTAGGCCAAATGAAATTATGGAAGGCTTTCTGAAGTAGTTTAAGGTTCTTTAATGGGATAGGCACGGGTAAAGTTTTAAAGAGTTTTGGCAGGTTGGACATTTGTAAGACATTGATTTGTCCCAAAAATAATAGGGGATAGACATCATCCAATGTTTCAATGTTGTTTTCAAAGTTCTGTTGAATGGAAGTAAGTAAAAGCGAGGAAATGTGAAGGGGAAGAGCCTCAGTTTTTGTAGCGTTTATTTTAAAACCTGATAAGGAAACAAAAGCTGTCAGGGTGGTATGCAGGGAGGGAAGAGAGACATGGGGATAGACTGAAGTTAGAAAAATTTCACCAGCAAACAGGGACAGCTTGTACTCCTGCCGTCGCAAAAGAACCTCTCGGATGTCAGGTTGAGAGCTAATAGCCTCGGCAAGAGGTTCCAAACAGAGGATAAAAAGCAAATGCTTTAATGGGCATCTTTGCCTGGTGTCATTGCTCAGGGAGAAAGAACGTGACATAAAGGAGGCCATCTGTATCTGAGATGTTGGGTGGGAAAATAAGGCCTGCAAAGCTTGGAGGAAAGGACCTGTAAAGCCATAGTGTGATAGCACAACAAACATAAATGGCTAGCTTAGTCGATCGCTTTAACAGCCAGACTTCCTTTTACTTTAAATATGTAAAAGTCTTTGGAATTTGATTTTATTCAGCTTTCAACCTGTACTTATGTCTATATGTTTCTGTGTAAAGGAATAAACGTTTGGTTTTTATAAGAAGTTATGTGTATGCATCTCTGAGAGGTTGCACCAGCAAAAAGCACCATGTCTTTTCGTGCTGTCTTTTTTTCTAAATTTCTTATTAGGAATGTGGTACATATAGTACCATCACCATACTTATTTCTACATATCTGTTTAATTATTGGGTGGGTCTACTAAACTGCAAGCACAATTTATATACTGACCCTTCCAATATGATTGCTGTGATGTGACTGCACAGCTCAGTCCTTGCATGCATTTAAGGCAATGCATCGGAATGTCAGAATACCTTGGCTATATAAACACTGAGGAATGTGTGTGCCCCACAAAATACAGAAAATAGCCATACATTTAAATCAGTATCTCAGTGTCTCTTGTTTTTGTAGAAGTTACACAATCTCTGTTTAATATAATATGCAAATACTGCCGAATTTGGACTAGTGTCTAGCTAAAGCTCAGTTCTTCATGTATTACATAGGTACTGTAAATTCCACAACACATCTATAACTCAAAGTGAAAATTAGGGTAAAATAAGCATTCATACAAAAATGCAGTCACAGAAAAATTACTAGCTGCCCAAGTGCAAGACTTATTTTACTTATGCATTTTCTGTCTTTTCTAAATAACAATAAAAAAAGGTAGCATGCTAAACTAAAACATGCTTAAATATACATTACTTGTTATGACTTTAGACTCAAAATGTTTTCACTCCTTACAGCTTTCATGGTTTTGAGGTAAAAGAACTATGTTAAACTCTAGGACATGTGTTATTACTTGACTAACATTATCTGATTCTAGCCCGCTGAACACATTTATCAGGATAAACACTTGCACAGAAGATAAGCACAGCTTACATGCAATTTGGTGCCAGAATAGCGGATATATTTATCTTCTTCAGTACTACAGTATTAATATGAGTATGCCACGCTCATCCTCCTTATCTTGGGATATGTACTTGGCAGCTTGACCTTACTAAAAAGCTAAGCACTGTCACCTCTATGCGTTCTGCAAAGATATGTTAGGAGAATGTGTGAATACCTGCAGTTTAAAATCTTTGAAAGCCAACTGAGGTCGGGGTATCTAATAAAAGAGACCACATTACAAGTCTTGCAGTGTGCATCAGTTTCTTCACTTGTAGCTGACAAGGGAAAACAACATGTTCTTTATGCAAATCACTCATAGTACATTACCTGACTGCATCCTTGCACATGTCACAAACCCTTGGAGCATCAAGCGCTAACAGGCTGATATATATTGTTTCCAGCCATTATCTAGGTACATCACAGTTTCTATGATGTTATATATACAGTGTGTGTGTATGTGTATATATATATATATATATATATATATATATATATATATATATTGTTGCATGGACAGAAACAATGCAAGCTAACTGTGAATGAAATGCACACTGTTTTCATAAACCTTCAACAGAGTTTAAGTGTAGGGCTGCCGGTAATTTACTCTCTACCCAAGATACACAAATCTATGGTGAACCCCCCAGGCCGACCCATCATCAGTGGTATCGACTCGGTAACATCCCGGGTCGGGAAATATATCGATCGTTATCTGCAGCCACTGGTGATGGGTACCCCTTCGTTTCTGAGGGATACTAAACATGTCATAAATGTTTTAGGTTCGCTCGAATGGAAACCCACTTATTTATTAGTAACTGCTGATGTTGCTTCTCTTTATACTGCAATATCGCATCATTTGGGTCTTGAAGCAGTTCAACATTTCCTCTCCCAGGATAAAACTATTTCAATACCCCAACGCAATTTTCTGTTGGAGTTGTTGGAGTTTTCTATGACTCACAATCATTTCTGGCACGATGGCTCTCATTTTTTGCAGATAAAGGGGGTGGCCATGGGGGCCAAATTTGCCCCCAGTATGGCCAACCTCTTCATGGCAAAATGGGAGGAGGACATTGTTTTGTTTAATAGGCCATTGCAGTTGGTAACCTGGAAGAGGTTTATTGACGATATCCTATTCATATGGGATGGGGATGTCCCCTCGGCCCAACAGTTCCTTTCCCATCTGAATGACAATGACCGGGGAATAGCCCTTAGTCACGAACTTAGCCCCACGGATATACATTTTCTCGACTTAAAAATATCTATTGTTGAGAATGCTTTGGTGACTACCACCTTCTTTAAACAGACGGATCGCAATGGATACATCCCCCTGGACTCGTGTCATCACAGTTCTTGGTTGGCTGCCGTTCCGAAAGGTCAATTTTTGCGATTAAAACGCAATTGCTCCAATCCCGCTGATTACACCAATGAGGCTTTGATCCTTAAAAAGAGGTTTTTGGCCAAAGGCTACGACGAGCCCACTCTGGATTCCATCATTTCAGAGGTGGGTGGGAGAGATCGTCTTCTGCTTT
The DNA here is from genome assembly GCA_028564925.1 of Lithobates sylvaticus. Lineage (NCBI taxonomy): Eukaryota > Metazoa > Chordata > Amphibia > Anura > Ranidae > Lithobates > Lithobates sylvaticus. The sequence goes on from CM053036.1 coordinate 98,700,348, forward strand.
TGGCTGATAAACCTCAGGTAGCAGATAACACTAACTATGGACTGGCCTTCATCACGACCTTTTCCAGCCAACATTGGGCAATTAAGCGTATTATAAGAAAGCATTGGTCGATAATAAAAAATGACCGGGTATTGGGACCTCTTTTAGCAGAGAGGCCCAACGTTATATTTAGGGGTGCTACCAGTCTTAGGAACACTATAGCTCCTAATGTCCCGGATCCTCCAAAGAGGTTATCCTTTTTTGGGGACATTAAAGGTTTTTTCCCATGTGGCAAATGCAGGGCTTGTAGAATAAATGCCCAACGTGGCAGGAGGTTTACTGATTTCACGTCTAGTGGAACAGGCTTGACATACCCCATACGCACGTTCATCACTTGTTCTACTAAATGTGTCGTGTACCTCCTCAGGTGTCCGTGCGGTTTGGAGTACGTGGGGCGCACCATCCGCATGTTGCACATCAGGTTGGGGGAGCACCTCACGAACATTCGTAAGGGTTATGATAAGCATAGTCAGTAAGTAAGCATGTCAGTAGACACTATGACTTGGTACATAAAAGGGACCCCACTGGTACAATTTTTTTGGCCATTGAGAGCTATGTCCCCCATTGGAGGGGTAGCAATGGCAAGCGCTCTATCTCCCGTGCCGAAACTAATTGGATACACAAATTAGGATCCCATGTTCCTGGTGGCCTCAACGTGGAATGGGACATCAACTGTTTTATTAATAACAGTTGATGTCCCCGTTCCAGTTTTTGGTTGAAAGATCTAGGCACTTTTTTCCATGTATCTATATATTTTCTTCTGATTTGCCATTTTGCCTTACTATTATCATTTATCATGGTCACTGCATGGGGTTTTGGCATAGACATGTGAATTGAGATATGGTCCTTTATGTTGATAATGAAATAATCTGCACTAAATCATATGCACTTTTATGCTTAGCATAACAATATTTTTTCTTTATCAGTAAATGTTTAGTATATTTACATGTGTAATAGGTGAAATATTGGTCAGAGGTCATACAGATGGAAGGCATAGGTGCTGACTATATAGGCACTTTTAATTTTTAATTTTTAATTTTTAATTTTCAGTTTATAGTTTTGTTATGCATTCCAATTAAAAGGGGGTGCATTAACCAATGTATCCACTAGATGGCGCTATATAAAACTTCTAGCAAGTCTATTTGTCTTTTTTCTTTTTTTCATTAGTACTTTTTTATTTCGATTTTATCCCTGCTCTAATTTCATATCAGGCAGGTGATGCAGATTTCAACTATAGTCTGGCGGTGCTTTAATTAACTTTTGCCCGCTTTTGTAATTTATATACACAGTAATTGTCTTTATGGTCTCACTAGGTACTTCCTGTGTCGCTTGTGATTGGACCCCAGTGGTTTCCTGTCAATTCTGACTGACTGCCTGTCCGACCTATAGCGCCGCTGTACTTAGCCTCAGACCACTATTGGACGCTTAGTGGTTTCCTGTCAATTCTGATTGATTGCCTGTCCGACCTATTGCGCCGCTGTACTTAGCCTCAGACTACTATTTAAATGAATAGCGCGGAGGTGTGGGCGTACCCCTGATGATGTCACGCTGTGACGAAACGATCGTCGGGTAGTTACGCCCACACGCTCTGCGCATATGCGATCGCTTCTACACTTCCAGGCCAGGAGTTTTTATCGTTCTTAGCTACAAGGTAGCGAAACTGTTTTTATTTTGTATTGCTACTTATCTGTGCTGTACATTGGACCCATTGAGCCAGAATAAAGGCATCCCTTGTTTTAACATACTACACGACCCGGACCTTTTTTGTTTTATTTTTGGTATCCCTGCGGGACTCTGATTGGACCCCCCAGAGGGGGTATATAGGCACTTGGTGGAGCCTGATGCACGCTCTGATGAGCGAGGAATAGCCCAGCTGATTCGCTGTACCTGGAACCTCGTTTGATGGGATATATGCGGTAAAGACCAGACATCTGGTAAGCCTCCTTTTCTTACTTTATATCTCTTGAAGGGAACTGCGAGGTCAATTTTAAGAAAATCTTATTACACTCAGAAGCGCTCTGTGTAGGAGACTGTCAAAGGCTACTGAACACTGAGGACTCTGTTTGATTGTTGTTTTTTTTTGCGTTTTTCACTATATGCGATTTGGATGCACTTATCTGTTTGAACCTATAGATTTGGGTATTCACATATATTTTTTTTGCAAATGTTAGTTTATGTACTCAATATTCAGTACTGAGGACTCTGTTTGACTATTCTGATTGATCTTTTTGCGTTTTTCACTGCATGCGATTTGGATGCACTTATGTGTTTGAACTTATAGATTTGGGTATTCACATATTTTTTGCAAATGTTAGTTTATGCATTTAACATATATCAACACATATTTGGTTTAGGTTTGCACTGTAATTAAGTTGTTTATAAGTTTATATGCACTCAAACTGTCGCAAGTACCAGTATCCATTCACATGGAATAGGACTTGATTCACTCACCCTTACCGTTATTGGTCAAGTTTTTTTATCTCATTTTTTATCTCATTTTTCTGAGCGCTGCACTTTTTCACATTTATTTTTATTTTTGGTTTAGTATCTAGAGCCATAGTGTTCAGCTGCTCTGGTTATTTCCTATTTTTTCCGAGCGCAGATTTCTTCCACATTTTTTTTTTTTTTTTAAGTGTAGGGAAAGCCTGTCCACGGATGATATATCATAACTTTTATAAATGCTATTAAGTTTACTCAACAACTAATTTTCAGTCTTTTGGAAGTCTAATGCCCTGTACACACGATAGAATTTCCGACAATTAAATCCATGGGATTTTTTCCGACGGATGTTGGCTCAAACTTGTCTTGCATACACACGGTCACACAAAGTTGGTCAGAAATTCTGAACAATAAGAACACGGTGACGTACAACACGTACGATGAGCCAAGAAAAATGAAGTTCAATAGCCAGTGCGGCTCTTCTGCTTGATTCTGAGCATGCGTGGAACTTTGTGCGTCGGAATTGTGTACACACGATCAAAATTTCCGACAACGGATTTTGTTGTCAGAAAATTTGAGAACCAGATCTCAAATTGTGTGACGGAAAATCCTATGGAAAATGTGTGATGGAGCCTACACACGGTTGGAATTTCTGACAACAAGGTCCTATGACACATTTTCCATCGGAAAATCCTATCGTGTGTACAGGGCATTAGGCTTAAGTTGTGACCACCATGTTGCAGCCATTATTTTGTTTGACAAAATAAGTTGTTCCTTTAGGTTTTAGGATACTACTTCCATAGTAGTATACTGCTTCTACCATGAGCCACATCAGGCTGCAGGAACGTTGAGGGCTAAACAAGGGACTGTGAAACTGGTAAGCAGAACGGTTTGGGGTTCATGGAGAACTGGGCTGATCTTGCGGTTGGCGAGCAGCTCTGCACCGAATAGTAAGTGTGAAGCTCAGTTTGGAAAAAAGATGGTCAAAAGGTTGAAGGAACTTTTAAACTAGGACTTGGGGGGAGGGATCAGTGATAGGTATACAGTGTAGTTAAAAAGGGTCAAAGTGTGTAAATGTTGAAAAAGCCAGGGGGGAGGGAAGCCTTAACTCAGATGGTAGACAAACTAAAGTATCCAAGACCTAGCCGAAAAGGCTTGCTGAATCTAACTGTAATCCAATAATAAGTAAGGATAAAATAATAAACTGTATGCTTGTACACATCTGAAAGGCATTTGCACAAATACTAGAAGTGTAATTAATAAAATGGAAGAACTAGAAACTTTTCATACATGAGGAGGGCTTTGACGTTTTGAAAATATTAGAAACCTTATTTGACAGCTCACCTCACTGGCTTGTGACTTTCCAAAGGTATAGGAGGGTCGGGATAGGTAGAACAGGGGAGGGGTGTGCCTATATGTCAAGCGAAATTTGATAGGGAATATGAAGAATGATATTGCTAACAGGACTAGTGGTGATGTGGTAACTTTGTGTTTGGAGCTTCAAAAGAGCAAAACAAATAGTAAATTTAATTGTAGGGGTATGTTGTAGGCCTACTAACCTAAAGAAGAAGAAGACGTATCTCCTTTCACTGTTAGAAATGGCAGAGAGACAGGGCACTGTTATAACAATGGGAGACTTCAACTATACTGATATTGACTGGGCAGGCAGAACTGCACACTCAACTAATGCTCATCATTTCTTCAGTGTAATGCAGGACACTTTCAGGTGTCAAATGGTGGAAGCCCCAATTAAGAATAATGCTCTGCTGAACCTACCAATTTCAAAAGACACAGAGCTGATTATAGGGGAAGGCACAGAGAAGGATAAGAACATTCAATTTCAAAAGTGCCAACTACTAAGCTGTGCACCATATGACATGATGCTAAATGGGTTGAAATTCTAGCACACAAAGAACACTGAACAAAAGTGAGAGTGCTATAGGTACATATTAAACAACAACTTTCATCAGTGCATTCCATTGGGCAAAAAATATTAAAGAACAAAAGTTAAACCTGGGTGACTACATACTAACATAAAAAGACATACCGTATATACTTGAGTATAAGCCGACCCGGATCTAAGCCGCAGCACCTAATTTTACCACAAATTACTGGGAAAACGTATTGACTCGAGTATAAGCTAGGGTGAGAAATGTGCAGCTACTGTAAGTGGAAAAGAGGGTCAACAATGCCCATTTGCAGCCTCACTGTGTCCATTTGTATGCCTCACTGTGCCCATTTGCAGCCATAGGTCCCAAAATGACATTGCTGCAAATGGACACAGTTGACCGACTTTGGGGCCCCATATCTTGGGGCCACTTGGTGCTAGGATCCCCAAATTTGGTGTGCAAACCCAGTGGAAACAGCACTATAACATATCCAAAGCCATAACCCAGGGGTTCCTAGCACCAAGTGGCCCCAAGATACAGGGCCCGAAAGTCGGTTTGGAAAATGTCAAGCACTTTTCTGCAGCAGAGAATTAAATTTTTTGAACCAAATTTGTGGCCCCATATCTCGGGGCCACTTAGTGCTAGGAACTTCATTCAATTCTCTACTGCAGAAAAGTGCTTGACTTGAGTGTAAGCCGAGGGGGGCATTTTCAGCGCTGTGCTGAAAAACTCTGCTTATACTCGAGTATATACGGTATATCAACGAGAAAAAAAATGTCCTTTAAAAATGACTGAAGGATCTTTGTTGAGGAGACTGACAAAAAATCCCCCATTTTTTTTTCAAATATACACTGCTCAAAAAAATTTAAAGGAACGCTTTTTAATCAGTATAGCATCAAGTCAATTAAACTCCTGGGATATTGATCTGGTCAGTTATGTAGCAGAGGGGATTGTTAATCAGTTTCAGCTGCTTTGGTGTTAATGAAAGTAACAACAGGTGCACTAGATGGGCAACAATGAGATAACCTCCAAAACAGGAATGGTTTTACAGGTGGAGGCCACTGACATTCTTGTTCCCTACTCCCCTTTTCTGACTGTTTTTCACTTGTTTTGTATTTGGCTAGGGTCAGTGATACTACTGGTAGCATGCGGCCATACCAGGACCCTATAGAGCAGCGGTCATCAACCCTGTCCTCAGGGCCCACTAACAGGCCAGGTTTTATGTATTACCTTGGGGAGATGCAGACTAGAATACTGCAATCACTGAGCAGCAAATGATATCACCTGTGATGTATTTCAGTTATCTTGCAAACCTGGCCTGTTAGTGGGCCCTGAGGACAGGGTTGATGACCACTGCTATAGAGGTTGCACAGGCAGTCCAACTCCTTCAGTATGGCACATCAATACGTGCCATTGCCAGAAGGTTTGCTGTGTCAGGGAGTTACTCTGGATAGGGCTGTAGAAGGTCATTAACCCAACAGCAGGGCCGGTATCTGCTCTTTGTGCAAGGAGGAACAGGATGAGCACTGCCAGAGCCCTACAAAGTGACCTCCAGAAGGCCACTGGTGTAAATGTCTCTGACCAAACAATCAGAAACAGACTTTATGAGGGTGGCCTGAGGGCAGAATGAAGCTCAATTGGCATTTGCATTTGTAGCCATCAGCTTGTGATTAAAGAGTTACTCTTCTTTGGACATACTACGTACTTCCAAAGAGCTGAACTGATTAAGAGGGGATATGATTGCAATATATAAATCTTTAAATGGTTATTATTTCATTGGATGAAAATTATAAAATGTATGGTCTCTGAAAAAGGCATACGGCCACACATTTTAGTTGGATGAGAAGTGGTTAAGTCTTAAACTGCATAAGGGTTTCTTTACTGTTAGAGAGGTAAGGATGTGTAACTCCCTTCCCCCATTGGTGGTGTCAGCGAGAGTGTAGATACATCCATAAAAATGTTTAGATGCGTTTCCTTAATAAACACAATGTACAATGGATATTGAAAATGGTAGTGACATAAACACACACATTCAGGTTGAACCGGATGGACCAGGGTTTTATTTAACCTTGCCAACCATGGAACTATGTATTATAACCAATAAGGCTATGGTGAGAAGGCACTAAAGAAATCAAAAAGACCCTCAGCTGAAAGTGCGTAATATAGATGTCTGAATGGCTTGGTCAAGTGCAGTGTAATACTTAAGCAAGCATACTACTTTTGTTCTACAACATACTTATAAAATTTCCCTTTAGAGAAAACAAATGCAGTATATAGATTAAGGGCAGTTGGAGGTCACGTTATTGATCCAATGTCAAGGAAGTTGACCACCAGTGCTATACAGTATGTCCTGTGGTCCCTGCGTACACTTTACTTGGGCAGGTAAGTTCAATATACAGAATAATCACAACGCCATAACAAAGAAATTACTATGCTTATGTTCATATCCCAAATAGCAACCTTCATCTCTAAATCATCTAGCACTAAAGCTGGTGTAGGGGAACCACCGCTCCAGGATAATATACACAACTGAGGTTTGCAGCTTCTCCTAAGATAGAGAGACCCAGGTGCAGGCACGGCACATACTAATGACGATAGATTGAAAGACTCTGGACAGCCGCACTCCAAAATAAATTTCAATGCCTTTTATTTGTAAAACAAAATCACACAAATGTGGGTCACAGCAAAGCAAAAATCGCTAATGCGTTTCACACTACCAGGAGTGCTTACTCATAGCTGAAAGCACTAGCACTAAAGCTGGTGTCCTAAGCTATAAATCAGACAAACATACTCATTAAAAACAATGTAACAATGTAAAAACTAATTACTGTATGCAAATGGTTTTAAGATATGGAACGTTCAACAAGAACTGAATATTAAATACATATTTTCTGCTTTCTAAACCTGGATAAATATTTGATCTTTTTTTCTAAAGATTTTTAATTTGAACAATGTTTTATTTGAACAATGAATTATAAATGACAGAGGTTCCGGTGTTTGCACTTGTATTTACTGGCATTGCTTAAATGATGGGTAGGACTTGTTATTAAGTAATAATTAGGTTAGAATCTATAGGAAAGGCTAGGATTTTTAGTTCATCATCTTTAATTAGTGGTAAAGTGTAGTGAAGCTAAAATTTCTATTTATTTTTTACTTTTTTTAAGTTAGAATCAAAGTACAGTGAAAGCTTTGAAGCTCAAAAATGCTTCTGCTAAGAACTTCTTTATTCATTCTTTTTTTTTATTATTTAATATGATTACATGACCTGAGAACAAAAACTAATCGTCTTAAGTATTTAAAACTTCCCCCAGGTATGAAGAACAGAAAAAACAGTGTGAAATAATGGGAAAATGCTTAATGCAGACCGCTGTGCTAATCTGTTTTTAAATAAACGGTCACTGTTGTGCTTAATTACCTTTCACTAAACATCACCCTAATCTGTCTCTACAGATCAGTTCAAATAATTTTTCATGTAGAAAATATGAAGTCTTTTTCTGTACTACAACAACAGAGGTCTGTTGTAAATAATTACATTGAATCCCAGAGGCAGTAAGAAACTTTTGTCCTTACCATAAGGCTAAATCTGTCCATACAGTGGGAAAAATAATTATTTGATCCTCTGCAGATTTTGTAAGTTTTCCCACTTAAAAAGAAATGAAAGGTCTATAATTTTAGTCATAGGTGTATTTTAAATGATAGCGACAGAATATCAACCAGAAATCCTGAAAAAAAAACACATGATACATATGCTATTAATTGAGTTGAAGTTCAGTGAGTAAAATAAGTATTTGATCCCCTACCAACAAGCAATAATTCTGGCTCCCACACACATGGTACACAGATTAGTCCTGCCAATTTAAGAAGGTGCTCCTAATGACAACTCATTATGTGTAAAAAAGACACCTGTCCACAGAATCTTTTTCTTCAACTCAAACCTCACTATCATGGACAAGACCAAAGAGCTGTCAAACGACATCAAGGACAAGATTGTAGACCTGCACAAGGCTGGAATGGGCTACAAAACCATCAGCAAGAAGCTTGGTGAGAAGGAAACAACTGCTGGATCGACTATTCGCAAATGGAAGAAATGCAAAATAACCATCAATCACCCTCGGTCTCGAGCACCATGCAAGATTTTGCATCATGGGGTAAGGATGATCATAAGAAAAGTAAGGGATCAGCTCAGAACTATACGGGAGGAGCTTGTGAATGATCTCAAGGCAATTGGGAACAGAGTCCCCAAACAAACCATTGTTACCACAATACGCCACCAAGGATTGAAATTCTGCAGATCCCGCAGGGTCCCCCTCCTCAAGAAGGCACATGTACAGGCCCATCTGAAGTTTGCCAATGAACATCTAAATGATTCAGAGGAGGATTGGAAGAAAGTGCTGTGGTCAGATGAGACCAAAATTGAGCTCTTTGGCATTAACATGACTCGCCATGTTTGGAGTAAGAAAAATGTCAGTCAAATGTACAGTCAAGCATGGAAGTGGAAACATTAGGCTTTGGGGCTGTTTCTCTGCTAAAGGTACAAGCCGACTTTGCCGCATTGAGGGGCCAATGGATGGGGCCATGTATTGTAAAATCTTGGCTGAGAACCTTCTCCCCCCCTCCTCCCGCCAGAACACTGAAGATGGGTCATGGATGGGTCTTCCAGTATAACAATGACCAAAAACATACCACCAAGGCAACAAAGGAGTGGCTCAAGAAGAAGGACATTAAGGCCATGGAGCGGCCTAGCCAGTCTCTAGACCTTAATCCTATAGAAAATGTATGGAGCTGAAACTTCGAGTTGCCAAGCGACAGCCAAGAAACCTTAAGGATTTAGAGAAGATCTGTAAAGAACCAAGTACAAGAAACGTCTTACCTCTGTGCTTGCCAACAAAGGTTTCTCCACCAAGTACTAAGTCATGTTTTGCTTGGGGATCCAATACTTATTTTACTCACTGAACTGCAACCCCATTTTTTAACATTTGTATTGTGTGTTTTTTTTCTGCTACTTATTTTTTTTTTAAATAAAAATCAATCATCAACGTTCAAATGTACAGCTGCCATAGACAAGGACATAGGAACATAGGAAGCCCCCTCGACACAGCAAAACTAAGTGCAGCAGCCACCAATGGAATTTTGGATTACTGAAACAAGGACACTGAACTGCTATTGATGACCATAGGATTGCAGCAAGTTGCCTCTGTAAATAAACCTACTGCTCTTATTTATAAAGGTGTCTAGAAGAAGAGTTGTTGGCGGCAATGGGTAACAAAGTGCAGTTCTTCCTTCAGGCACTTTATTAAATAAAGGCTGCTAAAATTTGCACTGATTGCTACAAATGTGCCAATCTGTTTAGCTAAGTCGCTCAAAAAGAGCAACAAAAAAACATGATTACAAAAAAAGAACAAATAAAAAGTCACTTTGGTTGCTCCATTGATTAAACAAAATTATTCTTTAGACGATTAAGCGCAATCATATCTGTTATATTAAAAAAAAAAAGGATTTACAGGAACAAGATAAATTAGGGCCGAGGCACATGGACGTCTCTTGACCTGCCTCTCCTGAGGCTTTGGTGGGCAAAAAAAAAGGAGGAGATACAAGTCATAGATGAAGCACAGAGCAGAACCATAGACAGCTGACCGTTTTAGAAACGATGGATCTGCCAGCTATTGTGGTTGGCCTGAACAATGAGCAGCAGAGAAAAGTGCCAATGTTTCACTTCATTGGAGCCCCACAAGCTCATATACAAATGAAGAGGGAACATGTAATATAATATTTGTTTGTGTGAAAAAAAAAAAAAAAGTATTGCAGGAACCTTTTTCAAAGTCGCTGCAACATGAGTCGTGGCAATTTGAACGGTTCCATTGGCCAAATGTAATTTCTTGTGTTCTTTTGTTCATGTGGATATGCTTTAATCTGCTAGTAGATCAAGAGATGATATTTTGTTTTTTCATGAAAGGTTCAATAATTTTGATCAACATTAAAGCGACAATAAACCACAAACAAAAACAGTAATATATTGCAGATTATCAATACTTAGATGTGATGGCTGCATTTGTTTTTTTGGCTTTATTCCCTCTGTATTGACCTGGTGATTTGGTCAGTATTATGCATTTAGACAGCAGCATTATCAGTCTGAAGGGAGGGTAAAGTAAAATGTACTACCAGATGTAGAAACACTAAACAAATAAAGCCAAACTCCAGTTTTGTTCCTTTTGGGATAAAGGTAAAAAAAGTTGACCATTGTAAGCACCCCTGACATTAATATATGATTTGTCTCAACTCTCTAACTGCTATATCTGCAGGACAGCTTGAAAAAAAAAAAAAAACAACAGACTTACTGGTTGAATCACCAGGTAAAAATAAAATTAAAAGAAAACTAAGGCAGCCACCACATCTAAGAATGGGTAAGCTGTAATATAATACATGTTTGCTGTTGGGTTTAATACTGCTTTAAATAATAGCATTCACAAATAATTTGTTGAATATTAACAATTGGTGGTAAGAGGACTAAGCAGCTTAAAACAAACATATACTTTGGAAGAGATACTTACAGTATCTCACAAAAGGGAGTACACCCTCACATTTTTGTAAATATTTTATGATACCTTTTCATGTGACAACACTGAACAAATTATACTTTGCTACAATGTAAAATAGTGAGTGTACAGCTTGTATAACAGTGTAAATTTGCTGTCCCCTCAAAATAACTCAACACACAGCCATTAATGTCTAAACCGTTGGAAACAAAAGTTAGTACACCCCTAAGTGAAAATGTCCACATTGGGCCCAAGGTTTCAATATTCTGTGTGGCCACCATTATTTTCCAGCACTGCCTTAACTCTCTTGGGCAAGGAGTTCACCAGAGCTTCGCAGGTTGCCACTGGAGTCCTTTTTCACTCCCCCATGATGACATCAAAGAGATGGTGGATGTTAGAGACCTTGCGCTCCTCCACCTTCCATTTAAGGAATGCCCCACAGATGCTCAATAGGGTTTAGGTCTGGAGACATGCTTGGCCAGTCCACCACATTAACCCTCAGCTTCTTTAGCCAGGCATTGGTCGTCCTGGAGGTGTGTTTGGGGGTCATTATCATGTTGGAATACTGCCCTGCAGCCCAGCCTCCAAAGGGAGGGGATCATGCTCTGCTTCAGTATGTCACAGTACATGTTGGCATTCGTGGTTCCCTCAATGAACTGTAGCTCCCCAGTGTCGGCAGCACTCATGCAGCCCCAGGCCATGACACTCTCACCACCATGCTTGACTGTAGGCAAGACACACTTGTCTTTGTACTCCTCACCTGGTTGCCCCCACACACACTTGACACCATCTGATCCAAATACGTTTATCTTGGTCTCATCAGACCACAGGACATGGGTCCAGTAATCCATTTTCTTAGTCTGCTTGTCTTCAGCAAACAGTTTGCAGGCTTCCTTATGCATCATCTTTAGAAAAGGCTTCCTTCTGGGACGAAAGCCATGCAGACCAATTTGAGCACTGACAGGCTGACCCCCCCACCCCTTCAACCTCTGCCTAAATACTGGCAGCACTCAAACGTCTATTTCCCAAAGACAACCTCTGGATATGATGCTGCGCACAGGCACTCAACTTCTTTGATCGACCATGGCAAGGCCTGTTCTGGGTGGAACCTGTCCTGTTAAACCGCTGTATGATCTTGGCCACCTTGCTGAGGTGCCATGTTGAACTTCCAGTGACCAGATGTCAGGACTGGGCTCAGCCCTTCCTTCTCTGAGCTGGCCGCTCAGCTGTCGGCTAATTGCCAGCTCCCATCTCTCTTCATAGTAACTATTTAAAAAAAAACACAGTTTATACAGTTCCATGGTACAAACATAAATTACCATGACAGGTAGCATATAATACCAAACCCCCTGTGGGAGTAATATCTTTCACCATCTACAAAGGGAAGACAGTATGCTCAAGCACAGGCCCAACTAAGTCAGGCAAGTTAAAAAAAAGTCTATTAGTTACTAGATCTAAGGGGCTAAGCCCTGGCGTATCAAGCCAGGGCGCCCATATTTTTTTACATTTATCAGGACAGCCCCTGTGCTGATAAATATATTTCTCCATTTTAAGAATATCTCCCCCATATATATCCATTGCGTGTATGTGGGTGGATCTACCAATTTCCAATGAGATAGAATCAATCTACAGGCCTGAAATAAGGCTCTAGCCATAGCCTCTTTTGTGAATTTCTGTAGTTAAAGGTCATCTAGAATCCCTAAGATACATCGATTGGGATAATTCCAGATGGACACTTGAAATACTGCTTTTAATGTGTGAAGTATCCCTATTCAATATAGATGTAATTTCAGAAAATGCCATAGTAGGTGAATTACATTTTTGGGGTCCCTGCTGCATTTACCACACAGGGGATTATCTAGAGCGCCCATCTTAAACATTTTTTTCTGAGTTTAGTATACCCTGAGGATAAAAAAGAGTTGCATATGTTTCTGGTTCACATTAAGGGACTCTTGGACTGCCTGCAGAGCTTCCACCCACTGATCTTCCTCAAAGAGACCTATCTCAGCTACCTAGTAGTTCTCCACCTTAAGAGGGTACTCAAGAAAATTAACAAGCAACATAGCATAACACTTAGAGATAAAGCCCTTGGTGAAGGTATTTTTTTGCATCATATTAAAGAGAGGGGTAGGGGACTGGTGCCTCTCCATGAGCCCTAACGCAGAGGAAGCTCTAGGCTTTGTGAGGCCTTAGGCGAAACTTACACATGAGGCCCCACTCACGCTCATAATGGGAAAAAAATTTCAAGAAATAAATAAAATAATAAAAATGGCTGCAAAAAGATGGACAGATCTAGCACACAGTTCATCAGCACCACTTCCAGGGCACCCTACTCACCCATCAGACATATGCAGCCAATAAAACATCTGGGGCCCAGCAAGGTGGTAACCCCTCTGAGAATTTCCCGTGTCTTGGGAGAATGGGGAGGGAATGTCACTGAGTCATTCCACATCCACAGTGGAAGTAGAGTGGGGGGATCCCAGCACAGCGCAGGGGGAGGGAGAGAGAGGAGGGGAGAGAGAGATGGGGAGGGAGAGAGAGGAGGGCAGAGAGAAAGGGGGGGGGAGAGGAGGAGGGAGAGAGAAAGGGGGAGAGAGGGCGAGGGAGAGAGGGAGCGAGAGAAAGAGGGGGAGAGAGAGGGAAAGCAAGAGATTGTGAGCAATAGGAGAAAAGCGAGATGGGGAGGGAGAGAGAAAGAAGGGGAGAGAGATGAGGGGGGGGGGAAAGAGAGAGGGGGAGCAAGACATTGTGAGAGAGGGTGAGGGAGAGAGGGGGGAGGGAGAGAGAGAGAGGGGGAAAGCGAGGGGGAGAGTGAGAGATGGAAGGGAGGCGGGAGAGAGGGGGAGAGAGGGAGGGAGTGGTGGGAAGGGGTGAGAGGGAGAGGGGGTAAGAGAGAGAGGGGGAGGGAGAAAGAAAGAGAGAGAGGGGGTAAGATAAAGAGGGGGAGGAAGAAAGAGAGGGGTGTGAGAGGGGGTAAGAGAGAGAGAGAGGGGGAGGTGAGAAAGAGGGGGGTGAGGGAAAGGGGGTGAGAGAGATCTCTAGCCCTGTCCCGGTCTGCAGCCCCTCCTGTGCCCCATGTCCCAGTCTGTGAAAGCACTGGGGGGGCAAAGAGCAGGGAGGAGATGGAGAGTGCTGGGGGTGCGGCGGAGAGTGCTGGAGGGTGGGGGTGGAGAGTGCCAGGGGGTGGGGGTGGAGAGTGCAGGGGGCCAGAGAGTGCTGGGGGGTGGGGGCTGGAGAGTGCTGGAGGGTGGGGGCTGGAGAGTGCTGGAGGTTGGGGGCTGGAGAGTGCTGGGGGTGGGGGCAGGAGAGTGCTGGGGGGTGGGGGCTAGAGAGTGCTGGGGGTTGGGGCAGGAGAGTGCTGGGGGGTGGGGGCAGGAGAGTGCTGGGGCCGGAGAGTGCTGGGGGTGGGAGCAGGAGAGTGCTCGGGCCAGAGAGTGCTGGGGCCGGAGAGGGGTGGAGAGTGCTGGAGGGTGGGGGCTTGAGAGTGCTGGGGGGTGGGGGCCATAGAGTGCTGGGGGGTAAGGCCGGAGAGTGCTGGGGGGTGGGGGCCGGAGAGTGCTGGGGGGTGGGGGCCGGAGAGTGCTGGGGGGGGGGGCAGGAGAGTGCTCGAGGTTAGAGAGTGCTGGGAGCCGGAGAGTGCTGGGGGGTGGGGAGTGGAGAGTGCTGGAGGGTGGGGGCTGGAGAGTGCTGGGGGCGTGGGGGCCAGAGAGTGCTGGGGGTAAGGCCAGAGAGTGCTTGGGGGGTGGGGGCAGGAGAGTGCTGGGGGCCGGAGAGTGCTGGGGGGGGTGGGGGCGGAGAGTGCTAGAGTGTGGGGGCTTGAGAGTGCTAGGGGGGTGGGGGCCGGAGAGTGCTGGGGGGTAAGGCCGGAGAGTGCTGGGGGGTGGGGGCCAGAGAGTGCTGGGGGGTGGGGGAGAAGAGTGCTGGGGGCTGGAGAGTGCTAGGGGGTGGGGGCTGGAGAGTGGTGGGGGTGGGGGCTGGAGAGTGGTGGGGGTGAGGTCGGAGAGTGCTGGGGGGTGGGGTGCATTGTTTTAGTTTTTTCATAGATAATATATAATATATTTACAGTTTACAATTACAATACATGCTCCTCGCCCTCGGTCCCCTATTAAAGCCAGCAGAACAGGGAGAAGCAACACATGACGTTCTCTTTCTCTCTCTGCCTGCAGTGCAATCTGGGAGTTGTAGTCTCTGCAGAGCACAGGCACCAGACGGCCAAGTTGAAGTCTGTGCGCCTGTGCTCTGTGGGAGAACTACAACTCCCGCCATGCATTGGGGCCGCCGTCGCCAACTTTAGGGGAAAGGCTAAAGGACGGCACCGCAGCAGTGGAGCCTGCTATTGGACGCAGGCAGCCTGAGCCATGCCCACCACCCATCCACCATGCTCGTCTGCCGCCGCGGATCGCGGCGGTGGCTCAGCAATCAGCATGAGTCATCTCACTGTGCACAGAGCGCCCGCTGCCCGCTCACTGCATCGCTTGCGACTCGTCCTACTGTCACAGTCACAACGTCAACAGTGAGTCAACACAACACCTGAAAGGCAAATTAGGCAATCGCTAATTTGCCTAATTAAAGAGCCGCCTCTGCCCTAACATCATGTTGGAGGTGAAGGCTTTAAACTATTGAAGTTCTTCATTAGCTACAGAAGAGTATAGGGTTTGCTTGGTAGGTACGACAATAGAATTTGTAGGACCTTCTGCGAAAAAGGAGGGGGAATGTAAACTTTAGCCAGTATGCATGTTACCTTATAAATTTTACAATGCAAAAAAAATAATCTCTCTGTATCCATCATAGAGTAAATTTTTTGAAAATGCAGAGATTGATGAATCAGGAGACTCATTGGATGGGAGTATGTGTAGAATGGTATGCTCCCCCCAGCCTAGCTGCTTATCTTTATTGAAAACCTACATATTCGTTTTTCATATCAAATCAGAAAGTGTGGTGGCATGCCCAAAAACTTATCAGCTTGGTGGTAATTGTTATAGTATGGGGCCTTTCTTTCTGGAATTAGAAGGTGACATGACTACCACTCTTCCCATGGAAAACAGATATTAGTACACTGTTTTGTGCACTAAAATATTGTGTTAAACATTCCTATACAAACAAAAAAAGAGCAATCATTCTGCTCCAGGTCAGTCCCCTGTTCCACCTCCACTACCACACTTTAATGGGTGCAGGCCCTGTCCACTGCAGTCTTCATGTAAAAGAAAAATTCTGCTTGACATCACAGCCAAAGAAATCTCCTTTGTTAAAAATCTTCAATTAAAATATCTTTGCAACGAGGGGATATAGCATATACAGCTAATGTTTTTCACACTAATTCAGCGCTTAAGCTATGATTAAGCGCTGAATTAACACGAAACGCGTTAGCTGTATTTGCTGTATCTTCTCATTGTGAAGATATTTTTTAATGAAGATTTCTAATAAAGGTGATTTTTTTGGATGTGTGGACAACCTGAATTTTTCTTTTGCATGTTAAACATTCCTACTTTGGATAAAATCGGGTTTCGTTTTTGCTTATAACTCATTTATTTTACTACAATAATGAGAAATAAATATGCAGTTTTTCTGCAAGGAAAGGCAAGACCTACACAAAATAAGTAGTAGGAGTAGCAAATAATTCTTACTCTTGTACTGACTGTCATGTCATTTCGCTCACCTTCCTCTGTTGTATCATATTAGGTAATTAGAACTGTACCAAAAGACAAAATTTGCACATGAATTTAATAATGACTTCAATATTTCCTCTTAGTTCTTCCATAATTTTAAAATTCATAATCTTGTTGAATATTTTATATCATTATGAAGTGATCTAAATGCATTTAACCATTAATATTGTATATACAATCATATTTAAAATTCATTAAATTAGAATAATTATTACTTTTGGATAATATACCTCTGCCAAATGCTGGAAAATGTAAAGATTTTTTTTTTTTTTAATTGTAAGCACTCTGTAAATTTACATATTCGTTTTAAGATGTAAAAACATGTGAAAATCCTGAATTAAAATCCCATACAACTTATTTTTTAAAAATACAGTATATGTACTTTCTAGGGTGAGTTGACTATGTATGTAAGCCATAAATCACTTAAATCTTAAAGCATACCCATTTCTCCTCTGTGTTCTTTGTGCTTAAGATTTTTTCCCAATTTATATCTTCTAGCAAGGCTCGTAGTTTAGGGAAGTTGGCTCTTTTAAAATTCAGTGTCTTTGTATTCCCCTTATGTTTCCTTTCAGTGTTATTTATACTGAAACAAATTGACCTGTGATCGCTGTTTCCTAAATTGCCCCCTATTTCTACATCCGTGATCAAGTCTGTAGTGTTGGTAATCAGTAGGTCTAGTAACGCTTTGTTTCTAGTTGGTGCGCTTACCATCTGACCCATGAAATTGTCCTGCAAGGCATTTTGAAACTGGCGAGCCTTAGATGAATGCACAGTTCCTACCACTCAGTCTATGTCTGGATAAATAAAATCCCCCATTATGATGACACTTCCCATCCTTGCCGCTAATCCAAATTACATAGTTAGTAAAGTTGAATAAAGACACCAGTCCATCCAGTTCAACTGTGATAGGAGGTCCGCCTCTGCCTCCTCCCCCTTGTTAGGGGGCCTATAGCATATTCCCAGTATTACTTTCCCCTTAGTTGCATCCCTTTGCAGCTCTACCTATAAGGATTCCACCTCCTCCCTTGCTCCCTTAGTGATATCTCTCAAATTCACTTGTACATCAATTTTGATATACAGGCATACCCCTCCCCCTTTTTTACCCTCTCTATCCCTGTGAATACCTTTGAATGGTTGCCAGCCAATCATGAGAGATGTTGAACCAAGTCTCTGAAACTCCTACAAAATCTAAATCCTCCTCGAACAATAGTAGCTCTAGTTCTCCCAAATTGTCCGCCAGACTCCTGGCATTGGTGAACATGCCACGTAGTTTAGCCCGGTCGCATACTGTCTTCTTATTGGGTGTTCTGAGGTTGCAAATAGGACTTGTTACTATACTTACCTCGGGTTTAGTTGCTTTAGTCAAGCTACCACTAATGCCCCCACTACTACCCTCTGGAAAATGTTCCGCGCTAACTATCTCTACCTCTAGATCCTCCTCCCCGTCACCTATCGAATCAATCCTCTAGTTGCGTTTGGGGTTTTTCTGCCTGTGACAAATCCAATCTGGTCTCCCTTGATCAGGGTAGGGAGAATGTTCATCAGGCGCTTAGCCAGGAGTGTGGCGAAGACTTTAACATCAGAATGTACTAAAGATATTGGGCGGAAAGTAGCCACATATGGTTTCAGCACCACCGGGGGAAATAATGACATTAGCGTTGCTTTTGTAAAGACATAGGTTCAGTGCAGGGTTATTGTGGTATTACAAATTTTATAAAATTCACTTGGGAAGCCATCTGGTCCTGAAGATTTACTGTTTGGAAGAGACTGTATGATTTTGGATAGTTTTGACAAGGAAAAGGGTCGTTTGGGAGCTTAAGATGGTCTTCAGAAAGAGTGGGAAGATTCAATCTATCTAGAAATTGTTGTATATCAGGAGTAGATGGCTTGGGAGTGTCAGGGTTCTCCCTGAGATTATAAAGCACTCCATAGTAATTAGCAAATTCATCTGCTATCTCTTGTGGATTAATCATTTGATGCTGAAGAGTAGGATGGATAAGGTGGGAGATTCTTGACTTAGCTTGTAGGATCTATATCCTATTGGCAAGGTACTTCCCTGCTTTTTTTTTTTGTAATGTGCTTATGAGGTGAGCTTAAGTTGCCTGAGATGCCTATCGTATTGGTCAGATAGTAGGGAGTGTAACTCATTCCTTAGCTTAGAAAGGGAGTGTGAGACCGGTGCTGTAGGGGACATTTTGTTTTGAAGTTCCATAGTATGGATCTCCAAAAGTAACTTGGACAATTTAGTATTATATTGTTTTTTAGCTCCAGAGCTCTGCTGGATGCAAATGGCCCACATAAAAGCCTTGTGGGCATCCCAAAGAACCCCCAGGTCTGGAACCCACTCACTACTGATTTGGAAAAGTTTCCGGAGATGCTGAGAGATAGCAATAGCAGTATTAGAATGTAGTGGGGTATTCCTGCGCTACCATGGAAGGGCGGGTGGTGGGGACTGACTGTGGGGGGACTGCTGCAGGCACCTGGTGTAGGTCAAACCGTACCTACCAAACTAGATATATAGAAGTGGGGGTGGTGCTGCGCTGTTCCCCAGGGAGGTGGCCAAATCTACCACAAGGTGGCAGTAATGGGATAAAGACGTAAACCCTTTAAGTGTAGCAATCATATGAGACAATAATAGTTGATGATGCGACTATTAAGTCGAAGTAATGCGAGTTGAGATAGATAATTCCCTTACTATACAAGATAAGGGGTATGGTGTGACCAATACAGGTTAATAAAAATTGCTATTGGTGAACCCAGGTAAAAATATATATAATAATAGAATTGTAAATAGTACTAAGGTGCGAGAGTAGTGTGAATTGAACTAATAGCACCTAAATAAAACTACTAATAAAACACCATAAGCAGGTAATAAAAAAAAAAAAAAAAAAATCAGATATACATATAAAATCATATAAGTGAACATATGGTAAAAATGTGTCTATAGATAAACAATTCCAAAGATAAATATAATCGCATTGGAGATATGTGATGAGTAGAGGTATGTGCAGAAAAGTTGCACTGGAGTGAACAGTAGAACAATAAATATAAAGTGCAAAGTATGCGAGCATACAAAATAATGTATAAGCTGGATGAAACTAGTCAGCGTGACTATAGATGAAAAAATCCCTGGCAAAATATAAAGCTACCAGTAAACAAAGTGCAGTAGAATAAAGTTTGAAATATAAAATATAATGAAATGCTAGGTGCAGACGCAAAGTGCACACACAGATATCCTATAGGTAAAATCGCATAATGCAGGATGCATAAAAAATAATCATATGCGACTAAAATCGCATAGTCATATGCGACTAAAATCGCATAGTGCAGGATGCGTATAAAATAGTCATCTGCAACTATGTTGCATGCATATAAGTCCGTGATAAATAAGTCAATCCTCAATAGTTTATAAGTTATTGACAAAAACAATTTTGCAGTCACTGCTCAGACCTTGAAGAAGGGGCCAAACATCAAAAGCTTTTCCTGAAAAATTGTATGTTAGTGCAAATAAAAAAAGTATCACGGGCAGTAGTCAATTGTTTCTGAACTGCCACTGAACTACAGTGTATAATGGCAGAATGCCCTAGTCCTAGGTAAAGCCCTTTTAGAATTGCCAACACCTTACATTTGTCTGTGCCTGCCATAAAATGAATTGGAAAGACATGATAGTTTTACTGAAGGCTAGTTATGGTGCTGATTATAGGATAATAATGGATACTAATGCCTAGCTGAAGCCAGGCTAATCAGAACCTAGCCTTGCAGAATTGGGAAAAAGACCTCTCCATCTCACCTTTTGGAAGCGCAATGGGAACAATTATTTCTGAATATACATAAAGAGTCGATCAACGTCACTACTCAAGAAAACGGATACAAAATCATGTCCAGGTGGTATAGCACACCAACCCTTTTACACAAAATTAACCTAGCTATACCAGCAACTTACTGGAGATGTCACAAAGATGAAGGTACTCTAATTTACATCCGGTGGTCTTGCTCTTTCATACAAACTTTTTGGACAGCGGTACACTGCATTATGTCTCAGGTCACCTCATATGACATAGAATTCACCCCAGCTCAATTCTTACTCCACCTATCACCCTTATCACACAAATCATACCAAAAATCACTAGCGATGCACATGATAAGCAGTTCCTTGCATTGGAACTCGACACATACCCCCACAATACGAGAATGGTTCGCTAGAATCTGCAAAGTTGCTGAAATGGATAAACTAATCCATATCGTCCATGACAACAAAATTGAGCTGCTAGTTGCACTTCCAGATGACACCTGACTATCTCACTCTATGCAACCCACCTAACTAAAAAACTCAACCACACATATTTGGAGCCCTCCCTTACACAAACTGACCCCTACATTCTTCACAAACTAGTCTGTTTACCTATCACTCCACCCCCCCTAGGCAAACACCCCCAGCAACGCTCCTCAACTGCAACAATAAAACTGAAGAGGGAAGTCAGAGATGGCCCCTCACCTACCTTCCCCCCTACACCCCCTCCCTCCTTCCCCCTACACCCCCTCCCTCCCTATCACACCCCTTTGGCTATATCCCTTTCCACTTACCTCCTATCCCCACCCCCTTCCGAGATACTCGGTCCAATTACCCACTTACCCTACACGCAGGCCCACTTCGCTAAGTACGCCATCACCTGCCACTTTAACCAAACACGCTCCGAACACATAACAAGCACCCTCCACTTATAATACATCCCTCTCCCTGAGAGGAATGATTTCACATTAAACCTCTCCCTTACATTACCTCACAAATAAATTCCAGCAACTTATAATCCCTTGGTTAGCACCCCTCTGAGAATTAGCTACCTGTGGTAAACTTTCTCTTATTGAAGTGCGAGGTGGGTCTAGGAACTTCATGTATAGGAATTTCAACAGAAGTGCTTGAATTTTTCATTTGTCAGTATATTGGTGCTATATGTACTCTCACTGTTCAACTGACTATTGAGCTTTCTGTAAATGCTCTTTTTCTACCTTCTTCTAAATAAAATAAATTTGTTTAAAAAAAAAAAAAAAGAATGCCTAGCTGAAACAAACCTAAATACAGTACTGAAGTTACCAAGACTTACATAAACAATCTGTGTGAGACTATAGGTGGTAATTTGCCAACAGCCTCTTAGAACACAGGTTTTAAAGTATACTAAATGATTCTGTGGCAGATTATACTGCCAAAATAAATTAAATTATATTCAAGGACCAAGACTCCAACCTAAAAGCAGACCTAGATACAATAAGTAAATTAAATGAAACTGTGGCAGATTATGCTGACTAATTTTAGAAGACTGGGATTTCTGATCATGGTGCCTGCAGGACTGACAGAGATAGAGAACAGAGCTACATTTGTTAGTGCCTATGTAGGAGGATAACACAAATCTTTAGGGATAAAAACATAGTGACCATAGAGCCTTCTTATGAAGAAAAATCCTTGCAGTGCTTATCATTTATACAAGTCAGTTTGACTATGGACTATGTGAGCACCCGGAATGTAACATGCCCAGGGTTATAGTTGTAAACCAGCTGTTAAATTAGATTCAATGACAAATACTCTAACCTAAAAGCAGATATAGAAACTTTACTTGTTATACCTGTGATTGCTTGTACATTTCCCCAGAGACTGCAGGGTCTGACTTGAAGGGCCCCTATGCCACTAATGTCCAATTAGGGAAGAGCTGAACGTACCTGGATTCAGTTTGAGACATGTTCTCAAAAATTGTAAAAAAAATCCAAACAACATTGGACTCAGAGCCTAATTTAAAAAACAGTAATGATGATTATCCATGCTAATAAGCAAGAAGTTGTCAAACAAATCGCAAGGGAGGGGTAGGCATTGCCCTGGGGGACATGTACCTAAGCAAATGAAAACAGTTTAAATTGTATTTAGCAAAGAGCTGAGATTCTAAAAATTCCTATAAATAACATGCCTGGGGTATGCCCTTAACCTGTCGTCAAAACTGACACAAAGAAAAAAATAGCTTTGGCTGCTTTACTTCTGTTTGAAGGATCCTACACAAAAACAAAAATGTGTGGGTCCCCCCAAATTCCATATCAGACCCTTATCCTACATGAGAGTCTGGTATAGCTCTCAAGGAGGACCCTACACAAAAAAGAAGTGTGGGTCTTCCCAAATTCCATACCAGACCTTAAGGGTCTGGTAAGATTATAAGGAGGAACCACAGGGAAAAGTCAAGAATAGTAAAAAATTGGGGTCCCCCTCAGAAATCCATACCAGACCTGTGCAATTTGTCAAGGCAGGAGGGAGGGACAAGTGTGTTCCTCTCCTCTTGGGGCTCAGTCCTGCCCCCACTCCCTCCTCACAGGCTGAGATTAACCACTTGCCAACCAGCTCACGCCAATATACGTCGGCAAAGTGGCACGTTCCCTCAAATCGCCATATGGGTATGTCGGCTCCTTTAAGCGCCCCCCTGCTGCACGTGGCTGGGGGGCGCAATCACTGCCCGCCACCCGCGATCATGGGCAGGAGAGCCAGAACGGGGATTTGTGTGTGTAAACACACAAATCCTCCTTCTAACAGGAGAGAAGCAACAGATCTGCTTTCTGTAGTAATTACAAACAGTGATATGTCTCCTCCCCCAGTCAGTTTCATCCCCCCACAGTAAGAAACACTAACTAGGGAACATGTAACCCCTTGATCGCCCCTAGTGTTAACCCCTTCCCTGCCAGTGACATTTACACAGTAATCAGTGCATTTTTATATGGTCCCTAAAAGGTATCAAAAGAGTCTGATCTGTCAGCCACAATGTCGTAGTAACACTAAAAATCGCAGATCACTGCTATTACTAGTAAAAATAAAAAAATAAAATAATAAAAATGCCATAAATATATCCCTTATTTTGTAGATGCTATAACTGTTGCGCAAAACCATAAATATAATCTTATTACAATTTTTTTTTACCAGAAATATGAAGAAGAACACATATTGGCCTAAACTGATGAAGAAATGTGTTTTTCAAAGACATTTTTGGGGATATTTATTATAGCAAAAAGTAAAAAAAATATTGTTTTTTTTTTTTTCAAACTTATCGCTCTTTTTTTTGTTTATAACGCAAAAAAATAAAAACCGAAGAGGTGATCAAATACCACCAAAAGAAATCTCTATTTGTGGGAAAAAAAGGACATCAGCGTAGTGTTTTCTTGTCTCTCTCCAAAGCACTATGTCCTGTAGCTGTCTCTTGCTCAGTTCCTCTGTTATCACCCTGATAACTTCTCACACATTCTCCGAGATGGGAGATAGAAGTGTGCATCGTGGGAGGTTGCTATAAATAGATTAGAAGCCAGCTTGCCATATAAGAGCAGACCTCTGCATTTTCCAGTCTTTCTTTGCCTATAAGGAGAAGGGGTGTCGGTCTTTCATCCAATTAGCTGTCTTGGTTGTATACCCAGGCTTCTCTGCAGTGTTAACCAGGAGGAGAACATTTCCTAACACAAAGAGCACTTTCTAAAGGACATATACAGATGAAGACAGCAGATATACATGTAAAACATATGTTGGGAGATTTGTTTCATCCCTGTGTATCATCTGAGGCTATTCACTTCACTGGGTGCAGTTTACATCCACTTTAATGGCTCCTGCTGCTGAATCTTAGTAAATGAGAAGCGAGAGACCTGGGAGAGCCTCAGCTATCCTGAACATCACTGACTCAGGATTGGACTTAGGTAAATATTAGCGGGCCTCGGAGGGGAGCTGCACACTGAAGGTGTTTTACCTTTATGCATAATATGCACTTGAAAAGGCTTAAATTTGTCCGATTGTTGGGTATTGTAAGGGGTTAGCTCAAGAGGGATCACCTTGCCTGGGAAAACGGTTGTCCAAATGGAAGGTTTTCTTATAAATCTGACTTGTAGCCAGTTTTATTTTGAAAGGTTGCACGAAAATTGAACAAGCATACAGAAAATAAATCCTTGCAATCCAGGCACTAACTAAACATTGCAGGTTCAGAGGTGAAGGGCTTTTCCCAGTCATCAAAAAAAAGATAATGCAAGCCTTTTCTTTCTCTCACAAAGAAAACTTCACATAAGCATCTCTCTCAGGTTTTTAGCTTCCTTAGTCCCAGGCAAAGAGCAACTCTTTGCTCCAGTCCTGCTTTCTTTATACCACCTGTTGTTGGACACAAGTGGACTGCAAAATCTGGTCTGGAACCAACCATGAACGCATGCAAGGTGAAAAATAACATCCATCAATTACCTCGCCTTTTGTAATGTCACATATCCGCCTCCTCTGCTCAAGCCCCTGCAGCTGAGCAACTGACCAGACAATGGACATGGGAAAGAGCATCTGCATTATTTTAGAGTTTCCCAGTTCTATGCTCCACTGTGAACTTAAAAACTTGAAGGGCAAGAACCACCTTGTCACCCGACTGTTTTTCTCCTTGTTATCACACATCCATTTAAGAGGGGCATGATCAGTGACTAGTTTGAATGGTCTCCCCAACAGGTAATGTTTTAGGGCATCTAAGACCCATTTGATAGCTAAACATTCCTTTTCAACAATGGCATAGTTTTTTCTCATGTCTGTTAAGCTTTCTGCTCAGGTAGACCACTGGGTGCTCCTTACCGTCTCTGATTTGCGACAGTACCACACCCAGTCCCACATTAGAGGTGTCTGTCTGTACCACAAACTCCTTTGTGAACTCTGGGGTCGCGAGCAGTGGTTGTACACAAAGAGCTTGCTTCAACATATGAAATGCCTTCTCTGCCTCAAGATTCCACTTAATCAAGACCAACCCTCTACCCTTTGCCAGATCTGTCAGTGGGGCTGCAATGGTGGCAACATTGGATATAAAACACCTGTAGTACCCTGTGATCCCATAAAATGCACACACTTGCTTTTTATTTATAGATCGGGCCACTTTTGAATCGCATCAATCTTGTTGATCTGAGGCTTGATCAGCCCTGGACCAATAATGTAGCCAAGGTATTTGGCCTCCCCCAAGCCATGGCACACATTTTGGGGTTGGCATTGAGTCCTGCTTTTCTAAGGGAATCTATTACGCCTAAATGAAAATGAGATTTCCAATCTGGGCTGTGGATAATGACATTTTCCAAATAGGCGGCTGCGTATTGGTGATGTGGTTTCAATGTCTTGTCCATCATTCTCTGGAATGAGGCCGGAGCACCATGTAAACCAAAATGCATCCGCTTATACTGAAGTGACCCCTCAGCGGTAGAAAAGGACATCTTATCTTTTGCAGATTCTGTTAGGGGTATCTGTCAATTCCTTTAGTCACCTCCAAAGTAGTTATTTACCGAGCCCTTCCCAATCTGTCAACAAGCTTGTTGACCCGAGGCTTTAGGTATGCATCGAATTTGGACACGCTGTTCAACTTCCTGAAATCATTACAAAACCTTATAGCGCCATCTGGCTTTGGGACTAACACTATGGGACTTAACCAGTCACTGTGGGACTCCTCTATCATGTCCAACTCTAACATGTTCTTTATTTATTTGCAACTGCTTCTCGCCTAGCCTTGGGTATTCTATAGGGCTTTACATTTACCCGGACATCTGGTTCCGTAATTATGTCATGCTGTATAACACTGTTTTTTTCCAGGTAGGGGAGAGAAAAAGTCTATATTCTTACTTGCAAACTCTTTAACGCCCTTCTGTTGGGTCACTGACAAGGTTTCAGTTATGGGTACCTCAGTTGTCATGAGGGCCATATCCTTTTGAGGAGTTGGCACTGCCAGTAAAGTCTCACTGTCCTTCCAAGGTTTCAAGAGATTAACATTATATATTTGTTCTGGTTTCATTTTTCCTGGCTGGTAAACTTTGTAGTTTACTTCCTCTACTCTACTCTAATTTCAAAGGGAACTGTGGGGACTAGTAACAGCAGTCTATCACCAGGGTTGAAGGTTCTGGTCTTGGCACCCCAATTATAATTCCCTCCTCTGGGCCTCCTGGGCTTGCTCCATATGTTCCCTTACAAGCGGCATGACAGCGGCAATCCTATATTGAATCAGTGAGATATGCTCGATGACGCTTCTGTAAGGCATGGTCTCTGCCTCCCACGCTTCTTTTGAGACATATAGCAATCCCCTGGGATGTCTACTGTAGCGCCCTGCTCCTAATGAGCAGACGCTATTGTTTTTCAAATTTAGTTGTCTGAAGCTGCAGTTTGGCTCAGGCTAATTATTCTAAAAAGGTTCTGGTTCCTGTGCCAGTCCAGCTGGGTTGCACTGGTTTCCACTTGACCGTAGGTGTCGCTGTCAATGCCAGTAAGTGTGGAAGTGCAGAAAGTTGGATGTATTGAATACCACCTCTTGCTCGGAAATAGCCCAGTGGGAGTGGTTTCCCTGCTGACATGTCTTTTTTTTTCGGGGTCCGCTATCCCGACCTCATGGTCCTTCTGGCCTGGGGTGTGTATCGCATGATCCTGCGCCTCGGGCTCGGCTGGCCCGAGGCTTTGCAACTGAGAGGGTATACCTGAAAAAGTCTTGGGGCCTGCTGATCCCGGGGTGGTCCTGTGCTGTCTTGCCTGCGGGGAAATGACGCACGAAAACTGGAGGGTCTAGGGGAGGACTTTTCTAGGAGAGGACCGAGCACAAGGCTGGTATCTCTGGAGGAGCCTGGAAACTCAGTTAGAGGATGCAACCCAGATCAACACCCATACAGTATCGCTGGGTCGGCTGAAAGAAACTGGTACTGTATGGCAGTTTTTTAAATCTCTCAAGAATGCTTTAGTTTAATTGACATGTCTGTGGCAGAGACTTTGTTGAGCATCTCACCGGCTGTCCGGTGGTTGCTGGATCCAGTCTGTGTAGCTCTTTGTCCTCTGGTTCTGACCAATACCTCTGACCCGCAATTACCAGGTGCCTGAACTCCCCTTAACCCTGTGACCCTCTATTGAAAGACTTTGTGCTTATCCCAAATAAATAAGTGAAAAAGGACTAAGTGTCATATTTAACATTCTTTGGGTTATTTTCCAACGGGACCCCTGAGACAGAGAAGCGAGCAGGTGAGGTAACGGTAAGCCCAAATAAAACCAGCTGCTTCTTCGGGGGTTAGTGCTACACTACCATACAGTAGTACAAATGAGGGATTAACCTGTAGAGGTCCGAGGTACCTATCATTTAGCAAACATGAGGTACGGCAGCAAAAAATACCAATTTATCCTATCTTTGTCCATCACCTTTTTTAACATGCTTTTGAGCGTCTTGTTAAATTTCTCCTCAAGACCATCAGTTTGGGCGTGGTAGACAGAGGTACAGAGATGGGAGATTTTGAAAAACTTGCACAATTTTTTAGTGACTCTGGACAAAAATGGTGTGCATTGATCCATTAGTATCTCTTTTGGAATACCCCCAGTATTACCAGTATGTGCTGATGGCCCCAGGCAGACTTTTTTAATACTGGCCCCACCAGATCCATGCCAATTCTTTCAAAAGGCAATTTAATTATTGGTAACGGTACCAGTGGACTGCGAAAATGGGGCGATGGAGCAGAAAACTGACACTCTGGGCATGACTTATAATATTCTTTGACATCTGCATGTAACCCAGGCCAAAATAATCTCTGGGTTATTCTCTCCTTAGTTTTCTCTATACCCTAAATCTAATACCCACGGAAAATAGGGTTTGGAAACCACTAGATGCTCTACCTCCTCCTCTCCTTGCTTTGCCACTTGATACAGCAAGTTATTTTTAAGAGCAACAACACCCCTACATTAGGTTTAACAGATTAGCCATCAATCATTTAGTTTTAGTTGTTCCGAACAAAAATCATCTTTCCTGACTTCTAAGTCAGGCACCACATTCTGTCCACTCTCACTATTAGGGTCAGAGATAATTTATTGTTCCTTAACCCCAAGCTGGGGGCTGGATTCCAGCTCCTTCTGCTCCCCAGCCATTACAGAAAAAGTAAAATGATCTACTCCTCCGTTGGAGACACCAACCATTTCCCTTTCAATTTTGCAATCAAAAGGGTCCAGTGTTTCCTCAGCAGGGGGAGCTCTGTCCTCCTGATGCTTTTTGTTTTCTCATAAACTCCAAAAGTGTGGAAAATCTTTCCCCACTAGGGCTTCATGAATTAGTGAGGGTACCACCCCCCCCCCCTTAATGTGTCACAGTGCCCCAAGGGATATCAAAGTCAACTACAGCAGTCTGGTAGTCATGTGTGTCACTATGTATACTAATCACCACAATAGTGCTTCTGGGTAAGGTGTATCAAGTTAAACATCTGGGAGCGGGATGGCTTGTCAGTACTGTATGACCACTGATGCACCCGTTGAGCCGGACTGCAATGGTGATGCCCAGGCATGCAAGTATCTCAGTTTTCAATGTCTCATAATCCTGGGCAGCATCTGGTTCCAGGTCATAATAAGCCTTTTGGGGTTCTCCTGTCAGAAAGGGTGCTAGCAGTCCTGCCCCTTGCTCTTTTTGCCATCCTTCTTGAACAGCGACTCTTTCAAAAATTGCTAGGTAAGCTTCCACATCATCTGCAGGTGTCATCTTCTGCAGGTAATAGCAGGCATGCATAATTTTCTGTTCCACTGACAAAGGACTGCTGCACTGCCGTGGCCTCTGCAACTCAGTGGTTGGTTTCCTGCTGCTGGCAATTCGCCTTCTGCTGGGCTGCATTGGCCTCTGTGACTTGGTGGTTTATTTCCTGCTGCTGGCGATTAGTTTCCTGCTGGCTTGCAGTGGTATGCAGCAGGGCTTTTAACACATCCTCCATCTTTCCACTTGTTCAGGAAGATGCCCGCCAAATCCTCCATATGTCAGGGGTTAGCTCAAGGGAGATCACCTTCCCTGGAAAAAAGGTAGTCCAAACGGCTTTCTTAAAAATCTGACTTGTAGCCAGTTTTATTTTGAAAGGTTGCATGAAAATTAAACAAACACAACAGAAAATAAATCCTTGCCAACCAGGCACTAAACATTGCAGGTGATTAACTTAGAGTTGAAGGGCTTCTCCCAGTCACCCACAAAATAAAGATAATGCAAACCCTTTCTTTCTCTCACAAAGCAAGCTTCACATAAGCAGGTCTCTAAGGTTTTTAGCTTCCAGAGTCCCAGGCCAGGAGCAATTATTTGCTCCAGTCCTTCTTCATTTATACCACCTGTTGGTGGACACAAGTGCATCGCAAAATCTGTTCCAGAACCAACCCTGCCAAGGTGGTTGATTCCACCTTAGTTCTCAGCAAATGAGCGCATGCGAGGTAAAACACAACGTCCATCAATCACCTTGCCTTTCATAATGTCACAGTATATAGCCACATTCGTACCATTGCCTCAGGGGTATTCCCTCTGTTTGGAGTTTCTTTATACAACACTGAATGGGCAGACTTTTTCTCAAATTATGCTTTGTATAGTAAAACATCTCATCAGCATTATAAAAAAAAGATACTAGTCTTAACTGGCAGGTTTTTTTACATCCAGGTTATCTTGGTCTTGAGTTGTGCTCTGGTATCTACTGTTCTAATACTGGATGTTGAAATATCAATAATTTGTCTGAAATTGTGCTGCAATGAAATGAGCTATAATTATGAGCTATAATGAGTAGGACAAGTGCCTGTTAGAGAATTACATTTATTTGGGTTTCTGAGAAATACTTCAGCTGTAGTGTATGATTACATCGATGTTACACATCAGGAAACTGTCACATATTCTGCAAATGTAATTAACCTTTTTAAAGCTAAGGCTAGGAGATATTCATGGTTCTCTAATGTTACCATTGGATTATTCAACTCACACCTGTAAAGCCAATCTTTTGGTCTTACCCATTAATATACAATATCTTTGTGGGAGAAGAGTATTATGTACTAAGACGTCCTCTTTAATTCTATTGGTAATACCCTATTGTAGGTCTTGTTGTACCTGTTATCAATCTAAAAATAAAATTTGATTTTCTGTACAGTTCACTAACTTATGATTTTAATTTGTTTTTGTTTTTTTCTCAAAGAACAAAAAGCTTGGGTCTGGACCCCCTGTGTGGACCACCACCGGTATGGAATGGGGAATGGGATGGAAAAACTGAACCTATATTCCAGGATAAAGGATGAATTTATAAATGAGTCATGAGGGCTTTTGTGGAACTCGTGACAGAAATAGCTCAGGTTTGTAAAGTCATCTAAACTGCTTAGGGGATGATTTTCTCTTAACAGTACAGTGAGGAGTACACAAGTCAATCAGCACTGAGTGTTGTACCTTTATTTCAATAAATAAAGATATTGTAAAAACAAAAAATAGAAAATCCTTATGCTACTTCCCATTTTCTCCCATAAGGAGATTTATTTATGGGTTTATCTTCCAGCATCTTCTCGTTCAAAGATTTTTATTTTTTTTAAACAAGAAACAGAAACAATAAAGAACATAAAAGAGAAAGAAAAAAAAAACAGTATATATCACATATATTCAATTGCATACATGTTGTATCTCGAAAAGAAATAAGCTGAAATATCAGCATGAGTTTAGTTCATACTACAGTATATATAGAACGTACATATGTCGAACACTGATGAAAAAAAAAGCGCCTAGAAGGTAATGTTACGTGGATACATCAAGTAACCTCGAATCATATCCAGAGACAATATAGAAATGCCTCCAGACTGCTTATGGGTTCATGGTGTGGCAAAGCGGGGGCAAGTTGAGGAAAAAAAAAAAAGAACAGGTATACCATAGTAACGAGAGTATATAGGTATTACTTATTTTCACTAGAAACAACTGTTTAGAAATAAGATCATAACCTGATAACTTCAGTGTTCTGAAGCTGCAGAATAAACTATCTGTTCGACTTAACGTGCTGATTATATTTATAAAAAATGTGATATAGAAACAATAATAATGAAAAAATAGGAGGTTGAAGAGAGAAAGAAAGGAAAGGAAGGGAAGAGTCTCTCCAGGTGATGATTACACATCAACATAGGATAATGAAAGATATTTGCTAAAAGAAAACCAAAGATCTATTGAGGTAACAGTAATGACTGGTCGAAATCAGGGGGCAGATAATGTTTTACCCATGGTTGCCAAATCTGTTTAAATTTATCAATATTATTGTCTTCTATGGCCGACATTTTAGCGTAGGTCAAAGCTCTATTCATTCTATGCTTAGCTTCCGCTACTACAAGGGTATTGGATTTCCAGGCTTTAGCTATGGTTTGTTTGGCCGCTGTACTGAGCTGAAGAAATAGCTTAAACCGAGGATGAGTTAGTGAAGAGGGTTTCAGGTTCAGCAGAGCCATGGCTGGATCCGGAGGTATAGAGCGTTCTAGAGCTTTGGAAGCCATAGCGAAAATTTTTGACCAGAATTCTTGAACCACCGGGCATTGCCACCAAATATGGAATTGGGTACCCTGGGAAGTGCAACCTCTGAAACAATTAATAGGATATGTCGGGGAAAATTTGGCAATTCTAGCAGGTACCAGGTACCATCTTGCTAAGACTTTAAAGTTAGTTTCAAGAGCGTAACAATTCGGGGAAGAGCTTTTAGTTGCATTCCATACATTAGACCAGTCATTAATGTCGAAAACCCGGTTCATATCTAATGCCCATTTTTCTGCATAAGAGGGTAATATATCTTTGGGAAGAGTAGTAAGTTGTTGATATATTAATGAAATAACACCTCTAACATGTGGGTCGCTTTTGCATATACGCTCAAATTGAGACATTTGATTAAGTGGTGTAACAGAATTTAGAAGCGGGGTGTAGAAATTTTTAACTTGCAAGTATCTAAAGGTTTCAGATCTTGGGAGTCCGTACGTGTCACATAATATTGGGAATTCCAGAATGTTGGAGTTATTACATAACTGATATAATCGTGATAATTTTAAGGTGGACCAAACAGAGAATGATTTCGGATAACGCCAAGCTGGATAGAAGGCTGGGTTCCCGAGGAAAGAGAGAAGAGGATTATGTGGGGATTGGAGGCTGGAAGGTTTACCAAATTTATCCCATATAGATAAGGAGTGTTTCGTGATGGGATTAGCAATATGTGTCCTATCTATGGGATGAATCCATAATAGATTAGCAATAGAGATAGGATCGCATTCTACAGCTTCAATTGACATCCAGAGGGGTGATTCTTCTACAGAGTGGTATTTCGTAAGAATTGAGAGTTGTGCAGCAGAATAATAGGAAGCAAAGTTTGGTAAGCCTAGCCCTCCCTTCAATTTGCTAAGATATAATGTGGTCAATGGAATCTGTGGTTTGGTTTTACCCCAAATAAAGGTCAAGACCCTACGTTGTAGTATTCTAAAGAAATAGGCTGGTATTGGGATAGGTAAAACCCTAAATAAATAAAGAAATTTTGGTAAAATTTACATTTTCATTGCATTAATCCTACCCAACCAAGACAAGGGGAGAGAAGACCATAGTTTCATATAATTAGTAACCTGTTTCAATAATGGGAGATAGTTAACTCTAAATAATTCTTTGAGTGAAATTGTGAGTTGAACTCCTAGGTAGGGTAACTGATTAGATACCCAGTGAAACGGTAAGGTAGATTGGAGATGCAGGAGCTCAGCTTGTTCTAAGGAGATATTAAGCACATTCGATTTGGTGGGTTTAACTATAAGTCCAGAGACAGCAGCAAATTTATCTAGTATGTTCAGTAAATTTGGGGCAGATATATGTGGTTGGGATAAGAATATGAGAATATCGTCAGCAAAAAGACATATTTTATGTTGATAACCACCTAATTCAATACCTTTGATATTTATATTTGTCCTAATTAGTTGTGCTAATGGTTCGATGAGGAGAGCGAAAAGTAAGGGAGATAAGGGACATCCCTGTCTCGTACCTCTACAGATGTTCATCATAGCGGATTTATAGCCAGCATATTTAATGTATGCTTTTGGGTTATTATACAACGAGGAGATCAATTGTAAGAAATGATTCCCAAATCCCCATTTCTGTAGTGTATACTGCATGTAAGGCCAGGTGACAGAATCAAACGCTTTCCTAATATCAAGAGATACTAGGCATGAAGGAATGCGTCTGGATTTAGCTGCGTTTATGAGCAGTAGAGCACGTCTGATGTTGTCACCTGCCTGTCTTTTTGGCATGAAGCCGGTTTGATCGCGGTGTATTAATTGACCAATGACATTGTTGAGACGGGTGGCTAATATTTTAGCCAGTATTTTTATGTCAAGGTTGAGTAGGGATATAGGACGATAATTTGTCCAGGAAGTAGTGTCAGAGTGTGGCTTAGGAATCATCACTATAATAGAAGTAAGTGTTTCTGTACGGAAAGACTGGTTTTCAAGTAAGGAATTGAAGGCTCTGGTCAAAATAGGTGCTAATACATGTGAAAACTGTTTATAATATAAAGCTGAAAATCCGTCTGGGCCTGGTCTTTTATTAAGTTTCAAGTGTTTTATTGCATATAGGACTTCGGAGGTAGTTATAGGTCGTTCAAGGTTATCGTGTTGTAGTTGATCTAGGGTAGGAAGGTCTATAGTAGAGAACATGCTATCGGCTTTTGAAGTATCAAACTCTTGGTTAGAAGAGTATATTTTAGTTAATTTGGAGTGAAATACTTCAAGTATTTTAACCGGGTTGCTGGTGTTATCCGTCTCTTGTAGTCTTAAGCCTAAAGGAGGATTGTACTTTTTGTATCGTTTTCAAGCAACGGGCCATAGGAGTGTCGGGTTTGTTGGCTTTGAGATATTGGATATGTTCGCGTTTACGCAATAGTTTGTCAGCGGAGTCAGTTAAAAAAAGGTCTAGGTCAAGACGTGCTTTCTCAAGTTTCGTGTGATTGGCAGTAGTCGGTGAAGTTTGGAAGGTTGAGTGGCATGTGTTGAAGGCCGTTTCCAATTTTGCAAACATAAGTTTGCGTTCCCTTTTGAGTGAGGATGATAGACGAATCAAGTTTCCTCGAATCACAGTTTTGTGTGCTTCCCACAACGTTAAGGAAGAAACATCGTCTGTATCATTAGAGGAGATGTAATCAGATAACATTTGCTCTATTAACTGTTTATGAGATGGATGGGTTAGCAAAGTATCATTAATACTCCAATTAGTATCTTGGGATCTGGGTACAGTTGAGGCAAGGGTGGTAAAAACAGCACAATGATCAGACCATGGTAATGGGACGATTTTGGATGAGAGTATTTCTGGTAAAATACTAGATGGAACAAAGATATGATCAATACGAGAGAAAGATTTGTGTGGGTACGAGTAATGTGTATAGCGCCTATTGGTAGGATTTAGTTCTCTCCATGTGTCTACTAATTTGTGTGTTGAAAGCAGGGGTTGTAGGGACATCTTGGCGGAATTCGTATTAGGTGTAATCGGGGATTTGTCTAGGAAGGGGAATACTGTAGCATTGGAGTCTCCACAAATGACTAATGTGCCAAATTTATGGGTATCAATAGTTTGAAAAAGATGAGACATAAAAGCTAATGGTCGCTTGTTAGGAGCATAATAGGAGACAACTGTAATGGGGGCGTCAGCAAGATAACCAGTAACCAAAATATATCTACCTTCTGGATCATTCAGTTGCGACACAAGAGTAAATGGGGTGCTACGGTGAAAACCTATAAGGGTACCCCTTTGTTTAACAGAGGCTGAGGCAACATAATACTGCGGATAATTAGAAGATAGAAATTTCGGATGGGCCTTATCTATAAAATGAGTTTCCTGCAAACATATAATATGTGCTTTTTTTGCATGAAAAGTGCGCATAGCTTTTGAACGTTTGTGGGGGATATTAAACCCTTGTACATTTAAAGACAAAACATTTACAGGGGCCATGTCTGTATTAGATACTGTATAGATAAAAATATAACTTACTTCCAAATACGCGATCATCACCTGGGGAGAGAGAGAAGTAAAGGGAGCAAGAAGGAAGAAAGTAAAATAAGAAGAACTAAATCGATCGACCCTATTATAATAGTACATTAATGATAAGTAAAGATAACAACATAGGGTGTAGGAACGTCTACGGTGCATATTATGTATGCTCCGTGAGGTTCCAGAACCATCGTCAGAGACCTGCATAATCCTAGCGGGTGTCTGAGGATGTTACAGGGGGCAGCAAGAAGTTCCTGAGGGAGGAGCAGTACCGAAGGACCACGGGAGTATATAAAGGAAATATATATTAACCGAAAGTCCGCTTTGTTGAAGGACCTAGAAAAAAAAAATATACATAGAAGCAGTTCATTGTTCTATTAGTATAATTACTAATATAAGTGAAATAAGAGAATTGGGATTAAAAATAAAAAAAAAGCCTTGAGTTGCTACTGATACGCAAGGACTTAGTAAATACTTTTTGAAAAGAAATTTTGAAAGAAAAAAAAAAGTTTGTAGAAAGAAAGGTCAAGTTTTGGCAAAAAATTTCCGTATGAAAGTTAGAAAGTGGCGTGAAGATATTAGAGATTTTTAACTTCTCAACCAGCAATTAAAGCTGGGGGCAAGTAGAAGAATAACAGACTAAATTAGTACATCAGTCCATAGAGTCCTCATTAGAGGGGGTTTGATTTTCAAAACGTCCTCTCTTGTTTAAGTGGTGTCGAGAAGAGGAAGAGGCTCCTGCAGAGGTTGTCGTATCATTTTGCTGAGGTGATCTTGAGGCTGAACGTCTATGGGGATGAATATTTAGAGTGGATTTGTCAGCGATGCCCATTTTGACCAAGGCAGATTGCAAATCTTCCGGAGATCTACAGATGTATTTGGTTTCCAGGAATGTAAATCTTAGGGAAAAAGGAAATCCCCATTGGTATGCAATATGATGTTGTTGTAGGATTTGTAACTGGGGCTTAAGTGCACGCCGTTTAGCGACTGTGAGAGGAGATATATCGGCGAAAAGCTGATATGAATGACCCTGGAATTGCAGGGAGACTTTGTCCCTAGCAGTCGCCAATAATTGCTCTTTGGTTCTGTAATAGTGGAATTTAGCAATAATGTCTCTGGGTGGGCCATTTGCTTTGCGAGGGGCTAAAGCTCTGTGAACTCTAACAAGTTCTAGTCTTTCCAATGGTATGCCTGGCTGTAATTCTTGAAATAAGGCTGTTATAGTGGCTGGTAGATCAAGGACTGTCTCAGGAATTCCTCTAATTCTCAGGTTCGACCGTCTGTCCCTATTTTCCTGATCTTCTAAACGTGACTGTAAAAAAAGATTCTCTTCCTGTAAATTTTCAAGCTCTGAGGTATTTTGTGATGTAAGGCTATCCAGGTCATCCACTCTGATTTCTAACTCAGCAGTTCTTTGGCCCAGCTCTAATCTCTTTAGTCAGTTTGTCAGTAATTCTGTCAGATGTTTTCTTTAAGGCTTTGTGTAACATGGTTTCAAATTTTTTAAACATATCTGCATTTGTTTCTAGCTGAATTACCTCAGCATCTGAGTCTGAGCCTGAGCCTGCCGTTTCTTCTGTGGCCTGTGAGGGAGCTGTTTTACATCTCTGTGTTATAGCCTGTGAGGAGACTGCCGCCGCCATCTTCAGTACCTGCCTGGCCGCCGTTTTAGGTAGGGACGCTTTAATTTTAGGTTTAGTGCCCCGCAGAACCATTGTTTATTCACCTGTGGTCTAGGTGGAGCTTGTGGTGATGTTTTGTGCCATTAGCGGAGCCGCTGGGACCCGTAGTCCTCCGGTTCTGTCCTCCCACGGAGCGGAGCTCTAAGCTAGGACATCCGCCAGCTCAGGCATCCGCGCATGCGCCTTGCTACTTCCCATTTTCTAAACACTAAAAACACTGAACATAAAAAAGCATGAGAGCAGCTACCACTAAAATGTGTAGTCATCTTACATTAATTAAAAATAGAATGGAATATAGTGAAGTGCTCAATTAAAGTAAAGGAAAAAAATGCAAATGCTAAAATAAGGTGACTTTCACTTAGGTGGGCATAACTACTGATGTCATCATGCTGGATGGGCCCATCCTGTCATTGAAAGATCTTCCTGGCCAGTGATCGCTGCAGATTGAGGCTTGTGACATGCATTGTTTATTTATCATATACATGAATGAAACACTCTATTGTTTTTAAATAAATAAATAGCAGTTAGCACTATGTTTCCTCTTTCTCCATATGTGTCATTCTAAGTGGTTTAAGGTAAAAGGTATAATCGCAAGTTGAGATTTGTGGTCCCCACCTCTTAAACCAATGCAAAAAGTATTGTTCCCTAATGGATTTCAAATTCAGATTCAGACTCAGAATACTTTAAAGAGAATTTGGGGATTTTTTCAAAGAATCATAA
Organism: Lithobates sylvaticus; assembly: GCA_028564925.1. Classification (NCBI taxonomy): domain Eukaryota; kingdom Metazoa; phylum Chordata; class Amphibia; order Anura; family Ranidae; genus Lithobates; species Lithobates sylvaticus. The sequence continues at coordinate 98,738,095 of CM053036.1, forward strand.
TTACCTAGGTGGATGCAGCATTGGTCCGATACTGTATCTGTCCCTGCTGGCTCAAAGAGAACCAAGCTATCAAACACCGCTGATCACTCAGTTCTCAGAGCTTCATGAGCAGAGAGATGGTGACAGCTGGAGATAGCTGGAGAGGCTAAGCCAGCTGCCGGTCCAGGGTACTGACCATATGGTCACAATCTTTCCCCAGCCTGGACTGGCTCTGTGACATCCGCCAACAGCGGTCTTCAGCTTGCTGTCTGCTGAAAACGGGTCACAGATTCAGAGAGAGATTCATTGTCTTTCCTAATCAGTGTAGGCTAGGTTGAGCTCATCATGTTTGGTTTCTAATAAGTCAGTCCTGGTGTCTAATGCTGCAATCTCCAGGGACAGAGTGTTAGTGGATTTGTGCAGATCTGATTGAAACTTCTGTGCTATCTTGTCATACATGACAGAACGGCTTTCATCTAGATCAGCTTTTGTGAGTTGTACAGCGTACTCTCCCATGGAGTGTGATGGGGATGCCTCTGCAGCCAGGAAATGTGGCTGTGTCTCTTCTGGCCGGGCGCCATCTTGAGACATGTTGCTTTTCTCCCTCACTTGAAGCAGGTAGTTTGTTAGGGACCTTTTATTGTGGCGATTTCTGGATCCAGGCATGCGCTGACCGTTCTGCCCGGGAAGCGGGTTGAAATTGTGGGTAATGGGTGTCTGTATAGCCGCGGGGGAAGCGCTGACAGTCATGTTCATGGAGCTCCTAGCCTCTGCTTCCTTCCTGCTTTGCATGGGTATACGCCCCCATAAGTTGCGCTTTTCAAGGGAATTTGCTCTAGAGCTCTGGGACAACTTCTCTTGCAAAGTAAACACCTTATTTTCCTTTAGCAAATCAACCATATTGGTATCAATGTATTGGAGATGTGATTGTTAAGTAACAAAATAAATAAATTGCCTTTGTACTTTAGCTCTTACGGTTTATTGTTTTAGACCCTTAATAATTCAATCTTCCTTCTTCTCAGTTCTACCTAATGATGACGGGTCACTGTCTATTTCATTACAGACTACCACAAGTACTTTGAACATGTGATAGTTTCAGAAAATGTTAGAAACTACTTACCATAAATTAGGGAGTTGTTGGTATGGTTTTATATAAAATAACTTGAACAGTAAGCATTTTATAAATAACTTCACACATGAAGGAAACATGGGACACCATTCTGCTGTTGCATAATCTGCAAGCAGCCATCAAATACATTGTTACATTTTAGAATAGTAGTGAGACAAGACAGAGTGATGGGAGAATAAAAAAGACCAAAACAGATTCATGGGCAACATTAAATTAACTTAGGTTTTATATCTAACATTGACACCTTTATACTTCTTTCCTGTAATTCAGAAATTTATTTGTACCACTTTTGAAAAAAATAGCATACAATTTCCTAATTCAGGACATAGTGTCCTTAGCAAGACAGAAATGTATGGTTCCTTAACAATGTGCTGAAATTTATGAAGAGGAACATCACTTTCACACTAAATGAACTGTAACTTACTTTTAGAGGTGGCTCGTAGATTATATCTGGCCACATGCATAGAATCAGCTTGAATTCTAAGCTCATAGCTTGTAGTGTTTTCATAGTCCAGTGGTTTTACAACAGTGATAACCCCTGTGATATTATCAATGGCAAATGCACCTGTATGAAGGGAAACAAGGGTTTAAGAAGTCTATCTTGAAATAAACATAGAGAAAGATTACTTGAAGACAGTAAATGAAAGTGGAAAAAAAAAATGTTTACATAATTCAGGATTTTAGATGTTGAAATTCTAAAAAAAATAGGGGTTCCAACATTGTCACATAATTAGTTGATATGTTTTACTCAAAAATGAATAAAGATGTTTGCAGTTAAATCAGCACAATACTTTATTTTGGAGTAGAGCGTTTTGTATTTGGTCTAAATTTCCATGAATGCCCTGAACAGTGTTTTGCTATTTTGATGAATATTTCTTGGTTGCAGCTGGAAATTAGCGGTGATAGACTTTGATGTCAAGCAGTATGTGTATGTATTATCTAACAAGCTTCAAGTTAAGCACTGCATAAGTCAGTGTCAGTTTGAGCCTGGGTACTCAAGGTGTTAATTGACATTAAAGATTACAAGGTTAATTGTCAGGTAACAGAAACGTGCACTGGAAAAATCTTTTTGAGCCTTTTTTCTATGCAGTACATTCCAAATAATAGGCTTTTGTTAAATGAACCTTGCTTCAGTGGGATTTCTATTCAATTAAATGTCACAACACTTTCAGAAAGAAGATGGTAACATTAATCATTCCTGGCGTGTATGTGCAAACTGGTTCTCTTTATTTTATATGTGAATAGCTTTTCCCAGTGTAAATTTTCCTTTTATCTCTCATTCTCTCTGTTTTCTTTTTTCAGTCTTCAGTCTCTTCTCCTGGGATTGCTTCAACTAAACAATGATAACTCTTACTATGTGCATGAAGCATATATCACAGACAAATTACACACTATTAAAGAGCCAATTCCACTGTTGAGGATTATTCAAAGTGCTGTAAAGAATTGCAATTTGTAAACTAAAGTATGGATATTCTATGGTTATTGAAAATTGTCAGCAAAATCAAAGACAAGATTAGAAATGGAGGGGGTAACTTAAGTTGGAATGTAGTGATATTAAGCCCTGGATCCCACCAGTGCAATTGGCAATGCGGCTTGACAGTTCAAAGTTGCGTGACAAGTTGCACCCCATTTGTGGAAATAGAATTGTTCAAATGAGAGCAACTCAAGTCGCAGCAACAGTGAAAAAGGTTCCTACACTATTGCTGGGAAATTTCATTGTGACTTGCATTGACATGTGTTAAATGAAGTTGCACAGAGTGTCAGCAAGCCGCATTGAAATCGCACTGATAGTCACATTGAAGTAGCACGACTTTAAGGTAGACATGTGCAATTTGTTTTAGTCCGAATAAAAATTCGGACACATTGTTGGATACATCCAAATCTCTGAATGAAAGAGTAACACATTTAGTTGAATTTAGTTCATTAGTCCATTACAATTTGTTTTGTTTATTCGTTTTCTAATGAATTCCAACTTTTCAGAATAATTAGAATTCAAATTCTGTGTGAAGAAATGGCTGGTTGTTAAGGAGCTGGCCGTGAAGCCTTAACAACCATGAGTCATTATCTGTCAGTGGGCTTCCCCACTGACAGATTAATGTAAAGAAAACAATGCTGGTGTTCTGTCAAAAAAGCCAACTTGTCAAAATCTCCAATTACGTCACTGCCGGTGACTCCCCAGCAGCAATAATTGCAGATTTTGACAACTTGGCTGTTTTCACAGAACACCGGCAGTGTATACAATACAGTACAGTTGGCTGTTTTGACAGAACACCGGCTAATGAGTAAAAGAGTTGTTGGATACTACCGGGCGGACTAACAATGTCCACTCATTATATCATGTACCGTAGTGTATACGCTGCTGGTGTTCAGTGAAAACAGCTAAGTCATCAAAATCTGCAATTACTGCTGCTGGAGAGTTACCGGCAGTGACGTAATTGGAGATTTTGAAGAGCATCTGGTGTGGATTTAAAAGGGAACCCCACGGCAAAATAAAAAAGGCGTGGGTTCGCCCAAAATCCAGACCAGACCCTTATCTGGGCATGCGGCCTGGCAGGTTAGGGAAAGGGGGGGGGGGTGAGCAAGTGCTCCCTCCTCCTGAAACATACCAGGCTACATGCCCTTAACATCGAGGGACACTGTTTTTAATTTTTTAATAAAGAAATTGTCAAAAACTTGTCTTTTGTTTTTATTACTTTTTGTCATTCACATAGGGGGGGGCGGGATCTGGGTGCCTGCTTGGTAAAGGGGGCTTCCAGATTCTGATAAGCCCCCCGCCCGGCCGACCCTAACTACCACAAAGTTTTTATTTGGTGACAATATCACTTTAAAATGAGCATTAAAAAATGACAATTTGTATTGTTACATAATAATTTCAATAAAAAAAAAAAGAAGAGCATTAAAGTGGTTGTAAATCACCTTGTAAAACCACCCATTTGGTTTAAAATAGAAATGAAAAGCAAAACAGTTGTGTGTAGATATAAAAAAATATAAATACATGTTTTCTCTTTTTTATAGGACCCCCTTCAAACTGAGGCAGGTTTCAGGGGTTTTAGCGCAAGAGATAGCGCCTGTAAAGCGCCTGAAAACCACCTCCTGTTCATTTCAGTGTGACTTTCACACTGGGGCGGGGCGGTGCGCCTAAAAAGCGATTCCGAAGCGCCGCAACATGGGTGCTTTTAACCCCTTCTTCGGCCGCTAGAAAAGCGCTGCTTAAACAGCGGTAAGTGTGAAAGGGGTCTAACTAGAAAACTGACCATGATGAAATATCACACAAAGGAAGCAATACAAGTACATGGTACAGCAGGCACATACCAGGAATATGAAATGTTGGGTTTACATACTCTTTAAAGTTTGTAGGTAAAAATTAGCTGCCATCCATCTACTCCCCTGTTTTAATAAAAATTGTACTAAAAAACTCAAACATTATAGCATTATAGCTAGTGTATTCAGTGGGTCAGGCCTGTTTCAATTGAAAACCAGCTTTAGAGAAGCTTTTACCACATATTTGGCTGGGTATCCCATTTTAGTTCCTAACAGCATGGTCATCTTTCAATTGGGAAATGTCTGATTTTAACATTTTATTGTTATAACTTGTAAATGACTGAATATCTTGCAGCTCATTACCCTAAAATAGTCAGTTTACCTTGATCATTCCCTGAGATGATTGCATACACAATAGTCTGGTTTAATGCTGCAGCTGATACCACAGTGACAGTGGTCCCAATTGGAGCTGTTTCACTCAATGGAGGTGACCTGAAAGATATTTTATTACAGTCTTTAAATGCATGATACACAATACTTTCAACGGTTGTACAATATTGATTCACATAAATTTGTATACATTAGATAGTGAAAATACTGCAATACAGGGAAAAATCAATTCAAGGGGATTGTAAAGGTAAAGTGCCTTCATTAGGACAAAAAGAAAACACAATAATTTTGCTTTTTAGATACTGTTATCTGTGATTGATCTTGCCTTCCTAAAGTTACATTTCTTACACATAATTTATTTACATCAAACTGGCTTTTATGCATATTTTTAACTATTTATCTTACAATATTTTTGTAGCTATAACTTTTTTCCCACACTGACAATCCAAAGCTGTAGATTAACACAAGTTTAACAGGTGCTATCCACACATAAATCAAAAAGGCAATTCACAACACATTCACTGTAGAGTAGGCTATATAAAGAGCATGATTTGTGCAAACAGCAGCAACCCACTATGTGCTTCTTATGCAGCGTACACATGACCAGACTTTGACGGACTATCAGAATGAACGGACTTGGCCACACACAATCACACCAAAGTCCGACGGATTCGAACGTGATAACGTACGACCAGACTAGAATAGGGAAGTTCATATCCAGTAGCCAATATCTGCCCTAGCGTTGTTTTTTGTCTGTCGGACTAGCATACACACTGGCGGGTCTGGTGGAGTTCCGGGCGAAAAATTTGTAAATTTCTAAAGTCCGTCAGATTTTTGGACAGCAAAGGTCAGATAGAGCTCACACACAATCGAATTGCTGTCGAAAAGTCTGGTCGTGTGTACGCGGCATTACATATCGACACGGGGAGGTGCAATCTTGGTGAAATTTACAAAGTGAAAAACACTAAATGGCATTTACATACCTGCTTTTTTTTTGTTTGTTTGTTACAACAACATGGGACTCCCCAAAGGTCCCCAAAATACATAGCAGATCCCAGTCTGCTATGTATTTTGGTGATTCCAATACATTTTTTACAAATAGAAAGGAAAGATCTAATGTTTGCTGAACCATGCTTGAATGAAACTCAGATAAGGTAAGGTTCACTCCTGCCTATCAGGTCTATTAACAGTCAATTGAAAAAGCGTACGTCTTCAATTGGTCGGCTGAAAACACTGATGCTAAAATTGATTTCTTCAGGAAGATCTTTTGATGTCAGGATCTCTGGGTGAAAATTTTGCAGTGAATTTACAAAAACAAGTTTATACAGTGAGTTGTGACACCAGACATACTGATAAATATAATCATTTTGGGCATTTAGTATATATGCATACTGATGGGCTTAACTTAATGTGAACTAAATGTGGCCATAAAAGGTAAACACCAGCTTCTGGACTACTATTGCTGAAGTGGCTTAAGTTATAAAGGTACATTTACAACATAAATTCTTTCAAATGTATACTAATGTCACTTTGTATTCTTGGTTGAACGTGGTTTACTATAGTACTAGTTGGAATAAATTGCATCACTACTGCTAAGGCAAAAACTTTGCAACAAGAAACAGCTTGTTTGGTAATCAGCAGAGCTAATTCTATAGCCATCTGTATGCATCTGTTATTCAAAAGGAAAGTTCTCAATATACCCTATAAAAATTATATTACATACAAAAAAATTAGCCAGTTTCATATTTACAAAAGTTTGACCTGCAAGCTAAGTCCACAGAGAAATACAAGCTTTCTACTTTGGAAAATGTAATTAGCATTTGCAGTTGTAATTACATTTAATGAATAAACTAAAATAAAACCAAGGAAACACTATGGATCAAGTATGTGTAGTCTTTCATTATATAATTAAATACCTTTCCTTTGCATGCTGCTTCTGCACCTAGGCAAATTATGAAAACAATGGACAGAACATCCAGTATTACAAAGAAATATTTTATCAGAGCAATGCAGTAATGTTCCTAAACGTAGCATGAAAGAAAAAATAAAACAGGTAATGTAATGTAGACTCTAGAAATATTTGCAATGACTATGTATTTTTCAGGACTTTAACATATGTTAAATGTTCATTTATACTGTGTGATCTGTGCAAAAAAGAAGTTCTATATTTGTGCCTAAAGTTTGTGCATACAATTTTTTTTTTCAAAATATTCAGAACTGTTGTGGCAACCATCAAAGTGTAACTAAGAACAAGAAAATCAAGGTTTTATTGAACACTGACCTAGCCATGGGAGCATTCTTAACCTGGGGATATTCAGGCTTATAAGGGAGAACAGTTCACAATTATTGTGTCTCCACCAAGTAATATTATTCATTCCAGTTTACACAACATGAAAATTATAGTGTTTAATTTCATGCTGCTGTCTTGGGGCAAAATTGACTCAAAAACATTATAGCTTTCTTTTAAGACAGTATTATGATGGAAACTGAAAGTAGTGGGGGTACAAACTAATTTGGTTAACAAAATACCTTGTACATGTATATACATATATATATATATATACACATATGTAAATGTAAACTATTCTTCTGCTTGTCTGGCTTTCTCATCGCTTTACACTTATTACTTTTTTATTAAGAACTGGCAGTAGTAATGCCTTTTAATAGAGGCTCAACGGTGGCTGATGCTGCATACACAAGATCAGACTATCCGGACTCTGGTCCGCCGGACAATCTGCCTGTGTGTGGGCTCCGGCGGACTTTTGCTTCTCAAAAGTCCGGCGAACTTAGAAAGAAGTCTTGACTCAAAATTATCCGCTGGACTCGGCAGTCTGGCAGACAATCCAGCCATCTGTGTGCTAGTTCGCGGGACTTTTGAAATGAATGGACTTGCCCACACACGGTGTAAAGTCCAGGTAGACGGGAATTAGCAAAGGAAGTCAATGCTGCCGCCTCCATTGGCGAGATTGACACCTTGCTAGCCCCTTAGCCTGGTATGGCTTTAAAGGGGAACCCCTACGCCACGTACGCAGCCCGGCCTTCCCCAAAGCACCCCCCATGTTGAGGACACGTGGCCTGGTAGGGCTCAGGAGGGGGCGCTCGCTCGTCCCCACCCCCTTTCCTGACTGGCCGGGCTGCATGCTTGGATAAGGGTCTGCTATTGACTTTGGGGGGGACCCCCACGCCGTTTTTCCGGCGTAGGGGTTCCCCTTTAAATCCATACCAGGCGACGGGGCTGGCAAGGTGTCAATCTCTCCGATGATAGTCCGCCGGAAAAGTCCGGTCATGTGTGGGCAAGTCCGCTCCTTCGGAAAGTCCGGCAGACCTCGGCTGGAAAGTCTGGCGGATTGTGCGCAGGACTAAGTCCACCGGATAGTCCGATCGTGTGTACGCGGCATTAAAGTGCATTATACAGTGATGTATATTGCTAGTGTAAAAAAATGAAACCCAGTCAAATAATTATCAAAAATAAAAGTGACAGTGTACTTTAATATAACAAAACAGAAAAAAATGTCACAGGCTTCCTTTTAAAATCCCCACCAGACCTTTATACAGGCAAACAGTCTAGCTTGCTGGAAAGGGAGGGCAGTGAGTGTTTGACCCTGCTCTCCCATATGAGACCAGGCCACATGCCTTCAACACAGACGGTACATTGCAAGGAGGGGTGGGAATTCAAACTACACTTCTGCAATTGTTGTAATCTAGCATCAATCACAATGTGCAGCGATGTAATCCATGTCAATCTTGGCATCCAGCAAAGTAATCCTCATCAATCATGATGACCCTTCACCACATTCCCTTTGAAAAAATTACGAATTGCATGGTTGTGGTCAGGTAATTTGACATCTAAGAATTCCGGGTGATGTTGTTGATCAAATATGATGTCACCCAGAATCCTAAGCATATTATATAAAGAATTTGTGTAGCTTCAATGTTGTGATTTTAGCCACATAAAAAGACCCTCTTTTGCTGCTTGTTGTTGCCTAGTTCTCCATGGACTCTTTTGGCAAATTAGCCTAAAAGCGTATTTCCGCCTTTTTTTTCTTTTAAAGTCAGCAGCTACAAATACTGCAGCGGATGACTTTTAAAAAATTGACACTTACCTGTCCAGGGCGCCCGCGATGTCAGCACCCGAAACTGATCTGTTTCTCGGCTGTCGGGTGCTGTCATCCTCAGTAAGGGAATCTGCCTTGCGGCTTCACTTCCTGGTTCCCTACTGCGCATCGACTCGCACTGCGCTATCCCACTGGTCCCTGCTGTTTTCTGGAACCCGTGCATTTCTCAGAATACAGCGGGGGGCAGGAAGTGGTGTTGATACCCGCGGGTGGCACTGGCATCTATGCCCAGAAGTGGGAGCAAAATACCTGTATTAGACAAGTATTTGATCCCCCCTCCCCCCTGAAAAGTGCCAAATGTGACACCAGAGGGGGGAGGAACCGGAAAAGCGGAAGTTCCATTTTTGGGTGGAACTCCGCTTTAAAAAAAGGACAGAATCCATTTTTAATGTTCGTCCCCATAGAGCTCATAGGGGTTCGCTTCTAAATTTGTGTGTGATGTCACCTAGAATCCTAAGCATGTTATATAATTGATTTCTGTGTTATCACTGTTGCAACTTTAGCCACATGAAAAGGCCCTCTCCCTGCTGCATGGTATTTGTAAAAAAATGTTTTTCATTGGTCCCCCCCATGACATTGTCCAGCTCCCCATGGGCAATAGTGTACAAATTAGCCTTGAAAATTGAAAGACTTAATTTATAATGTTTGCCCCCATAAAGCTCATAGGGGTTCACTGTTAAATTCAGTTTTTTCAAACTTCATGCAAGATTTGACAAACCTGCTGTAAACAAAACCTGGACTATTTTTTCTAATCTCTACTCAGAACCTATCATAGGCTTGTGTTATGCAATGTACGTTTCTTACATTTTTATTTAAATTATAAGATAAAGACCTATCAAATCCTAACCTTGTCCTTTTTTTTAAATAGAATCTTAAGTTGCACTTCCAGAATGCTCAAACACCCATCAATGTTAGCCTATGTGTCCACGCATACATATGCATTTACAGGCATTTAGAGGTAGGGGCGTTTAAAGTCAGAAAAAAAAACACTGCCAGCACATTCAGTTGCAGCAGCGTTTTGGCAGAATAAATGCATGGCGTGCCTAAACAGATGTACGTGGGCACAATGGCACAGGCAGGCAAATGGGCGTACAGGTACATCCTTTTAAATTCGCCGCCTTTCGGGCGCGCACACCTGCCATATGCCGCAGGAGCGTGCCCGCGGGTCCCGGGAACTCAATGTTCTCTGGCGGCCCACAATTGTGGTGTGGCAAGGTAGAAGGGGGAAGTGCAAACAAGGCATTTATCCATTCTGCCTTGTGTCATGACAGAGATCCACTGTTCCCTGTGATTGGGAGCAGTGATCGCTGTCATGTCCTAGCTAGCCCCTGCCCCCCACAGTTAGAATCACTTACTAGGACACACTTAACCCCTTCATTGTCCGCTAGTGGTTAACCCCTTCCCTGCCATGGTCATTTACACAGTAATCAGTGCATTTTTACAGCCACCGCAATTACTAATACATTTTTTTTATAATTTTTAATAAAAAAATGTATTTGTCATTCATTTTTTTACTAACTATATTGTCACTAATTATATTTTTTGATTTTTTTATCACACATGGATTGAAATATTATTGAAAAAATGTTTTCAGTTATACTTTTTTATTCTTTCACTAATATATGTGTCTATGTTTATTCTTTTTTCACAGAAAGATTATTTGTTTCACATTATGTTTGTGACATTCATACATTTGCATCTATTTTGAATATTATAGCATAGCAACATTTTCCTTTAAATTAATCAATTCATAAATAGGCAAGCATACCCTTTCTAGCATCACTAAAATTTACAGCTGTAATGGTTATTTATTTTTGTAGTCTCTAATATGTAAATCACAATGGACATTTTAACTATTTTGGAGCATTAATAATCTTCTCTAAATGTGCTGTCTCATAATACACCACCTAGATAATCCCTGGTACAAGAATTGACTACCATTTGATTTATTGCAAGACATTATATAGTGAAGTTTCACACTTGTGTCATTGCTCAGTAACACACTCTATCGAGTATATTGATTCACCTGTGGAAAAAATTACAATACTTAAATTGTAGCCTATTAAGTCCTTGAGGCACTTTACTGGTTTAGAACATATTCTCACTATAAGCACATGACATACAATTTTTTGTAAAGATTTATACATACCTAGGGGGATGCAGCATCAGACCGATGCTGCATCTGTCCCCAGCCGTCTCTGCATTGATAACCGAGCCACTAAACACCGCCGATGGCTCGGTTCTCACAGATCCCCGAGAGGAGAGCTGCTGACTGTCAGTCAGTGTCTCTCCTCTCTGCTCCTCCATTCTCATTGAAGCGCTGAGATGTGGAGGGGTGGGGAGCGGCCGTCTCAGTGGCTCACTGAGACATTGAGACTGCCATCAATCAAGGTAGCTGGCGGATCCAGACTTGGAAGTCAGGATGACGCGCTGCCTCGACTGATGACAGTGACGTCAGCGGAGAGTGGACTTCAGACCGATCTCCACTAATTGCACTCCTGTGACCCAGAGGAGAAGCCCAGCCTTAAAAGCTCAGGCTGGACTTCTCCTTTAAGAAAAACTCTATCATAATAGAAATTTTACCCTGGCTGGTTATTCATTTAAAGTATTATTTTAAATGAGTCTTCAAAAACATTTGCTTCCTCTTTTCATTTGGAAGATGGAAGTTTAAACACTACTTGACTATAAATCTTTCAATAGATTCATAATAAGAATTTAGAATTGATTATTTGCATTTACCTAATACATTCAAACGTATTTATTATCAATACATAATGACATATCTTTTTATTTATTTATTTAATTTATTTTAATAATGAAAATAAAATATACACTTTAATAAGTGCTGGCAGTAAGACTATGATAGAAGTAGACAGTCTGGATCCTGGGTGCCTAAAATGGGGCCCATCAGTTCTCTTCATATGGCTTGCCATGTGATGGGCATCCTGCAGAGCAAACATTGGGGCTGAAAAACACTGTCACTGTCCCCCAATCGTGGAGGTTAACATCACTACCACCAACCACCAGTGTAGGGGAATCTAACTACTACAGAGTGAAAGGGACTGACTACTCATTTGGGAGGGTGGGTTAAATAACACTGCCACATACCACCAATACTGTGGGTGTTTCAATTACTACTGCCCATATACAGTATGCCAATATTAATGTGGTCACTGGCTGGGGGTTATTAATGCTGTCATTGGCACCAGTGCTAGGGGTTGCTATTATAGTCACTGAAAGCTATGCTGGGTGCATTGCTATATTCACTGACATCAAGGCTGGGTGTTATTACAGCAGTCACTGCCAGCAATGTTGTAGGTTATTATTACAGTGACTGATATCACAGCAATTTTTTAAGTCATCTGCACCAATGCTGGGAAGAAAGGAGTTATTGCAGTCACTAGTGCCAATGCTGGGGGTTATTTCTGTAGTTATTGGCATCAACGATGGTGGCTATTTCTGCAGTTATTGGTACCATTGCTGGAGCTATTATTGCAGGGACTGATGCATGCTGATAGGTTATTATTGCAGTTACTGGCACCATTGATGTGGATTATTATTTCTGTCACTGACACCAGTGCTGGAGGCTATTGTTGTAGTCAATAAATCCAATGCAGGGGGATATTATTGTAGCCACTGACACCAATGTTAGGGGGTTGTTGTGATCACTGGCATCAATGTTGGGGGTTATTAGTGCAGTCAATGGTATCAATGCTGGGGGTTATTATTGCAGCAGCTGACACGTGCTGATGGTTGTTTTTGCAGTGACTGAAACCAATGTTGTAGGTTATTACTGTGGTCACTGTCACCAATGCTGGGAGCTATTGTTGCAGCCAATAAAACCAATGCAGGGGGCTATTTTTGTAGCCACTGGCACCAATGCTGGGTGTTTTCTGTGGTCACTGGCACCAATGTAGGGGTTATTAGTGCAGTCACTACTGTAATTGGCTGTTACAGCAGTCACATGACTAAAAGCTCCCAATTGCAAGTATGCATCAGGAGCTTTCCGTGACATTTTAGTTACTGTGCTGTGAGCAGGCAGCGAGTCCGCACTCAGCACAAAAAAAGTTCCCTACGGACACTTATATTCACATATATATATTTGTTTACTAAAGGCATTATAAACCTTCTTGCCTGCACCTTGTATTTTTTACGTGTAAAGATGGGCATTGAGCCTGTAGTTTCATGGTGTCATTTGTTGCTCTGTACATACAGCCTACAGTAGAGTAAATCGTCATATTCCAGTGTCAGACATTTCTGTTTGTGCTCAAACATGAGGCATGTGACATGGCACTGCACAGGTTACTGCATGATCTTGGTCTGTAGTCTAAGAACCAATATTTCCCCATGAAGTAGCAACATATACCAAAATCAGTCTAGTACTTTTCAGGTGAAAGCTAATCAATAATTCGATATGACACAGACGAAGCAGGCAAAGCCAATAACAGATAAATCACCCTGCAGTCCTTTATAACATTTGCACTCCCACATTTGTGATGCAACACAGAGGACATGCTGATTCAAAGATTGTGATCTGGAAGAAAAAGTTGCCTGCCCCTTTAATGAATTGAGACAAGCTAGGTAATAATAATATGGACATACAGGGGAATCGATCATCTATGAAACTACAAACTGCAGGCACAACATGTGAGCCCATCATTACAAGGGAAGGCAAAGACACAGGGAATAAAACTACACTAATGCCTAGTTAAAACAACAAAAGCATTTGAAAATTTACAATGACTTTACGTTCTGCAATATTTTCAGGATACATTTTTAACAAACTGCTTAAACAGTTTTTTGATATTAAGGCATCCAGTAAGGATAGTTTGATTGTGTTTAAAGTCTTCTGTACTAAAAAATCATGAAGTGAGAGATAACGCTTCAATTTCATAAAAAAAACAAAAAAACAAAAAACAAAGCTGATTTAACTGCTGAACAAAAAGATGTTTTGTGACAAAGTGTGGTAACCTAAGATGTAATTGTAGTAAAATGAGAAATTACACTAGGAGGCCACATTCCATATTAAAGCTGGCTATATTTTGACAAAGAATCAGAAAATATAAATTCATGGCTAAAAACACTTAACATTTCACCTTCATTACTGAGGCAGAAAGGGGAGGCAATGTCGTGTCAGTTTGCACTCTGGCAAATGGTTAGGAGTGCTCTGAATTTAAAACTTCTTTCCTTTATGAACCAATCATTTAAATGAATAAACCTTTCTCTCTCATTCTCTGTGGCCTTGAAAATTCATTTGGGGATAACTATTTGCATGTCCTTGAAAGTATATGCACAGCATTTGTAGTCACAGTCATGAGTATTTACTTTTTTCTTGATCCTGGAAAAATGTTGCTGTGTTTATCTTAATTTATTCATTTGGCAAAATGTATGTTTCACCTAGGAGGTTCTACTGGAAGGAAACACAATTTATCATTGACTGTGCATTGACCGATAAGAATGCCATGGAATTATGGTTGCAACCAGATGCAATCTACCTCTAGATTTGTATGTTGGAAACAATCATTTGCAGCATGCATAAGGCTTGGATGCTCTTAACATTTTCGTATCAATATTGGATAATCTTTTGTCAGAGAAAATAATAACCTTGAGATATCCATAGCTATTAGACAGCCATCATCTAAAGCCTTCAATTCTGTCAGAACAATTAGGCTGTCTATGTAGAAAGGGTGACGTAATTAGATACATAAAAATGTTTTGGCTAAATTACAAAGTTTTTTTCAATAGACTAATTTAACCTCCTTTCAAACCATTGTAAATAAAGGCTTTCCTACAGAGGCTTACATACAATTGCACCTTCATAGCATATGAATGTGCCTATGCATTTACAGACTGTTTATGTCCAGTTTTATAGCCAGTTTTGTTTTACATTGCAATACAATGATACAATGCAATTTTCCTAAAGCAGGAAGTATGACATTAATAAAGCATGCGATCACCATGAATCACTGAGCCACTATTTAGCCCTTCATATAGTTCCAGAAGGAGGAGCAGGACAGTAGCATAAAGATCAATCGCTATGCCCTTCTCAATGTAAGTGAAGAGCAATTCAGAGTACAGTACTGTTTTGTACTTGAACAACTTTTCCGGAAGGATTTCATATTTAGTATTCTTTATTGGAGAATTTGTTTTGCGCACTTGGAAAAATAAATATTCTTTCCTGATTGCACCTGGTTATAAATTCACGAAACAACTACTGTACTTCCTATTCTGTTTTGTCTATGTAAGTATCCATGGGAGGACCACAGATGCCTTACAGCTTTTCTAATTCCAAAAACAAAAAATAACTATATTGCAGATTACAAGTTCTTATACAGTATTTGCTTTCTTCTTGTGGGCTTGTTTTCTTTATTTTCACCTGGCAAATAGCACACTTCATGTGCCTGGTTGGCCACATTAACTCACTCTTCGGTATCTATGGAGAGAGAAAAGTTTGCCACCCAGACCCGATGACAAACGGGTCTGCCTTTGTTGCATTTCCATTACATGAGGGTAGGGAGATAAGTTGTTTACAGAAGAAAGGTAATATTGTTTAAGCTTTCAGTTCAGCTCATTGGAAGTAATGAAAACTATTTCTGGCTGGATCAACAGGTATTTTCTGAACCTATTGAGAATGCTCTTAATCTGGAAAAAATAATGAATCCAAATCTAAGGACTGGTAAGCTGAAACATGTTAAATGTTTGTTCTTGAATTTCATGTTCTTTTAAGCATCCAGTGGCATAATGCATTTTTGCAAGGCTATGGTACCTTTGGACAAGCATTAATTTTAATAAAATAATTGGACTACAGCAGAAACTACACATCTATAGCCACTTACAATTCAAGCATCCATCTCCAAAATATTTTACGTATGTTATTAAATAATGGAAATGATATGGCAGAATTAATATGTTAATATAAAATGTAATAACCTGACACATGCTAATTGTCCCAAAGCAAAAATACATTTTTTTTAAATTTCTTTTAAGCTGACTTTGATATTTCAATCAAAGTTTTCTAAAAGTTTAGAAGTAATTTTTGGCACTATTGCAGCTTCAGAGGAGTGCTGACATGGTTCTTTTTGGGATTCGTGACCTAATTTTTCAAGCTCTATTTTTATGCCTGTAGCAACACTGTCACACAAAGGAGTATTAATTATATTGCCTGACAGTAAAGGACATATGTAAATTGCATTTTAGAGAGTGCCTAAGAAAGCTAGCTTGTTAGACTTTATAGAGTATCCTGCTGTCAACCCCAAGCAAAACTTCAACATAAAGCGACCCTGACAAAATAGGAGCCCTTTTTATTATAATACTGGAATATATATATATATATATATATATATATATACTCATACACACATACATAACACTTATTATGTCAGTAGTGCAAAGTTCAGGCTACAGTTTATATCCAAATCATACTGTCATTTCAACAATATACAGTTGTATTTTTAATCAGGGGAACACCATGATCTGAGGAAATCTTTTTATGATGCTTCTGTCCAAACACATTTAACACATAGCTTACAAATAAGGCATTTGTACATGTTTTTGTATGCACCAAAACGAAGTGTCACTAGAACACCAAAACTAGGTTAACATACTTGTAGAGATAACACAGACTCCATATACTGTATCTGAAATGTACATATTATGCATTTTTTGATTTTCTTACACACTTCTTTACAGACTGTAACCTAATGGATTTACTTTAAGAAGCAGATGGCAAAATTGGTTATGTGTTTAGATCTATTTAGACAGCTCATCTTTTTTAGTTATGCTGGTATTTCTATATTTGATTCTCTGCATTAGGAAATATATTGTCACCAAACAAATATATAAAGAGAAGACTGCCTCAAAGGGCATGCAGTTTGATAAAACTGATAAATCTGGTCCGAACAAATGATTTCCTTTACTAATACATACGCATGCTGGGAGTGCCATATAAACTATATGTAGCTTCAGATACATACAATCAAAGCACAATCCTGGCCCAGTGGTTGTGGAGTTGTGGGGGGGGGGGGGGGGGGCATATCAGAAAAGTGGAAGCCCCCTTTACCCCTACTAAAGTGTAAAAAGTAAATTAAAACACAACCATTTTTGACAATTCCTTTATTTAAAAAAAAAAATGTCCTCTAAAGTAGATCCAGCATCAATCACAATGCCCGCCACTATCGCCAACCCCCCAAAAATAAAGCTCTGCACCCGATGCAGGTTCCTATGATGTAATTTACTCAGCATGCCCCGGTCAGTGATGTCACAAGGGAACAGGGTCTTCAAACAATGTAATAAGGTGGTCCAACCCCTCAGTTATTTAAGAACTGTCAGATGGTGGAGCTGTCAGATAGTGGGAGCCTTTGTGGGGTGCAGAGCTTTTTTTGGGGGGGGGGGGGGGGGTCAGTGGGAGCGGCAGTTATCATGATTGACTCCTGATCTACTTTTAGATGGGGACATTTATTTTTATTTTTTAATAAAGGAAATGTCAAAAACTGTTGCTGTGTTCTTATTTACTTTTTATACCTTATTAGTGAATGAGTAGGGAGTACAATGTGTCACCTACTTAGTCACATAGGGGGTGATGTGATCTGGGGGTCCCCTTGTTAATGGGGGCTTCCAGATTCCAAAGGGTCACCCTCCGCGCCCCCACAACCACCGGGCCAGGGTTGTGAGGAAGGGGCCCTTGTCCCCAATCAACATGAAGCGGAGTCCCCCTGCCCATAAGTACCCCCCATGTTGAGGACATGTGGCCTGGTATGGTTCAGGAGGGGGGGCACTCACTCGCCCCGCCTTTCCTGACCTGCTGGGCTTTATGCTCATATAAGGGGCTGGTATGGATTTTGTGTGGGACCCCACACCAAAATAAAACAATTTTTAAAATGGCACATGGTCCCACCCAAAATCCATACCAGACCCGAAGGGGCCTGGTATGAATTGGGGGGGGGGGACCCCAGATTGTTTTTCTTTAGCATTTTTATTGCCGGTAGTCTTTTGTTTATATTCATCTGTCAGTGGGGAAGCCCGCTGACAGCTGATGAGTCATCAGGTTGTTAGGACACTGTGGTGGGCTTCCCAGCCCGCTCCTTAACAACCAGCTATTCCTCACATAGAATTCAAACTGGCCATTTTTCGACCAATCTGAATCTGAATCGTTCCAAAAAATTTGAATTTTTTAGAAAATAAAAATGCGAAACAAAATTAAATAAATTTCAATTACATTTAAATAATTTTAATTCGGAGATTTAGATACATCCGAATCTTTGAATAACCAAAAATGTGTCCAAATTTATATTACCAAAATGAATTGCACATGTCTATTACTAACACAGTTTTCCAATTCAGTAGTGCATTTCTGTACTTTATGTATGTCATGTCAAATCAGTACAATGTATTCACTTACTACACAAACCTGCCCAGTAAGTGAATTGCAGCAAATACATCCCTTTAGTAGATTTTGGAACCTCTCCATCCACCCCTGAGCCACAGAGTGTGTTACGTCCCACTACATGACTGTTCAGACTCCGTTAAGCAGAGTTACCGCCCATTACTCACTGAGCAGAGCCTCTGCCCAGCCTTTGCTGCCTAGGATCGTAGCTCCTGGATTGCTGGAAAAAATCATGACTCATAGCCTGCTGAGTGGAATCACCAAACATAGATTGTTGGGTTGGATCAAAACAAATTGCACCCTCTAATGGAGGAGCTACCAGGAGTATTTTCTTCATGTTGTATATGCATCTGTGAAATGTCAGATGCAGGGAGACTAGTAGAGATTGTCATCTGCTGGCCTACTTTGTTAAACATAACAGTTGTTCCCCCGTGACTCCCCCTTATCATCCTATTTTACTTTCCTCTCCTTCTTCTACTCTTTTATAGTAGAAACTCTGAATGGCAATAGAGCTAAGCCTGTTTTGGCTCCCTATAAACTTTATACATTAATCTTAGACCTGCTCACAATATATAGTCAGGTTCCTTTACCAGGTGTCACTCTATAGTCTTGTTGGTCACGGTAGACCTTTTTGACATGATCTATACTCGATGACCTGATACTCGACCACTGGCAATCTTGTTTTATTGTTAAATAATAAGCCATACTATTGATACTATTGTTCATTGTAATCTATGAGCCCCACTTGCTGTCATACCTTTTTTGAAAACAATAAAGTGATTGAACAAGAGGTTATTAGGGCAAAAAAGATAGTTGTAGAGAGCAAACATAATTTCTTCACAGGGGACCAAAATTGACTTTGTTTGCCACTTCATATATCGCATGCTCCCACAACATGAACTGCCTGCTGGAGAGCCGAGGCTGTTCTTGGCTATACCTGTAACAAGATTAGTATGCTACTTGCTTTAGAGAAAACTAGACAAAGCATGTTTTGCAAAGCCCCTGTACTGTATATTTACAGTATGAGAGCAGAAAATACAATTTATAAACCAGAAGAGCCATAAGCACTATTTACAAATCACTCAACCTTGGTACTAAAATGTGGCAGATGTCCATGCCAGCATTTATCCATGCTGAAATGTACGTTTTTGCATATTTTATTATTTAATGCAGCAAGCAGTGAAATAAGATGGCATGCACAAAAAGAAGTATCAACAAATAGCTTGGTTATGTTCAAATGATACATTTCTTAAATTGGTTGCATATTTTAGGAAGTCCATTTTCAAACAAGTTTACTTTTTTTTTTTTTTTTAAATAGAAGAATAAAAATAGATTCTCTGTGCTCTGAAATTAAATTGATAGCCTTCTCCACAAAGCTAAATCTGTTTCATTTTAGATGCTAATTTATAAGACAATGAGGCAAAGCAACATGACAAAAACAACTTCAAGTTAATGAAGTAAAGACAAATATATGTGCCAAGTTGTGTAGAAATAGAGGAGGAGATGAGGCTTCAAAAACAAAACAATGTACATGGTGACAGAGTGACAGATGTATACAGTATATACAGTCAGTACATCTGTCACCATGTCGCAGTGTGGTCAATGACACTGGGAGAGCAAGTTCAAGTAGCTTAGTGGTGCGGGGGGGGGGGGTCTAAAAGAAGTCTGGTGAGTTATGCAAACAAAGAGAAGAGCATGCATGCAGTCAGTGCTCTTGTTGAAGTTGCTTCTGAGAAATGTTCTAGGGCCATGTGTTCAGGCCTGTCTGGCCTTACAGATAGGCACTTTAACCAAACTTTAAATGACAGTTGCAATACTGCACTAGAAAAGGCTGAGATCATGCACAGACCAAGTTTGGGGGTAAATTGGTCAGGAGGCTGGACCTTGTTTTGGTGGTTGTATAAAGTTTAAACTAACCCCTGCAAAGCTAAACCTTTAATAGGGAAATAAAGCAGTGTTTAAAAAGAAAAAAAAAAAAAAACGTGTAAGATGCCCCTTGATAAATGAGATGGGGCTCAATTCACTAAAGCATATTACATGCAGTATTGACACATTTTTGCCAAATATTGCATGCAATACTGAAAATGTCAATTAACTGTCCCTTTATGTGGTATATACTGTATCTCAAAAAGCAAAAATGCTTTGTAAATACCACATAAAACAATTAAAGTCAATTAAATAATCAAATCAAGAAAATAAATAAATAAATGCATATGTTAAATAAGTAGTGTCCAGGTATGCAAAATGTAAAGAATGTATGAACTGTTAGCCAGTTGTTAAGGAGCTGGCACCCGCTTGCATCCTTGCAAGCCAGTAAATAGATTAATTTTAAAGAGGAAGTAAACCTTGATGGGTTTTACTTCCTCTTTTTCTCCTCGCAAGGTCTGCAAATTAAAAGCATAATGGGCTAGTATGCATTGCATACTAGCCCATTATATGACACTTACCTGCAAACGAAGCCTGCGCTGTCCTCTGTGCAGGCCGCGTCCATCGTCGCCCCTCTTCCTTCCGGGGCCGCGGACTCTGACTCTATGACTGGCCGGAGCCGCGTGACGTCACTCCCGCCCATGAGTGCGGGAGCCGTCAGTCACGGCACGTGCTGGGGGAAGAAACGGAACGGTGGTCCGTTTCTTCAAAGCGCATGCCAATGACAACATCGGCACACTACAAGTGAAATATCTCCTAAATGGCGCATGTTTAGGAGATATTTAGGAGATATTTCCACTACCTATAGGTAAGCCTTATTCTCTTAAAGTAAGACAAAAAGGGTTTACAACCACTTTAAGAAGCCAGCACCTGCCGTGTGCTTAATAACAACGACTCCCCCTTGCTGTCACTGGGATTCCCTGCTGAAAGCAGAACGTAAACAAAAGAAAAGCTGGCATTAAAAAAAAACAACAGTATGGGGTCCCCCCTCCAATCTATAGCAGGGCCTTTGGGTCTGGTATGGATTTTGGGGGAAACTAATACCAAAAGCAAAAAGAAATTGTCTTGAGATCCCTAGTTAAGTATTTGCCTCTAGGAATTAATGCATGGGTCAGAAATGTGTACTTCTCTGGAGTGTATTTTGTTTCCTGGAGGCCAGAACCAGCAATTATGAATATTGCAGTTTGCTTTCCATTTAATCCCACAAGCACAGCAAGAATGCACTCAAAGCAACATACATCTTTCTGTGATTAAATAAGGGTCAAAAGTCAGGTCTCAGCAATAGTTTCTTGGTCATAGCTGTTTCCCCATTCACTGCACCTCCTGTGCATAGGATATAACTATATTCCTCTAGATCTTTCCCAACTCTAGAGTGAAGATAAAGTTGCTTCTTATTCCACCATAAGCCCAAAGCCACATTACATTACACTGTGACCTAAAAGGTTGTTCTGTCTGATATTGTATACCTTGATATTAATAGAGGGGGATCTCATATATGGCTGTTTTTCACATGATTTTATTAGCTCATCATACTTTCATTTAGAAATGAATAGTATAAATGCTTTCTTACCTGTATTCCTCTTGAGTGAATCGCGGGATTACAGATGGCTGCAGAACTGTTATTATTACCATTGTGCTGTTAGACTTCACTGGATCTCCATCATCGTAAGCAATTACTCCCAACTACAGAGAAAAACACACATTATTTTTTTCAGTTAAAATTATAACTTTTATTTGAACAATGAACACACTTTCCCCAGCATAATGCTGTAATAAAGGTTTTAAAGCAAAAAATAAATCAGACTATTCTATTCGCGGAGTCTGTGTTTCTTTGTACCTCAGGGAAAGATGCATTGCAGAACACTAAGCCCCCGTACACACGGTCGGAAATTCTGACCACAAAATCCGTCTGATTTTTTCCAACGGATTATGTCCGAAACTGGTGTTTCATACACAGAGTCGGACAAAGTTGTCGGAAAATCTGATCGTTCCGAACGTGGTGACATTTGTTGTGTACTACTGAACTACGTAGAGGCTAGTAGCCAATAGCTTTGGTCTCGTAATTTGATCTGAGCATGCGTGCCACTTTGTCCGTCGGAATTCCCTACACACGATCGGAAAAAGTCTCATCAGATTTTGTTGTCAGAAAATGTGAGATCCTGCTCTCAAATTCCGACGGAAAAAACCCGCTAGAGCCCACACACGATCGGATTTTCCGACAACATAATCCGATCAGACTTTTTCCATCGGACTATTCGACCGTGTGTACGGGGCATAACAGAAGTTACGACCAAACAGAAGATATGGGGCAGATTTACTAAATTGGAGCACACAGAATGTAGTGTATAGTAACCAATCAGCTTCTTGTTTTTATTGTCAAAGCCTAATTAAACAAGCTAGAGTAAGAAACTGATTGGCTCCTATGTACAGCTGCATCAGATTTGGTATGCTACAGTTTTAGTAAATCTTCTCCATTGCGTCATTGTGGATGTGAGTGCATTGATGTTTATGTATTTATTTTATTTAAAATGGGCACAATTATGGACCTGAAGAAGCTATGGTTTCTATACAATGCGATCATAAAGACCAGCAGTTTGGAATAAATGCTTTTTATAATATTAGGCTAAATTTACACTATACTACAGCAAAACTGGATGTGCAAGTAGCTGATGCGGTGTAAAGGAATGCTTTTCATAGTCCTACCCGCTGTCCTAAAATTATAAATATTCCTCTTGTTTTTGAGATATGTGACGAAACGAGACATGTGAATGCCTTATATTTTAAGAAAGTTTTACCATGCTATGCTAAATAATAACATGTGGAATAATCATAGTTATTAAGTTGATGTTTAGTAGTCCTGGGTTAGTTCAACAATACAACTTAAAGCTCAACTGCAGCTGTAACTGTATCTGAGCACAAAAAATGTATTCAATTTAATATTTAAAGCACACTCACTTATCTATATGTGTGTCTGTGCTACATTTTGTTGCACAATCATTTTGAAAAACACCCCCTAGCATTTCTAGTTGCAGCCATCATGAGTAAGGGCAGAGGATTCATGTACTGTAACATTTACTTCCTGGAATTCATCTGCCCTTAGCTCAAACATGCAGACAGAAGGGTGTGATTAGTTCATAAAAACCCCTCCTCCAGATTAAAGAAAAACGCCCCATGAAGACTCATGGAATGTGTAACATCATTTAGGCCTATGCCAGAAACCAGGAAGCTACTGAAGGAATGTAAAGAAAATTTTAAAACAAATAAATATATATAATTGAACTTACTAATGCCGGCAACATAAGAACTAATAATAGTTAAAGTGTCTCTAAAGACTGTTTTTTTTTTACCTTAATGCATTACCTGCATTAAGGAAAAAAAAAACACCTTATTAACTATTTCCCTCCCCCTCTCTAAACATTTACTTGAGCCTGTCAGGGATCCAATCTTTGTTTGAATGATTGATTCAGTTAATGAGTCAGAGCATCCCAGAATCTAGTGCTCATTGGTATGGTAGTAAACTCATTTTTGGATCATGTACCTACATGTAAGTCTAATAATATAATAACCTGTAGCTACAGTGATTATCTCCTGAACTTGCGGTGTTTAGGAGATATTCACATTGAATGCAGCTGTCGACATCACCAGCGCATGAACTCTGAAGGTCTGGCATACCATGCTGGACCTCTAGAGCTCTGTGCCTTGGGCGAGGGCTCATGCGCGACAGTGACATCATTGTGGCCCTACAGCCAGAACCAGTGAACCCAGGAGGAAGACGGGGGGGATGGAAGCCATGTCAGAGGTGACAATACACTGCTGGAGGGCTTCGTTCTAAGGTATTTCATAATGTGCTGGTTTGCGATGCAAGGGGATTTTTTTTTTTATTCCCTAGTTAGTTGCCGAAAGTGGCGATAGTAAAGAAGTCCCTTTGCAATTTTTTTTTTAACTTAAAGTGATTGTAAAGTCTTGTTTTTTTTTCCTATAAAAATAATAAACATGTTATACTTTTCTACCCTATTGCAGTGGATTTGCACAGAGCAGCCTGGATCTTCTTCTTCTCGGGCCCCTCTTCTGTGATCCTGGCCCCTCCCTCCTGTTCAGTGCCCCCACAGCAAGTAGCTTGCAATGGAGGCACCCAAGCTGAGTCAAAGCTCCCTGTGTCTGTTCAGACACGGTGTCCTGACCCGGCCCTGCCCCTCTCTTCCCTGATTTGCTAGCTGACTTTGATTGACAGCAACAGGAGCCAATGGCACTGCTGCTGTGCCTCAGCCAATCAGGAAGGAGAATCTCGGATGGCTGAGACACTCGTGGACATCACTGGACAGAGAAGGACCTTAGGTAAGTGTTAAGGGGGCTGAGGGGGGCTGCTGCTCACAGAAGGCTTTTTATCTCAATGCATAGAATGCATTAAGATAGAAAACCTTCTGCCTTTACAACCCCTTTAAAGTTTGTATAGAGAGGAGCTTTCAAAACACTAGCTTGATGCTAATGGGCCCAAACTCTTCTTTTTAACTATTGCCCCAGAAAGTAGGGTATGCAATGGAGGAGGAGATTATAAATATCCTATCTGCAACTCACAGAGGCATGTAAATTTCTATTCAACCCAGTGAACAGGTAAGATGGATAGTGTTTACAGGGATTAGAACACCTGTCAGACATGTATTGCTGTCTGGGACCCATTTAAGAGAGACTACTGCTCTTCTGCCATTATATATATATACCAGCCATTTTACAGACACCAGACTTTCACAGTCTGGTATTCTAGCTAGTTAGATCAGTGCTGTGCTAAGGGGATAGTTATAGGACCTTTTTTGAGGGGGGATAACAGATTTATATTAACTGATTTCTATATGCAAATGTGTATTCTACAGCATTTTCAGGATTTTAGAACTTAGAATAGGCAGGGTCTGTTAGGCAAGAGCCAGTACAGTATAGCTGTGCTTTAACCACTATGGCTGTTTATTTATTTTGTGCTTTGTGGTTTATCATACTGCATTTACACTATATTCCACAAGGCAGGGATGAACGGAGTGCTGCATATTCAAAAACATGTATCTAATGTCCATTCTCACTCCACTCCAGCTACAATATATTAGACCATAAAAGAAAAATTGAGTGCCAATTTTTGGAAAGTTTTGTCCACTTTCACTGTGCCATTGCTATTTAAAAATAAATAATATAAAGCTTATTCGGCTACAGTTATACTCCATTAAACCAGTCAGGAAGTGAGACTGCTAAATTTTAAAGAGGTTTTTTAATCCTAATATCCAAGTCACTGTGTCTGATGTGTCTAAAAAAAAATATTTTCTGCTCTAGGAGTTATAATTTTAAAAATCAAACCATGTAGTAAGCTTCCACCACATTTGCTCCAGGGACAAAGTGACAGTCTGAAATTGTTTGTGGTGGATCTTTTTGCTGTTCAAATTGCAATATTTTTATAACAAAAATACATTCTTTCCTCCAGTGACACTGTGACATTGCTGTTCAAACTTAGAAAAAAAATGACAACATTTTTATTAGAAAAGTAGTGGTAAGAGGTGGTAGACGATGAGGTAGTTGAGGCAGCGTGAGATTAAGGCGGAGGCAGAGTAATGTGCAGAGTTGATAAGAAGGAAGTTACACAGTAAAAACATGCTAGGAGAGGAAACAGAGAGCCCAGAAGTAACAGAGTCCTGTCAGGAGAGTGCACACGCTCCTTGTCTATGGCAGCTGTCTTATTCCAGCATCCTGGTTTTGGCTGTGATGCATTCTACCTGTCTGCCTATCCACCTGCAAGGTGATGGATGCAGCCAATCTCTGAGTGAAGACCAAACCTGATTTAAGCCAGCCAAGCCTGCAGCTTCATGCTTCTGTTAATGTTTGTAACACATGCTCCAAGCTCCCTGTTTATCTGCCCTGCCTGCTAGTTTGGATTCCCTTGTTAACGACCTCGGATTGGATATCGAATATGCTCAGAACTCAGCCTGCCCTGAACCCAGACTGTCACTGACCTCTTTTCCTATCTGCCAACTGCAAGTACACGTTTGCTGTGCTCAGATCGCATTTTCCCTGGCTTGGTGGCCAGGCACTATAGCATTGTGTATAAGACCTGGGGGCAATCGAGTACCGATAGGCCTGCTTGCCTTATTGGAAAGGGGGCTGCTATAGGCAAAGGACACAGAAGCTAGCTATAGTGTCTGACCACCTGCATTAGCGCTAAGCGTGACAGGTCCCAAGACAGTGGACATCGTGCTTTTATCTGTCAGTCGAAATAGGCAAAAATAGCTAAGGCTCACTGCTAGGTCTGTTCACAGGACCTCTGTCACCCTTTTCTGCTATCCCTCTACTTCAAACAAAACATTACATTATTAAAATAAATAATAAAACAGTATTACATCAAGTACTACAAATTTAAAAGATTATGATAATTATATGGAAGATTACAACAATATTATAAAAGATTACAAATACATTATTCTAAGACATTATTAAAGTGTATTTCCACTTTCACAGTCAAATTTTTATATTTGTTAGATGTCCTCATTCACATAGCATAACTTAACTTTATTTTTTTTCAATTTGCCGTTTACGACTTGTATAATTACGTATTTTGATATAAATATTTCCAGGTAATCAGGATTATATCTATTTAATCTTTTTGCTGCCACTGACATAAGGCATACAGCAGCAATAAACCACTTCCAGCTGACCAGGTGAGTATGGTTTATGTCTGCTGCATTTCTCACTATGCTATATGTTTTTTTCTGTATCAATGAACTTACAGTATATCAGAATGATTCCCCTGACTCTACTGAATGAATGAATAGCGATGAAGCTGATAAACCACTCATCATAGCAATTTACTCAGAAAGTGACCCCTCCTTCTGACGCTACTGCCCCCACCCATTGAGAACTACCATTCTACTAATACTGTTCCTCTCATCTGGGTGTTGACAATAAAAATAAATGCTGTGTCATTTGCAAAGCCTGATTCCCCTCTTGTATCCTCAAATTCCCCCTATTATTTATGTTTACTATTTCTTTTTTTTTTGTGAATGAACAGAAAGTGCTCAATGGTTGGTAAAACCCAGTTTGGGGTTTGGACCTGGACTCCAGAAATTTCAAAACAGCAGAGCAGTGCATGTGTAAGCCAGGAGGCTAAAGTGTATTTGTTTTGTAGCTGATTAACCCCTGTGAAGATAAACCAAGGCATTTAATTAACTTTCTTTTAATAAAAGCGGGCAAGAAAAACCCTAAAAAGAAGCAGGTGACCTTAAAGAGGGAGTCCGGCAAAATTTTTTTTTTAAAAGTCAGCAGCTACAAATACTGCAGCTGCTGACTTTTAAAATATGGACACTCACCTGTCCAGCGCGCCCGCTCCCTACTGCGCATGCACCAGTCACGCTGCGCAATAAGGACGCTCCCTGCTGTCTCTGGGATCTGTGTGTTTCCCAGCAGACAGCAGGGGGATGACAGGAAGTGGCGTAAATACCCGCAGATTCTGCGGCTATCTATGCCCGGAAGTGGGTGCAGATACCTGTATTATACAGGTATCTGCACCCCCCTCCCCCCTGAAAGGTGCCAATTGTGGCACCGGAGGGGGGGAGGGGTCCGATGAGGGGAAGTTCCACTTTAGGGTGGAGCTCCGCTTTAATGTGCTACCATTTGAGGCTGGTTCCCCAAGGCTACAATAGAGAAAAAGATTGAGGGCTCTGTGTCCTCAAATCATTCTCTATTTCAAAAGGGAAAAAATGGGGATCTTTTGAGACCCCTGATTTCTCAATAAAGCATCACAACACAGAAGTAAAAAAAAAAAATATGGCTATGGTTAGTACTTCAGTCAATAAAATGATTTTGGAATTCTATGTAGCCTTCCAGAACTAACTAACTTTGGTTACACTCAGCTCCTACTGGATTTTTAACAGTGGTTTTTATGTGTTTGGGTCCAAATTTCCTTATATTTGGGATGTCACAAGCCACTTTTGGTTTTGGTTTTCTGGTTTCTTAACCAATTATACTATATATTTATATGGGCTTTGCTGTATTATTTTGCACGTATTTCTTTTAACAGTCTGGGACTAGGTCTCTCATTCATTTGTCTTCAGAAATTTGATAACTTGTCAATAATCTATGCAATACATTATTCATATTTATGCTATAGTGCAGAGACCTTGTCTTAATACTGATAAAAATCACTGTATTTGGGATTAACAAAATGCTAAGGAGTTTGTCCCTGCCAGGTGCTGCCAGTTTTGCCAACCCCCTAAAGTGAAATTTACTGACAGGACGCCCAAAGTGTACAGACAACATCAATTTTTTACTGACACCAATCATGAAATTTACTGACAGAGCCACATTTTTTACTGCCACTTCAAAAAAGTACATACATTTACCATTTTCAGTGCAAATATCAATATATAAGCCACAAACATGTAGCTAGTGCTATTAGTGATGTGTTTAACGTATAGCAAAAGGTAAAAAGAATATTTCTCCATTTACATGAAGGTCAGGTTAATGTAACCCAGCACAGAGTCCCCCCTGCAGTGCAAGGGGGAAATCTGCAGACCCTGATGTAAAATTGAACCCTGTAAACTGTGATGTAAAGGAGAAATCTGTGGAGCTCAGCTGCAGAGGGGCATCTACCACAGCATAGCCTGTATGGAAGTTCATGGTTTCTTTCCGTAGAAGCCTCTGGGCACTTCCAGGTTTAAATATGGCCTCCGCACAGCAGCCATCTTTATGACGTGACCAGGGGCATTTTGTGAAAGCAGTGGGCATGTGTGCAAGATCCTAATTTGGACCCTAATGCTAGAGAAAGAAGAGTGGCGAGGCAAAACTTATGGTTTTCAGGGGCTGTAGCTAGCCCCTGCTGGTTACATAAAACATACAGTAAAAATGCCTGATGTTTAAGGGGTATTCGCCTTGTGCGGCCATTTGGCTTTTTGGCTTTTACTCAGCTCCTTCCTGACAGGGTTTCCAACTCCCCAACTTTTTTTTTTTTACACTGAGAAAAGATGGAAAATCTACTGACAGAACTAATTTTTTTTTTACTGAGAAACTGTAATATGCCAGACTCCTATTAGAAACAAAGAGGGGGAGAGGGGATTGAGGGATAGAGACAAAAGAGGGAGAGAGGAGGGAGAGATGGGGGAGATGGGAAAGTAGGAAAGAGGTAAAGGAATCGGAGGGGGGTGGGGGGAGAGAGAGGTAGATGAGAAGGGGGGTGGGAGGTGAGAAAGGGGGAGATTAGAAAGGAGGGGAGAGGGAAGAGGGTGTGAGAGAAAAGGGAGGTGTGAGACGAGGTGAGAGGGGGGTGAAAGAGGGGGTGAGAAAGAGGAGAGAGAGAGGGAAGAGAGAGAGAGAGAAGAGAGAGAGAGGGAAGAGAGATGAGAGGGAAGAGGGAGGAGAGAGAGGGGCGGGGGTGAGAGAGGGGGAGTAGGAGAATGAATAGGGTGGTGATCAGTATGTCTGCTACCCACAACTATGGCCCTGTCCCCCATTATATGAAGTATAGTGCCTCCCCAGCCAAAACACACAGGTGACCCCCATTATAATGACCACACACACCCTCTTAGGATACATGAAAGGTCCTCCATTATGGTACAATGCCCCCAGAACACACACAGGAATTCTGTACATTCTTGGAGGGGGGACTGGGGACACCCAACCTGAAGAATCACTGAAAGAGAGGTCGGGCCATCTCTGTATGTCCCTGGAGGGGGATCTGGGGACACCATATGGAACCAGCCTGAGGACTTGGGACACCAAACCAGAACCTTCACTGAAAGAGAGGACGGGGTCTCCCAGCCTGGACATTTGCTGAAAGGGAGAACTGAAGTCATCTAGCCCGATGACCTGGGACACCCAACCTGAGGACTGGGGACACCCAGACTGGACTGACAGGTACTCCATGATGGGGTGATCAGTGCAGATTGATGTGTTACCCCTAGTACTAGTGATAAGGAGAACTCACGAGAATTCTGGCAGCAACCTTGTGTCTAAACTTTCTAAAGCCAAACCCTTTTTACTATATTTATAATCAGATGGAGTAGTCAGGTGTTCATTGAATTGTCCATGAATTTACAGACGGTTGTCAACCATGGACTGTGCTGCTGCTCCTGCTGCTGCAGTGCTGCAACCTTTGTATTCCTTTCACTACAGTGTATCTGTAATATTTCTAATTGGTAAATGAGTGGTGATGGTCACCATTCCTAGTGCAATCCTAGCCAATCCCTGGCATAGACTTCTTACAAACTACCACCCTTTCCTGCTCCGCAGAACAAAAGTGATTTAAAAGGAAATAAAAATAAAATAAAAAATATGCTATATTTACCTGCTCTGAGCAATGGTTTTGCAAAGAGCAACCCCCCGATATTCCTCTTCTGGGGTCTCCCGCTGGCGGTCCTGGCTCCTCCCCCTGCCAAGTGTCCCCATAGCAAGCCTCTTGCTATGGGGGCACTCGAGCAGGCTAGCCAAGCCTTGCTCTGTGTACCTATTCACAAGGTTTAGAATGCTTTAAGGTAACAATTATTGAGCCTTTATAACCACTTTAAACAATAAATATATAGATAGGTAAAGAAATACATTAAAACTAATTTAGTAAGAGTTACATTTCCTTTCCCACTTTTAAAAGCCTTCTTCCTGACCTTTCAGACTTGTTGGTGCTGCCATCCAAATGTGGTACCATGACTGGCCCAGAATAATTGAAAAAATATACTCAAGGACTGTTGCTCTAATTTTTTGTTGCCAAGGCTTTTATTTGTGCATTGCAATGCCATGCCATGAAAATGGGGTTTTACGATTTCCTTTTTAATGTCAAACCTAGGTGGCCCTCGTTTTTGCTTATTGTAAGAGATGGCTACTGTGAAGTCCATTTCTGCTTTTAGCTTGGTATCCTTCTTACTATTAAGACAACAACCTGGCTGCTGACTATGTTGAAAGAAGCGTTTTTTTTGTGTGGAATAAACCAATCCATGGATAATACCATATACCAGTTGTGTTATACTACAAGAGCCTTTTAAACTGACATTTTTTTTAAATGTTGTTGGGGTTCAGCTGATGCTGCATACAAAACAGACATTTAAAAAAGTTTACATATGGAGCAAAGTATGCTTTGTCAAGAAATTAACCTTAGTGATCCCATAATAGCATGTGCAGCATTAGGGACCCTACAAAGCTGTAAAGTGAAGGATTTGTGTCTTCACCATGTTGTCCTCAAAACTGCATAAGATAATCCCTACCCACTGTTGTACACAATGTTCCTTCTTTTTTTCTTAAAGAGGAAGTAAAGCCTCTGAAAAAAAAAAAATACAACCTGCAAGACAAAGGCATAATGAGCTAGTATGCATAGCATACTAGCTCATTATGAATTACTTACCTGAGATCGAAGCCCTAGAATCGGCCCTCATTCGCCTCCTCCGATTTTAGGTTTGGGAGATATTTCTTGCACCTACAGGTAAGCCTTAATCTAGGCTTACCTGTAGGTTAAAGTGGTTGTAATGGGTTTACAACCACTTTAAATAGCAACACATTCCTCAAATTGTTGTGCCATTTCCTTGCATTTGCACACTTTAGTTGCTCTCTATAGACCTGAAAAAACACTAGATTTCTTCTACCATTGACTTCAGTGGGGTTCAAACTCAATGGGATTGAAGGCAAACAGACTGTGCACTTTAGAAAGTGCAGTTGCTCTACAGTTCAGAAAATGAGCAGAAGCTCTGCTGACTTCCATCATCCAATCATGTGCATGCAAAAATGCTGTTTTTTTTTCCTTGCACATGATTGGGTATTCTTTGAAAAAGCAAAGCTTTATCTCATTTACAAAGCTCTGGCGCAACTGCACTTTGCAAAGTGCACAACCTACTTGCCTTTAGTAAATCAACCCCAATATCTTCTTAATCCAATACTAAAGATTGATAGTGTAAAGGTGCGCTGATTATATGTGGGAATTCCAATTGATGCCTCCTTAGGGGAAATGCATTGGAAAGATTCAGTTGTAAGATCGGAGAGCACAGTCCGCACTGCAGGCGGCCGTGCCACAATTTTTTGCTGTAACATTTTTTAAGTGCCCTTTAAAAAGAAATAGATTTTTTATCAAAAGATAATGCACCAGTCTTCCTCCATTTTTTTATCATTCATCATGAGCTAATAACCAGGAATCCACTTGAGCCCTTCGAGGATAGAGGAATACATTTTATCATCCGCTGATGAGCGTCCATGCGTACTAATCCATCCTGGTCTGCTGAGAGCTGTTGTCCATTGTGAATCTCTGAGATTTGGCAGACAGAGGAATGTATCATTAAGCTGTGGATCAGCACACACGCTTCTGACCCATGTGGGTCTGGTAAGCAGCCAATGTTATTACTTTTGAGCATGGTGGTGTCTTCATACTAAAGAGTCCACACACCTTGGCATCGGCATCTGTTCGATTTGGGACTCACAAGATAATTGGATGTGTTTTCAGTTCAGCCCATTCACTCTGCTGAATTTGATTTGTTTTCAAATAGACTATTTTGAACCTGAGAGAGACTGCTGATACAGTATATATAGTTATGCTCTTCAGTTTTTTTTAGATTATATACACATTGTGCTTGAATTGCATTGTTTATATTTTTTGATTATGTACATACAGTTTTAAGACATGTAGCTTATCCGCATGTGTTACAGGTCAATATAGACCACACACTTGTTTCCAATCTACCCATTGTGTTCACATTGGGCAACATTATTGTGCATTATATTTTATATCACTGTGGGTTTTCCCACCCTTTACATAGAATCAGAGAAACTTTACACTATCAATCACTTTTCATTCTTGGTATCAGGGTTTTTCAGGTGCAACAGATGTAATTCACCCACACACAGATTACAAATTAAATAGAGCCCCATATTTAAGCAACATTATACAGCATTTATGCCCCGTTCCTTATATCATGTGATGTATTACAAAAAGAGTTTATAATAACAATGATACGACAAAAAATATCCATGCATTGAATAAAAGTACCTAAAAAGCTTTTTTTGTGTGTTTGTTTATACCGTATATACTTGAGTATAAGCCAAGTTTTTCAGCACATTTTTTAAGCTGAACCCCCCCCCCCCCCTCGAGTGAGTAAAAAAAAGTATAGAAAATGGAGCCGAAAAAGGGGCGGGCCGTCCCACAGCGTGATCTCATGCT
The DNA here is from genome assembly GCA_028564925.1 of Lithobates sylvaticus. Classification (NCBI taxonomy): domain Eukaryota; kingdom Metazoa; phylum Chordata; class Amphibia; order Anura; family Ranidae; genus Lithobates; species Lithobates sylvaticus. The sequence continues at coordinate 98,771,430 of CM053036.1, forward strand.
GTGTGTCAGAGATCTGAATTGCCGTGCAGCCACTGTAAAGATGTCCAACCTCCTAAACCGCCTCTTGTGATAGACAGTACACTGATCCAATGCTACGAATCGTTGTGCCGTGTGTCATAGGAGGCAGGACATCATTACATTGGCTGCACGGCGATTCAGATCCAGCTCTAGCACAGCGTGACATTGCATTACCAGGCACTGGCAGGCTGTATCTCATGGGCCCTGGTAGGTTGTACCTAATGGGCACTGGTAGGCTGTACATGATGGGCACTGGTAGGCTGTACATAATGGGCACTGGTAAGCTGTACATGATGGGCACTGGCAGGCTGTACATGATGGGCACTGGCAGGCTGTACATGATCTGCACTGGTAGGCTGTACATGATGGGCACTGGTAGGCTGTACATGATAGGCACTGGTAGGCTGTATATGATGGCATTGGTAGGCTGTACATGATGGGCACTGACAGGCTGTACATGATGGGCACTGGCAGGCTGCATGTCATGGGCACTGATAGGTTGTACATGATGGGCAGGCTGCATCGCTTATACTCGAGTCAATACATTTTCCCAGTTTTTTGTGGTAAAATTAAGTGCCTCTGCTTATATTCGGGTCAGCCTATACTCGAGTATATACGGTATTAGGATATTTTTAAAAGTCACAATGTAGAAAAGCAGCAATGCTTAGCATTCAAAAATATAAGTAAAAGCTTAACAATGTATACTAAATAGTATTAAATTTGATGGATATTACATTAAGTGTTGGTTTAGACATGTACAGTGATACTAGCAATTATGGTGTGTTGCAAAAGGTCTCAAACATCTGGGAAGGGGAGGGGGCATAGCTCATACAAACAGCAAAATGTCAGTACTAAATAATACTTTTTCAGGTACATTGGCATGCTGTGCTATACAGTGTTTTGCCTTGGAACTATCACTTTTTCCATGAGTCAGTTAATGACAGCCTCTAGGTCCATTACTCCTAATTATTCCTAATTATTTAGCTAGAGAGGTCCATTTCAGGTGGGGGGGGGGGGGGGCAGGGGAGGGGATGGGGGGTTGATAGACGTATAGTACATTTGCATGTGTTATCATCTATCTAAAAAATAAAATTTAGCTTTTTTCAATTTTTAATCACTTATTTGAAATGTTGACTTCTTTTGACATTTTGCTTAGAAAGCAGAAAAGCAAAAAGGTGATTTTAGCCATTAAAAAGCAAATGTGACAACATACTAATTTTCTCATCAAGAACGCAATACACTGTAAAACAATGGGTTGTAACTCATACTGAAGTAAATAGAGGGGCGTTCAATACAGTATTCTCTGATCTATCTTTGGTGGGTATACATCCTAATGTTCATATATGTACTGTATGTGGTATATACATAGTTAGTGACCGGACATAGATTTCCTATAATGTGATCAAACAACAGTAGAGTTATCTTATCTTAGAACAAAAACAGTACATTTTAGAACTCATGCATGCCTGGCTTATTGTGGATTTCTAGGAGGTAACACTTGGTCCATAGATTTAACACACGCCAAGCCCTCGCCAGCAATTGATGTAGTAGAAATAAAGAATGTCTAGACCAATGACACCAAATGAACATGCAGATAATATCTAAGGCATGCCCTGGACATGGTGGGAAAACTCACAGGGGGAGTAACATAATTTGTGAAGGCACTAAAAACTACACAGATAACATTGAAAAATATTACTTACTTACCCTGAATATGGTACTAGGATCCTCATTAAGATTGACCCTTGCTATGACACGACCAGTTTTTTCTTCCACGTCAAATATGCTGGCACTGTATGGAAATTGGGCAACATCTACTTTATATCTGACGTAACTTGCTGGTGTACCCTTTGGAGAAAAGAAACATGTCATGTTAGGGCATATAGTCACTAGAGTTCTTCTGAATGAACAAAGATTAAACAGGTGTGTATATTATAGTCCTTTTTCTAATTAAAAAACTCCCTCCAGGTCTCAAGATCACTTGGCTCCAAGACATGGGCCATCATATAAGTTTAGTACGGTTTGGAGCTAGCAAGTAGTCATAAAAAAATAAATAAATAGGAAGGGCTTGTGAGGGAGATTGGTATGAACATTCACAGCCATAGACTTGCGCTCTCCTCCAGACCACGCTATATGTGATAATCAGTCTCATGTACTGTATTACAGATGCTGCTAGTCCATAATCTCTGAACAGTGTGTGACTGAGGTTGGGGCATATAATTTCAGTCTCAAGCTTGGAGTCCTCCTCTAGACCACGCTTTGGAAAAAAGTTCTATGGACTTTTCATTGATAGCTGCCTGTTACTCCTGCACAGATCTCTGTACCCAGCCACATATGTTCTGGTCTCAAATCTTGTTGCCCAGAAGTAGGAATACACACTTGATTATGCATTAGATATAATACTATTGGAGAGAACTCTTGCATTCATATATTATTTTTCAGCTACTGATACAAGTGGAACATATATCATCATTCCTAGTTTTTCTGAAGGATTATTATTATTATTATTAGGGGCTTTCTGCACATCCCCTCTGCTTATAGCCAATTACACAGTATCCGGGATCTGTCTGTACATAATTTACAAGGATGAATGAGAATGTGAAATAATTGTGCAATATTGACAGGGTGGTTTGGAGTCTATGATTGATTTTATTATTATCTATGTGTTGGATGTACAATAAAGTTATTTTTTATGATGCATTGGTCTAGATTTTTGGGATAAGTTTTATAGAGACCCAGTTTTGTGACGGTTTAGTCTTGAACCCATAACAGGTTTCTTTATTTTTTTATATTTTCATGACTACTTGCTAGGAGCTTCCAAATGTACCATTATTATTATTATACAGTATTTATATAGAGCCAACAGTCTGCGCAGCACTTCACAATATAAAGGGAGACAATACAGCAACAATACAATTCAAGTTAGGAGGGCCTTGTTCCTGTGAGCTTACTCATACTAGACTTACATGATGGCCTATGTCTTTTTGGGACCTGAAGGGAGTTTTTGTAAGTTTTGGATATTTTACTGGCTTTTAAAACTTTTTAGACCCCATAGATTCTAAATATTCATTAGTAAATTAAATAAATAAATCTTATTTTAGGCTTTAGGTAATGGCAAAGAAAAGATCAATGCTAATATGCAAAGCATAGAATTCCCCAGAAGCCAAACAAAATCATTCCCTCTGTGAACTAAGTACAATATCTGTTGATACCTAAACAGCATTAGGATATTGCCATACAAGTGCTGACATTTTCTAGTCACTTTATTAAATAAAACAGAAAATATTGAAAGAGTCATTTAAAGTGGTTGTAAACCCCATGTTATGAAATCTGACCTGGATATCTGTATATAAATATATCTGTAGTGTTTAGAACAGCTGAACTTGGGGTTATGTGGGGTTAATCAAAGGCACTTTAAATGAGGACATGTGTGTACTGACTTCTATTTAACATGAGTTTGAATGTGATTGCTTAAAGTGATTCCTCCCCCCCTCCAGTGCCACAATTGGCACGTTTAAGGGGGGGGGGGGTGCAAAAACATGTATAATACAGGTATCTGCACCCACTTCCGGGACGAGATATCCAGAGCTGTCCCACCCATATCAGCAGATGCCCCGTTGTGTCTTAGGACAACACAGTTCCCAGGACACAACGGGGACCAATAGAGACGAGCAGCCCGACTCGCGCATGCGCAGTAGGTAAACGGGCAGTGAAGCCGTTGCGTCTTCACTTCCTGATGCCCTGACAGAGGATGGCGGCGGGGCAGCCGAGAGACGAGCGGTCGCTCGTCACATTCTGCCGACACCGCTGGAACCTGGAACAGGTAAGTGTCCATTGATTAAAAGTCAGCAGCTGCAGGAGCTGCTGACTTTTAATATTTTTGGTGCGGGTGGAGCTCCGCTTTAATTCTGAACACAGCTACATCCCCCGTTATAAGAGGGTGTGCACAAAAACATGTTATATGTACCTGCTCTGTTTTGCACAGAGCAACCCTGATCCTCCTCTTCTGGGGTGCCCCCGCTGGCACTCCTGGCGCCTCCCCTTTATTGGGTGCCCTCACATAGAACCATGCGGGTACACTCCCGAATCCCGCTGCTGCATATATTGATACAGACAGTGGGATTCGGTCCCCCCTCCAGCTCCCATGTCACTGGATTTGATGGCTCCCACAGCTAAGAAAAAGGCGAGGCTCTGGGGGCATTTGAAGCAAAGATAGAATGCATTAAGGTGAAAAATCATGAGACTTTAAAAATCCCTTTAAGGCCTGTATGGCTTTATAGACTAGAGCTTTTAAGGAGCACTTTTAAGTGAGTGCGTAACTCCTTTGTCTCCCAGCAGAGTGGTGCTGTCCAGTAATGACACCAGCCTCAGGTTAATGCTTTTTTACATATGTTGTATACTGTATGTATACATAAATGCATTCATTTGTGGTGGTGTTTTACAGTATATTTGAGTAAAGTCATTATTTGAATCTCATATACAGTACATTATTTTTATATTTTATACTTATAAAATAGTAAGAAGTTGAACTAAAAAATTCCCTGGCAGCTTTGCCAAGAAAATTTGGAGTTTCCCAAAGTGGAATTTTTAACACTAAAAAAGACTAATGGTTTTTGAAAGTCACACACTGTTCAGTAACCTTTTGTTACTTTGTAAGACTTTTTTGATGAATGTCTGCCTAGATGGCAGAAAAGGTATGTCTGAAGCATAACGTATGCTGCATAGCTTAACATTTTGCAGATACACTGCCAAAAACTAATGTTCTCATATTATGGAACTGCCAGTATAAAGCTATCAACACATTGTAGCCGGTCATAAGAAAGAGCTAACAAAGGTTGTCATAGAAATATTAGTATCATTAATCATGTCTCTTCTATCGCTTCATTTTAAGAGAACAGTAGAGACATCATTGTTGGATATTAATATGAGGCATTTGGATAAGCTCATTTCACTATACTTGCCAATGTTTTAGAAGAAAGTGAGTTGTGCTCTTAACTCCAGAAAATGTGGCCAGTAAAATGAATTTCAACAACAAATATATATATATATATTTTTATTTTTTTTTTTAAATGTCTACTGTAATGTCAATTAAATGAGAATAAAGTCTGGATGCCACTATCTAACACATACATCCTTGGGGTATTTGATCTATCCTATAAGATAATCAATATATTACATGACATGACATTTCATTATTTCATAGTGCTGAAAATGTCTTGTTCTTCTTAGTCCACTTCAAACATATGTTAAATCAAAGCAACCAGGGATTTCAGATTTTATTATGCTAAATCAAAGATAAGCCTGATAAGCATAAATGTTTTAGAGGCCAGATACAGCTGTAATGTCATTCTTTATTCTTTTAAAGAGCATTTTAATGTCATCAGGTGATGTCCAGTAACCATAGAGACATGTATAGTAATGTTATAGCTCCCTATGGATTTTTCTGTAAACCAGATCGGTATAGGATGCTATACTAAATTTTCATTTAAATTGTTTATGCTTTCAAAAAAATCTAACATGGGAAATCTGGGATGGCTGGCATTTAAGGAGTTGTTTTAACCTAAATATTTGTGTTTGTCTTGTAAATCATGCTTAGAGTAGTGGTGCAATGTGAAAAGAAACTGTTCCTTTGTACATCAACTAAAAGCTGGGTATACACGTATCAAATTTGGCTGGTTCCTGCTGAACATGTGTACCCCTGTCTGTTCAACAGAAGGCTGTCATTAGATCGGCTTCTATCGAGGGGTCCTGCTGGAAAACCAGTAATTGTTTAGCCACTGCAGCCAATGGCTGTAGCGCTGATCAGTGTATTATGACAGGTGGAGTCAATGCTGTCAAAATGCAATAGTGTGGCGGGGGGAGATTCCTGAATCCATATCGCTTGTGTGAATGTAGGGATCTGTCAGGTTTTTTTTTTCATTCAAGCTACTGGTTGAATGAAAAATAAAAATCTGTCCATGTGCTTTAGCAAGAGCTCATCAACTGCTGCCTCATTTAGGGCATTTTAACCCATTGGTGGGCTTAGGATAAACACCACATAAGCGGGTGGGCTCTCCAGCTGCAGTAAACAATGTTAAATAAAGCACTATCAACTTAAAATGTGTTTGTCTGATGGACACTTGGACAGTCAATAAATAAGCAATGGAGTCTGTTCCAAAGCAAACAGAACAAGACATCTCTAGCCTCTATATCTTCAGCATATTTGTCTTTCTACAGTCTTGTTTTGGCTCCACCAACCCTAGCGTTTCTTTCATTCGCTATGCCCTTTACTATTGTTCTGAAGAGTTCACACAGACCATTATTATTGTACTCTTCATTTCTATGGGTGATTACCTACAAAAAAAACATATTTCCCAATTGCAATAAAAAACACAGGACACTGGTAAAATTAAAGTGATTGTAAATGATCACCATGTAAAACAATCCATTCATTTTAAAATAAAAATGAAAGGCAAAACATTTTTGTATAAATCAAAAAAAAAACACATTATAAATACCCTCTGTTCTCAGCTGCATAAGAGTTGGGGGGGGGGGGGGGGGGTGGAAGCAGCAGCACACTGAGCTTGCCAGTGAATGGCTGTGCAACGAGTGCATGTCAGGACTATTTTGATCATTGAACGAGAGTACACTGAGTTCCCAGCATAGCTAGAGAACTGACCACGGTATGCTCTTCTGCTTAGTGTGGTCAGTTTTTTAATATGAAAGCAAGGAGACCACCAGCAATTTCACATAAAGGAAACACTACAAAGAAAACAGGATATTTTGTCATACAAGTACATGGTACAACAGGCCCATATCAGGAATATGAAGAGTTGGGGTAGCAAACACTATAAATAAAGTCAGTAAAGGTAGCTCACAACACTGCAGGGTGGTGCAATGCAATGAGTTTTTCTTTAAATTGCTTATGCTGGAGTTTGCCTAGGCTACCATATGAGCTGATGCCAATTGAAATTAAGGTAGAAAGCAAAAGAAATGCATCTTGCGTTTTGCTTATTGAAAAAAATTGAATGTGAAAATGTACTTTGACGCACATTAAAAATGCATGTAAAAGCAGCTCTGAAACTGTTTAGATGTGAACAGCTTGAATCTCATGTTTTTTTTAGGCATAATGTTTTACACATTTTACAGCCAGAGGATCACAGCAAGGATCATTCCTAGGGATACTGATAATAATGTAGAGTACACTCGTATATATATTTTACAATATTTATCACCTGTATTTCCGATGCTTATAGTGTAGATATTTTTCAGCATAATGCTACAAAGCAGAACATGAAAGAGAAATCTAGTGTGCCTACTGGGGACAATTTAAGATGCGAAGTGCAGATATAGATTAATGTACACTCTTCAGATGTTAGTGAGAATGCTTGTTGCTGAGAGTTGTTCAATGCCAGAGGTGTTTTGGGGCACTGTTTATTTTTTATCTGTTTTTTTTTTTACCCAAAACTCTGCTCTTGAAACCAAGGTTAAAAAAGGATGCACTGCTGCATGAATAGATGCAAGAACATGTTTCATTAATGGTGTCACTGTTTGTAACATCTAATACTATTGTTCACATCAGTCGTAAGGGTAGTCACTTTTATACAAGCCATAAAAAGCAAAATTGAAGTTCAGCATGCAGCGTCCATAAAACTTCCGATTGAAGCAGGCCGAGCGCTTTTTCTAAATTTTACTATAACTACTCAAGAGTTTTTTCTGTTTCATAAATTAGAAAAGTTAAACTTGTGCTTTGTTTACAATTCTGCATTCTCTTGATTATAATTTAAAATCCTCTGATGACTGAAAATAGATGATGCAGAAAAGAACAAGCAGCAGACCTTTTCATAAATATTCAAAGTTCAGATAGCAAATTATACATACATAAGTGATCTTTTTTTGCACACTGTGACATCAGTAAGTAAAGAGTAAGAAAACTGATGGATCTTTCTGCATCAATAAATTCATTTTAATTAATAGGATCTTTACTAGAGAAATAGGTTTACTACAGACAGGAAGATGTCTCCTCCAGAGCAATGAATGAAGGGTTATCTACCATTATTAAAATAACAATAAGGATAAACAATCACATCAATGCTTTAATGCAGGGCCAAGCACTTGTCACCGTCCTATTTTTTAGCAATTATAGAATAAATTATACGATACATATTAATAATTTACAAAAAAAAATTGTTGTTTTCAGGTGCGGCCATCTACACAGTGACACACCCTACCCCAACTGGGGAGTTTCCATTTCTCTGTCATTCTCTGTAAATCTGTGACCTTGACCCCCCAGGGGGGCCTTTCCCCTTCCCACTTGGTGGGAAGTTTGGGGAGCAGCATCGCGGCGGTGAGGCCCACGATTATCTTCAGGGAGTAAATTCTTGTTTTTTAGAAAAATCTCTGGATAAGAGCGAAACAATTCGGTGGAAGGGTTAATATTACATGTGACAAATTCAATGAGATTTACATAAATATAAATATAATTAATAAATGTACTTAATGTCTAAAGTTTTTTCTCTTTTGATATTTTGCAGAAATGTGATAAAGTCGCCCTTTTTTCTCTGTTCCCATCCCTGAAGAAGACCTCAATTCCTAAATGGTCAAAATATATTGGGGTAGTGGGGTGCTACTCATTAGATGAACAATTGTTGTGGAATCATATTTCAATATTTTGTAATGATTTTTCTTCCAACACAAAATATAACAATTCTGTATGTACCCCAGCTATAATACCACAATTGTTCGCACAATGTAAACCAGAGCTCGAATTTTAAAATCATTTGTTTTTGTCTTGATAAAATAAAAATAATTTTGGTTTTCACCAACAAAGTGTTCTTTATGCTGCCTAAAAACCCCATGGGGAATTCATGCCTTTCTTTTTAGAATCTACCATTGTTTGCATTGCTAGACGATGCTGATATTAATCAAATTTGTTTGATGGACTGAAGCAACATGCATGCAGTTAAAGTGCATGTAAGGGCAATACTTTTTATTTTTAGTTTAGAGTAGAGCAAGACAAGCCAAGATTGTATTGCTATCTGTGCCCAGCAGGGGGATATTTACCGCTTGTATTTGTTCTGATGACCATTGTCACTGAGACAAAAAGTAGGAGGAGAAATAAAAAAAAATTGATTCATCACAGTCAATCGTGAGGGCAAATCTTCCATTGGGGATACATGCTCCAGTAAAAACATTGAGAAATCCCCTCATTTAAGAAGATTCCTTTCATTTCATCTTGCATCTCTATGGCAGTAATGAAGAGAACTCTCCCCAATGGTACACATCTCTTTTATTTATTTATTTTATTTATGTACATTTGTCATCTCTTGAATAAAAGAAAATGCATATATATATATATGACAATTACTTTACTGCAACTATTAAGGAAATGCAATGCAGGGGCATAACTAGAAATTGCAGGGCCCCATAGCAAAAGTTTTAAAGTCCCCCTTCTCAAAAGAATATTCTTTAAGGATATCCTATCACCCACATAAAGAGCCACTGACATCTTGGTAATAAGGGATACATTGACAGGGGGTTGATGTAATAAATCTGGAGAGTGAAAAAGCTGTTGCAGATCTGCATAGAAACAAATCAGCATCCAGGTTTTTGTTTTTGTCAAAGCTTATTTGAACAAGCTGAAGTTAGAAGCTGATTGGCTACCATGCACAGCTGGACCAGATTTTGCACTCTCCAGTTTTAGTAAATCAACCCACTGTCTCATTATCATAATGACATTAAGGCCAGCTTGTAAAAGAAGATATATTTTTCTTTGTAGTGGGCAGAGTCCTCAAAAATTTGCTATGTTGTTCATCTCAAACCACTTTTTTCATCCATACACATACTCATCCTTACACATATTTATATATTAGTTAATTAGCCTGATCTTACTCACTGTATACACTATGCATGTTTGTCACTGTCTTTGTACCTGCAATATACTGTGTAATTACTGTGCCACAAGTAAGGGTGTTACAGACACACATAAACTTCAGGACAATATATCATTTTAAAAACTCTACTATCATGTATTTCTGTCTGAGCACATATTAAAAAAGTACATCATTTAATTATTGCCTCTTACAATGCTGGTCATTGAAAAAAAAAAACACCCCTGTGTTGGTGGGAAAAAAATATCCTCAGAGAGTTCTTTGCCATGAGATGCCATGTTGAACTTCTAGTGACCAGTATGAGAGAGTGATAACACCAAATTTAACACACTTGCTCCCCATTCACACCTGAGACCTTGTAAAACTAACCAGTCACATGACACCAGGCAGGAAAAAGGACTAATTGGGTCCATTTTTGGTTTAGACATTAATGGCTGTGTGAGGGAACAGCAAATTTACACAGTTATACAAGCTGTACAAGCTGTACACTCACTACTTTACATTGTAGCAAAGTGTAATTTCTTCAGTTTTGTCGCATTTTGCAATACACTCTGTAATTACTGTGCCACAAGTAAGGGTTTTACAGACACACTTAAACTTCAGGACAATATATCATTTTAAAAACTCTACTATCATGTATATCTGTCTGATCACATATTAAAAAAGAACATCATTTAAATCAGGGGACTGCTAAGCAGCAGCAGCTGTTAAATCACTTTGGTCAGGCATAGGTAACATGCAGCACATGTTCATAGCAGCTATACAGACAAAACTTCATGAACAAGGAAACGCAGCTGACTATACAGCGTTTGGATCAAGCCGCGGCCGTGAGAGTCTATCTGGCATTTTCCATTGAGGCATTTTTGACTCCTGTAATGGAGGTCACTACATTCTGGTGAGTAGACTGTGTGGCAGGTGATGGTGGTGGAAGACAAAACTCTTTAAAGATTACCGAATTTTAGGAAGATTTTATCCAGAAGTTTTACAGAATTTGTCTAATTAACACTATTCTATTTTCATTTTTCACATTTTTGGATTTTGTGTTTTTGAGCACATGGTAACAAACGCCATGCTGGGTGTTTTCATTTGGACTTTATGTTGAAAATTCATATATGATTGTATTTCAATATTAGCACTTTTTTGCACTCATAAATATATATATATATAATATTTTTTGGTGGTAAGAGATTAATATAATTAATGCACTTGCACGAATTTTGCACTTACACATTATAGAGAGCACGGTTTTAAATAATTATTCTTTACTTACTTTCAAACACAACGTGCTGCTTCAATTTGAGATATACGTTAACTAATTAATTAATAAGTGTCTATCTGCGCGGGTTGGTGGTATATTCCAATTTATACATCTTCTGATGAGTCAATGAATACCAATAATTTCTCTGCGACAGCCAAAACACAATGGTCAAAAAGCCCCCTTCCCTGTGGTATTTATGTGTCCAACCTATTTCTGCACCAATGAATAAAAACACAGGAGGCACTGGGACTTCAGTGTGAGTTAGTACAAAGTTGTGAGAGAACAAAATAATGTGAGGGCTCACTGGCTCAGGTTAGACAATAGACAAGGCTACCCTCCAGTGAATGACCCAGCCGGTTACAAGAAAAAAGAATGCACTAAATAAAAAGGCACAAGAACAAAGCATAAAAGAGTCCAAACTAACTTATTAGTTTATACTAAAAAACAGCCAACATGTTTTGGGGGTTAGAAAAAACTTTCCATTCAACAGTGCTTTAGTTAAAAAAAGAACCTTGAATGGACTCAAAATAGAGCATTCCTGTGTGAATTTATATAGGGAAGCTAATTGCTGGATCAGGAAAGTTTAGAAGTATCTGCATGAGCAATCAAGATAATCAAGCTTGTCTTTATTGCTGAATGCTGACACAGATACTGTTAGCCAGTAACTCTCCTTGCACCGCATCCAATTCGCAGAACATTAGAAAACATATTATTTTTAATGGGTCTGGTTCACATATGTGCTTTGCCTCTGCACTCCGCATTGCACAAAAATCGTGTGCATTTTCTAGGCAGCGTGGTGTGAATTGTAGGCACATAATCTTCAATGGGAATGCATTTGATCCGTAGATGTGTTCCGTTCTGAACAGGAATGCTCTCCCCCTCCTCCTGCACCTCCCCTCTCCCAGGTCAGCTGATCCGCAGCTACGATGGAAAGGAACCACTGAATCAATAATTTTTATCTTCGCACAGAGAATGGAGCTGCAATTTTCACCAGACTAGTGTGAACCCAGCCTTAAGGCTCTTATTTTAACTGAAGCCCTGTTGAAGGGAGAGTCTTCACTGACCACTGAGATTGGCTACAGCTGACCTCCCGAAATGCATCAGCTTTCCAATCATAGAGATGTGTCATCCTCGATAATGGAGTTGTATATGACACGCGTTCTATCCTTTTATATTTGTGAGTATGCTTTTGTCGTTTTTAATAAAATTTCTTAGGTAATGCATTAGGCGTTTGCTCCCTTCTTTTTTTGTTCATAGTGTTTTGGAGTCTCTCCGCTAAAGGAGTGCAGCATTACCATAATTACCTTATTCAACAGACTTAGAGCTTGAGGTTTGACAGTCTTTTATCACTCTACAGTTAGGTACAGGGCAAATGCCTTTTGAATCTTTTTTTAATAAAAATTTAATCTTTTTTTTTAAAAATTTAAAATGTGTTGCAGAATTTCTGAAATTATAGGGAAAAAGTATATTTGCCTTTAGGATTTCTGTTAATTTTGGAAACAGCTTGATCTTACCTAAATTGTAAGAGTAAAAGTCTGCAGTTCAGTAATCTTTTGTGCCCAGCTAGTTAAAAAAAAAAAGCCTTAGATTACATCCCTGCACTTAAAAATTCAAGCTTTAAAAATACATAAAACAAATGCTTTACTTGTGAACGTATTGTATGTTTAGCAGTAAAAACATAGTAAATGCATTAGTAATTGGTCATTTGAAAGATTGCTGTACATTTTGAAAGTAGAGTCTAGTAACATTTCTGTCTTTATGGTACATAATCTAAGAGCATTATGCATAAGGTTGATTGTAGTGCTAACAGTTCAATTACACCCCCTGCTAATAGATTGCAACAGAATGGTTGTTTGGAGGTTTTAACTTTGTTAGGAGGTGGCCATAATTACATGGCATTCATCAGTGGCATCATTTTACTTTACTGAAACATGCAGTCTCAAAACTACAGGAAAAAACTTTTACTCTCCACTGCTTTTATGTCTAGCATTCTCTCAACTGGTGTTCTGTCAGTATCAAAAAAAAAAAAAAAGAAGCAAAACTTCTAACAATGTATATGTCCGGCACTCTCATTTGGTGTTCTTACAGCCACAAAAAAATATTAAAAAAATATTATTAAATTGCAAAAACTGTACCAATGTCGTATTTACTATTAAAATAATTTAAAAAAGATATGCAACATTTGTCATTCATTTGTTAAAAAAAAAAAGATATGCAAAAAAACAACATCTAGTAGAAGCTAATATGGCAATATTTTAAACCAGAGAATGGATCTGAATATCCTTGAAGAATTAGAAACATTTTATTTCCTTCTATGTAGCAAAATGTTCAGCTGTTGCCTGAGGGAATGGAGGGGAAGAGGGTTGTCCCTTTTCTCTGTGGACCAAAACGAAAGGAGTTGTTAGAAGCTCAATTTGATTTTTTTCATTGATTAACTACTTACTTAGTTTCTGTTATAAAACTTGTCAAATAAATAAACTTTCATCATACATTTGGGCCAAAATGTACTATGCTACATTTATTTGGTGAAAAAACAAAACACATTGGTGTAAACTGTTTAGTCTTTGTGAAAGTCAAAGTCTAAAAACAATGGAATATACAACACATATTTAAAAATTGATAAATCCTTATGTAATAAGTAGGGATGAGCCAAACACCCCCGGGTTCGGTTCGCACCAGAACCTTCGAACGGACCGAACGTTCGCACGAATTTTCGAACCCTATTCGTTACAATGGACGCGAACGTTCGAAATCAAAATTGATAATTACAACGGCCAATATGCATGTTAATGTCATAAAACAGGTTTGGGGACCCGGGTCCTGCCCCAGGGGACATATATCAATGCAAAAAGAACTTTTAAAAACTAACGTTTTTTCGGGAGCAGTCATTTCAATGATGCATAAGGTGAAAAAAAAAAAGGGAAATTTTCCTTTAAATATGGTACCTGGGGGGTGTCTAAAGTATGCCTATGAAGTGGCATGTGTTTCCCGTGTTTAGAACTGTCCCTGAAAAAAATAAGCCATTTAAAACCACTTGCGGCTTTAATGTCATGTATTTTCCTGGCCATATGGCTGAAAATCCTTGCGAAAAATGGCATGGCTACCCCATCACCCCCCCCCACCCCAGCCCCTTTGGGTCTTGTATGGATATTAAGGGGGACCCCGCACCCAAAATACAACCCTATACCTACAACCCTATATACTCTGAACAGCAGTATACATACAGTGCAAACAAGACACCGACTGTAGGTTTGTTCTTAAGTAGAATCTGAACAGGTACATTATGAAGTGTAGCTCCATCCCCAAAAAAATCTATTTTTAAGCTTTTTGGAGAACATAGGGAGGGGTTATCACCCCTGTAACATTTGCTGTCTTTGCACATCTGTTCAGAACATTTCACCTCACTTTCCGTCCCAATGACAAATGTTTTTGGAAAAGTGGGGTTTTAATTGAAACAAGGATTGGTGATAAAGCATCAGTAGAGAGGAGATACCTTTTTCCCAAATTAAATCTAACAGGATCGAATTTACCTTCCTAGGGGTAGATTTCCTCTCACTTCCTGTTTTCTCTTTCTGTTTGCAAGTAGGAGTCGTTTGTAAGTTGGATGTTTTAAAGTAGGGGCCTGCTGTATATACTCTGCAGAAATTTGCCCCATTAGATGTTGGTGTAGCCACAAGACTGTAAGCCCTCACAGTTACTCTTGGTGGGCACAGGAATGGGCCCTGCTGTGAGTTATTAGATCAAGATTTGTAATTGCATGCACCTGTTGAACAGGGCAGAAAAATTGGGCCTTTGGTGGTGGTGGACGGTGTTGCCACAGGACTGTAAGCCCTCACAGTTACTCTTGGTGGGCGCAGGAATGGGCCCTGCTGTGAGTTATTAGATCAAGATTTGTAATTGCATGCACCTGTTGAACAGGGCCAAAAAATTGGGCCTTTGGTGGTGGTGGTGGACGGTGTTGCCACAGGACTGTAAGCCCTCACAGTTACTCTTGGTAGGCTCAGGAATGGGCCCTGCTGTGAGTTATTAGATCAAGATTTGTAATTGCATGCACCTGTTGAACAGGGCAGATAAATTGGGCCTTTGGTGGTGGTGGTGGTGGACGGTGTTGCCACAGGACTGTAAGCCCTCACAGTTACTCTTGGTGGGTGCAGGAATGGACCCTGCTGTGAGTTATTAGATCAAGATTTGTAATTGCATGCACCTGTTGAACAGGGCAGAAAAATTGGGCCTTTGGTGGTGGTGGACGTTGTTGCCACAAGACTTTAAGCCCTCACAGTTACTTTTGGTGGGCGCAGGAATGGGCCCTGCTGTGAGTTATTAGATCAAGATTTGTAATTGCATGCACCTGTTGAACAGGGCAGAAAAATTGGGCCTTTGGTGGTGGTGGTGGTGGACGGTGTTGCCACAAGACTGTAAGCCCTCACAGTTACTCTTGGTGGGCACAGGAATGGACCCTGCTGTGAGTTATTAGATCAAGATTTGTAATTGCATGCACCTGTTGAACAGGGCTGAAAAATTGTGCCTTAGGCACTGGTGCTGGTGCCATAACACTGCAACCCTTCACAGATACTGTACTTGGAGCACAGCAGTTAGACGTGTTGCGAAGCATTGCTTAAAAAATTGTAATTACACGCCCCTGTTAAACAGGGGCTGAAAAATTGTGCCTTAGGCACTGGTGCTGGTGCCACAACACTGCAACCCCTCACAGATACTGTACTCTGAGCACAGCAATGAGACCTGTTGCAAAGCATTGCCTAAAAATTGTAATTACACGCCCCAACAGGGGCTGAAAAATTGTGCCTTAGGCACTGGTGCTGGTGCCACAACACTGCAACCCATCACAGATACTGTACTTGGAGCACAGCAGCCAGAAGTGTTGCGAAGCATTGCTTAAAAAATTTTAATTACACGCCCCTGTTAAACAGGGGCTGAAAAATTGTGCCATAGGCAACGGTGCTGGTGCCACAACACTGCAACCCCTCACAGATACTGTACTTGGAGCACAGCAGTCACACCTGTTGCGAAGCATTTTTAAAAAAAATTGTAATTACACGCCCCTGTTATACTGGGGCTGAAAAATTGTGCCTTAGGCACTGGTGTGGTGGCACCCAGAAACCAAAATGTTCTTCCAAGCTATCAAGGAATGGATCATTGAGGAGGAGGAAGAGGATAGTCAGTGAACATAACAGGACAGTCACTCAGCATCAGCATAGGCAGTCTTGAAGGGATGTGACATTATAAATTATTCAGTTATATCCGCTTCAGGTGCCTGGTAGCTGGTGGTGATCCAAGACTGATTCATTTTTATGAAGGTCAGTCGATCAACCGAGTCGGTGGACAGGCGCACCCTGTGATCGGTGACAAATCCTCCAGCAGAACTGAATGTGCGTTCGGAAAGAACGCTGGATGCAGACAGGCCAGTAGCTCAATTGCATACTGTGCAAGCTCTGGCCAGTGATCCATCCTCAAGACCCAGTAAGCCAGAGGATTTTCGGTGGGAAAGGTGTCCAAGTCTGACCTTGCCCCTAGGTATTCCTGCACCATGTATATCAGACGCTGGTGATGGTTGCTGGAACCGATCATACCTTGGGTCTGCAGACTAAAAAATTGTCTGAACGCATCGGTCAGACGTCCACCTTCCCCACCGCTCCTTCTGCTACTGACCGAAGCCTCAGCAACTCGTCGTCCAGGACCAGGAGTTTGTAACCTCCCAGTTTCTGGGAACGCGTTGCACAGATCTTTCTGCAAGGCCTCCCTGAGATGTCTCATACTCTGCTCCCTCTGCGACGGAAAGATAAGGTCTGCAACCTTAGCCTTGTACCGTGGATCAAGGAGAGTGGCCAGCCAGTAATGGTCCCTCTCCTTGATCCAAAGAATACGAGGATCCTTCCGCAGGCTTTGCAGGATCAGGGAGGCCATGCAACGTAGGTTAGCTGAGGCATTCGGTCCGGAGTCTTCTGGGTCACTGAGGACGACATGATCGCCAGCCACCTCCTCCCAGCCACGTACAAGTCCACTGGTTTGTTGGGACTGTACATCATCCCTAAAAGACTGCTGCTGCTGCTGCTGATGCTGAGTGCCAGACTCCACCTCCATGCTCACACAATCCTCCTCCTCCTCCTCCTCCTCTTCCTGTGTGATGGGTGGGACAGAAGGAACACTGTCTGGATAAAGGGGGCCTTGAGAGGCAAGGAAGTCCTCCTCTTCCTGCCTCTGTTCTGCCTCAAGTGCCCTGTCCATTATCCCACGCAGCGTATGCTCCAACAGGTGGACAAGAGGTACAGTGTCACTGATGCATGCACTGTCACTGCTCACCATCCTCGTGGCCTCCTCAAATGGTGAGAGGACAGTGCATGCATCCCTGATCATGCTCCACTGGGGTGGGGAAAAAAAAGCCAAGCTCCCCTGACCCTGTCCTGGTGCCGTAGTTGCAAAGGTACTCATTGATGGCCCTCTGCTGCGTGTGCAGTCGCTGCAGCATGGCCAACGTTGAGTTCTACCTGGTGGGCATGTCACATATTAGGCGGTTCTTGGGCAGGTTCAGCTCCTTTTGCAGCTCAGCCAGCCGAGCACTGGCATTATAAGATCGGCGGAAATGCACACAGACTTTCCTGGCCTGCCTCAGGACATACTGTAAGCCTGGGTACCTGCCCAAGAACCGCTGCACCACCAGGTTAAGGATGTGAGCCATACAGGGCACATGGGTGAGCTGCCCCTGTCGCAGGGCTGAGAGGAGGTTGGTGCCATTGTCAGAAACCACCATTCCTGGCGTAAGCTGGCGTGGCGTCAACCACCTCTCGGCCTGCCCCTGCAGAGCTGCCAGAACCTCTGCCCCAGTGTGGCTCCTGTCCCCCAAACACACCAGCGCAAGCACGGCATGGCATCTTTTTGCCTGCGTACTCGCGTAGCCCCTTGTACGCCTACGGAGCACCACTGGTTCCGAGGACAGAGCACTCGAAGAGACCATGGAGGAAGAAGAAGAGGAGGGGGGTGGAGGAGAGAGGTGTGTCACAACCAGTAGTAGCATTTTGGAGGCGTGGTGGCGGAACAACCTCCAACACTACTGCACCTTGTCCTGCATCCCTCCCAGCTGCCAATAGAGTGACCCAATGGGCCGTGAAAGACAGATAACGTCCCTGTCCATGCCTGCTGGACCATGAGTCAGCGGTAATATGCACCTTACCGCTGACCGCCCTCTCCAGCGAGGCATGGACATTGCCTTCCACATGCCGGTAGAGAGACGGAATCGCCTTCCGTGAGAAAAAGTGGCGTTTGGGAACCTGCCACTGAGGAACCGCACATTGAACAAACTCACGGAAAGGGGCCTAGTCTACCAACTGAAAAGGCATCAGTTGAAGTGCTAGCAATTTAGCCAAGCTAGCATTCAACCGCTGGGCATGTGGATGGCTGGGAGTATACTTCTTTCGACGGTCCAGCAGCTGGGGCAGGGAAATTTGCCTGCTACAATCTGACGTCGGTGTACTGCAAGTACTTGGTTGTGACACACCTAATTCTACACCTTCAGTCCTCTCAGAGCAGCTTTCAGAGAGGACTGAAGATATAGTGGGGATGCTTTGTTCTTTGGTGTGGGTCTTTTATGTGTGCTTGCCAACGAGCTGCATGGCAGGTCGACATATGTCTGCTCATGCTTGTGGTGCCCAAGCGGCTGATGTTTTGGCCACGCGAGATACACTTGAGACAAATATTGCAAATAGCAGTGGTGCGATCTGATGCACTCGTCTCAAAAAAGGCCCACACCAAAGAACTTTTGTGATAACGTGCAGAGGCAGCGCCCTGCACAGGCGGAGCTCTGCGGTGTGATACAGTTGCTGTGCTGGCCTCTAGCTGGCCTCCAGGGGGCATCCTGCCTCGTTGGACATGTGCCGCCGCATCCTCCTCCTCTTCTCTCCCTTCAGGCACCCACGTGGAGTCAGTGACCTCATCATCCCCTCCCTCTTCACCACTAGAGCAAACCTGGCAGTAAGCTGCAGCTGGTGGAACATTACTGCCAGATTGCTGTCCTTCAGCATCCCCTCTCTCTGCGCACACACTACTGCCTTCCTCAAGCTGGGTATCATCATCCGAGCCTTCGAATCGTTGGGCATCCTCCTGGAGCATGTACCCAACACTGTGCTCAAACAGTTCGGGGGACTCCTCAGGAGGACATGGTGGGTCTAGGGAAGGGGTGGCTGATGATGCCATTGAGTACACGTTGGCAGCTGCTCTGCCAGTACCCTGAGCCTGGGTGAGAGAGGATGAGGAGGATGAGGAGGGCTTGGTCATCCATTCTACCAAGCCTTCGGCATTATGCGGCTCAACATGTCCAGCTGCCGAAAACAAAGACAAGCGTGTCCCATGGCCATGTGCTGATGACGATGCACGACCACGTCCACGGCCAGCACTGTTGTCTCTAGAAACAGAGCCTGCTTGCTCTGTGTTCTTGCCTCGGGACGGTCTGCCTCTCCTTGGCGGTCTTCCAGCCATTGTAGTCGGTAGTGTATATTGTATAAAAAATAGAGCTCCTATGTGTGCTCACAACACACTGTAGGTCCTATGGGTGCTGACACAAACACACTATAGGTACTATGTGTGCTGCTAACAAGAAAATATAGGACCTATGTGTGCTGCCACAAACACACTATAAGTCCTATGGGTGCTGACACAAACACACTATAGGTACTATGTGTGCTGCTGAAAAGGAAATATAGGACCTATGTGTGCTGCCACAAACACACTATAAGTCCTATGGGTGCTGACACAAACACACTATAGGTACTATGTGTGCTGCTGAAAAGGAAATATAGGACCTATGTGTGCTGCCACAAACACACTATAAGTCCTATGGGTGCTGGCACAAACACACTATAGGTACTATGTGTGCCGCTGACAAGAAAATATAGGACCTATGTGTGCTGCCACAAACACACTATAGGTCCTATGGGTGCTAAAACAAACACACTATAGGTACTATGTGTGCTGCTGAAAAGGAAATATAGGACCTATGTGTGCTGCCACAAACACACTATAAGTCCTATGGGTGCTGACACAAACACACTATAGGTACTATGTGTGCTGCTGAAAAGGAAATATAGGACCTATGTGTGCTGCCACAAACACACTATAAGTCCTATGGGTGCTGACACAAACACACTACAGGTACTATGTGTGCTGCTGAAAAGGAAATATAGGACCTATGTGTGCTGCCACAAACACACTATAAGTCCTATGGGTGCTGACACAAACACACTATAGGTACTATGTGTGCTGCTGAAAAGGAAATATAGGACCTATGTGTGCTGCCACAAACACACTATAAGTCCTATGGGTGCTGACACAAACACACTATAGGTACTATGTGTGCTGCTGAAAAGGAAATATAGGACCTATGTGTGCTGCCACAAACACACTATAAGTCCTATGGGTGCTGACACAAACACACTATAGGTACTATGTGTTCTGCTGAAAAGGAAATATAGGACCTATGTGTGCTGCCACAAACACACTATAAGTCCTATGGGTGCTGACACAAACACACTATAGGTACTATGTGTGCTGCTGAAAAGGAAATATAGGACCTAGGTGTGCTGCCACAAACACACTATAAGTCCTATGGGTGCGGACACAAACACACTATAGGTACTATGTGTGCTGCTGAAAAGGAAATATAGGACCTATGTGTGCTGCCACAAACACACTATAAGTCCTATGGGTGCTGACACAAACACACTACAGGTACTATGTGTGCTGCTGAAAAGGAAATATAGGACCTATGTGTGCTGCCACAAACACACTATAAGTCCTATGGGTGCTGACACAAACACACTATAGGTACTATGTGTGCTGCTGACAAGAAAATATAGGTCCTATGTGTGCTGCCACAAACACACTATAAGTCCTATGGGTGCTGACACAAACACACTATAGGTACTATGTGTGCTGCTGAAAAGGAAATATAGGACCTAGGTGTGCTGCCACAAACACACTATAAGTCCTATGGGTGCGGACACAAACACACTATAGGTACTATGTGTGCTGCTGAAAAGGAAATATAGGACCTATGTGTGCTGCCACAAACACACTATAAGTCCTATGGGTGCTGACACAAACACACTACAGGTACTATGTGTGCTGCTGAAAAGGAAATATAGGACCTATGTGTGCTGCCACAAACACACTATAAGTCCTATGGGTGCTGACACAAACACACTATAGGTACTATGTGTGCTGCTGACAAGAAAATATAGGTCCTATGTGTGCTGCCACAAACACAATATGGCTCCTATAAATCCCTGCCTGGGATGGGACAGAAGGTTGGGACAGAAGTTGGGGTGCAATGCTGTTCTAACAGCACTGCGATTGATGCTACTGCAATGCTGTACTAACAGCACGCACACACCAGACTAATCCCCAGCAGCAGCTAATATCACACTCACACAGTGCAATCAGCAGCAATGAATGATCAGTAATGATGAATTGAATGAATGGTAGCAATGGTTTAGCAAAGAAGAAGAATAGCAATCAAGCAAAAAAGAATATCAATCACAAGACTGCTCTTCCAGAAGCCGGAACACATGTGCCCTGGGCCGACGGCGTGGCGGCCTTTTATATGGTGGGGCGTGTACTAAAGCCCCTGAACTTTAATTGGCTACAGGCGTCCTGCCTGTAGCCAATTATTGCTCTCCTAGTTTCCGGCGCTGTGATTGGCCAAGCATGCGGGGTCACAGTGCATGCTTGGCCAATCATCAGCCAGCAATGCACTGCGCCGGCCGCAATGCATTGCGGGCCGCTCGCATCACACGAATGTGATGCGAACGGCCCAAATAGTTCTGGGCTCGCCGAGCGAGCGAACGCCCGGTGCTCGATTTGAACGTGGGTTCGAATCGAGCACCAGGCCCATCCCTAGTAATAAGTACCTATCCCATTTCTTGAGGGCTTAAAATGCCAGGGCATTACAAATACCCCCAAAATGCCCCCTGCTTGAAAAGTAGATAGTCCAAGGCATTTAGTAAGAGGCACTGTGACTTTTTTGAAGCTGTAGTTTTATGTCACAATTTCTTGGTCTTTTTTTTCCAAAGTTGTAATTTTAACATGTTATGCCTCATACGCAGCCTATGCATACCTACAATTACATCCACAAACATATTCTGCTCCTCCTCCTGAGTATCAGGATACAACATACAGTATACACATAGAAGGACCCAAATCCAAAGGGCACCTTTGGGCTTTTAATAAGCATAGATAATTATTTCCTGGCTATCTGTCATATTTATTGAGTCCCTGAAGTGCCAAAACAGGAGAAACACCCACAAAAATACCCTATTGTGGAAAGTAAACACCCTGAGGTATTTTCTGAAAGGTATTGTCAGGAACAGGTGTGACCAGAAATGTGTAGACTACCTCAGAGAATATCAGGTAGAAGTAAAATATGATAATGTGTTTAAAAATAAGTGAATAAGTTTGACATTTAATCCTGCAAGACAGTAGGCACCCCAACAATGAGGTACCATGGGTTATCTACAAACCTAGCCCTGAGGGTCATGTGACAACACCGGAACTCTGACACCAGAATGTCTTGTTACAGCCGTGTAGTTTGCCTGGTTTCCAGGATTTGTTCCAGACATCAATGGCTATCTAGGTTTCCCCTAGGCACTGGTTACCCGACCTGGATCCCCTACTGCACCTGGAATTGTGGCAATCGCATCAAGGTCATGGAAAGGCAGGAATTGTACTGCCGCTCTCCTGGAGCTCACTACTACCAAGGTCATGAAGGCAAATATAGCTACCAGTTTCAATGGGTATGTTTGGACCTCCAGGCTTTGTAGCAACATACTGCAAGAGGGACCCAACTGGGGAAACTGTAAAAAGAACCTCAGGCCAAACAGGTAACCCATACAAGGTACACAAAGACTCTGAGGTGTCAGACCCAACAGCAGACAGAATCCTTTTTTTGCAAAACAATCCAGCTGAGCAGCAGGAATAGAGTCAATAAAAAATAGCTGGGCAGTAGGCACAGAGTCAGTAGAACCCGGCTGGGTGGTAGGTAGAAGATAATTAAGATCAGAATGATCATCAGTCAGAGGATCATCAGAGGTGGGTTGGACATCGAGCATGAGACCATCAGGCTGAACATCTGGCACCGGATCATCAGAGGCATGTAGGTTGTTGGGCACAGGACCTCCCAAGGCTTGCTGGGCATCGGGCACCAGACCCTTCAGCTGGGAATCAGGCACAGGAACATCAGGCTGGGCAGCAGGAACAAGATCATCAGGCTGAGCAGCAAGAACCGGATCATCAGGATGGGCATTAGGAACCGGATCATCAGGCTGGACATTAGGAACCAGATCATCAGGCTGGGCATCAGGAACCAGATCATCAGACTAGGCATCAAGAATTGGATCAGCAAGCTGGGCATCAAGAACAGGATCATCAAGCTGGGCATCAGGAAAGGATCATCAAGCTGGGCATCAGGAACAGGATCATCAAGCTGGGCATCAGGAAAAATATCATCAAGCTGGGCAGCAGGCAGAGGACCACCAGGCTGGGCAGCATGAAGAGTGCCATTAGGCTGGGCAGCATAAAGAGGACCATCAGGCTGGGCAGCAGGCAGAGGACAATTGGACTGGGCAGCAGGCAGAGGGCCATCAGGCTGGGCAACAGGCATAGATCAATCAGGCTGGGCAACAGGAACTGGATCATCAGGCTGGGCAACAGGAACTGGATCTTCAGGTTGAGCAGCAGGAATTGGATCCTCAGGCTGGGCATCAAGAACAGGATTATCAAGCTGGGCATCAGGAACAGGATCATCAAGCTGGGCATCAGGAACAGGATCATCAAGCTGGGCATCAGGAACAAGATCATCAACCTGGGCAGCAGGCAGAGGACCAACAGGCTGGGCAGCAGGCAGAGGACCAACAGGCTGGGCAGCAGGCAGAGGACCAACAGGCTGGGCAGCAGGCAGAGGACCATCAGGCTGGGCAGCAGGCAAAGGACCATCAGACTGGGCAGCATGAAGAGGACCATCAAGCTGGGCAGCAGGCAGAGATCCATCAGGCTGGGCAACAGGAACCAGATCATCAGGCTAGGCATCGAGAATTGGATCAGTAAACTGGGCATCAAGAAAGAGATCATCAAGCTTGACAGCAGGAACAGGATCATCAAGTTGGGCATCAGGAACAGGATCATCAAGCTGGGCAGCAGGCACAGGACCACCAGGCTAGGCAGCAGGCAGAGGATCATCAGGCTGGGTAGCAGGATCAGCAAAGATTCAGTGGGTCATCAGGTTCAGGACCATCAGTGGTAGGCCTAACCCGATTGGTAAATTATAGAGGCAGGATTGGCTGTCGTAGAGGCAGACTGGAGCAGATTGGCTGGCGTGGAAGTAGACTGGAGCAGATGGGCTGGCAAGGAGGTAGACTAGAGCATATCAGCTGGTGTGGAGGCAGACTGGAGCAGATCAGCTGGCGTGGAGGCAGACTGGAGCAGATTGGCTGGTTTGGTGGCAGGAATAGATAGTGGCAGGATTGTACGAGCTGGCAAAAACGTCAGTTTCTTCTTGAGTTTAGCCACTGAAGTTCTGCATGTGAATGCAGGGCTGTGAACAGAGGATGCAGCTGATGAAAAAGAGGGAGCAGTTGCTCAGGAGAATTTCTGAGGGATTGCCACAAGCAATAGAGGAGAGTTCATATTCAACAGGTAAAGGCAGGGTAGGTGCAGAAAGTGGTAACATGGTACTGACATATAATTGGTAGCAGGGTATACTGGGCTGCTGTGGGAGACAGAGAGAGACACACTTGAGAAGGCGGGTGTCTAGCAGCAGGAATGGGTTGGTGCAAGCTAACTGAGGCTGCAATATCTCTGGCCATGCTTGTAGTAATGGCTGAACAAAATTCAGTTTACACTCTGCTTGTCTGACAAGAGACTGCACTGCATTAATACAATCCACTAGCACCTGTTGGGAACACGCAGTGCTCAAAGAAATGAGCCAAGTCATCCTGCAATAACCATACCAGCAATTCTACCTGAGCCATACTAAAGGGAGGAGAAAAGTCATTGCCTTTAGGAATACTGGACAAAGCCAACTCTGCACAAACTTGAATTAATGGCTGAACATCACCAAACAACATCCTGCCTTGATCAACTAGGGAATAAGCAAGACAAATGCATAATAACAGCTATCTCTGGCCCATGCCTTCAATATCTAGCAGCAATATTAATTTTCTTCTGTCAATAGCAGAGTGAAGTATATAATCTCCTCAGGATGCATCATGCAACAAACGACAGAAGAGCCAAGGTGGTTTGCCTGTAAAGCCACTTCTGGTCAGGACTGGCCTTGGTGTTATGTCAAGAAAAGGTGTGACCAGAAATGTGTGGAATGCCTTAGAGAATACCAGGCACAAGTAAAATTAAAAATAATATAATTTATTTAAAAATAAGCGAATAAAATAAATGTAAATGCACCTGCAATATACCGAAACGGTGTAAATCAAACCAGAGAACCAAACAGTGACACACATTGAACAACTGCCCAAAACAAGTACTGTATTTATCAGCGTATAACACGCACCGGCGTATAACACGCAACCCAAGTTTAGGAGGGCATTTTAAGGAAAAAAAGTTTTAGGAGGGAAGTTTAGGGAAAAAAAAAAACCTTACATTTAAGCGTCATTTGCAGCTTGCCCAGCGTCATTTGCAGCTTGCCCAGCGCCATTTTAAGCTTGCCCAGCGTCATGTTCAGCCTTGCCCAGCATCATTTGCAGCTTGCCCAGTGTCATTTGCAGCTTGCCCAGTGTAATTTTCTGCTTGCCCAGTGTGATTTGCAGCTTGCCATCGTAATTTGCAGCTTGCCCAGTGTCATTTGCAGCTTGCCAGCGTCATTTGCAGCTTGCCCATGTTTAAATTTGCCGCCTAGAAAGACAGAGCGAGCGCCGCCGGAAAAGACAGAGCGAGCGCCGCCGGAAAAGACAGAGCGAGCGACGCCAGAAAAGACTGAGCCGACTGTTCGGCTCCGCTCACAGTCCCGCCTCCCTGCTGTTTCGGAATCGAGCGCAGGGAGGCGGGACTGCGAGCGGAGCCGAGCAGTCAGATCTGTCTTTTTCAGGAAATGTGAAGCTTAGTCATAACAGAGCCAGGGTCATACACAGGAGATCAAGCAGAGGGAGCTGGAGCATGACAGGTCAGGGAGAGAGTAACAGGAGATACAACAAGCAGGCAGGAAGGGATCAGGCTGCAGGATCAGGATCCAGGAACAGGATGCAGGAACGCAGGTCAGGAGCACATGGAGACAAAACAGCAAAGCAAAGAGGAAAAGCATAGCCAGGGCTTAAATACACTTCCTGCAACAAGCATCAGGTGATGCCCAATTCCCATGAACATCTGGCTGCTGAGGGTCACCCACTGATGGACACCAGATCTGCAGCCTATAGATCTGGGAGCCACAGTGCCACCTGCAGGTGAACCCTTTCCTGACAGGTATAGTGAAAATAAATAAATATATTTAGCCACCTGTCGACCGCTGTCGACACATATACGTTGGCAGTATGGCAAGGCTGGGCAAAAAAACGCACCTGTACGTTACATTGAATTTCCCACCGTGCATTCTCGCACGCCTGCCACGAGCTCCATGACCGCGCCCGTGGGTCCCGTCACAGAGCTGAAGAACGGAGAGATGCCGATGTAAACAGCATCTCCCCCATTCTGCCTAGTGACAGCACACTGATTGTTTGCTCCCTGTCATCGGGAGCAACGATCAGTGTGGTGTCATACACAGCCACGCCCCAGACAGTTAGAAACACGCCCCTAGGACACACTTATCCCCTACCTGCCCCCTAGTGGTTAACCCCTTCACTGCCAGTGACATTTTTACAGTAATCAACGCAATTGTATAGCATCGATCGCTGTATTAATTCCAATGGTCCCAAAAATGTGTCAAAATTGTCCGATGTGTCCGCCATAATGTCGCAGTCACGATAAAAATCGCTGATCGTCACCATTACTAGTAAAACAAATTAATTAAAATTCCATAAAACTATCCACTATTTTGTAGACGCTATAACTTTTGCGCAAACCAATCAATAAACGCTTATTGCAATTTTTTTTACCAAAAATATGTAGAAGAATACGTATCGGCCTAAACTGAGGAAAAAATATATTTTTTATAGATTTTTGGGTGATATTTATTATAGCAAAAAGTTAAATATAATGCATTTTTTTCATCTGTGTCGCTCTTTTTTTGTTTATAGCACAAAAAAAACACAGAGATGATCAAATACCACCAAAAGAAAGCTCTATTTGTGGGAAAAAGGGACGTCAATTTTGTTTGGGAGCCACGTCGCACGACCGCGCAATTGACAGTTAAACTGACGCAGTGCCAAATCGAAAAAAAACGCTCTGGTCAGGAAGGGGGTAAATCCTTCTGGGGCGGAAGTGGTTAATTCATATTTCTAACATACATCATAGGCCTACTTAGAATTACACCCCTAATCACATTTTGCTACTCCTCCTGAGAATGGAATACCAAATGTGTGAGACTTTTTCACAGCCTAGTCACATAGAGAAGCCCAAAATCCAAAGAAAACCTTTAGGCTTTCTAGGGGCATGAATTACACATCTCATTTCCCTACTACCTATCACATTTTTGGAAGCCCAGGATCACTTGGACAGTGGAAACACCAACAAAATCTAAGAGACACGGTGAGTCATTTAAAGACTTTTTGCCACAGGTTTTTGAAAAACACAGAATGAAAATGAAAATACATTTTTTACACAAGTTGTCAATAAGAAATTTATATTGCACAGCATAGGCATACCTAGAATTAGACCTTAAAAATATTCTGCTACTCCTCCTAAGTATAGTGATATCACATGTGTGAGACTTTTTCACAGACTAGACACAAAGAGAGGCTCAAAATCCAAGGAGCACCTTCAGGCTTTTTAGGAGCATAAATTATGTATTCAATATCATGACTAGCTATCACATTTTTTGACTGGTGTGGTGGTAATCGGGGACACTATGATTGGCTGCACTATTAGAGCTCATTCAGATATGAGGTTGGGGGGCATTAAAACCCCATGGCTGAGATGTGGTTTTACCACTCGCCAACCGCTAGCCCCTTTAGCTACAGGGGCAAGAACATGCTGTGGTTTTGATGCTTTGCTTCACAGCTGTGGCAGGAATTATACCCCCTGTAGCGGACGTGTTTTTGGAGAGCTCCGCTGTCCCTTCCACAATCCATCGACATCCGACGAGACAAAGTTTCGGGTGAGCTTCTAAACTCTCCCCATCTACTGCTAGACCCCAGCCACACCAACCCTAGGGGGAATTGGGCAAGATACCCAGCTGATTGGGCCGATTACCGGGCTGAGACCAGCTCCTCACAGCCGACCCGCCGCCATCTTGCGGCCTGTACGGCCTCCGTCATCCTCGGCCTCGAGTTCCGCAATCGGCGGAACAAGAGGTATCCATACACCCACACCAGGGCAGAATACTCCCGGGAGGGAACCGAGCTGTGGGGAGACAGCACCTGCTGCCACCCGGAGGACAGGCCGCGGCTCCGGCCTAACCTCGGAAGCGGCGGCCATCTTGCTACACCCGCCGGCAGTCTGCACTCTCAATCCGGGTCCCCCAAGCCGGCCTGGACACCCCATAACCTCCAGGATCTGCTCTAATACCACTCACCGCCCGAGCCACCCACGGAACCTTCTTCTCAGAGGCCTGAGGAGAGAATACTACCTCAGGCCTAGTATATGGCGGCCATCTTGGTCCTCCCAAAAGAGCTCCAACACTAAATCCAGGCTCCCCAGACCAACTTGGACATTATATATATCTATATAACCGCCTGAGCTCATCCACCTACCCCCAGCTGCCTTTACCATCCATTGGCACTCCCCCATAACGACCCATAGGAAAAACACCAGCCCAGAGTATAGCGGCCATCTTGGAAATCTCTTTCTACACCCTCTGCGACCGGTAAGCCGGCCGGAGAAGATGATGGACACTTGATCCACTTGTTCGTCAGCCAGGGGACATAACCTAACGCCGCAGGCCCCACACACTACTCCACTCACAGCCATCCTTGTTCAGAACGACCTAGACAACAAAATGCTTCAGTCCAGGAAGAGGTACACGGACCGGATACCTCAAAAACTGACCGAATTTGCCTACAAACCCGCGGAGCGATTCAAAATGGCGCGGCTTAATCGCACAGAGCGAAGCATACACGGACCTCCCGGATGCCACCCCAGAAGAACATCCTAATTCAGGTACCTCCACAGATCCCCCAGACACCCAAGAGGTTGACCCCCTCCTTGGCAGCCCTGCCAAAGCTAAAATGCAGCTTGACACGCCGCCGCAGCGACCGCTGCACTCACAAATTGAGGCCCAGGCTCTGAAGCCCTTCCTTTCTAACCAGGCCCTGCAATCCTCCATGGCATCATTCCCCACCTCTGGCCAGCCTGTCATGGACACGACACTGAAAGACATGTTGCTCTCCCTCCAAACCTCCCTCATGACTGACCTTTCCACTATGTTTTCAACAATCACCTCTGATATCCGCACATTAGATACCAGAGTAACCAACACTGAGAAAGGCCTATCTGATTGCACCCATACGGTAAACGACATCATTGACACTTATGATGAGATTAAAGAAGAACAGTCATGGATGCGCGCCAAGCTGGCCGATTTAGAAGATAGGTCCCGCAGGAACAACGTTAAACTGAGGGGGGTCCCCGAGAATATACCCCCTGCGGACTTGTCCCGTTATGCGAAGGATCTAATGCATATAATTGTACCTGAAGCATCCCCACGGGATGTCATCATAGACAGGATCCACAGGATTGCTAAACCACCTCACCTGGCAGCCTCAGTCCCCAGAGATGTCCTCATGAGGGTCCACTTTTACCATATCAAAGAAAAGCTACTGATGGGGGTCAAAGCCAGAACACCACTGCCAGCGCCCTATACTGGGATACAACTCTTCCCAGATCTTTCCAAATATACCCTCCAAATGAGACGTCTACTGAACCCTGTCACAAAAGGCCTACAGAACCACAAGCTACAGTATAAATGGAGATATCCAGCCACACTCCTCATCACCCGCAATGGGCAAACTCACACTGTTAGTGATCTAGAGAAAGGTCTCCGACTCCTCCACACCTGGGGCATCCTTCTTGACCCTCCTGCACCTCCCTCTCATGCCAGAGGACCTCACTCGTCCCACAAGAATCCGGTTCACCCCAATGTCTAACTGGACCAACACCGCACAACTGAAGTGGCCAACAACGTACTGTCTTGCAAGTTCCCCTGCGAGCTGACGAACTGTTACCCCTGTTTGCACTCTCCAGCCTTATTGACTCTTTGCACCCCCCAACGGAGGCTACTGTGGTGCTCTGCACCCCCTCTGCGATTTTTCTTTTTCTTTTTTTTCTTTTTTTTAATTTTTACTTTTTTTTTTTTTTACTAGTAGTACACCACGTGAATTCTTACACTGAATAATTTTTCTGTTTCTCCACCTCAAGTACCTTAATCTACTTCCACTAACCACATCTAGATCGCATTGTATTGCTTTATCCTCAGTTGTACATCACAACCCCTCCTCAGACCCTTGGACTCCCGAGTATCTACAACTCGTCGACGCCAGAAGTATCCAGAACCGCCTTCAAGCAACTAACTGTAAGTGTTACTTGTTACCCTCCTCACACCACCTCGAACACGATGCCACTTAATATACTATCGCTCAATGTCAACGGACTGAATCATCCTGCCAAACGCCACTCACTATGGAAAACTGCCACAGCTCTCCACAGTGATGTCATTTGCATTCAGGAATCCCACCTGCTGCCAGGAGACACTCATCTCTGCAAACACCAACTATACCCTCACACCTTTCATGCTTCCCACTCCACCAAATCTAAAGGAGTTATGATAGCGATCAAAAATACGGTCGACTTTCAATTGCTGCAATCTATCCCAGATCCTGAAGGTCGCTATATAATCCTTATATGCACCATCAACAGAGTGCCCTACACTCTCGTTAATCTATATGCCCAAACTCCAATCAGATGAAGTTCCTGCACAAGGTCCTACGCACTGCCAAACCTGTTCAGAAGGGACATTTGATAGTGTGCGGAGACTTCAACCTGGCCCCCGACCTCCATTTGGACTCTACCTCAGCTGCGAAAAGACAACCCTCACCATTGAAAAAATTTCTAACTGTCCAAGATCTCTACGATGTATGGCGGTGCCATCACGGCTCCGAACGAGACTTTACCTTTTTTCCCCCAGACATCGATCGTACTCTCGAATAGACTTATTTCTATCGGATATATGGATTTTGCAAAAAATTTCTGACTCAGAAATCCACTCCACAACATGGTCGGATCACGCTCCCATTACCATTACCATTGAAGATTCTACTCTTCAAGGTAACGCACGTCTCTGGCGAGTAAACATCTACATTATCCAACATGACAACTACGTGCCAGATATATCAAAACATATTACTGATTTTTTCATGCTGAACAAGGGAACAGTGTCCGACCCTGGAGTGGTGTGGAGCGCGAATAAAGCCTTCATGAGAGGAATGTTAATTAAAATTAGTTCATATCATAAAAAGAAAAGGACGCAGCGTCTAGACGAATTAGTAGCTCAAATATCAGAGCTCGAGACAAAGCACAAGACTGACCCCCGAGACTCCTTAACGAACCAACTATTATCCCTACGACAAGAACTTAGATCCCTACTGCTCTACTCTTACGAATTCCTCCACAAAAAATTCAAGGCGACCTCATATTCCACCTCCAACAAAGCGGGGAAAAAATTGGCTCAACGCCTCAAAGCTAGACGCGACAAGTCAAAGATTTCACAACTTCTTCACACCCACACGAACATCCCCCTTACCAACCCACAGGATATAGCTGACGCTTTCAGTGACTACTATGGTGACCTCTATAACTTAAACAGAGACCCCCTCACTCCACAACCCTCACAACATGACATTGAAATGTTCCTCCAAAAATTGAATCTACCCACCTTAACACCAGAACAACTACAGACTCTCAATGCCCCATTTACAGAACGGGAAATTAAACTGACTATTGACTCCCTACCGACTGGCAAGGCACCAGGCCCAGACGGATTATCAGGGGAATATTATAAGACATACTCCCCGCTTCTGACTCAACATCTTACTGAAATCTTCAATGACGCTGCCTCCTCTTCCGCTTTTAATAAAGAATACCTGAATGCTCTTGTAATTACGATACCAAAGCCAGGAAAGGAGCCAAATGTCCCTCAAAATTTTCGACCAATCTCGTTGTTGAATATCGACATCAAAATTTACGCTAAAACTATAGCAACGAGACTACTTACGATTATGCCCACTCTTATTCACCAGGATCAAACGGGATTTACAAAAGGTAGACAGGCATCAGATGCCACTAGAAGGATGCTAAACCTCATTCACCACGCTGAATCCACCAGAACGCCTTCTCTGCTCCTATCTCTGGACGCAGAGAAGGCTTTTGATAGAGTCCACTGGACATACCTCCAGACTGTTCTACAGAAATTTGGTTTTAAAGGTACCATCCTATACGCCATTATGGCACTTTACTCCAACCCCACAGCCCAAGTATTCTCTGACGGTATGCTTTCCTGCCCTTTCCCCATCACAAATGGCACTCGCCAGGGCTGTCCACTGTCCCCCCTTATTTTTAATTTACTCATGAAACCCCTGGCAGAACATGTCCGCACCCATCCTGCAATTTCAAGAATTCAAATTGGACCAACGACACACAAAATCAGCCTATTCGCTGATGACGTCATCCTTATCCTCTCCAACCCGACTTCCTCCCTGGCTGAGGTACAAAATCTACTAACCTGGTTTAGCTCGGTGTCATACTACAAACTGAATACGAATAAATCATTTATACTTGACATCAACATTGACGCTACCACTAGGAATCTTTTACAGCTACAATACTCTTTCACATGGGCTGACGCAGATATCACCTACTTAGGAATCCAATTGCCGAGATCCCTTAGACACATATACCCCAGTAATTTTATACCTCTATTACGCAATATCCGAGAGACTTCACAAACTATAGCGAAACATGAACTATCTTGGTCAGGTAGACTCGCAGCCTACAAAATGATTTGCCTTCCCCAGATTCTTTACTATTTCAGAACGCTCCCCATCCCACTCCCCAAATCCTTCTTCAGGTCTCTTCAAACAATATACAACCAATTTCTCTGGAAAGGCAAGAAACCCAGGTGTGCCCACCTAAAATTAATTAAACACAAACTGACGGGAGGTGTAGGGTCCATTAACTTTGAAGACTACTATCTGGCTGCCATCCTAGCCCAACTACCCAGCTGGTTTCAGTCCAACTTGAATCCTCTATCGGCACAAATAGAAAATTCCTTGCTCCCTGGATCCAATCTGAAATCTTGGCTACTCTCTACTCCCTTAGGGGCCACAATTCCATCGTACCTCTCTCCAACTATGAAGGCCTCGGCCCTAGCCTGGAAAAAACAGGTCACACACAATTCACCAGACTCTTCCTCTCCTCGATTCCGCATACCTCTTGACTCTTTGTTGTTCCTAACCCCAGATCTCCCAATCGCACTCTGGACCCTCAAGGGGATCCGAAACATACAAGACCTTTTCATTGGGAACACCCTTAAATCCTTCCCCCAACTACAAATCGACTATGACCTCCCTCTCTCGGAACACTTTACCTACCTCCGTATACATCACTCCCTGCGCAACCTCCCTCTTCCCCTCTATACTGTACAGCCCAAATCCTGGGACTTCCTCTCCAACCCGGCCTCTACCTCCAGGGGAATCTCCCATTTCTACGCTCTCTTCCACCAAAAAAAACTGCTTCGCCAAACTATCCCCACATCTCAGATGGGAAGCTGATCTAGCACGCACACAATAGCAACTCGCATTCCAGACGATTTACAAATCCACGAAATGTGCCGCCCTTTGGGAACTCACACAAAAAATATCACTAAGGCGGTACCTTACACCTTCCAGAATATCTTCCTTTGACCCTCGTAACCCCTCCACTTGCTGGAGATGCCACTCTACTGAAGGAAATATGCTTCACATATTCTGGCTCTGCCCAGATGTAAGAAAGTACTGGGCGGAAGTATTCCAACTTCTCAACAAAATCGCCAACATCCCAATCCCCCAGTCACCTGCTCTGGCAATCTTGAATCTGACCATCGATGACCTCCCATACCCCATCAGATATGTCACTACACACATACTCCTAGCAGCCAGGCTCAACCTCACTAGACATTGGAAATCTTCCTCATCCTTGACACTCTCACAAGTCCTGAATATAGTGGCCCTACACTACAGCTACGAACTTATGACAGCAGCCAGTAATGGTTGTCATAC
The DNA here is from genome assembly GCA_028564925.1 of Lithobates sylvaticus. NCBI lineage: Eukaryota > Metazoa > Chordata > Amphibia > Anura > Ranidae > Lithobates > Lithobates sylvaticus. Next base: position 98,805,986 of record CM053036.1, read on the forward strand.
CAAGACCAATGCCCACTGGCAACCCTGGATTAACTGGACTTCAACTGCGCCTACAACTGCGATTAGTAATTAAAGACACCCGCATACATCCTGACGCTCCACTTCTTGACTGAGCAATACTTCAACCCCCTGGAGAATATACACTACGATACCTATGCTACTAACCCATAGCTAACGCTGTCTGCATTATATATGATATACTAGTGATTCCTCTCCTCTCCTGTGGCACTAATGTTCCCGTTTGGGGTGCCACTTGAGAGGTCAGGTTTCGTTCTATGTTTACCACGTTTTTCTTGTTTATCACCTAAAATATAGGCTATTTACACAGAGTTTGAATACATACTCTTTATGGTTATACTGTATTTCATGTAATTCCTACGTCGCTAATCGACGTACAATGCCAAATTGTACAATGTATGCTTCTTGAAAACAATAAAACTTTTTTGAACGGAATTATACCCCCTGTTGCTTTTGGCAGGTGTAGTGCCTGTCGATCACAACCCAGGTGATAGGAGGCATTAATGTGGGGTCCAAAGTAGGTAGTGTGGAGTGATAAAACACTTCTTCACCAACTCCTCCTCAGTGGGTAAAGATGACATGAACCAATTTTCACTTTTTATACAAACAGCCTAATTGCGCACATTACTTTGCCTCTGTATATAATCAGAACTAAGTGACATTGTTCCTTGCTTTTACAGTAGCTTTGCTTTTAATGCACCTCAGACAAAATCCTGTTTTAATGCATTACAATTTTTAAAGAATGATAATTAAAGATGTAAATTATAGCTTACATTAACTGTGCAAAGCACAAAACAGTTGGCCAATAGGCTTTGTTTTGTATTCCAATTTATATTCTTACAATAAAAAGAATAAAAAAAAAAAAAAAAAAAAACAGTTGTGAATTATTCACACTGTTGATGAATTACTGCAATTAAACCCTTAGGGAAGGAAGAACTAATTATTAAACATGGCAAGCTGAATTAATTGATATAATGCTAATCGATTAAAACAAAGGTCACTTGGCATGGTATACATTTTATTGTATACAAAATCCTTTAAAGACTTTCTAGTTGCAGTAAATCAGCTTTGCTGTAAAATATTTTATTGTGGTTTGGCATTTTTTGCTGACTTTGGTAACGCAACAAGCAATAATGTAATATTTTTATTATATAAATATTACATATACAGTAGTTATCATTTTTGCTTACTAAGGTTGCTGTATTTGGTCACTGTACATAGGTGCAGTGCATCATGCAATCCATTATGGATTTGTCTGACTTAGATATATAGACTTAGATATATAGACTTTCACAAAAACTTGTGGCAGTGTCATAAAGTTCAAAGATGCTCCTACACTGGTATAGATGTGGTTTCAAAGATGAGCAGAAACATTGTATGAATGCATTTGTCAGGAAGGGCATGCCCGTAGACAAGATGGTTTCTCTGGTTGGACTTCTGTGCATCTTCACTGGCTATGACTATGCTCCTTCTCGTGGACATAAGAATATTTTTGGGTACGTGCTCATGTATATGCATGCACAATGGTCCTCTTATTTGTGCGCATACACGTGCACATTGGTGTGCTCATGTGCACTTGTGACAGAGGTTGCTGCCAAATGGACTATTTAAACTGTGCTAGGGCTCAGGATCAGTGCTGCTTTATCTTCAACCTTCTGTGTATCCTGAGACCCTGTGTTCCTGTATCCACTCTCTGAACTCCACCTGCACCGACCACAGCTTTTCCTATGCCACCACTTCAGCCTGCACCATTTGCTTCTGTTCCACTGATTGGCTCCTGAACCTGCTTGTACCCTGACTATACTCTTGCCTGTACTTTATCTGTTCTGCCAGTGTATGAACTGGCCTGCCTGACTCTGCTATTCTTCCTGTGGTCACCAGTATCTGCCTATCATCCTGCTATGCCTGCTGAACTACAGTCTGCTACCAGTATATGTCCCACCTGCCTGCTGTCGCTAGTACCATCCTGCTTCAGTCTGCTGCCCACCAGCTGTCCACCAACCTGCCTGCTTCACTGAAGATAACTGACAACTTCTCCTGCCTGGCATGGACACCTGCTTTGCTGCTAGCAAGACATAGTGCCACCCTGCACTCCTGCACCTTATGTTCACACTACCAGTGGTCTCAAGTCAGAAGTGTAGGAGAGCCCTTTCATCATCGGTTCAGGCTCTGCTACTAGGTATGTGATAGCATCTTACATTCCAGTGTTGCTCATTTGTATGGATGAGCTTAAGGTGTGGTCTAAATGCAAGTTCAGACTGAACCATGGCTGTTTGGGCATTTGGATGAACATTAACATCCTCATCAATAGCTGAAAGTCAATTATAATAGTTGCTGAGGACAAGGGCCTCTTCTCCGCAACCCTTGCCTTGTGACTGCTTGGGTGTGTGGGTGAGGGGGCTTATTAGAATCTGGAAGTCCCCTTTAACAATAAGGGGACACCCAGATACCTGCCCTCAGTGCTGCCAATAGGAGGGTAAAGGTGGCACAGCAGGGACGCTGTATGTGAGGTTTGTCACCGCCCAATACCAGATCATCCCATATTGTAAAATATGTCTTCCCACATGTCTGTATAGTAAACACACAGGTCAGGACCCAGATGATCCCAAGTGAAATCAGGAGGGAGTGATCTACAGCTGCTCATTGGCTAAGAAGGCAGTGGGAGGTGGTGCAGTCTGTAGCCTACAGGCTGCACTGCCTACCACTGCCTCATTAGCCAATGGGTTTACAGGGTCTGCTGTCTATTATGGACATAATTCAATTAAATCCCACAGACTTCCAGTCTTGATTTGCGTGCATGATGGTGCAGCACTGTGAGTGGTGATTGTGATTTGGGGGGAGGTCTGTAATGAAGCTCCTGAACCCGCAATGATTGAGGTGAGGGAGGAGTGGTGGGAGAGTGTCTGTGGCCCCAGTAAAAATAAAGGCAAATGCAGGGGATCCTGTAAGAGCATGCCTGTACAGTGCATAGTCTATTTTACCCCCAGATAATAGTTTCCTCCTTTAATAATCTAATTCATGCAGCATAGGTTTCACCTTAATGTCACTCTGCTAAAAAGGACAGGAATGTGATTGGCACTACAATAACATTATGCACTACTGAGCTCCTGGCCACTCACTCTCTGCATTATGCACTCCTGTCCCCTGCACTCCTGAGACCTACAGTCTTTGCATTCTCTAAATTATGCACACCTAACCTCTGCACTACATCCTTTGCATTATGTACTACTAAGCCCTACACTTTGTGTATCACCTATTCCTGACCCCTGTACTATGTACATTACACCTGACACCTACATTATGTACATTACACACTCCTGATTCTTGCGTTCTGCGCATTTTAAGCCCCTTCCACTGCAATTTTTCCACACCCCAAATTTTTATGTGCCACCTTATAATTCTTCTGTGTGTGTCCAACAGTGGATGGGGCCCTACCAGATAGGCTGTATTAAACCTCATGATTTCTAATACAGTACTGGCTGTTCTGGCACCTCAATGCAATGAGTTAGGTGCACATATTACCTCTATCACCTTACTGCAAACAGTAAAGAAAAAATATACACAGTTTTTGACAAGTCACTTCATAACAACAAAAAAAGCAAAAATGTCACATAATGTACATCCACCATCAATCACAAAGTCTGGTCATGTAAATGCATGTCAATCACGATGCTTGATGCACAATTTTACTTAGGCCCCCCCTGTTCCTGCAAGAGCCCCTTCTGTGCGAGCAGTTCCCTGGAGCTGCTTTTCTTAAGCACTCTGTCTGTGTGTCACACTCTAATGTCAAGTAAAATGCAGTACCATCAGTCCTGTACTGTAGGTGAAAAGGCTAAGGACCCACCCACAACCTGGAGTTTCTGAAGGAGAGTAAAAAATGGGCATTTAACCCTTCTCTGTAGTTCAGCTTTAATACCTATTGGCATCTATCTTACGTTATTTATTTTTAAACATGGAACTTGTTCAGTATTCTAATAGCTAATTCTGGTATAAATTCTGTTTATTAATCTGTGTGTGGATAGGGGTTGTACACCCCAGTACCTGCATATCTCCTGGTGGTCTGCTTCATATCCAAACACCTCAAGGTGGCTAAACAGATGCAGAGACTCATGGGACAAGGATCTAAGGCTGGATTCACACTGGTATGACATACGCTCCATCTCTGGGAGCACATGTTGCATAACGTGTATAAATAAATGATTCCCTATGAGAGCTGTGTTAAATGGTTTGACACAAGTGAGTCCGACTTTGAAAAAGGTTCATGCACTACTTTGGTCCGACTTTGGACCTACTTGAGCGCATTGAATATCATTGACATCGGATAAAGTAGGATCCTTGTCCTAACCATCCGATTTGTGACATCCGACATGGTGATTGCATCAGCAGTAAAAGGAATTTATGTCCCACTGGGATTGTTTTGATTTGTCAAAGGACAAGTCAGACTATCACAAAGTTGGATCAAAGTAGTATCCTGTTCATTCAAGTCAGATGGATGTAGGACCAATGGAGGACTAATGTCACAGAGCAAAGTATGATGACAGTCATATGATTGTCATGTAGTGTCAGTGTGAACCCAGCCTTAGGCCGGGACAAACGCTCCGACATTGGGAGCTAATGTCGCATGACGGGTAAAAATAAATGTTTCCCTATGGGAGCTGTCTTAACTGGTCTGACACAGGTGGGTCCGACTTTGAAAATGCTTCCTGCACTACTTTGGTCCAACTTTGATCCTACCTAAGGCCATTGAATATCACTGAAGTTGGATCAAAGTCGGATCGCCATCTTAACTGATCTGACTTTGGCATGCGACTTGTGCTCTGATGATCTTGAAGGGGAACTCCACGCCAAATAAAAAAAAAATGGTATGGCTTCCTCCTCCAGGAGCACACCAGGCCCTTCAGTCTGGTATGGATTTTAAGGGAATGTGAATGAGTATGGGGTACATTGTTATCTTTTGGTATTTTGAGACTGTTGCCTCAATAACCACATTTACACACCTGTTCACTCAGTCTATCACTTATATAGATCTGTGAATGGTTTCAATATTGTGTTTAATTTATCAATTCATGGTTTATATTTGTTTAAATTCACAGATTCAGCACGATTCTATTTTTCTTTTCAAATCTTTTTACTGTATTGGTGTTACACAGGAGAATTGCTGCTTCCATTATATAACAGATTTTAATATTTATAGGTACACACTTTATATCTTAGCGCAGTTCCTTTTCTTTTTTTCTACATTTTACCCCTACCCATTCACCTTAAAAAAAGTGTCAAAAATAAAACACATTACACATGTCTTTAAAGTAATTTATAAAGCCATCTCTGGCGTCTCTTCTCCCCTCTATGGCCCTTCTGCCTCCTCCACTGATGTCTTCTGCTTCTGTCAGTTCTTCTCCCCTCTCTGGGTCTTCTAGCCCTCTCCGGTTCTTCTCCCTCTCCGGTTCTTCTCCCTCTGTCTGCTGTCTTCTGCCTCTGCTGGGTCTTCTCCATTGTCTTCTGCCTCTGTTCTTCCGTTGACTTGGTGCTCTCTCACGCTCTAATGCTGGGTGCGCGGTGTGCCCCCACTTATATTGGCATGGGGCGGGGTCACTGGGTGATGTCATCCAGAGGCCCCGCCCAATATGACATCACTGCCCTGGGCATAATGGGGTGGTGATGTCATATGGAGTGGTCCTCCGGTGACCCCACTCCATACCAATATAAGTAGTGGCACACCCGGCACCCAGCCTTAGAGCGAGAGAGAGCGTTGAGTTAACCACAGAAGAAGAAAAGTGGCAGAAGGCAGACTACCCAGAAAAAGAGCGAAAAGACAGCAGAGAAGACCCAGCAGAGGCAGAAGACAGCTGACAGAGGGAGAAGAACTGGAGAGGGATAGAAGACCCTGAGAGGGGAAAAGTACCAGCAGAGGCAAAAGACAGCAGAGGAGGCAGAAAAAGAGACGTCTGAGCTGCCTTTATAAATTACTTTAAAAACATGTGCAAGGTTGAGATCCCAAGGTGACAAAGGAGATTGAATTAGGGAATTTATATGAGCATCTCCCTGGAGTCTTGATAAGGAATTGTAAAGAAAGAGACTTCTGGAAGAGAATGGGTAAAGCAGAAACCTGTCTCTTGAGGGTACCTAGGGTCAGATGCTGGTCCAAACCAGACTGAAACACAGAATACAGGTGATAGAGTTTTCCTTAGGGTTTAGCCATCTGTTTTCGCACCATGGAAAGTAAGCCTTCCATGTGCGATGGTAAATCATGGGGGGGTTGATTTTCTTGCTTTGATTATGGTAGGAATAAAAGTCCTTTAGCACATGGGCTTCAATAACTTGTCTACCAGAAATCTGTGTGTATGTCTGTGTAGCACATTCTTTTGGGCCAATTTGGTGCACCAGGATCCTTTACTCCATCTTGAGTAGTTGAGGAAGGATCTTCATAAGAAAAAAAGGCATAAACCAGTTTGAAACAAGTCCAAATAATCATTTACTGTGAAAGCTAGAGGATCCCAGCTTGTTGTTGAACCTGAATAACAAGCTTTCCATATCTGGTTTTCCCCATTTTCACAGAGATTTTGGAAAAATCTTGGGGTGCAGAGACCACTCCCCTAGTCCTTGGTGGTTTAGGAATGCCGCCTGACGATTGTGCACTCCAGGGATGTGGACAGCCAGGAATGTAAGTTTCCGATCAGGAGAGTAGCAGATTTGTTTTTCTTAGGGCAGCTTAACTTTTGGTATCTCCCTGATAGTTAATGTAGGACCCTGACTGGGTGACTTGCATTTGCTTGTTCCACATCATGGGTATGTTAAACTTAAGTGACCTGGAGTGAAACTGTACAAAAGGAACAGCATTAAAGTAGGCTACCAATAAGCCCAAAACCCTCTTGCAGAAGCAAGCTGAAGGATGCAGTTTGAACCTGAAGGTCCACTGGCGGGAAGGAAGTCAGATTTTTGCTTGGGCTGTGTCCAGGATTAGACCAAGGTACTCCAAATGGTGTGAGTGCTGGAGACAAGATTTTGGAAAGACAATTATTCTCCAAAAGTTTAAGGGGAACAAATTGTCATCTAGATGTTGGTAGAAAAGGTTTTGGCTGAAGAGTCCTTCAGTAAGAGGTCATCCAGGTAACCTGTCACATGAATTCCCTGGGTTCATAAAGAAGCCAGATGTGAGTCAAACACTTTTGTGGGTCTGTGAATAGGTTTAACTAGAAACCCTGAAACTGTTCTTCTGAATGAACTGGTACAAGCACTCCATGTGCCTGATGTTAATGCAAGGTGGTCATTAAATCTGCTTTTGGTCTAAAGCTAGGTGATTAGAAGGTAAAAAGAAGGGGGATGGGACAAAGATAGAAACTCTATAAAAATTACAGATTAGGGGGTTGTGGCCAGGACTGGCATGTGAAAGGAAGTGTGTCTCACAGCTCCGTTCCAGCACAGCCAAACGATCCTCTCTCAGCAGTGATCTGACGGGGAATTACAGATTTCCAGCTGGCTACCAACCCGCTCACCTTCCCGGTCCATCCACCGGCCCTCTGTACCCGCAGGATGGCAAAGAAAAGGGAGGACTTTATGAATTCCCAAATCCAAGATGGCGCCGCCGCAGCCCTAGCACAGCGCATGCCGAGGGGAACTAAGAAGTCCAGAGTGGGGACCGGCAAAAGGACACAGAAAAGTCAGGGTAAGGAGTACCCAAAGGACATCCTATTTTATGCCCAAAAGCTGAGGGGACACCAGGAACAGAGCACGGGTGGGGGGACTGCAGAGCCATCCCATGTGGCTGCACAAGACACATCAGGACAGCCTTCAGAAAACACAGGATGGCAGGGAGAGCCTGAAAATTCAGCAGAGCAGCCCCCCTCCTTGCCCACAGACACTAACACTGAGGACCCTGAACAACCAACGTTGGCTGAAATACTTAGCGCTGTACATGTGTGCACAGCCTCACTGAATACCCTTAAGGAGCAATTTAGGGGCCTGAGAGAGGATGTATCCCTGTTGAGGCAGGATCTTCAAAAGATCAGGGAACGCATGGCCGAAGTGGAAAGCAGGGTGAGCGATATTAAAGACAAACTCCTGCTAGTTGCTTGAGAGGCCCATGTCGCTCACCAGCTGGCCAAGGACACTAATAACAGAGCTAATGACATGGAAAATTGCCTGTGACACAATAATATCCGCATAGTGGGACTGCCGAAGAAAACAGAGGGAAGAGAAACCACCTCCTTCGTGGAGGGATGGCTGATCGTAATTTCCGGGAAAGATGCCTTTTCCCCATTCCCACACTGCACACCATGTCGCCCACCACAACCAGGTGCCCCCCTGAGACCCATCCTGGCCCATCTCTTACACTACAGAGACAGAGAAGCAGTACTGAGAAAGGCACGAGAGAAGGCCAATGTACAGGTGAATGGTGTTGGAGTGTCATTCTATCCAGACTTCTCTGCGGAAGTGCAGAGACGCAGAGCCAAGTTTTCAGATGTAAAGAGGCATCTGCGGTCTCTGCAACTACCCTACGCCTTGCTGTACCCCGCTAAGCTGAGAGTCACTGCTAACCGGCAGGCATACTTCTTTGAAACGGCCCAAGATGCGGCCTCATGGCTGGACCGCAGCGAGCAGGCCCTACATCACCGTGGAAGAGATGAGGAAGGAGATTGATACGATTGACACACCTGCAACTGTGGCACCTGGTTTCAGGCTCTGCTGACATCCATACAAGAGCCATATGGAAAGCTGATCATTTAGATACTTGGGGGTCCATGTGATGCCTAATGTTCATGAATATGGGAGACTGAACATCTCCCCGCTGCTACAAAATTTCCGGGACTGGATTAAGACGTGGAACTCACTCTATCTAGCCGGTAGGGTGAACCTGATAACAATGATCCTCATGCCTCAGTTACTTTACGTGCTACACAACTCACCATTCGTAGTCACCCTGAAGAAATTTAGAATAATGAACTCCCTATTCCGAATGCTAATATGGAAGAACCGCCCCCACCCCCCCCCCCAAGGATTAAACTTGAGCATCTGCAGCGCCATAAGGACGAAGGGGGACTGGCCCTGCCAAGCCCCTGATTATACTATCTAGCCGCATAACTAGCATTTGATAGGAGTTATGAATAGGGGCACGGAGAGAGGGAGAAATTACAGATTAGATCCAGATGTCTGGGATGTTTTTTATGCATATTGGCACCAACAGGTGTCCCCTCACTCCTTAGAGCCCATTCATTGTAAGAAGCACTTCGGGGGTTTGCTCAGTGGACTGGTTTTGAGGTTGATGTCGGTGAGAGCAAAAAGATCACTTCTTCTGTGTTTCAAGAATTCTATCAGGTTTCATAACATGGTTATACAGAACAACATAGCATAAGTATTATATTGTTTCCAATAATAAGTAGGTATATAATATCAAAGTAAGTGACTCCTAACATTTAAATCTAGCTTCCATGAGTGTCAAATATAGAAGAGGTAGCTTCTTTTTAGGGGAAAAAGGGTACAGGAGTAAGTATACATGACCCTTCACAATGCCCCAGGGCCGCTCAATATGTTCCAACATAATCAAGCCACACTGTTGAAGTCAAGATTAAGTATCATAGCCTACAACAATGATTTGGACAAGGTCGCTTTTTCTGAGCAAAAATAGTAGCCATAGGAGTATGGCTTTTTCTTGTCGGGTAGGATCACCTTTCCCCCAGTGATATCCTTGATGAATTTATTAAGGAATTCCCAAAATAGACATTCACCATCCAAACTAGGCATAAAAAACTCTTTTTACAAGGTTGAGCCAGTCTTTATAAAGTGTTCAATTAATTTGTGTTTGTATAGCAAACGTCTTTCTAGACTTAACTAACCTCTTAGTTCTTAGTTCGTAAGGGTTGTTGAGGCTGTGCAGAGGCAGGTGCTGTAAAGCAAAAACCAGAGCATTCCATTTCCACAGTAGAGAGCATTTGGTGCAAAGCCATAGGTTGCACCTCATAACATATAGGGTAAGAAAAATCCTCTGTTGTCTCCACTACAAACTCAAGGCCCTCAATACTTTCGTTCATAATGTCTTCAAGTAAAGAAAGTTCAACCTCTGATTCCAAAGAATTCAGGCATAGTGGCAGAGTAATCTGCTTTTGTTAAACCTGTTGTATGGAGCATTTCTGAGAAGGAGCTAGAGTCAGAGAACAAAGTCAGGGAGAATAAAAGCCTCTGTAAACTGAAGGGTATAGAAGTGCTGAATGTTTTCCAAAGACATAGTGGCAGAAAAATCGGCTTCAGACAGGTTCCAAGGTGCATTTCTGAGAGTCAGAGAATGGGAGTGGTGTCAGACAGACATTGCTCTGGCACAAGGGAACAGCCCCAACCTGTCCAAGCTCCTTTGCACCTGTGATAGTTTGCACATGTGATTCACTATTGCAAAGTGTGGGTATCCAAGTACTGTATGGTACTCATATACATATACAGTCCGGCTTCCATCCACAACATTCCACTAACTGTCCAACTAAAACTCACCATTGACCTACTAACTGCTAAAAACCAATGGCCATTACTCCATACTTATACTCTTAGACCTCTCTGCTGCCTTCGACACAGTTGACCACCTGCTCCTCCTCAGAAAACTACACTCACTTGGCCTCAGTGATTCTGTTTTATCCTGGTTCTCCTCCTACCTATCTTAGCACACTTTCAGTGTCACTTACAACTCCATCTCCTCCGCTCCTCTTCCTCTTTCTGTTGGGGTACCCCAAGGCTCCGTCCTTGGGCCCCTCCTATTCTTGCTCTATACCTCTTCCCTGGGCTAATTCATAACCTCCCATGGCTTACAATACCACATCTATGCCGATGACACCCAGATCTATCTCTCCACTCCTCAACTCACCCCCTCGATCTCATCACGGATCTCAAACTTATTGAATGACATATCGGTATGGATGTCACACCACTTTCTCAAACTCAATCTTTCTAAAACTGAGCTTGTTATATTTCGCCCCCCCCCATGACTTTACCATTAAGATCAACAGCACAACCATTTGTCCCTCCACACATGCCAGGGTGCTGGGTATAATCCTGGACTCTGACCTCTCCTTTAGCCCCCACATCCAATCACTGGCTAAATCCTGCCATCTTAACCTCTGCAACATCTCCAGAATTCGACCCTCCCTGACTAGTGACACCACAAAGCAACGTATTCACTCCTTGATAAGGCAACTCTCTCCTTAATGGCCTACCCTTAAGCAGGCTATCACCCCTTCAGTCTATTATGAAAGCTACTGCCTAGACTAATACACCCCACTAACCAATCCATGACTGCTGCCCATCTCTGCCAATCTCTTCACTGGCTTCCCCTACCCCACCGTAAAAAAAATTCTAAATGCTAATCACAACATACAAGGCCATCCACAACATCGCCCCCAGCTATATCACCAACCTCATCTGATATTGCCCAAATCGTTCCCTCCGCTTCTTCCAGGACCTCCTGCTCTCTAGCTCCCTTGTTACCTCCTCTCATGCTTGCCTTCAGGACTTCTCCAGAGCCTCTCCCATCCTCTGGAACGCCCTGCCCCGGTATATCCCATCAGCCCCTAACCTGTCCACCTTTAGGAGATGCCTGAAAACTCACTTATTCAGGGAAGCCTAGCCCACACCCACCTAACAACTGTCCCCTAGCCACCCCCATCAAATCCTTTCCCGCATCTATTACCTTTTGTACCACCACCCCCTCCCTTTAGAATGTCAGCTCTATGAGCAGGGATCTCCTGTCACTTCTGTATTGAACTGTACTGTAATTGTGCTGCCCCCCTCTACATTGTAAAACGCTGCGTAAACTGTTGGCGCTATATAAATCATGTATTATAATAATAATAATATATTAGACTCGATTGGGGTTTTGAGTGTCCAAATACAAGCCGCTATAAGCCAGGCACTGAACATGATTCTGTGGCTGAATGTGACAAATATAATCAAATATAATAGGGGTACCACATTAAAACCACATTGTGTGCTACGCACTGCGATTTATCTTATTTAGAACCGATGTCAACACACAGGGACCCCTGTCTTATCTTATCCATCATGTTTGGCCTGCGATGAGGGTCTTCAGGGTTTGTGAGCCATGGAAATTGACCAGTTAGAGAGTCCCTAATGCAGCATCCAGTGTCCAAAACAAACATTAAAGGCTGGCCCCACACATTAGGGTCTGGGTAAGGTCCCTGAAGTACACACCAAGGGTTACAGATCCAAAATCTGCTAGAAAGCCCATGGTAATATATTGTGAGATCTTGATGAAGTATCAGAAGAAAAAATGGAATGGTTTAAGAAAGAATAATACTTATCAAGAGGAGAATAATTGCATCACCTAAGGACATTAGCAAAGGTGGCGGGTCTAGCATTTTTTTTTTACCAGTGTTCAATTACCTAAAGGTAGCCTGCATACAACCCATGGTCTTTGAATATATGTCCCATGTTCTGTACTGTACGATTAAGATAAACATTTTAAGGGTTTCACCTTGCTCACATCATTCTACATAATAATTAGTCCAGTTCCACTTGTATACAATTATTTGTACTGAACATACATAGATATGCAGACCCTGCATTTCTAATGATCTAGTTTTATATTTATAAAATGTTATCCAATTACTGGTATTACTTACCCCAAATGTAATAAGTATAATATCTAGTATGTATTTGCTGTGGAAAAATATTTAATTTCTTGGCATTTTCTACCATTCTACATAAAAATTGTCAGTTCTTGATGTTTTAGTTAAAGACCATTTTATGTATTCAGGTTGGCTGAAATGATTGCAAAATGCAGTATAATGACAAGCAGTTGGCAAATATAAAAAATGCATGAGATCCACTGCTGGGAGAGACTCTTAATAATCAATGTAAATGCTCAGAGGGCTAGGTCATTTATGAGGGTTAAAGAGGTTTTTTCACTTGGGGACAATAGTATTAATATATGACTGTGACTTACTGGAGGATCATAATCTTCAGCTGTAACTGTAACTATTACTGTGCCCTTTAGGGCATCTGGAGCCACCATTCCCCAGTAAAGTGCTCGACTAAAGACAGGTGAGAAATCATTCATATCCTGAAAAACAAAATTAAAAACAGAATTTGTTTATTTTTTTTACAGTAGATGTGGCATTACATCACAGGTTCAACAATTTAATTTTCAAAGAATATTCAGTCATCTTCCATTATCATAGACTGCCTGCAGCATCCCCAATCATATTAATACAATGTAACAATAATCCCATGAGGAAAAAATAAACCATTTCAATACAGCCTAAATGTGGCACGGAATACAGGAAAGTTCTCCTGCACATTCACGAAAAAAAAAAACTTTCATATGATTGAGGAATAGATTATTTCTAAATAAAATAGGAATAATGCAGAATGGCACACAAGTAGAAAAAAATGCTGGCTACATGGTACAATAGAGGCTGAGGGAAAAAAGTAGAGAAGTGTTCATATAGGGTTAACACACTCGTTGCAGCTCCTTGTGAATATATAAATATACACCAGAGGGCACTAATCTGAGTGTAGTAATGCACAAAAACTTTAATGGATAGAAACAAAGTGGCAACTCACGTATGTGAAAGTTAATAAGAGTGCATGTCACAAATATTTGTGACATACACTCCTTTTTACTGGCACATGTGAGTTGCCACTTTGTTTTTATCCATTAAAGTTATTGTGCATTACTACACTTAGATTAGCATATTCTGGCATTCTAAATAAAAACACTGAAATCAGAATATTTGGAGGAACTATAGTAACCTTGCATTGAATCTAGGGATATGAAGTACAATTGTAACATGTACTGTGTATTATCATAGTTACATAGTTAATCTGGTTAAAAAAAGACACAAGTCTACCCAGTTTGACTAAAATAGAAAAAAAAACACACACACACACAAATAGAAAACCTCCATATACACTGTCTTATACCCACAGTTGGACCCCAATAAAGCATGATCCAATTGGTCCAGTGGAGAAAAAAAATTCCATCCCGATCCCCCAATAGGCAATCAGATATTCCCTGGATCAATTTTACCTATGAATAATAGTATCCAGGTATATTATGTGCATTTAGGAAAGAATCCAGGGCTTTCCATAAAACAATCTATTGAGCTGACCAGAACCAGCTCTTCAGAGAGTCTATTCCACATTTTCACAGCACTTACTGTGAAGAAGCCTTTTTTTTATTTGGAGATTAAATCTCTTTTCCTCCAGTAAAGAGTGCCCCCTTGTCCTCTATAATGACCTTAGTGAATAACTACACAGAGTTCACTATTTGTACCACTTACGTAGTTATACACGTTGATCATACCCTCCCCCCCCCCTTAATCTTGTCTTTTCAGGAGAGAATAAATTAAGTTCCTCTATTATTTCCTCATATCTGAGCTCCTCCATGACTCTTATTAGTTTGGTTGCCCTTCTCTGCACTTTCTCCAGTTCCCTAATATCTTTTTTGTTAACTGGTGCCCAAAACTAAACTGTGTATTCCAGATGAGGTCTTACTAATGTACAGAGGCAAAATGATATCTCTCTCTGCCGTCCATACCTCTCTTAATAAAATAAATTATTTTGCTCACTTCGGAAATTGCTGATTGGCATTGCATGCAATTATTAAGCTTATGATCTACCAGAATCCTCCCCCCTCCCCAGTTGTACTCCATATGTGCATATTTTTAGCCCTCAAGTGCACAACTTTACATGTATCAATATTAAACTTAATTTGCCACACAGTTGACCAATTAAACAGTGCATTGAGGCTGGCTTGTAAGTTGGAGATATTCTGTAACTGCATAGCTTGGTGTCATCTGCAAGGACTGAAATGATACTTTGAATCCCAGACCCTATATCATTTATAAATATATTAAATCCAATTAAATCATAGTTCTCTTCCTACATCAAAGCTTTCAACTGACCTATTTTGCTTGGTAGACTTCTGGCATTGGTGAACAAACACTTCAATATGTTGTCACATTTTGCTCATGTATTTTGCATATTTTCTTTTAATACAGATGTTTGGAACCTTTTTATCACCCGCTATAGCCCTCCACCTTATTTTTCCATATTCCTCCCACCATCTGACCTGTCTGCCCTATTATAATCTAATCTTATCAAATGACAATCAATCAGATTTGAAGTAGTAAAAATGAAATGAAGATTAAGTTGTTTGTATCATGGTGGGCACTTTGCTGATTTCCTACACTTAACACTGCCTTTTAAAAAAATAGTGACTTCAGCTGCGTACAGTAATTTTGGCACACAATTTACTAAAGAATCCTGTGTGCATTATAAAAATCATCGGACTAATTTTTCAGAAGTTTTGATTGACACAATAAAAGAGTCAATTAATTAAAGTGTAATATTGAATGTAAGGTAAATACTGCATGTTTGTTAAAAATGTGAGGTAAATACTGCAAAAAAAATTACTCCGGTGCAGTATTAACAGTTGTGAAAAAAAAGTAAAAAATAACACCAAAATTAAGTACTACATATTGCAAAAGATAAATATTTAACACATTTGTTAACCACTTGCCCTGGATTTACCCCCTTCATTTTAGGCCATTTTTTGCAATACCGCACTGCGTTATTTTATCTGACCATTGTGCCATCATACAACTCTATACCTAAATTAAATGTATGTCGATTTTTCCAACAAATAGAGCTTTCTTTTAATCACCGCTGTGTTTTTAATTTTTTGCACTATAAAGAAAAAAAAGACCAACAATTTTGAAAAAAATACATATTTTTTATTTTCTGCTATAAAACATGTCCGATTTTGAAAAATCAAATGTCTTCATAAATGTAGGCGAATATATATCGTATTACATATTTTTGGTAAAAAAAAAAAATCCCAAATGGGTATATTGATTGGTTTGTACAAAAGTTATAGCGTCTATAAACTATAGGATATACACTGGAATTTTTTGTTTTTCTTCTATAGTAATGGCAGCAATTAGTGACTTATAGAGGGACTGTGATATTGCAGTGGACAGTCTGACACTAACTGACACTTTTGACACTTTATGGAAACCAGTGACACTAATAAAGTGTTCATTGCTAATAGGGATGAGCCGAACACCCCCGGGTTCGGTTCGAACCAGAACCTTCGAACGGACCGAAAGTTCGCGCGAATTTTCGAACCCTATACGTTATAATGGACGCGAACGTTCGAAATCAAAAGTGCTAATTACAACGGCCAATATGCATGTTAATGTCATAAAACAGGTTTGGGGACCCGGGTCCTGCCCCAGGGGACATATATCAATGCAAAAAGAACTTTTAAAAACTAACGTTTTTTCGGGAGCAGTCATTTTAATGATGCATAAAGTGAAAAAAAAAAAGTGACATTTTCCTTTAAATATGGTACCTGGGGGGTGTCCAAAGTATGCCTGTGAAGTGGCATGTGTTTCCCGTGTTTAGAACTGTCCTTGCACAAAATGACATTTGTAAAGGAAAAAAAAGAAGCCATTTAAAACCACTTGCGGCTTTAGGTTTGATCTTAAGTAGAATCTGAACAGGTACATTATGAAGTGTAGCTCCATCCCAAAAAAATCTATTTTTAAGCTTTTTGGAGAACATAGGGAGGGGTTATCACCCCTGTAACATTTGCTGTCTTTGCACATCTGTTCAGAACATGTCACCTCACTTTCCGTCCCAATGACAAATGTTTTTGGAAAAGTGGGGTTTTAATTGAAACAAGGATTGGTGATAAAGTATCAGTAGAGAGGAGATACCTTTTTCCCAAATTAAATCTAACAGGATAGAATTTCCCTTCCTAGGGGTAGATTTCCTCTCACTTCCTGTTTTCTCTTTCCATTTGCAAGTAGGAGTCGTTTGTAAGTTGGATGTTTGAAAGTAGGGGCCTGGCGTATATACTCTGCAGAAATTTGCCCTATTAGATGTTGGTGTAGCCACAAGACTGGTGGGCACAGGAATGGGCCCTGCTGTGAGTTAATAGATCAAGATTTGTAATTGCATGCACCTGTTGAACAGGGCAGAAAAATTGGGGGTGGTGGACGGTTTTGCCACAAGACTGTAAGCTCTCACAGTTACTCTTGGTGGGCGCAGGAATGGGCCCTGCTGTGAGTTATTAGATCAAGATTTGTAATTGCAAGCACCTGATGAACAGGGCAGAAAAATTGGGCCTTTGGCGGTGGTGGTGGACGGTGTTGCCACAAGACTGTAGGCCCTCATAGTTACTCTTGGTGGGCGCAGGAATGGGCCCTGCTGTGAGTTATTAGATCAAGATTTGTAATTGCAAGCACCTGATGAACAGGGCAGAAAAATTGGGCCTTTGGCGGTGGTGGTGGACGGTGTTGCCACAAGACTGCAGGCCCTCATAGTTACTCTTGGTGGGCGCAGGAATGGGCCCTGCTGTGAACTATTAGATCAAGATTTGTAATTACCCGCCCCTGTTAAACAGGGGCTGAAAAATTGTGCCTTAGGCACTGGTGCTGGTGCCACAACACTGCAACCCCTCACAGAGACTGTACTTGGAGCACAGCAGTCACACGTGTTGCGAAGCATTTTTTTTAAAAAATTGTAAGTACACGCCCCTGTTAAACAGGGGCTGAAAAATTGTGCCTTAGGCACTGGTGCTGGTGCCACAACACTGCAACCCGGCCCTCACAGATACTGTACTTGGAGCACAGCAGTCACACGTGTTGCGAAGCATTTTTTTTTAAAAATTGTAAGTACACGCCCCTGTTAAACAGGGGCTGAAAAATTGTGCCTTAGGCACTGGTGCTGGTGCCACAACACTGCAACCCGGCCCTCACAGATACTGTACTTGGAGCACAGCAGTCACACGTGTTGCGAAGCATTTTTTTTAAAAAATTGTAAGTACACGCCCCTGTTAAACAGGGGCTGAAAAATTGTGCCTTAGGCACTGGTGCCACAACACTGCAACACGGCCCTCACAGAGACTGTACTTGGAGCACAGCAGTCACACGTGTTGCGAAGCATTTTTTTTAAAAATTGTAAGTACACGCCCCTGTTAAACAGGGGCTGAAAAATTGTGCCTTAGGCACTGGTGCTGGTGCCACAACACTGCAACACGGCCCTCACAGAGACTGTACTTGGAGCACAGCAGTCACACGTGTTGCGAAGCATTTTTTTTTAAAAATTGTTAAACAGGGGCTGAAAAATTGTGCCTTAGGCACTGGTGTGGTGGCATGGATCATTGAGGAGGAGGAAGAGGATAGTCAGTGAACATAAGAGGACAGTCACTCAGCATCAGCATAGGCAGTCTTGAAGGGATGTGACATTAAAAATTATTCGGTTATATCCGCCTCAGGTGCCTGGTAGCTGGTGGTGATCCAAGACTGATTCATTTTGATGAATGTCAGTCGATCAACCGAGGCGGTGGACAGGCGCACCCTATGATCAGTCACAAATCCTCCAGCAGCACTGAATGTGCGTTCGGAAAGAACGCTGGAGGCAGGACAGGCCAGTAGCTCAATTGCATACTGTGCAAGCTCTGGCCAGTGATCCATCCTCAGGACCCAGTAAGCCAGAGGATTTTCGGTGGGAAAGGTGTCCAAGTCTGACCTTGCCCCAAGGTATTCCTGCACCATGTATATCAGACGCTGGCGATGGTTGCTGGAACCGATCATACCTTGGGGCTGCGGACTAAAAAATTGTCTGAACGCATCGGTCAGACGTCCACCTTCCCCACCGCTCCTTCTGCCACTGACCGAAGCCTCAGCAACTCGTCGCCCAGGACCAGGAGTTTGTAGCCTCCCAGTTTCTGGGAACGCGTTGCACAGACCTTTCTGCAAGGCCTCCCTGAGATGTCTCATCCTCTGCTCCCTCTGCGACGGCAAGATAAGGTCCGCAACCTTACCCTTGTACCGCGGATCAAGGAGAGTGGCCAGCCAGTAATGGTCCCTCTCCTTGATCCGAAGAACACGAGGATCCTTCCGCAGGCTTTGCAGGATCAGGGAGGCCATGCAGCGTAGGTTAGCTGAGGCATTCGGTCCGGAGTCTTCTGGGTCACTGAGGATGACATGATCGCCAGCCACCTCCTCCCAGCCACGTACAAGTCCACTGGCTTGTTGGGACTGTACATCATCCCTAAAAGACTGCTGCTGCTGATGCTGAGTGCCAGGCTCCACCTCCATGCTCACACAATCCTCCTCCTCCTCCTCCTCCTCCTCCTCCTCATCCTCTTCCTGTGTGATGGGTGGGACAGAAGGAACACTGTCCGGATAAAGGGGGCCTTGAGAGGCAAGGAAGTCCTCCTCTTCCTGCCTCTGTTCTGCCTCAAGTGCCCTGTCCATTATCCCACGCAGCGTATGCTCCAACAGGTGGACAAGAGGGACAGTGTCACTGATGCATGCACTGTCACTGCTCACCATCCTCGTGGCCTCCTCAAATGGTGAGAGGACAGTGCATGCATCCCTGATCATGCTCCACTGACGTGGGGAAAAAAAACCAAGCTCCCCTGACCCTGTCCTGGTGCCGTAGTCGCAAAGGTACTCATTGATGGCCCTCTGCTGCGTGTGCAGTCGCTGCAGCATGGCCAACGTTGAGTTCCACCTGGTGGGCATGTCAGATATTAGGCGGTTCTTGGGCAGGTTCAGCTCCTTTTGCAGCTCAGTCAGCCGAGCACTGGCATTATAAGATCGGCGGAAATGCACACAGACTTTCCTGGCCTGCCTCAGGACATCCTGTAAGCCTGGGAACCTGCCCAAGAACCGCTGCACCACCAGGTTGAGGACGTGAGCCATGCAGGGCACATGGGTGAGCTGCCCCTGTCGCAGGGCGGAGAGGAGGTTGGTGCCATTGTCAGAAACGACCATTCCTGGCTTAAGCTGACGTGGCGTCAACCACCTCTCGGCCTGCCCCTGCAGAGCTGCCAGAACCTCTGGCCCAGTGTGGCTCCTGTCCCCCAAACACACCAGCGCAAGCACGGCATGGCATCTTTTTGCCTGCGTACTTGCGTAGCCCCTTGTACGCCTACGGAGCACCGCTGGTTCCAAGGACAGAGCACTGGAGGAAGAAGAAGAGGAGGGGGTGGAGGAGAGAGGTGTGTCACAACCAGTAGCAGTAGTCGCGTTTTGGAGGCGTGGTGGCGGAACAACCTCCAACACTACTGCACCTTGTCCTGCATCCCTCCCAGCTGCCAATAGAGTGACCCAATGGGCCGTGAAAGAAAGGTACCGTCCCTGTCCATGCCTGCTGGACCATGAGTCAGCGGTAATATGCACCTTACCGCTGACCGCCCTGTCCAGCGAGGCATGGACATTGCCCTCCACATGCCGGTAGAGAGACGGAATCGCCTTCCGCGAGAAAAAGTGGCGTTTGGGAACCTGCCACTGAGGAACCGCACATTGAACAAACTCACGGAAGGGGGCCGAGTCTACCAACTGAAAAGGCAGCAGTTGAAGTGCTAGCAATTTAGCAAGGCTAGCATTCAACCGCTGGGCATGTGGATGGCTGGGAGTGTACTTCTTTCTACGGTCCAGCAGCTGGGGCAGGGAAATTTGCCTGCTGCATTCGGACGTCGGTGTACTGCAAGTACTTGGTTGTGACACACCGAATTCTACACCTTCAGTCCTCTCAGAGCAGCTTTCAGAGAGGACTGAAGGTGTAGTGGGGATGGAGATCCCAGCTGAGGAGGAGCAAGGAGAGGTCCGCTTAGTTCTTTGGTGTGGGTCTTTTATGTGTGCCTGCCAACGAGCTGCATGGCAGGTCGCCATATGTCTGGTCATGCTTGTCGTGCCCAAGCGGCTGATGTTTTGGCCACGCGAGATACGCTTGAGACAAATATTGCAAATAGCAGTGGTGCGATCTGCTGCACTCGTCTCAAAAAAGGCCCACACCAAAGAACTTTTCTGATAACGTGCAGAGGCAGCGCCCTGCACAGGCGGAGCTCTGCGGTGTTGTACAGTTGCTGTGCTGGCCTCTACCTGGCCTCCAGGGGGCATCCTGCCTCGTTGGACATGTGACGCCGCATCCTCCTCCTCCTCGTCCTCCTCCTCATCCTCTCTCCCTTGAGGCACCCACGTGGAGTCAGTGACCTCATCATCCCCTCCCTCTTCACCACTAGAGCAAACCTGGCAGTAAGCTGCAGCTGGTGGAACTGTACTGCCAGATTCCTCAAGCTGGGTATCGTCATCCGAGCCTTCGAATCGTTGGGCATCCTCCTGGAGCATGTACCCAACACTGTGCTCAAAGAGTTCGGGGGACTCCTCAGGAGGACATGGTGGGTCTAGGGAAGGGGTGGCTGATGATGCTCTGTCAGTACCCTGAGCCTGGGTGAGAGAGGATGAGGAGGATGAGGAGGGCTTGGTCATCCATTCTACCAAGCCTTCAGCATGATGCGGCTCCACATGTCCAGCTGCCGAAAACAAAGACGCGCGTGTCCCATGGCCACGTGCTGATGACGATGCACGACCACGTCCACGTCCACGGCCACGTCCACTAGAAACAGAGCCTGCCTGCCCTGTGTTCTTGGCTCTGCACGCTCTGCCTCCCCTTGGCGGTCTTCCAGCCATTGTAGTCGGTAGTCCTGTGGGTGCTGCTGAGAAGAAAATATAGGAGCTCTGTGTGATGCCACTAACACACTAGAAGTCCTATGGGTGCTTCTGCAAAGAAAATAGAGGAGCTCTGTGTGATGCCACTAACACACTAGAAGTCCTGTGGGTGCTGCTGAGAAGAATATATAGGAGCTCTGTGTGATGCCACTAACACACTAGAAGTCCTGTGGGTGCTGCTGAGAAGAATATATAGGAGCTCTGTGTGATGCCACTAACACACTAGAAGTCCTATGGGTGCTTCTGCAAAGAAAATAGAGGAGCTCTGTGTGATGCCACTAACACACTAGAAGTCCTGTGGGTGCTGCTGAGAAGAATATATAGGAGCTCTGTGTGATGCCACTAACACACTAGAAGTCCTGTGGGTGCTGCTGAGAAGAATATATAGGAGCTCTGTGTGATGCCACTAACACACTAGAAGTCCTATGGGTGCTTCTGCAAAGAAAATAGAGGAGCTCTGTGTGATGCCACTAACACACTAGAAGTCCTGTGGGTGCTTATGCAAAGAAAATAGAGGAGCTCTGTGTGATGCCACTAACACACTAGAAGTCCTGTGGGTGCTTATGCAAAGAAAATAG
Source organism: Lithobates sylvaticus (assembly GCA_028564925.1). Taxonomy (NCBI): domain Eukaryota; kingdom Metazoa; phylum Chordata; class Amphibia; order Anura; family Ranidae; genus Lithobates; species Lithobates sylvaticus. The sequence goes on from CM053036.1 coordinate 98,828,109, forward strand.
AGGAGCTCTGTGTGATGCCACTAACACACTAGAAGTCCTGTGGGTGCTGCTGAGAAGAATATATAGGAGCTCTGTGTGATGCCACTAACACACTAGAAGTCCTATGGGTGCTTCTGCAAAGAAAATAGAGGAGCTCTGTGTGATGCCACTAACACACTAGAAGTCCTGTGGGTGCTTATGCAAAGAAAATAGAGGAGCTCTGTGTGATGCCACTAACACACTAGAAGTCCTGTGGGTGCTGCTGAGAAGAATATATAGGAGCTCTGTGTGATGCCACTAACACACTAGAAGTCCTGTGGGTGCTGCTGAGAAGAATATATAGGAGCTCTGTGTGATGCCACTAACACACTAGAAGTCCTATGGGTGCTTCTGCAAAGAAAATAGAGGAGCTCTGTGTGATGCCACTAACACACTAGAAGTCCTGTGGGTGCTGCTGAGAAGAATATATAGGAGCTCTGTGTGATGCCACTAACACACTAGAAGTCCTGTGGGTGCTGCTGAGAAGAATATATAGGAGCTCTGTGTGATGCCACTAACACACTAGAAGTCCTATGGGTGCTTCTGCAAAGAAAATAGAGGAGCTCTGTGTGATGCCACTAACACACTAGAAGTCCTGTGGGTGCTTATGCAAAGAAAATAGAGGAGCTCTGTGTGATGCCACTAACACACTAGAAGTCCTGTGGGTGCTTATGCAAAGAAAATAGAGGAGCTCTGTGTGATGCCACTAACACACTAGAAGTCCTGTGGGTGCTGCTGAGAAGAATATATAGGAGCTCTGTGTGATGCCACTAACACACTAGAAGTCCTATGGGTGCTTCTGCAAAGAAAATAGAGGAGCTCTGTGTGATGCCACTAACACACTAGAAGTCCTGTGGGTGCTTATGCAAAGAAAATAGAGGAGCTCTGTGTGATGCCACTAACACACTAGAAGTCCTGTGGGTGCTGCTGAGAAGAATATATAGGAGCTCTGTGTGTGTAATGGGACTAACACACTTCAAGTCCTATAGGTGCTTCTGGGAACAAAATATAGCTCTGTGTGTGTGATGGGACTAACACACTTCAAGTCCTATAGGTGCTTCTGGGAACAAAATATAGCTCTGTGTGTGTGATGGGACTAACACACTTCAAGTCCTATAGGTGCTTCTGGGAAGAAAATATAGCTCTGTGTGTGTAATGGGACTAACACACTTCAAGTCCTATAGGTGCTTCTGGGAAGAAAATATAGCTCTGTGTGTGTAATGGGACTAACACACTTCAAGTCCTATAGGTGCTTCTGGGAAGAAAATATAGCTCTGTGTGTGTGATGGGACTAACACACTTCAAGTCCTATAGGTGCTTCTGGGAACAAAATATAGCTCTGTGTGTGTAATGGGACTAACACACTTCAAGTCCTATAGGTGCTTCTGGGAACAAAATATAGCTCTGTGTGTGTGATGGGACTAACACACTTCAAGTCCTATAGGTGCTTCTGGGAAGAAAATATAGCTCTGTGTGTGTGATGGGACTAACACACTTCAAGTCCTATAGGTGCTTCTGGGAACAAAATATAGCTCTGTGTGTGTGATGGGACTAACACACTTCAAGTCCTATAGGTGCTTCTGGGAAGAAAATATAGCTCTGTGTGTGTGATGGGACTAACACACTTCAAGTCCTATAGGTGCTTCTGGGAACAAAATATAGCTCTGTGTGTGTAATGGGACTAACACACTTCAAGTCCTATAGGTGCTTCTGGGAACAAAATATAGCTCTGTGTGTGTGATGGGACTAACACACTTCAAGTCCTATAGGTGCTTCTGGGAACAAAATATAGCTCTGTGTGTGTAATGGGACTAACACACTTCAAGTCCTATAGGTGCTTCTGGGAACAAAATATAGCTCTGTGTGTGTGATGGGACTAACACACTTCAAGTCCTATAGGTGCTTCTGGGAAGAAAATATAGCTCTGTGTGTGTGATGGGACTAACACACTTCAAGTCCTATAGGTGCTTCTGGGAAGAAAATATAGCTCTGTGTGTGTGATGGGACTAACACACTTCAAGTCCTATAGGTGCTTCTGGGAACAAAATATAGCTCTGTGTGTGTAATGGGACTAACACACTTCAAGTCCTATAGGTGCTTCTGGGAACAAAATATAGCTCTGTGTGTGTGATGGGACTAACACACTTCAAGTCCTATAGGTGCTTCTGGGAAGAAAATATAGCTCTGTGTGTGTGATGGGACTAACACACTTCAAGTCCTATAGGTGCTTCTGGGAACAAAATATAGCTCTGTGTGTGTGATGGGACTAACACACTTCAAGTCCTATAGGTGCTTCTGGGAAGAAAATATACTGTATTTTCTGGCGTATAAGACTACCTTTTACACCGAAATTACACAGCCAAAAAGCAGGGGTCGTCTTATACGCCGGGTGAAGAAGCCGCCAGATGGATATCAGTCCGCCGGGCGCTCTGTAAAATTGTAATATGTATACAGTATGCGCCGCTCAGCCAATCCCGGCGGGCGATGCACTCTGATGAATACAGAGCCTACTAAGCCTGCTCAGATTGGGTAACAACCTCTGACAATCCGTGCAGGCTACATGAGTCAGAGCGGCGCGGGCTGATGTCATAGCTTCTACCAATCCGAGCAGGCTTTGTATCCATTAACAGATTAGGAAAATACAATGCCTGCCGTGATTGGCTCAGTGGTGCACACTGTCTGCACACTGCATTCTGAAGTGTACCTGGCGCTACTGTACTAACACAGCATCATATACTGTGTGTACGTTGTGCTGTACATATTAAAAAGCATCCTGTACTGCACATCTAGCTCCAGATCTCCCCTAAAATACAGGTATGATTTATGGTGCTTTGGAGGAGAGGATTCATTGTTGCTGCCTTCCAATTGTGGGATCTCTGAGACTTGTAGTTCACCAGTTTCCTTTTTCTGATGTTAAGTCTGATGTTGTTTTTTTTTTTGTTTCTGATGTTTTTTTGTAAATGGTGTTGCCTCGGAAGGGGGGTAGTCTTATATGGCGAGTATAGCCCCAAACCTAAGTTTTCACTGGAAAAATAAGGGGTCGTCTTATACACCCAGTCGTCTTATACGCCGGCAAATACGGTAGCTCTGTGTGTGTGATGGGACTAACACACTTCAAGTCCTATAGGTGCTTCTGGGAACAAAATATAGCTCTGTGTGTGTAATGGGACTAACACACTTCAAGTCCTATAGGTGCTTCTGGGAACAAAATATAGCTCTGTGTGTGTGATGGGACTAACACACTTCAAGTCCTATAGGTGCTTCTGGGAACAAAATATAGCTCTGTGTGTGTAATGGGACTAACACACTTCAAGTCCTATAGGTGCTTCTGGGAACAAAATATAGCTCTGTGTGTGTGATGGGACTAACACACTTCAAGTCCTATAGGTGCTTCTGGGAAGAAAATATAGCTCTGTGTGTGTGATGGGACTAACACACTTCAAGTCCTATAGGTGCTTCTGGGAACAAAATATAGCTCTGTGTGTGTAATGGGACTAACACACTTCAAGTCCTATAGGTGCTTCTGGGAACAAAATATAGCTCTGTGTGTGTGATGGGACTAACACACTTCAAGTCCTATAGGTGCTTCTGGGAACAAAATATAGCTCTGTGTGTGTAATGGGACTAACACACTTCAAGTCCTATAGGTGCTTCTGGGAACAAAATATAGCTCTGTGTGTGTGATGGGACTAACACACTTCAAGTCCTATAGGTGCTTCTGGGAACAAAATATAGCTCTGTGTGTGTGATGGGACTAACCCACTTCAAGTCCTATAGGTGCTTCTGGGAAGAAAATATAGCTCTGTGTGTGTGATGGGACTAACACACTTCAAGTCCTATAGGTGCTTCTGGGAACAAAATATAGCTATGTGTGTGTGATGGGACTAACACACTTCAAGTCCTATAGGTGCTTCTGGGAACAAAATATAGCTCTGTGTGTGTGATGGGACTAACACACTTCAAGTCCTATAGGTGCTTCTGGGAAGAAAATATAGCTCTGTGTGTGTGATGGGACTAACACACTTCAAGTCCTATAGGTGCTTCTGGGAACAAAATATAGCTCTGTGTGTGTAATGGGACTAACACACTTCAAGTCCTATAGGTGCTTCTGGGAACAAAATATAGCTCTGTGTGTGTGATGGGACTAACACACTTCAAGTCCTATAGGTGCTTCTGGGAACAAAATATAGCTCTGTGTGTGTGATGGGACTAACCCACTTCAAGTCCTATAGGTGCTTCTGGGAAGAAAATATAGCTCTGTGTGTGTGATGGGACTAACACACTTCAAGTCCTATAGGTGCTTCTGGGAACAAAATATAGCTCTGTGTGTGTGATGGGACTAACACACTTCAAGTCCTATAGGTGCTTCTGGGAAGAAAATATAGCTCTGTGTGTGTAATGGGACTAACACACTTCAAGTCCTATAGGTGCTTCTGGGAACAAAATATAGCTCTGTGTGTGTGATGGGACTAACACACTTCAAGTCCTATAGGTGCTTCTGGGAACAAAATATAGCTCTGTGTGTGTGATGGGACTAACACACTTATAGTCCTATAGGTGCTTCTGGGAACAAAATATAGCTCTGTGTGTGTGATGGGACTAACACACTTCAAGTCCTATAGGTGCTTCTGGGAACAAAATATAGCTCTGTGTGTGTGATGGGACTAACACACTTCAAGTCCTATAGGTGCTTCTGGGAAGAAAATATAGCTCTGTGTGTGTGATGGGACTAACACACTTCAAGTCCTATAGGTGCTTCTGGGAACAAAATATAGCTCTGTGTGTGTGATGGGACTAACACACTTCAAGTCCTATAGGTGCTTCTGGGAAGAAAATATAGCTCTGTGTGTGTAATGGGACTAACACACTTCAAGTCCTATAGGTGCTTCTGGGAACAAAATATAGCTCTGTGTGTGTGATGGGACTAACACACTTCAAGTCCTATAGGTGCTTCTGGGAACAAAATATAGCTCTGTGTGTGTAATGGGACTAACACACTTCAAGTCCTATAGGTGCTTCTGGGAAGAAAATATAGCTCTGTGTGTGTAATGGGACTAACACACTTCAAGTCCTATAGGTGCTTCTGGGAAGAAAATATAGCTCTGTGTGTGTAATGGGACTAACACACTTCAAGTCCTATAGGTGCCTCTGGGAACAAAATATAGGAGCTCTGCCTGCCTGCCACGAACACACTACAAGTCCTATAGGTGCTTCTGGTAACAAAATATAGGAGCTCTGCCTGCCTGCCACTAACACACTACAAGTCCTATAGGTGCTTCTGGTAACAAAATATAGGAGCTCTGCCTGCCTGCCACGAACACACTACAAGTCCTATAGGTGCTTCTGGTAACAAAATATAGGAGCTCTGCCTGCCTGCCACTAACACACTACAAGTCCTATAGGTGCTTCTGGTAACAAAATATAGGAGCTCTGCCTGCCTGCCACGAACACACTACAAGTCCTATAGGTGCTTCTGGTAACAAAATATAGGAGCTCTGCCTGCCTGCCACTAACACACTACAAGTCCTATAGGTGCTTCTGGTAACAAAATATAGGAGCTCTGCCTGCCTGCCACGAACACACTACAAGTCCTATAGGTGCTTCTGGTAACAAAATATAGGAGCTCTGCCTGCCTGCCACGAGCACACTACAAGCCCCTCTTTGTCAATCAATCTTTGTAACTGAATCTATCTAACTCAATCTCTGTAAGTGAATCTCTCTAACTATCTAAATGCAGCAGAGTGTCACAGAAACAGCCTGCTCAATCTGCGCCGGAACAGCATGTGACCGGCGCAGACGGCGTGGCGGCGTTTTATAGGGGGGGGCGTGTACTACAGCCCCTGAGCTGTAATTGGCTACAGGCGTCCTGCCTGTAGCCAATTATGGCTCTTCGAGTTTCCGGGGCTGTGATTGGCCAAGCATGCGGGGTCACAGTGCATGCTTGGCCAATCATCAGCCAGCAATGCACTGCGTCGGCCGCGCCGGCCGCAATGCATTGCGGGGCCGCTCGCATCACACGAACGTGATGCGAGCGGCCAAAATAGTTCTGGGCTCGCCGAGCGAGCGAACGCCCGGTGCTCGATGCGAACGTGGGTTCGCATCGAGCACCGGGCCCATCCTTAATTGCTAAATGTACTAATGATACCGGCTGGGAAGGGCATAAACATTTAAGGCAATCAAAGGGTTAAATGTGTTCATAACCAGTGTCTGTGTGTACTATGTGTGGTGTTTTTATTATGGGATGTGATGGATTTTTTCCCTGCTTTGGAAAGCTCTGTCCAGCCTCTCTCTTCAATGATCAGCAGCTGCCGGCACGTCCATTGGCCGAAACTTGCTGATTGGCTTGTGCTGTGTATAATCACTCCTACAGGAAGTGAATAATCACTCATATATCTGTGATTCTGTACAGAATAGCCACCCCATAGAAGTAAGTCTGCTATGGGGCAGTCGGCAAGTAGTTAAATTACACTTTTTTTTTAGTGAATCAACAATTTTTTTTTTAAAGCTTACGTTTTTTTAGGTTTCCAAAATATAATACATAAAGAAACATCTTAAAGAAGATACAAGTTGCAAATACCGCATATACAATGCTCAGCCATGTATGAAAAATAAAAGAGTATGCATTAAGTAAAGGAATGATATCTCCTATACCAACCACAGTGAAGTCCTCCTACTTTAGTAATAAAAGATAGTTGCTATGTGGTAATAAATGAGCATCTTATGCTTGATAAGATATATAACAAAGTACGAAACAACATACTTAAATCAAGTACAGTATGTATGAGATAACAAAACTAGGAACAAGAACAAACATCTGCGATCATGTGATCAAGTATAAGATCAATATAAAACCAGCCATAAGTTAAGAGATAGATAGTAGTAATTCTCAGCATGATGTATTTCTCAGAATAGGGCCTTGACGGGCTATCCAATGTATCCCATATGGCATGAAACCCGTTTGATAAGCTATACATGGTTAAAACTCACATCTAGGTTCAACCATAACATACAAAGCCATCTACAACATCGCCCCCATCTACATCACCAACCTCATCTGCAGATATCGCCCAAATTGTCCCCTCCACTCCTCCCAGGACCTCCTGCTTTCTAGCTCCCTTGTTACCTCCTCCCATGCTCGCCTTCAAGATTTCTCCAGAGCCTGGAACTCCCTGCCCCAGTCTGTCCGATCAGCCCCTACCCTGTCCACCTTTAGGAGATCCCTGAAAACTCATTTATTCAGGGAAGCCTATCCCACAAACACCTAACAACAATTGTCCCCGAACCACCCCCATCAAATCCTTCTCTGCAGCTATTACCTTTTGTACCACCACCCCCTCCCTTTAGAATGTAAGCTCTACTAGCAGGGCCCTCTTGTACCGTTTGATTTTGAACTGTACTGTAATTGTATTGTCCCCCCTATACATTGTAAAGCACTGCGTAAACTGTTGGCGCTATATAAATCGTGTATAATAATAATAATAACTGATGAATTATCTCAGAGACATTAGGAATTTTAGTGAATTGACTACTTTTGAGATAAATGCTGCATGGGTTATTTTAACTCAAAAATGCATGCAGCATTTGTCTCTTAGTGAATTGACCCTTAAGTCTCTTGTTAGCCAAAGCTGTCATTAGTAAATACTGTATAATTCATACACTGTACATACAATGTTGCTGATATTTCTGGAAAAAAAATGGAAGAAAGCTTTCCTGCCATAGGAAAAAAAATGTACTGAACATGCTGCATGCCAAATTGTGTGCTGCTCCCTGCTTGTCAGGACATTCTGTGATACATGGTAATCATGGGACAACCTGGATAATAAGGGTACATAACCAAAAAAGTGAATCAAACAGAGAAACATCTAATATTAATGTAGAGTATATATTTACATATTATTCAAATCCTAGGGAAAAAGATTATAATTTATTATGTAAAATATGTTTCTTGTAAAGCATTCACAGACTGTATTCTTATTATTCCTATTTTTTTAATTCATTAAATGCACTGATATTTAAGGATGAGAAATTCCACTCAAATTGCTGCAGATTAGAAACATTTTTAGTTTGAATCTGAATCATTGTTCATACAAGTTCCCCTTGTATTTTTGAGTAAAAAAATTCAATTTAAACTATATCTTTAATTGGACACATTTGGAAAAAAATATACCTGACCCTATTGCTATTTCAGATTAATATGGGTAGCATATGAAATTCACCTAAATAACTATTTTATAATAATGCGCTCTAGTGTGAATAAAATTACATGATATTACTAGTACAGAGATGAAACCTAGCAACCATCATGTTTTGGTAGTTTGCCAGAATGGCGTAATTTATTTTTATAGAGCCGAGTACCAGTATCGGAATTCTCAAGAATTTTGCCTTATCGGTATCATGCAAACATTCTTCTTAATGCTAAAGAAATTCCTTGTTAATGAGTGGTAACATTGTGGAAAATATACTCACTATAGAGACCTTTGTGTAATTTGAATTAATTAGGATATAATACTGTCATTCTATTCATATTCTGCTTGAGAAAAAAACACATGTTTTAAAGATATTTTTAAGAAATGCATACCTAATGTATTATGACTCAGAAATATTAAACTTACCACATATGCAGTACAGTTGAATTTGTTTTTACAATGAATGGTTAGTTTTAAGCTGATTGCTTAACTTTTTTTTTTTTTTTTTTTACTTTTCCAAATAAAAATATGTCTACTCTAGTCATTAAGTGGAATTATACTGTATCCCTTTTGAGCTCTTGTGGTGAGCCCCCTCTTCGTCCACTTGAAAAATTTGGGAACCATTCTTTGGGATGCAGAAACAAATCTACCAACTATATTTACAGTACACTGTAGACTACAGGAAGTACACAGTGCTAGTAAATACACAGACAATATAATAAATGCAGAGCACTAGGCTAATATATGGACATTTTATAGAACATTGTATGTTTTAAAACATTTATACTACTTTAACCAAAGATCCATATTTATCATGCGAACAATGTCAGAGACCACAGTTCTTTGTGCAATGTCCTCCCTTAATTAAACTACAGATCTTCATTTCCGCACCCACAATGCTTGTATTCATTCTCATAATTGTAATTTATTTATCACCAGACTTCTTCTGTTAACAATTCAGCAAGATCTCATACATCACTAAAATGCTAAATTGTTTCTAATAGTGTTTACAGTCAATAGGGCAAGATAACAATGGCAATGCCACTATTTTCTAATGCTGACAACTGAAAATGAAAATAAATCAAATTGTAGCAACTGTTTTAACATCAATTTATTCCATATTCTATAGTAACTTACAAAACATACCATATTATATAATGATTGCAATTACTTATTGTGTTTCAGAAACCACAGGTTTAGCTCTTCATTCATATAGAAAATTGGCTGCACACAATCAAGTTGATAAGTGAAGGTTAGTTGTAAATAGCACAATTATATATTCCGTAAATGTGTACACACATGACATAATAATAGCTGTTATGCATAATATTTCTTTCCATGAAACCTGATGGCTGAAAATTACCATAAATACAGCCATGCACTATTCAGATTCAGCTCCTGCCTTTCAACGGCATAAATTAAATTATTTTTCTAAAGCTAGTTAGGAACTTTAAATACATTACCTAGGTAGGAAACTATTATGTATGATCAGGGCATTTTTTCTCTTCGACCCCTATCCACCTCCAAGCACCGTTCTTTGGTTCCACCCCCTAGCCGCCACCCAGTTCTGCCCCCTTTGAAGGATACAGAACCAAGTATCATTTTGTGATACAAAGTAATTTGTGTGCAATTTGTAAATGATATCAAGAAAAGCATTAAAATAGATCCCTGCAGTCATCAACAAATAGACCCCCACTAGCAACAATAGACCCCCCAGCAAAAAAAGACCCCCCGCAAAAAAAATACCCCAGCAACAGTGGACCCCCCCTGCAACAAAATACTTCCCAGCAACAATAAATAAACCTCAGCAACAATAGATCCAAACCAGCAACAATAGTTCTCCCAGCAGCCAGCATCAATAGTCCATCCAGCAGCCACTAACAATGGGCCCCTTCATCCAAATAGAGCTCAAACCAGCAACAATAGATCCTGCAGCGGCAACAATAGACCTCCCCAGCAACAACTAACCCCCCCACAACAGTAGACCTCCCCCAAAGGCAAAAGGCAATAGGTTCCCCCAGCAGCCAGCAACAAAATACCCTCCAGCACACCCCAGCACCCCTTGCCATTACATATTTTCAGTGCTGGAGGTGCCGGAACTGCATTCCCCACGCTCCCGCTGAAAAAAAGCCCTGTGTATGATGCAGTTACCAATATTTACCACATGATTATAATGTAAATTGTATAATTTCAAAATGTATACTAACCATAACATACAGTTTTGTACAGTACATGTTAAATGACTGGACAATGTAAATTTATACTCTTTCGCTCCACTATATTTAGGGAGGGAGTCATGGTTGTCACCCAGACAGAACTTCAAACATGTCTTTCTCTGTTCATCTCCATTGCATGGGGGTGGGATAACTAGTAGTTTATAGAATGGAGACAACATTATTTTTGCTTGTAGCTACAAGGAAATTGCAAAAACAATGCAAGATCAACAGGTATTTTCTGTGCTTGCTGAAAATGTTCTTAGCCTTGAAAAATATGACTTTTTGTACTCAAAATATATATTTTTCTGCATTCATTTTAGGTCAAAGCTTCTGCTGTTTTAGATCATTATCTACTAAGTATGGTGTCATCTGCAAGAGTAGGATGCTAGGTGCAACAAAAAAATAGAAAACCATACTAACTGATTAACCACTTCAGCCCCGGAAGATTTTACCCCCTGCCTGACCAGAGCATTTTTTGCGATTCGGCACTGCGCCAGTTTAACTGACAATTGCGCGGTCGTGCGACGTTGCACTCAAACAAAAAAAATCCCTTTTTTTCAACAAATAGAGCTTTCTTTTGGTGGTATTTGATCACCTCTGCGTTTTTTTATTCTTTGCGCTATAAACAAAAAAAGAGCGACAATTTTGAAAGAAAAGCAATATTTTTTACTTTTTGCTATAAGTATCCCCCAAAAATATATATAAAAACAATTTTTTTCCTCAGTTTAGGCCGATATGCATTCTTCTACATATTTTTGGTAAAGAAAAGGCGCAATAGGCGTATATTGATTGGTTTGCGCAAAAGTTATAGCGCCTACAAAATAGGGGATAGTTTTATGGCATTTTTATTATTCATTTTTTTATTAGTAATGGCAGCGATCTGCGATTTTTATCATGACTGAGACATCATGGCGGACACATCGGACACTTTGGACACTATTTTGGGACCATTGTCATTTATACAGCGATCGGTGCTATAAAAATGCACTGATTACTGTGTAAATGACACTGGCAGGGAAGGGGTTAAACACTAGGGGGCGATAAAGAGGTTAAGTGTGTCCTAGAGAATGATTATAACTGTGGGGGGGTCAGCTACCACTCGCATGACAGCTCCCAGGGAGCAGTGATCTCTGTCATGTCACTAGGCAGAATGGGGAAATGCCTTGTTTACATAGGCATCTCCGTGACACGATCGCCGGGACACTGGCGGACATCGTATCTGCAGGTTCCACGGGCACGGTCACGCTGTATGAGGCATGCCGCCAGGGGAGCACACGTGCCCACTAGCTCCGCCAACTAAAGGAGACATACAGGTACGCCAATTTGCCCACCTCTGCCATTGTGCCAACGTATATCAGCGTGCATCAGTCGGCAACTTAAACTGAAGACCAGGTGGACAGGTTGCAAACTTGTGAAATTGATGCTAGAAAGCCCACGATGTACTCAACTTCTGTCCTCAGGACCCACTAACAGGCCAGCTTTTAAGTATTAAAGGGGAGATGCAAACTGGAATACTGAAATCACTGAGCACCTGTGATGTATTTCAGTTATCTTGCAAACTTGGCCTGTTAGTGGGTCTTGAGGACAGTAGTTGAGAACCACTGCTCTAGCCTATGTTAGACAGTCCAGACATGGCATATAAATAAACCCTAATTGCTCCGACTATAGCCAAAGAATGTAAGGCAACTTCTCATGGCACACTGGCTATGGACAAAGCAAATGAAGAACAATTAATTTTTTTTTAAGAGGAAAGCAGATACCACCAGGTGAAGGACAACTGTATCTTTATGTAGAACAAAAAATGGAGGGTTGCAAGACAACACCACCAGTTTGGAGGCTCTACGTACCGAAGTAATGGCTACTAGGAAAGTGATAGAGAGAGTGTTAGTGGTAGGATCTCCTTAGTATCCTCAAAAAAGGGTTTTTGCAACAACAACAATACCATGTTAAAGCGGAAGTAAACCCATCAATTTAACAGTTTCAAAAAAAAGGCATGCCGGGAATGCTAACTGCACATTGGCTGTGCTTTCAACCAAACAGTCAAACCATCCAATGGCTGGTGTCATAACGGATCACATGTGCAGCACCGTGGCAGTTGAAGATTAAACAGAGGCAAAGATGGCAGCTTCCTTGGCTGAAAACGATAGGGGGGTTTACTTCCACTTTAAGGCCCCTGAATAAGAATAAGGACAATTGTCACGCCCGGGGTATGGCGGGAAACATGAGGTGGACCCCCTATGCCAGTGAGGCGATAGCACGGGTTGTATTAAAGGACCGGTTCTAATGTTGCTACTGGTTTTCACCAGAGCCCGCCGCAAAGCGGGATGGACTTGCAGCGGCGGTAGCAACCAGGTCGTGTCTTCCAATAGCAACTCGACCACACTGACAGCTGAGACAGGCGAGGTACACAAGGACAAGGCAGAGGCGAGGTCAAATGTAGCAAAGGTCAAGGCAGGCGGAAATGGTTCATAGTCAGGGGCAACAGCAGAGATCTGGATACACAGGCAGGAGCAAAACACTAACGCTTTCACTGGGCACTATGGCGACACAAGATCCGGCGAGGGCAGGAAGGGGGAGTGTATTTTTAAAAGATGCGGGTGTGCCAGTAATTTGGGCCAGGCACCAATCACTAGTGTGCTGGCCCTTTAAGAAAACAGCTGTGTGCGCGCGCGCCGGAGGGAGCAGGAGGGGAGAGGTGAGGAGAGCGAGATGCGATCCCCGGGCGGACCAGGGCCGCCACGAGGATCACATCCTGGAGACCGAGCAGCGGCTGCGGTCAGCGGAGCTGACCGGGGCGCTGCAGGACAGAGGCCGCCGAGGGTGCTCCGGGATGGATGGGGCACCCGGAGCGCTCGGCGTTACAACAATCAGTAGCAACTCCAAAAGAGAGTTAAAATAAGACTGCCAATGCTGATACATGACCCTTAATTGTGTTCAAGGTAGACAGCTGCTCTATTCTGTACTAGAGAAAAGCAAGGAGATGGTCAACAGAGAAAAATAAAGGGCATACCCCTAGAAACTCACACTATGCAAACTACATCATCCAAGTATAATGATATACTATATGAGACATGGCCTTGTAAGCCTAAAATGAGAAGTATGACCAAAGCTATTTAGGCTATAGTTATCCTGTAGGTCACATGAGTGCAGTTCGTTCTGCACTCCTGTGACCCATTTTCAGCTGACAGCCGGGTAAAGTCTGCTGTCAACTGACTTCACAGGACCACTCCAGGCTCTGAAAAGATCTTGGTCATATGGTCAGGATCCACCCAGATGCCTGGGACAGCACCACAGCTCCAGTGAGCACTGGAGGGGGGAGGGACAGAGCAGAGAGCGGATGACTGATAGTTACGGGTTCTCTGCTCACAACAAGAGGAGAATTGAGGAATCATTGGTATTTGATCTCTAAGTTCTCCCCGCAGAGCTGGGGAGTAACAGATGCAGCATTGTATCAATGCTACATCCACCTAGGTGAGTATAACAGTTTGTTTTACTTCTCTTTTAAGCATATTGTGGATGACTGCATCTAAAACTCTCTGTCCTTCATCACTTGGCTTTCAACAGCCACACCAATAGACTTGGAGTCACCAGGATTACCAGAATTTCAACAAGTTTTATCTGGCATAATAACCACAGCAAAAGTTTTACTGACGGGTAAGCAAAAATTAGAGTGTAGTGATCCCACAAATGGGTCCACCACAAAAGGGTCCTTTGCCCTTGCAACAAACCTGTCCACCTTTAGGGTTGACATATAATGTTAGAGTATTGGCATTTGGTGTTCTCATTACTGACAAACTTGTTGGAAGATTTTCAGGTGAAGGGTCTACTCTCCCTCATCCAGACCAAAGGTCTACTCCTGATATATGTAATGTGGAAAGAGCCAGCACATAATTCTCTGCCAAACTCATAGTGTAAGACACTTTCAGTGCTTCTGATGCATTCTTGGCCACCTTGATGGTTTATATATGACTGCACATGCACAGGGCATCCCACAGGGAATTATGTGAAACTCAAGCTAAGGCTACCAATTTGCAAACCTTATTGTCAGACACATAGCTTAGCCAATAGTCCATAAATATAATAAGTAATTCCTCCACTTTGAGCTGAGGTTAGGGCAAAACCTAAAATGGAAAAGGTCTTCTCCACTGATTTGGTGAGCTTGGACTGCTAGGGATGCTTATTCCCTGCAGCCATAGAAAGCTTACAGGACTTTGTACCCTTTCCAGAATTTTCATGTGAACAAAAAAGAAAGTTAAAGGCTAAAAAGGTAGGCCCAGATTTGTGACAGGAATCCTTGGCCTTTCTATGTTGAGGAAATAATGTACACTTTCTCCACTGTGTTTCTTGATGATCAGCTTTGCACTGAAAAGATGATCCCCTGTAATTGGCAGATTAATGAGAGCCTTCTTGGATGTTTAGTCGGCTCACCAATGCTTGAGCCACAGAAACCTGTATATGACCACAGCTGAAGCTGAAGCCTAGAGATGAAGAACTCTGAGCCTAATAATGCATCACAAATGTACAAGTAATGCCGTGTACACTTTTCGGCGGACTGAATTCCGTCTGACTTTTTTAAGGACTTCCGTCAAACCGGACTTGTCTACACACAATCACATCAAAGTCTGACGGATTTGATCGTGATGACGTACAGGACTAGAATAAGGAAGTTCATAGCCAGTAGCCAATAGCTGCCTTAGCATCGGTTTTCGTCCGTCAGACTTGCATACAGACGAACTGATTTTTCGACCGACTCGAGTCGGAAAGATTTGAAATATGTTCTAAATCTAAAGTCTGTCTGATTTTTCGACAGCAAAGGTCCGATGAAGCCCACACACGATCGTTTGGATTTGTTCCGTCTGACCTTTCCTGACCAAAAGTCCGGCCGTATGTACGCAACATTAGAGTTTTGCCCACTTTTACTCTTACATTGATTTAACATAGGTCCTGGGACAGTGTACACAGATCTAGCAGCTGCTTCTACTTTCCTTTAGTGAA
This sequence comes from Lithobates sylvaticus, assembly GCA_028564925.1. NCBI lineage: Eukaryota > Metazoa > Chordata > Amphibia > Anura > Ranidae > Lithobates > Lithobates sylvaticus. Next base: position 98,843,524 of record CM053036.1, read on the forward strand.
ATTTTCCCTTAACTGCTTACTAACCACCCTATAGCAGTTTTACTGCTACAGGGTGGCAGCTGTGCACCAGATCACATATATATATATATATATATATATATATGTGTGATCAGGCTCTTCTGGGTAGGGAGTGTGCATGCCTGCCCCCAGTGGCTCGCTTCAGCTGTGATCACACACAGCGGGCTCCCAGCGGCAGGTACCGCAGATTTGATGTCCGTCGGCACCTGCCAATTGTTTAGTACACAGGCAGAATGGCAATCTGCCTATGTAAACAAGGCAGATCATTATTCTGTCAATAGGGAAGGCATCGATCCTGTGCTCCTGCAAAGCAGGGACACAGATCTATGCTTTCCCTTAGTAAAACCACCTCCTCCACAGTACACAAGCACTGGCTAGGAACACATTTAACTCTTTGATCCCCTGATCTTAATCTCTTCCCAGCCAGTGTCATTAGTACAGTGACAGTGCATATCTTTTTTTAGCACTGATCACTGTAATAATACCAGTGTCAAAAGTGTCAGTTAGTGTCCAAATTGGCCACCACAATATCACAGTCCTGCTATAAGTTGCTGATTGCCACCATTACTAGTAAAAAATAAAATAAAAAATATCCCATAGTTTGTAGACGCTATAACTTTTGCACAAACCAATCATTATACGCTTATTGAAATTTTTTAACAAAAATATGTAGCAGAATACTGTACATATTGGCCTAAATTGATGAAGAAATTAGATTTTTTTCTTCCATTAACTACAAATTCATAGTGATATTTTGTAAGTGTTACTTTTACAAGCAGTTTCCCAATACTAATTTCATTTAAAGTTGCTTTGATGGTTTTGAGTACTTTGCATTTACAAGTTGCTAATTTACTGAATTCGTACTTTTGAAACTGCTGCTGAAAATATGCAACAAATATTGCCTTCCATGAAAAGTTCCACTGCATAACTCTGTTTTGTATAAGCTGCAATCCACTCTAAAGCCTTGTACACATGATCGGATTGTTGGCCAACAAAACCGTGGAATTTTGTCCGAAGGGCATTGGCCCAAACTTGTCTTGCATACACACAATTGTTGGCCAACAAATACAAACATAGTGACATACTACGTTGTTTTTCAGCTCTTTAGCGCCACCCGTTGGGCTCCTTCTGCTAATTTCATGTTAGTAGAAATTTGTGTGTTGATTTGTGCTTTTTATTTTGCACGCTTCATTTCGCGCTTTTCATTTCGCGCTTTTCAGTTCATTTCTGAATGGCTGTTCGTCAACCAGACATGTTGCAGAATCGGAGGAGATAGTGTGTTATTTATTATTGGCCTTGGATTTATTGTTTTGACATTATTTTTTTTTGTTGAATAATGATTTGATTTGGAATATTTTCTATATTTTTGGATGCATAGAATGCATTTTTTGGTTAAGTTCTATTGGCAGATAGCATGTCTAATTTTATTTGTTTTCTTTTTTTAATGCACAATAAAAAAAATTGTTGAGAATTTTACTTGGCTATGTGTTTTATTTCAAATGACAGTTTGGGAGTAGGCAGTTACATTTAAAAAAATACAATGTAAATTTGACAATAGAGACCAACATAGTTGTATCTTTGATCTTAAAAACTATGGGATAATGGTGTTATGTTAACTTGCCTAAATAATAAAAAGACAAAATAAAGCATAATAATATTATTCTTGATATTACTAGAAAAAAAATGCCTTTGAAAATTGGTTTGCAATAATTCCATCAGTATCACCAGCAACGCAGCTTCATTATTATCCTATTAAAGAAGAGAATGTGCGCTGCATTTCGAGATTTCATAATTTGCCACATCACGGGTGTTAATTCTCCATTACGAACACTACTTTACAAGACCAACAGCTTCTAGCTTGTCCTTGCTTCCCAGCATGCGTGTTTGTACTTTGGACTTTTGTCCAAAGGACTTGTGTACACACAGACATTTGTTTGCAGAAAATTTGAAAACCTGCTAGCCAACATGTGTCAGCGGAAAATCCAAAAACAATTGTCCGATGGAGCATACACACGGTCAGATTTTCTGCCAACAGCCTGTCATCACACAATTCCCGTTGGAAAGTCTGATCGTGTGTATGAGGCTCTATAGCTTTTCACCTACACTTTTTTTTTTTAAGGTAGGTCTGTTGGATCAGCTGATGGACTATCTGATATTCTGCAAACGAGCCTAGTCTGCCCCTATCATTATTGGCTCACTGGTTTGTGTTTGATAGAACTGGGAATAGCTGAAATGCAAAACAGAAATGCTTTGAGTTGGGATTGCATTGTTAAAGGTATTTTATTTATTATTATTCTGTGTCGATGTTTAATTTAAAAGATTCCTAGGAGATGTGCACATTGATATCCTTTTGTCAAGGGTTATTTTAACAAGCTGCTAGGACTATATTCAATGTCATATCACCAATTTAAAGAAATATGTTACTTTGCTCATTCAGGGCAAAGAGACAGGTTCTCTTGTAAAAACCCCCTTCAATACCACTCTTATGCCCTGTACACACGATAGGATTTTCCGACAACAAATGTTGGATGTGAGCTTGTTGTCGGAAAGTCCGACCGTGTGTATGCTCCATAGAACATTTGTTGTCGGAATTTCTGCCAACAAATGTTTGAGAGCAGGTTCTCAAATTTTTCCGACAAGAAAACTTGTCGGAAATTCCGAGCATGTGTACACAATTCCAATGCACAAAAGTCCACACATGCTCGGAATCAAGCAGAAGAGCCGCACTGGCTATTGACTTAAATTCATCATACGTGCTATATGTCACCGCTTTCTTGACGTTTGGAATTTCCAACAAAATTTGTGTGACCGTGTGTATGCAAGACAAGTTTGAGCCAACATCCGTCGGGAAAAAATCCACATTTTTTTTGTCGGAATGTCCGATCGTGTGTATGGGGCGTTTCTCTGCACTGTCCCACTTATTAGTTGCTCCGTCAGTCCTTTCAGACATACAGGAGTTTATGACCTTCTCCTAGGATACAGTGATCCAGCCCAATTAGCCAATTGCTAGGCCTGAATATTGTCCCATGAGAAAGAGGAAAATGTTCTATGTAAACTCTGACACCATCTCAAACAGGGTTTACGCAGGATGAGAATGCTAGAACTTGGCACTGAAACAGAATAATATAGTAGTTGAGGTGTGAGAGGAAGAAAAGTGTAATTTGTGGGTGGTTATTCAAGTAAACCTGACACTTTGCCCTGAATGGGGGAAGTAACAGAGTCTCTTTAAAACAGCCTCAGTGGCTGCAGTGTGTCCTGATGAGTATTTATGTTGGACCACCTCTTACAACTGTAGCCCTGGGCTAAGTCAAAGAGATGAAAAGATCAGTTCCTGGGCTTTCAATTCTGCTACAGAGAGGACAATGTAGCAGCACAGTGCTACAGTATGTTTATTAGACTACAAATGCTGAAAGTTATAAAATGAGGACCCAACACATCTCCAATAAGAGAAGGAAGGAATGGGGGTTCTGGGATGGAAGTTATTAAGATTACATAAAAAACTGTAAAAATAAAACATTTAAGTCTGTTGCCTCAAAGAAATCACAAAAGTCTGACGGAGAGGATAAAAATAGACAGCTCACTTGTGTATGCTGAGTGCATTTGCTTCTTGACTGGTGAATATAAATGAAACGACTGATAACAGACTAACACTGGACCTAGCTTTTCAAAATGAAAAAAATTATTTGACTAAAAAAACAAAAATGAACATGCACATCTAATGTTGATATATAACGTTTATCTGGATTCTTTCCAAAATAAAAAGGAAGTGCATTTTCATTTTAAAGAGCTTAGATGTTTGAAATAGTCAATAAATACAAATTTACAGTCAAGCATTCACCTTGGGGACAGCAATTCAAATTCATCCACCACCACAGTGACTAGGAATAGCCCATTTGATTACTCAACATTTTAAGTGCATTGAAATTGCTGCTCTGAGACCTGCTATGTAGTAGTAAAGAGTCAAATGTTTCATTTGAAAAGTGTTTAGGGCTAGAAAGATGCTTTAGCTATAAATGTACATACTACCAAATGTAAATTTTCCAATTCACAGAGTCATAAAAAGCATACTTTCTTGTTAATTTAACAATGGCAGTGACACATTTTAACACATGCCTATGTTGCTTTAAAACTGGGCATACATTGTAAAATAATTCTGCCTGACACACAATATATATATATATATATATATATATATATATATATATATATATATATATATATATATATATATATATATAATATCTATACAGTATATCACAAAAATGCATACACCCCTCACATTTTTGTAAATATTTTATTATATCTTTTCATGTGACAACACTGAAGAAATTACACTTTGCTACAATGTAAAGTAGTGAGTGTACAGCTTGTATAACAGTGTACATTTGCTGTCCCCTCAAAATAACTCACCACACAGCCATTAATGTCTAAACCGCTGGCAACAAAAGTGAGTACAATTTGCCATTTTCCCTCCCCAGTTTCCTGCGACTCATTCGTGTTACAAGGTCTCAGGCGTGAATGGGAAGCAGGGGTGTTAAATTTGTTGTTATCACTCTCACTCTCTCATACTGGACACTGGAGGTTTTTAATTTCGTGAAAACACTCTTGTGGAACTTTTATTGGGATCATTTGAAATACATATGTTAATTTTGGCAATATAAACATTTCTAGAGCGTTGATCCTTCCTAGCCACGAAAGAGATTTATATCTCATATGATTTAAATGCTCTTTAACCTTATTCAGAATAGGGATATAGTTAGCTGCGTACAGAGTCGACAATGTTGCTGTATGCTTTATACCTAGATACCCAAGCTTCCCCTCACAAAAAACAAAAGGAAATGAAGGTTGAATTACCTGTTGTTCTTTTTTAGTCATAGATATATTTAAAATCTCTGTCTTTGATATATTAATTTTGAAATTTGTCATCTTCCCGTATCTATTCAATTCCTTCATTACATTGGGTATGGTTGTCCTGGGGCTCGAGATATAAAATAATATGTCATCTGCGTATGCAGCCACCTTATATTCCCTTTCACCTACTCTCACTCCTCTTATATCAGTATTTTTTCTAATTGCAGCTAGTAGGGGTTCCAATGCCAATACAAATCGCATTGGTGACCTTTTTTACTATTAACCACTTCAACACCACTTCATGTTCATATGACGCCCACGGTGGATCTACCATCCTGGGTGGGCGTCATATGACGTCCTCGGATTCCCGGCCGCCTGGGGGGCGCGCGCGCATCGCTCGGGACCCGGTGCGGGTGCCCGGCGGCCGCGATGTCCGCCGGGCTCCCGCGATTGCCCGTTAAAACAACGGGACCGTGCGGGACCGTGGAGCTGTGTGTGTAAACACACAGCTCCACGGTCCTGTCAGCGGAGAGGAGACCGATCATGTGATCCCAGTACGGAGGAACACATGATCGGTCTTCTCCCCTTGAGTCCCCTCCCCCCACAGTTATAATCACTTCTATTAGGGAACACATTAACCCCTACAGCGCCCCTAGTGTTAACCCCTTCCCTGCCAGTCACATTTACATAGTAATCATTGCAATTTTATAGCAACGATCGCTGTGTAAATGTGAATGGTTCCAAAAATGTGTCAAAAGTGTCCGAAGTGTCCGCCGCAATGTCGCAGTCACGAAAAAAAATCGCAGATCGCCGCCATTATTAGTAAAAAAAAAAAAAAAAAATTCAATAAATCTATCCCCTATTTTGTAGACGCTATAACTTTTGCGCAAACCGAATATACGCTTATTGCGATTTTTTTTACCAAAAATATGTAGAAGAATACGTATCGGCCTAAACTGAGGAAAAAAATCGTTTTTAAAAAAAAAAATGGGATATTTATTATAGCAAAAAGTAAAAAATATTGTGTTTTTTTTCAAAATTGTCGCTCTTCTTTTGTTTATAGCGCAAAAAATAAAAACCGCAGAGGTGATCAAATACCACCAAAAGAAAGCTCTATTTGTGGGAAAAAAAGGACGTCAATTTTGTTTGGGTGTAACGTCGCACGACCGCGCAATTGTTAGTTAAAGCGACGCATTGCCGAATCGCAAAAAGTGCTCTGGTAAGGAAGGGTGTTTAAAAGCCCTGTATTGAAGTGGTTAATATATTTGAAGAAGTTTTGGGGAATTGTCCTACTTACTTTTGAAATCTGTTGTTAGTTTTTAGAATTTGTGCTGCCGTGATTTCCTTTTTTACATATTCTGTTATACTCTTTAAATGATGATAGTGTTCCTTCATTTTTATATTTTTTAAAAGATTTTTTCTTAATATTTATAGATAAAACAGCTTTTAATCTGTCCCAAGTAGCTAATGCTGCGCTATAAATGCCTACTTGCCCCCAGCTACTGTTTTCTTTGGACGCAGCTGAAATGTTTCATTTTTCAATTAAAATTTCTTCTTATTTCTAAATAGTATTATCTGTTTATCTTTAGTTTTACCATTCTTTAAAAAGACATACACTGAGAGAAATGTAAAGACTGCTATTTATGACTACCTTTTGAAAAAGCTAATGTGTTTTGCTCTAAGACTTTAAGTCCGGGCCATAGAACAATTATGAAGCTAGGGAAGTAAGAGTGATTTAGATTTTTGGATTTGCATATTTGATTCAGGTCCATGTGTTTGACTTACTAAGCTCAAATAAGTGAATGAGGTGACACTCTACTGACTTCCATCATCCAATAATATGCAAGTGTCATTGGAAGATGTGCCCTTATAGTGGCAGAATATATCTTTTGAATACCTTAATGTACATTTGTATGCCTTCAAAATAATTACTGATACTTTATAAGATAGTTTCTGAAACTAACCTCTGCTCTTAATTTGTCTTATGCTTAATGTACATATGCATCTGAATGTCACAACATATCACCGCAGACATCAGTTCCAAGTCTTAAGACATTACATCATAACCTTTAAATAAGATATATCCAAACAATTTATACAGACAATGAGAGATACCAGTAAAAAAAATAATGTTACTAGTGTCTGATCAATTGTTACATACATCTGACTGATGAACAAAGACTAAATGACTTGCATCTTTTCTGTTAGAAATACTCAATGATGTCAAATCTGTAATTAATTGAGACAGTTTCAGCATATATTTGGTGTCTGTTGGCCCATGTGTGTCTTCAAATTAGGCCTCACTGGCTAACTAAGGGCAGGAATCTGCACGTGTACATTCAAATAAAATCATCAACAGCAAGCAAAAGTACTGTTTTTTTTTATTTTATCAATAGACAACTCAAGTGCAAATAGAGTAACAAGTGGTTAAAAAGATCTATGGGGCAGCCAGCTAGGAGACAGCCTAAATCCTCCAATAGCAACACAAATCAAACACTATAAACAAATCCTACAGTGCTCACACACAAATCCTTTGTGCAAAAATTAAAATAAGGTAATAAAAAACATGTATAACAATATGTTTTGATTTGATACTGCCAATTTTTCTTAAGGAAGATTCCCTGAGAAAGACTGGCGGTATCAAATTGAAACAAGTTAGTATAGGCAAGAGGTGAAGCCACCAGTAGAGGGGCATTTCTGTAGAGTGTGCACTGTCAGAGTTTTTTTTTTACTATTGCATGCATGCTGGTTGCCAGTGGCCAGGGCCTAGCCTGTCTGTGTTAAGTTGATTAGTGCACATCTCCCTGTCTCTGCTCTTATTGTACCTGTCATTAGGCACATACATGCTTGCACTGCATTGCCAACATTGAAGCAACACCAATTAGAAGCAACATGCAGCTGGCAGTTTAGAATGAGTGTCTTGTTTTATTGTTATACATGTTTTTTATTACTTTATGTTTATTTTTCCACAAAGGATTTGTGTGTGAGCACTACAGGAATTGTTTATTGTGTTGTTTTACTTTTCCTTGCTCAAACTTGGTAATTCTTTATTAAGTGAGTTTATATCACATTCACTAAGCTAAGGGAAAATTCTATTGCAAAATAAAAATCCTATTTGCCAATAGTAAATCAACCCTATCGAGTTCTGAACCCAATTAACATTCATCAGGGATGCAACAGATTGGGTGAAAAGTATAGTGAATCCTCTAATTTGGATAATACTTACAATGGTTGTCCACTGAATTGAAACAACTTAGCATCTCAATGTAGGTTCACAATACTTAGGAAATCATACTGGAAGTGAGCAGGAATGCTAGTTCATAAATATCAAACATTTTCCTCTTCTCTTGAAAAATTACAATTCTGTTGCAAAGTGAACAGGCTACAGTATTTGTCTTTAGTAAATCAACTCCAATGTATTGACTCTACAAGATCAGATGACATTAGCATAGATGGCCTACATCAGGGGTGCCCAACGTTTTGAAGAGCGAGGGCCACTTAAGCAACTTGGTAACCGGTCACGGGCCACAATGAGTGGAGCAGGTGGATGGCATGTCCGTGTCCACTTTGCATTTGGACAGCGGACACGGACGCAGCCCACAATACTTTTTAGTGGATCGTATTGGAGGTAGAACACAAGTCGGTTTATGTCTGCCACTACTTAGAGGTGAATGGAGGGTCCAATTGATCAGACTGTCGGACTGACCGTGTGAAAGGGTTTCACACTGATGCACTGCGGTTTACCCGCACCACGTGTACAACACAGTGTACCTTTGGCTTTCAGGCAGTTTGCAATAGACTTCTATTATATTCTGCAGGTTTGGTGCACTTTCAGAAAGCACACCAAACTCGCAGGTAATAATAGAAGTCTATGGCTCAGTGCAGGTAACCCGCAGGTAAACTGCTCTGCACCTGCAGATCAGTTTGAAAGCAGCCCAGTAACCACTGCAGAAAAGATATGCCCATATATACACTGTGATTTTAGTAATTAACTGACCTTTAATAACATTATTCTTTCTATTCTATCCCAGAGCAGGAGGTTGCGGTCCACATCAGAGGGCTCCGCGGGCCACATGTGGCCCCCGGGCCGCTGGCTGGGCACCCCTGGCCTACATATTTCTCTCAATACAGGTACCCTCTAAAGTGAATGTATATTTTATTACATATTTACTATGTTTGGCACAAAAAAGGTACATATTTTTTTCTTTCTTTCTTTTTCACCAAACACTATACAAATTTTTGCAAGATTGGCTAAATACTGTATATACATAAACATGAGTTCTATTCCACATAAGTTGTCTATGGAATCTGTTATTACTATTGAATCTTTTTGATCAGTGCTGGTGGACCTGTCCATCAAGTGCTTATTCAATCTTTATGGTAGACCTGTATACAGTTGATAGCCCAGTTACTCATTAGCTCTTGCACTATACATACTGCATACCAGATGGTCTTTTGTAGCTTTTTTTTTTTAAAATACCCTTCACAGCCAGTGGACTGAATGAAAAAAAAATTGAACTGATTCCCCATCGACACATTCAATGTGGAGGCGGGAATCCTCTCAGCTGTGTGAATATGTTGCATTTATCCACTGTCAGAATACATTAATCTGTGCTGCAGCCCATTGGTTTGAACAAACGTTTTCCAGCAAGCCTGTTCCTGAGTAGTCAGTCAGTAGATCAACTGCTTTCAAACAGGACCAGCCATAGATGGATTTAATTATATTGAAGTCCATGCAAGTGTCTGATATGGCAATATCTTGAGACAGTCAAGCTAAATAGAAGCAGCTGCATAGGCTTATGAAATGCAAGATGGTGACTCTTTGGAAACACAGAACAACAGCAGCACCAGACATTGTTGGAGCCCTTACTGCACTCTCCAAAGACATGGAATACTGTTTGAAGACTTTGGGCAATGACATAATCACCATCCATAGACTGTATTACTGTAGACTGTATTACTGAGAAATTACTCAATTGCACAAGGTCCTTGGGAGGTATATAAACTTGAAAAATAAAAAAATATATATATGCATCTGTATAATAACTTGTTATCAGAGTAAAGAATAAGGCAGTTTCAAAACCATCAACAAGGGCTCCTGCCAAAGGCCAACAGTGCATACATCACTAAGTCACCATCTGCTGTTGGATATGCTTTTTAGCCAGTGTTTTTGTCACCTGTAAACATGTCATTGATTGAGTCATACAAGGTCTAAATCTTTGCTACTGTTTTTTTTTCTCCAACATAATTTTGCATTATTAATGAGTAAAGGGAATTATAAATGCAGCCTGATTATAACAGTTTCTGATGTTCACGATTGAAATGATGTGTCAAAAACTATTAACATGATGAAGGACGTTTTGAACAAATCAAGACTTAATTTCTTCTACAGCTAGATCTCATTAGTAAGCATACTTTACTTAAGCTAAAACCTAATTTGCATTTGAATTCTGTAAAGTTCTATTTTGGATGGGTCAATACTCCCAAATATGTGAATACCAGTACCTTTGATTTCTAATGTAACAAAATTCCAGAGACCAGAATATTCAACCAGTTCATTGTTTTCATCAACATTCACACCCAGGTAATGAAGCTGGAAATAGTTTAAAGTGAATAAATCTTAACTGTTCTTGTACCCTGTAAATGATCTAAGAATGATATGAAGACAATTATATGCATAGTTGTTCCTACTGTTACAGGCTGCACATTTCCTATACTGAATTTGCAATTGCAGCTGTATTCCAGGAGACCTTCAAAATGACCTTAACAGCATGCTCACAATAAATAACAAAGAGTGAAGAAGTTAACATTTCTAAAGAAAAAAATCACAATTAAAATGACTCACGGTTACAATTGCCGGCACCCGGCTATTAAAAAATAAAGAAAAAAATGGCGTGGGCCCCCCTGTCCATAACAGGCCACATGTCCTCAACATGGGGGGTGGGTGCTTTAGAGAAGGGGGGGCACTGCAGCCCCCCACCCCAAAGCACCATGTCCCCATGTTGATGGGGACAGGGGACCCTTCCTGACAACCCTGGGCTGTGGCTTTGGGGGTCTGCGGGTGGGGGGCTTAACGGAATCTGGAAGCCCCCTTTACCAAGGGGCCCCCAGATCCCTGCCTCTATGTGAATGGATATCGGGTACATCGTACCCCTACCCATTCACCAAAAAAGTATCAAAAAGGAAAAACCACAAGAGACAGTTTTTGACAAATCCTTTATTAAAAAATAAAAAATAAAAAAAGCATACCGCTATGTAATTCACCATCAATCACGCTGCCTGACGGACCAGAAAAATAGGAAAAATTAAAACGCTCCACCTCCATTGGAGGCTACCTGCAGTATGTGCTCTCTTTCCTTTCATAACTCTTATATAGGCAAGGGCGGGACCACACAGTGATTTAACCAGGTGGTCCGGTCTTCCTGACATCATGTCACATGACGGTTTCCCAGCCCCGTTCCTTAACAACCAGCTTACACTGTGCCCTAATTGAGCAAAACTTTACCCAATCAGGGCACAGAATGCACTGCGGGGTGTTCGTCGGGGCGAACACCTGGCGAACACCCTGCAAATTCGGGTCTTTGGCGAACGGCCGAACAGGCAAATGTTTGGCCCAAACTCATGCTCGGGACGAACCGTTCGCCCATCCCTAATCAGCACTTTTAGAATGCATGAGAGACACTTTTGCAAAATCTGCCTGCACCAGTCTTTATGAATTCCAGGGACTGTTTTTCGGTAAGTTTTGTACAATACACTGCATGTAACATTGTTTTGCAATCATTTTTAAAGCTATTTTAAACTGTTTATTGATTTCTGTTACTGTTCTATTGCTATACTTTGTTCTGTGGCCTTTACAACGTACTTATTTTTCCTTATAAAGATAATATTTTCCTTTGCATCATTTACTGACATTTTAAATGTCAACATTAGCAAGATGGAGTGCTGACCATTTGTTTTTTATTTTGCAATAGTCTAAAAATTAGTAAATATAAAACATAAAAGTCAAGAACAAAACAGACCCTATATTTACTTTTATTTATTTAATTTACTGTATTGCTTACTAACCATTATTTTTAATTGAAATTTGTGCATGCAGTTTACTTGACTATAACTAGTACATACCAGATGTTTGTATCACTATTCCTTGTAAATAATACACCATGTGCTGGATATAACCTACTCATGATTATACTGACCTTCACTTGAGCGGGTTTGTGACTGACTTGTCTTTTCCCAATCCTCCTCATTGAAGACTCTTAATTGACCTACCTTTGTAACCAAGATTGCCCTGTTTCTGATTATTCCAACTTAAATTGTAATCTTCCTTTGATTCTGGTTTCTTTCCTTGACTTGGAGCTGACTACCACTATCTTCCAGCTTACTGAAAGTAAGTTTACCTGGAAACTCACCTCCCAAGAGTTCTGTAACAAAGTTCTAAAATCACCATTGGTGTTCCTGGTGGAAAGCAGGTACTCATGTTATATGCCTTGGGTTCATCTACCTGTCCACCTGGAAGAGATTTGTTTACTACTGTATCTGTGATTGCTCACAACGATCCCATGCTACCAGGGCTTCTCTCAGCGGTCCGATGATGATCAGTTATCAGTGATCAGCAGACAGGGCAGTCACAGATCTTGCCACTGTGTGCTCTAGAGAGTGCACAAGAGTGGCCAATGCGGGAGGACATATGGGTACATCCACCAGTATTGGAGATGCTCCCCACAGGCAGTGTTTATACTGTATCTACCCATCAATTAAAAAAAAAATTACATAAAGATTCGGAATAACCAAAATTCTGAGTTTTTGTCTTGCTGTAATTTCAATTTACTTCTGCTTAAAGCAGAGTTCCACCCAAACGTGGAACTTCCACTGTAAGGACTCCTGATCCCCTGACATGCCACATTTAGCATGTAATTTTCTTTTGGGGGGGAAGCAGGTAACTAGTTTTGACAGGTACCTAGCCCCCACTTCCGCTCATGGTGCTGCAGCACTGAGCAGAAGTTCTCTTCTCTTTTCTCCCTCCCTGCAATTTTCTGGGACACGTCACATGTCCCAGAAGATTACCCGACCATTCAGAACGTTCACTGTGACTCACGCATGCGCAATGCTCACCGATCACACCCCGCTGTGAAGCTGCAAGTTGTCACAGCTGGGTGCCCACACTTGCAATGCTGGAACCATGGAGGGAGGATTCGGGTGGCTGTATCTCTGGACCGTGGGACAGGTAAGTGTTTGTTTATTAAAAGTCAGAAGCTACAATTTTTGTAGTTGCTGACTTTTAATAAACACAGAAATGGGTGGAAATCCGCTTTAAGCAATTTAGTGCCCTATATCAGCAGCAGATTTATGAGGTCACCCCTCTGCTCATTCCACTGTCTCCTTAAATTATCACATTCCTTGCTGGTACATTTAGTTGCTGCACACATGGTTGGCTCCCAGACCTGCCCCTTCCAACTTTTCCCAGTCTTTACTTTACCAAGTGCTGCAGTGTAAAAGATTGCAAGAGGCTGATTCCAAACCAAATATGAGTACATACTTGCATTTAGATAACTGAAAGGTTTATTAAGAAAAATTTAGCTGCAATGGAGTGTGGCTTTTATGTATTCCTGGAATTCAGTTTTAATAGATTGTAAAAAATGCTATAAAGGATAAGTTCACCTTCTGGAAGATGTACCATATTCCCAGTGCTGCAGCCGGGTCCGCTGCCCCCCTCCTCCCTGTGGCAGCTGTATGGGGAGAAGGTCCCCATACCAGCTGTCACTGTTTAAAACAGTGCAGCCTTGCCCGCATCATTTATACACACAGCTCTGTGTGTCTGAATAAACTACACATCCCACATAAACTAGTTCTCAGTGAACTAACACGGTGCTGTGGAGTGCTGTGGTTGTTCATTGGGACTTTCTGTCAGGGAGTATTGGTTTACCCATATGGGATGTATGGACAAGAAAATACACTGATAGTGTGCATGAGACCTGCATGGCATCAGCGATCTGCTGATTGCTGGTGCAATGCTTTACAGGCTCCTTCTACAAAAAATAATAAATGCACATTTTTTTTACCTGAAAATTAAGATCCATCCATTTAATGACCAATTTTACCACAGATGACTAGATCTGTGGCATCCGTATTATATCAGCCAGATATTTCTATTAGGGCATAAACATGTGGCATAAGGCTAGCTAGGAGTAGGAAGATAGCTCCATTGACATAGAACATCTGCCTGTCTAGTCAATGTATTTAGCACCTACTCCAACCTTTCTCTCTATATTGGCTTATAAAAAAAATTCTGGCACATTGTTTATCGCTATTGGTTAAAAGCAATGAGCCTCAATTTATTCTATGGACTCAAATGTTTGAAGGTCTTTTTAGCTGATGCGGCAGAGTTTTATATTTCAATGGTGCTGACCACATCTTTTTGTTATTTGATATAAATAATTAGTGCTATTTTGTGTTTGTGTAAATGCTCTCCTGCTCAATAACTAATCTGTGAAAAGTTATTTTTCTCCGTTCACTTAGAAATAATGTAATTTCTTTCATAGCATGTGTACGTGTGAATTTTGGATGCTATTATATTAAACTCAGTTTCAAAAGACTCTTAGGCATCAGATGTCAGAAAAATTGACAGCTGATGCTTAATGTTTTGAAAGCATCCTAGGATATCTTAAGACTTTCTGCCTTCAAGTCCCTATCTCTATGTTCAGCATGTTTCATGTAGGCACCTGTGTCACTCAAGACTTTGAAAAAGGTTAGACAAACTGAAGAGCTATTCCAAGCGTTCTACAAGCTAAGTTATTCTATGTTGCCAGACATATGAAGTTCCTCACAATACTGTATTCAAATATGTTTGAAGTATAATGAATATGCAAATTATTTACATGTAAATATTTCACTGGTTTAAAAAAAGGTTATTTGGTATCCTATAAAAAAAAGGTTATTATAGATGGAATGATGACCACAATGTGTTTTTGCTATAAAGTCCTATAGCACATGGATTAAAATATTTGAGCTCAGCACACAAATGCAAATATTAAAGACATCAACCAGCAAAAGGGAACTTATATTTAGCAAGTTAAGGGAAACCCCTTCTCACCATTGTAAAATTAATAATAATTATATGTACAGCATAAAAAAAAAAAAGTGCTAAAAGTAAAGTTCTAATTGGTTGCTTTTGGTCACTACATTAAGAAGTGTTCTCCTTGCCAGGGGTGTTTTCTAATGCAGTAGGCCTGTGTGCAATTTGGCCCCCCTTACTAGAGAAAAAGAAAATGGCAAAGGGTGAGCATGGTTTGCATTGTTCTATGTGGTTGGTGTTGCTTAAAGAGGTGTCGTTTGAGTCTGGGATGACTTGCACAGTATTAAATGAGGAAGTTTGAAATAGGGAATATACATTGCAGTGTTCTGATGGGGCTGTGTGGAATACAAAATGTACAGTACATCGTATAGAATAGAACAGTATGAAATAAGTAGTAAACATCACAGGATGTCTGTCAGGATTTCAACACTAGTTATATATGCTTACAGTAGGAATGTTTATATGAGCGATAAAAATGTATTAATGAATAATATGTACAATGAATAAAAAGTACTTTAATGTTATTGGTCCCCGTGGTAGTCATGTATACAGGCTTATTCAGTAAGGCTAAGGGCAATGGAAAAGGAAGAATTTCTGACAAGGGTTGCAGCCATCCCTTCAAAACAAACAAAAACTCTAAATATCACCTAGTAATGACTAAGCACACTTGGAGTGTGTGAAATGCATCTACCAGCTTTCTGTCAATACTTTGGGATGTTCTAAATAAAAGAATTTTGATTGTCATTTCTTCTTTTGACTAAATATCACCTCTATTGTAGCTTTCAAAGCAACCAAACTTACTTACTAAAAAATATAAATTTTATTGTATAGCGTATTCAAAGTCAAAATGTGGTAACACCCATCTTAGAGTCCCACAAGGACCACATGGGCCACAACAACCAATGCCATTACTACACAAAATTATATGTTGTCCCTTGGCTATTCAACCACATTAGTGGGTGAATGTGGTCCCAGGCTTATTGCATGCTCAAAAAAAGCTGATTGAATGCTGAAAAAAATAACAATGCCAAGCCTATGGCTGCAGCAGCAGCCAGGTGGAACCCCTTGACTACCATGATATTTCACCTCGTTTTCTAGATCTCATGTCCCTTGATTCCAGGGCTGCTTCATGGGTTGCGGCCATGATAGACTAAATGTTATTTTCATTGAGAACCTCCAAACATGACTACAATTACTCCAAACACCAGCATACACTTGTACTCCAGCTCTCAAGAATACTAGACATCCGTAATTAGAGCTATAATTTGTTGGTCTCCAAAGACATTTTAACAGCTAGAATGCTCAACTGATGCTGGCCAGTTGAAGTCTTTTGTAGATGAAACATGTCGGGTTTGGATGAGTCCGCTCCATGTCATTGCACCCTTTACCAATACCTATGTGATCACATCAAGGAGATGTTTTATTGATGCTTGTTATTTCGGAATTTGTGTACGTTTTCTACCTTTTAACAAAATCCATTGCCAAACAGTTTTACACTATGGAGTCTATGATTTTACAAGTGGTTTTGTTGCTATGAAGATCTTTGATGCCCTGGATACCATTCTTGCGATCACCATCCTGACCATTACTACTACATACTTGGTTGATGCTGTTCTCTGGTAAGCATATTCACTCTTCTCTCTTGGGTGGTGGATGCACTTGCCGTGGTGACTCCTTAAGGCATTTTTTGGATTTTTTCACTTTCATCATTAAAATTAACTTTCGTATTTTATTCACCATTTGGACTATTTGATTACATGGTAGTCATACCATTAAGGGTGCCGGGACTGAAAACAGGTTGAAAAGCACTGGTCTAACCTCCCCATAGCTAATAAAGATAAATAGCTTTCCATTTTATGTGTATATGATCACAACTTAAAGACTATATCACACTAGAAAATTTCCAAGATAAATCTGTATAACTTAAAACTTCTCTACCTAGTTACTCCAGTAAAGTCTTTATTTTAATTTTTTTAACGTGCTACAATATTTTTTTTTGTGACCATAAATTATCAGCTGCATTAGATAACATTATGAGCTTCTGAGGGCATCAGTTCTGTAGCAAATGGCAAATGCTGCAAAACGCCAAAGCAGTTTTAAACCCAAAAGCAAACATTTATTATATTGCAGCTTACCAATTCTTAGATGTAATGGCTGTATTAGTTTCCTTTTTTAGCCTTTATTTCTTTAATCTTCATCTGGGGATCCAGCCAGCAAGTCTTTTGACTTTCAAAAGCAAAGCTCTCCAGCAGAATGTATCAGTTTACATGGATGATACAAACCACTTAACACAGGGGCAGGGTGATTAAAATTATCAGCTTTTATTTATTCATGTAAAACCTTTACTGCAAAATGGGAAAAAAATGTTTGCTGTGCCTGATTAAAGTGTAAGCTGGAATTTGGCTTACATTTTTTGTTAGCGTATTAAAATCTGCTAATACATTTAACACTACCCTCCCCAAGGCTGGTCATGCTGCTGTCTGTTGTGTCTCCTGTGCTCATTCATCCACAGTTGTGTCTCACTAAAACCGAAGGTGTGTTATTGGGCAGATCACCAGGTGAAAACAGACGGGAAAAAAACAAAGCAAATAAAACTGATAGAGCCACCATATCTAATGGTTGGTAATCTGCAATATAATACATTTTTGAGGTTTGAGTTTAATACCACGTCAAGTTCTTAACAACTGAGGTGCAAATTGTTGGACACTTTCAACACAATGCTACTTGTGAATAATTATCTCCACAGTGTCACAATAATTTCAATATGCTAAAAAATAAGGTGACTGAAAAAAAAAATAAGCCTCTCCAGTAGTAAATAACTTTCCTCACCAGGGTAGCCCTAGCCTAATTCCTGTCTGTGGAACGTCTCAGGTGACAGCTGCTGTTCTGTAACTTGCAGACCTTATAATAGGCCTATGATGGTGGGGTGCATACTAACTGGACCCTTCTTTGAAGGGACTCTATTTCATTGTTCCTTAAATCCAGTAAAAGACCCTTTTCCCACTAAACAGAAACCAGTATTTTTGCATTGGTATATGTCCCCCATGGCAGTGCCCAGCTACCCAATGAACATTTTAACCTCCCTGGCGGTATGATTATGTCTGATTTTTGATGCTGAAAGCGGTACATTGTTTTGCATGGAAATTTGGCGTTTTATATTGTAGGCCTGTAATTCTTATGAATAACTCACTTAAATCTGTCCAAACAACAGTTTAGTAGGCATCCCGTGTATGATAAAGTTTGAAACACAAAATCATAAATTATAATATAATAAAATAACTATAAATAATTATAACAAATAATAATATAATAATAATAACATGTATTCAATAATGTAATCAAATCAAAAACACAGAAATTTGCTCAGTTGGAGAATTGTCGCTGTCATTACTTTTAGTGTTTGATGACGGATTTCCCCACGAATCACTATCGCTCAATTCTGCAAGTGATTCTAATTTATTATCACTGTTTTCTAGCTGGTCTAAAACCGCTATTGACGTAAAGGGACACTTTTTGGTTGTCATGGACATTTTCAAGTTTCCAGGCAGAAAGAACAGTATATATAATATAAAACTACATACAGGTCACTGGACAAAGTATTAGGGACAAAAGGGATGTCAAATTATTTGATACAGTGATGTAATCTGTAAGATTACAGTGTACTGAATGTGTTTTTCACTTTTTGAATTTGGTGCTGGGCTCCGTCCCCATGTGTCGCAACGTTCGCAGGGAACAGAGCCCGGCACAGTGATAGATGGAGTGGCGGACACAGTTCGCACACACAGCGGGAGGACATCGCTGGATCCTGGGAACAAGGTAAGTAATTTTGCCTGGATCCTGCAATGCAATCCCGAGTGTGGCTCAGGGTTACCGCTTTTGGTAATGAAAATTCACCCTGAGCCACACTTGGGATTACCGCTATGGAGGTTGGACAAAAGCTTTTAAACTGACATTGAAAGAGGTCTGAAAAAAAATTTCAACTCTTATATACTGTACTACTGGATCCCCTGCTATTTTCAGGTTTAGTATTTTTATTTTTCATGTGTTCGATCTGGACTTTTGGATCTTGGTATATGTGAACTAGCCTACTTGACTCTAAGAGGATTAGGTTGTAAATGGGAATATTTTGAACCTTTTACTTTTAATGAAACTGAATTTTAAATTTTGCTAATTAAAAATTGTCAGTTTTCAGGGAAATCACACAAAACTGCCATCACAAACATGTAATGATGACTGTTGAAATTTTTATTGTTAATGACATGCCAGAAGTTTCAGGGTGTTCCAGATCAGCGTGAACAGTTAAAATAAAATCATTTTATGATCTAAATCATATTTAGAAAAAGAGTAAATTCATTAATATCATGCTGAGAGACTGCTATCTTGCAGATCAAACAAATTAGCTTTGCAAATTAGCTGATTGATGTTGTTATATGGAAAGCAGCAGATTAAAACGTCGGAAAAAGGTAAAGAGGTTATGTGCTGCGTTCCAGCGAAGAGGATCAACTGGAACTGTAGAGTAAGTATGACAGTGCCCATGTGTATACACTGAAGCTCTGCACAAGGGCCTAGTAATAACCCCAAATAGAATCATTCTGTTCAGTCAAGGGTACAATGTTCTGACCTGTTTAACTGATTGCACTATGTGCATTAAATCTTTTTATGCCAGTGGATATAAAAATGTATAAGAAAAAATATAGGTGGGACTATATGTGACAGACAACTTGAGTGGCACTTTTGTTGCAATTTCACCACTTCATATTCAGCTCATATGTAAGTACCCAAGGGGGAAAAGCAATCTCCACCCTTTAGTTACTATTTTTCATTTTTTTGTCAGGCACCCTTGCTAGACTATTTTATGTAATCATGTTTTTTCACAGATACTTGATGCATTTGCCCCTGAAGAGTGGAATAAATACACAAAATGTGTAGGCATTATTTGACGCATCACATTTTCATTACATGGTTCAATTAGTTGTATATACAGATTTCATGTTCATATTCTGTCTCTGAGGTGGCCCATGTCATCTAGGATGGCTGCTACATATTTATCTTACAATGTATTATTTTTATGCTGTTGACTATACATGTGCACACTGAAATATTTAGTTTTGTAATTTTGTATTCGTCCGAAAAATAAATGTATTTAGTTACTCCCGAAATTAGTTTTTATTTATTTTGTTTCGTTAAAAAATGCATTCATCATAAAATCCGAAATAATTAAGGTCAAATCTGTCATTGAAGGCTTATGGTGTCTGTTGAATGTTCTAAGAAGATTTGACGGATCAGCTAAACTGTACGACGCCGCAATCGTACATTTCCGGTCGAATGTTTCGCTTACAAGCTATAGTAGAATTCTAATGTTGTATGACACTAGTAATAATTATATTTATTAATTATTATTACTAGTCAACCAACATTAGAATTTTTCTATAGCCTATGGGCAGAGCATTTGACCATAAATGTCCGCTCGCGTCGACTGCTTTGTCGAATCTTCATGTCAAATCTTTTCTCTCGGTCGAATAATGTTGGACTAATAGAGTTAGGTTAGGCACATTCGACCATTTTTGCTATTGTCTCTATAATGTCAAATATTTTCTTTCTATGTCAAATCTTTTCTCTCTATGTAGAATAATCTTGGACTAATAGAGCTAAGGTTAGGCACATTTGACCACAGGTTCGATGGACACAGATGGCTATTGTCAGCGTCATGTCGAATCTCCTATCTATATCGAACTGTTGTCACGACGAAAACGAAAATAAAGCATTTGAGAAAAAAGTGCTACAATGTGCTGTGCGATCAAAAAAAGTTCAAACGTGCTCCAATGTAATCCATGTGATTCAGTGGTTGCTGTGATATCAATCCAATATTAAGGTGCTGCGTGTGCACTCAGGTGTTCCCCCCAGGTAATGGCCACTCACCTAAGAGCGTGTGACCTTGCTGATTAGGCTTGGTCAATACAAGCATTGGAACCTGTAAATGGTTCAGTGGTAAATCCGGATTCCTGTGGTGGCCTCACTCTGTGCTTCAATATGGTAATGGAGTCCCTTTTGTGCCTCAGTAATACCAATAGAAAAAGGAGGTAATTACCCCCTGAGGAAGATATGAATTAACCCCTTGTATCGACACGCGTAGGGGAAGGGGACAGGATGGAATGCTAGTCAGTGCACCCACTAAGCTACAGCTTGTTTTTTATGCTATTTTAGAGTGACGCCCTGACGCGCCGTGCAAATGTGAGTACCCTGCAAGGGATTTTTTACTGTGTTGATAATAAACAATTTTATATTATATATATATATATATATATATTTTTTTTTTATAAGGATTTTTATAGTTTGGTTCACCATTAAGGATTTGGTTTAAGGATTTTATTGATTGCTTTTTTCTCACCATATGGACGTTTTATGATATCCTGCAGGAAAGCACTCTATTTGGAATATTGTATGTATTTTAGCACGTTATCACTTTATTGCTGTTGTTGTACAGCACATTTTTCGTTTCACTATTTGGATTTTAAGTTTGAAAGCACAGCATACTTTACAATATTGGAAGATCCTTGCATGATTTATGAGACATGTGCAACGCTAGCTGCTGATTCAAAATTATAGTGTCATTTGAGAGACCCTATTTTGGGCTTATAGTAAGTGGTGGCTCGCAGGACATTATACCCTTGCGGATACATGGGGTCCAGGCCCTCCAGTTCTCCTCATCTATTTCTTCTCTTATATCTCTCGTTATATATAATGAGTGAATTTACAGTAGTATTAAAGAGTATTAAAGAGAGATGGACTGTTAGTACCTTGGACTGCTGCTCTCTTTATACTTTCTATACCTAGATTTTAAACTCTAGATCGCCTAGCTTGTGCTGAGAACAGCCTCACTGCAGCCAGTGTGATCCATTTGAATGAGTACACTTCCTAAACCACAAATTCAAGCTGATCTCCAGGTTTTAGTAAACCTTAAATAATGTGTTTGGACAAAGCTGATCCAAATGAACTATTTACTTTACTAATAGATGCAGCGGCTATGAGCACTTGTATAACTTGTATGCAACCTCAGCTACATACAAAACGCAGTGCAGGGTTTCAGCAGCAGGATGGGAAGTTCCCGTCCTGCTTCTGGAACAAAATAGAATCAAACTGAGAACTGCTAGGCTATTCACAGGGAGTTTACACTTGGTTCACACCAATGTGCTTTTTAGTGCATTTTGTGTTTTGCAGAAATGCACTACAGTCCATTTAAAATGGTTTCCCAGGGATCTAGTTCACATCTGTGCATTTTCAGCCAATGGGTTTTTTGTAAAGCGTCAAGGACTTGATGCTTTCCAAATGACTGCAGATTGCGTTTTGCGTGTAATAGACTTCAAAGGACCTGCACCAAAAAAAAAGTTTTTGTTGCGTTTTAGATGCATTTTGCATTTTTTTCTTTTGGCTAATAGGGAAGTATGACATGTCTGTTCATGGAGTGCAACTTTGATGTGACCTTACACTCTAATGGCACTCAAGTAGCATCAAAGTCATGTCAAAATAGCATCTGAGTAGTGCAGGACCTTTTATGTCCCCAAAGTCGCATGTTAGGGTTAAGGGCTAAGGTTAGGGTTAAATTTTAGGGTTAGGGCAAAGAACTAGGGTTAGGTTTAAATGTTAGGGTTAGAGTTAGCAGTAATTGTTCAGGTTAGAGTAAGGCTTATGCCGCGTACACACGTTCGGACTTTGTCCGCCGGACCTAGTCGGGCGGATTGTCCGCCGGACCTAGTCGGGCGGATTGTCCGCCGGACCTAGTCCGGCGGGACTTCCCCACACACGCCCAGACTTCCGAGCGTGTGACTTGCCCACACATGCCCGGACTTTTCCAGCGGACAATCCGCTGGACAAAGTCCGCGGGACTTTTGAAAATGAACGGACTTGCCCACACACGGAGCAGTCCGTTCATTTCGAACATAACTTCAGGTACGTAGCTAGCGTAGGCAGTAAATGCCGGCGCGCTAGCTCCGTCACCTGGCATGGATTTAAAGGGAATCCCCACGCCGAAAAACGGCTGGGGGGTCCCCCCCAAATCCATGTCAGACCCTTATCCGAGCACGCAGCCCGGCAGGCCAGGAAAGGGGTGGGGATGAGTGAGCGCCCCCCCCCTCCTGAGCCGTACCAGGCCGCGTGCCCTCAACATGGGGGGTGCCCTGGGCAAAGGGGGGCCGTGCGGCCCCCCCACCCCAAAGCACCTTGTCCCCATGTTGATGAGGACAAGGGCCTCTTCCCGACAACCCTGGCCGTTGGTTGTCGGGGTCTGCGGGCGGGGGCTTATCGGAATCTGGGAGCCCCCTTTTATAAGGGGCCCCCAGATCCCGGCCCCCCACCCTATGTGAATGAGTATGGGGTACGATGTACCCCTACCCATTCACCTAAAGTGTAAAATGTAAAGTAAAGAAACCACACTTTTGAAAAAATAATTTATTGCACTGTTCCGAGGGTCTTCTTCCGTCTTGGGGGGTCTTCTCGCCGGACTCCTCCGCCATTTACGTAGCTCTTTTACCGAGCGGAGAAGTCCGGCTACCTTCTTCGTCATCGCCGCCGTCGTCTGGGGGTCTCGGTCCGCCTTCGGGGGTCTTCGGGGGTCTTCCGGTGTCTTCCGGTGTCTTCCGGGGTCTCTTCTGTTCTTGCCGCTGTCGTCGCTTTCTGCGCCGCCTTCTTCTTCCGCCTTCTTCTTCTTGTTCTTGTTCTTCTTCCACCGATGTTGACACGTCGCTCCCTCTGGCCAGAATGGCAGAGCCGCGCTGTGCTGGGACTTATATAGTGACAAGGGGACAGGGTCACATGCTCATGTCACATGGTGACCCCGCCCCCTTGTGATGTCACAGTCCTGGAGGATGCTGGGACTGTGACATCACAAGGGGGCGGGGTCACCATGTGACATGAGCATGTGACCCTGTCCCCTTGTCACTATATAAGTCCCAGCACAGCGCGGCTCTGCCATTCTGGCCAGAGGGAGCGACGTGTCAACATCGGAGGAACAAGAACAAGAACAAGAAGAAGAAGGCGGAAGAAGAAGGCGGCGCAGAAAGCGACGACAGCGGCAAGAACAGAAGAGACCCCGGAAGACACCCGAAGACCCCCGAAGACCCCGAAGGCGGATCGAGACCCCCAGACGACGGCGGCGACGACGAAGAAGGTAGCCGGACTTCTCCGCTCGGTAAAAGAGCTACGTAAATGGCGGAGGAGTCCGGCGAGAAGACCCCCCAAGACGGAAGAAGACCCTCTGAACAGTGCACTAAATTATTTTTTCAAAAGTGTGGTTTCTTTACTTTACATTTTACACTTTAGGTGAATGGGTAGGGGTACATCGTACCCCATACTCATTCACATAGGGTGGGGGGCCGGGATCTGGGGGCCCCCTTATAAAAGGGGGCTCCCAGATTCCGATAAGCCCCCGCCCGCAGACCCCGACAACCAACGGCCAGGGTTGTCGGGAAGAGGCCCTTGTCCTCATCAACATGGGGACAAGGTGCTTTGGGGTGGGGGGGCCGCACGGCCCCCCTTTCCCCAGGGCACCCCCCCATGTTGAGGGCACGCGGCCTGGTACGGCTCAGGAGGGGGGGGGGGCGCTCGCTCGTCCCAACCCCTTTCCTGGCCTGCCGGGCTGCGTGCTCGGATAAGGGTCTGACATGGATTTGGGGGGGACCCCCACGCCGTTTTTCGGCGTAGGGAGTCCCTTTAAATCCATGCCAGGTCACGGAGCTAGCGCGGCGGCATTTACTGCCTACGCTAGCTACGTACCTGAAGTCACGTGCTAAATGAACGGACTTGCCGATGAGCGGCAAGTCCGTTCATTTTAAAAAGTCCGGCGGACTAGCCTACTAACGGCGGGATTGTCCGCTGGACTGCCCAGTCCAGCGGATAATTTTAAAACAAAACTTAAAACTTAGTCCGCCGGACTTTTGGCGCCAAAAAGTCCGCCGACGCCCACACACAAGGGGATTGTCCGCTGGATTTGAGTCCAGAGGATAATCCCGCGGGATTGTCCCTTCGTGTGTACGCGGCATTAGGGTTAGTGATAAATAATAGGGTTAGGGTAAGTGATAAATGTTAGAACCCTAATGATAACTATAACCCTAACCCTAACTCTAACTCTAACCCTACCATTTAACCCGTATCCTAACATTTAACGCTAACCATAGCCCTTAACTCTAACCCTAGCCTATAACCCTAACCCTAACAATTAACCTTAACCCTAGCCCTTAACCCTAACATTTATTCCAAGCCCCTAACACTTGCATTTAACCCCAAGCCTAGCCCTTAACCCTAACATGCGACTTTGGACAAATAAAGGTTCCTGCCCTACTTTGATGCAACTTTGATGCTTCTTGAGTGCAAGAGAGTGTAAAGTTGCATTAAAGATGCACTACATGTCTGTACTGTCATACTTTTCTGTTAACCAAAAAAAAAGAAAAATGCAAAACACATAAAAAATATGTGTTCAAAAAGGAAGAACGCACTACAAAACTCGCCAAAAAAAATGTATTAACTGCAACCTGCACAGATGTAAACCTAGCCTAAGCTTCTGTCCACACAGCTGTCAAAAAGATGAGTCAGCCTATGTAACAACACCTGCTAAATAGTTTTGATAGGATAACTAAACCCAAGAATAAAAAGTAACATACTGCAACATACCAATCATTACATGGTGGCTGCATTTGTTTTCTTTTTTCAGGCTAATATTTTTAGAAAGTACAGAAATCACCAATTGATCTTGCCAAGGAATACAGTGTCCCTGTCACTTGCTGTAAACTGAACTAATATGAAAAATTGTAACTCTTAACTACTTTTATAGGCCAACATCTCTATAGTATATGAAAACAATGTTTTCCCCAAAAAATGGGACTTTAAAAGGCACAGACATGTAAAAAGTCTGTATAAAATGTAAAGTTTAAAAGTATCAAAATTTACATGGAATGAAACAGTAATATAACAAAGGCAAATAGAATAAAATTGCTGAGCTATCAAGAAATGAAATACATATTACCAAACCATGTATAACATGGCATTAAAGCAAAATAGGGTAAGGTTATAAAGAAATCTGCATTGACAATTCCAACATGTTTCAGAGTATTTTTGACTCCTTCCTCAGGGATAGTCCGTTTTGCAGTTTAAAGGGGCTGTAAACCCTCATGGTTTTTCACCTTAATGTCTTCTATTGTTTTTAATTTTTGCTTTGGGGTTCCCCTTAATATTCATACTACACACAAAGGGCCTGGTAATGGACTGGAAGGGGGGGGCAATGCCGTTTTTTATTTTCAATGAGTTTTATCTATATTGCCGAGACCCGACAATTCATTGCAATCGGTTTTAAATTACAATTTTTAAATTACAATTTTTAAATTACAATTTTTAAATTACAATTTTTCCTTTAGAAATGTCATTTTGCTGTGGTACTGTTCGCCGTAGCTATACGTTGGCTCGTGGGATCGGGATAGTAGGCACACGCGCCCGCTGCACTGCGGTGGTGCCGATGCTCATGGCCGATGGTCGCGATGACCACCGGCATGAGTGATCACTGGCACGAGAGGCAGAAGAGGGACGTGTGTGTGTAAAAAGCATTGCCCGTCAGTGGGGAAACCTATTGACAGCTGATGACTCATCTGTTAGGGATGCCGGGACCAGCTTCCCGTGCCCTGCTCCTTAACAACCAGTTTTTACTGTGCTTTCACTTCATTGGGCAAAGCTTTGCCCAATCGGGGCGCAGAATGCACTGTGCAGTGCATTTCAGGATGTTTGGTGGGGTGAACACCCGCCAAACACCCTGCAAATTCGGGTGTTCTCTGAACAGGACAAACAGCCAATGCTGCCTGCCTGGACTGATAGCAGGAGGACTTGCTAAGCCCCCTAGCCCCTGCCTGGCTTTATCCCACACATCTGCTTAGCACAAGTATCATACTCTTTTTACTTATACATGCGCTCTCTTTATTTACGCATAGGTATATTTTGTCTGCTCATGTTATTTCTCTGCTGACTGGCTCCTAAGTGGGTCCTGGGCTACTATTGTTGGGCCTCCACCCACCCTTTGGTGGATCATCCAGTCTCAGGACCCTTGCCTTAAGGAAGCTCCATTTTGATGGTCTTGTAAGGATGGAGGATTGGGATATGCTCCCCCCCCCCGTCCTATTAACAAGAGTCTGTTCCCCCCACACTCTTTTTTTCTCCTTTCCCTGTCCTTTTTCACATCTGAGATTTATCTTGGCAGCCAGCAGGGAACCCCCACTGACCTCTCATATCACTTACAATATGTACGCTTATCCTGACCAAACACGCAAACTAATTTCTAAACTGTCCACCAAATTTATGTCCTGGTATTTTAAGGGCCTTAATATTCTGAAAAAGTGATGCTCTGTGGAGAGCTAGAATGCAGGTGGCCTTTCTCCAGGAGACCTATTTAGGAACTGACTGCAAAAAACACACAGGGGGGTGCAACCACCTCATGCATTACCATAGATAATTTGTATTTAATCCACATAGACAACTGGATACTCTCATGCAAGTAAAAACATCAAGAAACACAGATCTGCCCCAGCTGCATTGCATTGCAATGCAGGTCATCCTGGGAACAAATGGTTGAACAGCTGACGTGTTTTAGGGGTCATGCCCTCTTCCTCAGAGCTCAGACAGATCCCTAGAGAAGTTAGTGTGCTTTTTGTCCATAGTTCCATATGGGCCTTGAAAGTTACCAAAGCTGATGCCCTTAGCAGGTACCTGTTTGTGAAGGGGACGCTGGGTAGGGTTGATGTGACTTTTTCCCTCCTCCTGCTTGGAAGACCTCACTGCTTTTACTTAAGGAACCATCATAGTTGGTGACATGAATGTTGGACTGGATCCACTGACTGATACATCTCAAGGCTCCTCGCACCTCTCATACATCATCCTTAGATGCTTCAAATGACTTCTCCATGTGGAACAGTTGATGGCCATTTGGCAGGTGGCCGACAGCAAAGACATTCGGATGCACACCAAAATTACTCCCGTGTTGCTTATTTTTTATGAAACAGTCCACACTTCTACAGGTGCACAGGGTCTATATTGAGACATAAACATTTTTGGATCCTGCCAAGGGGTCATAGAATTTTTTCTCTCCACAAACTCCCATAAGACGTGCTAACATATATCCTATGCAGCGCTGTGGTAAAAGAAAATGCGTGCCTATAAATCAAATAATCATTAAACATAAGCAAAGTCCCATAAACGTGCTTATGACAGAGCCAAATAGCTTGAATAATATTAATCCAAGTCCTCCTTTTGCACGTGCCTATGAAAACAAACATCCAGTGCCCCATCACATTGATGAGTGAGTCACGCCTCCCCTTTGCAGCATTCACTCTGCAGTATTCCAGACATTTATAACCTGACCATCCAGGGTCAAATAATGCTTTATATGAGGATATGACACCTCTTCCAAGGTTACACTGACAATTCAGTTGCTAAATGCATCTAAGGCCTGTATTCCCTGTTACTGGAAGCAACCCAACCCTCCCTCCCAGAATGGGTATTTGGCTTTGCAAAATTGAGAAAATCAATCATATGGAGGACATTCTGGCCTCTACCAACCACCAAGAAGAACAATTTTGCAACACATGGTTATATTGGACAGACTACACCTTCGCCTCTTGATATTTAACAGATTTGGCTTTAGGAGAGGAATACCTACATCCTGTCATCCTTAGTGCAAGTATCCTCTATAGTGAACCTGCTTGTACCTCGGGGAGTGGCTTTATCCCACCGAGGGACTAGCATTTCTGTAAACCTTCTCCTGGAGACACCAGTGGCAAGTTCTAAGCTGGCAATAGATGGGTAGAATTTCAAACTAAAATTCTTGAGAAAAGAAGGTTCTAAGAAAGTTTGTTTGTGTTTCAAATCATTACTGGATAAATCAATGTTTGTTTTCGACTGCATTAATGAGAAAATTTGAAGGAGCAGTTAAGAAATGTTTTCTTGAGTGAACAATTTTTTAACTGCATATGTGGTTATAGTTTCATAATGTCTATTCATTCCAAAATCCAATATTGAAAGCAAATTAAATCTTTTAAATGCCAAATTAATGATCTGAGAATTTTTATGTGACTTTTACTAAGAATTTTTGTTTGTAAT
This sequence comes from Lithobates sylvaticus, assembly GCA_028564925.1. Lineage (NCBI taxonomy): Eukaryota > Metazoa > Chordata > Amphibia > Anura > Ranidae > Lithobates > Lithobates sylvaticus. Next base: position 98,872,592 of record CM053036.1, read on the forward strand.
TCTATCTATGGCTAACTTTAGGGCTTGCCTGCAACCCTCCTCCCCCATGCTCTTCTTCTTCTTTATTCCCAGTTCCTGCCCCCTACACCCCCCCCTATTTTTTCCATACCCCAGTAAATGGTCATTGGAAATTTCCACCTCATGCACTATGCCCTGAACCCTGCCCTATCTCAGTTACATTTTTATTTGTCGTTTTTTACGTTTAAACTGAGAATTCTTCAACTCAGTCATTGTGTCTGTGTTTTGTCCACTTTTGTCCTCTGTATTTTGACAAAAATATTGAAAAAAAAAATGATGTGAATCAGATGGATAGCACCTGTGGCTGATGATGGGATGCAGACAGAATATACAAGCGTATTACATAAATCCAGCATGGGTATTTACTCTTACATAGGTCTCTCAGTATAGACGCAGTGGAAGAGTGTGGCTAACAGAGGCGCATGACACAGACAATACTAGCAGTGAGTTCATAAACAGTATACAGTAGTCAATGCATACGGCTGCCATTTACTGTTTACCACTGATGAGTGTAGGCGGAGAGTTGTGGGTGTGCCATCAATATCCCATTGTGGGATCAATGTGTATAACAATTCCACATTGATCCCAACTAACCTTGGGAACTAACTAACTTCCTCTCTCGTACATAGCATAGAAATGTCAATATCATTTACCTTAATTGTGATTCTTTATATTTATCTAACCTTTCAAGAGGGCTTTTTACTGCAGATACTATTGGTCTTCCTGGAGGGTTATGATAATTTTTATGAACGTTTGGAATAATGTAAAATGTTAGTACATTATATTCACATTTCCTCAGATATTACAATTATTTTTTTTCAAAAAGACCTGTCCCCTTTGCCTATCTGAGTTCATCATTGATTAATTTAATCAAATCTGGAAACATATTTCCTAGGAGTCTCTTATATGTTGACATATTTATTAGCCTCATGTTCATTCTTTTCTTTGGTAAGGCAATATTTCCTCTCATCACTCCTATTTATAATTATGTTAGGGGTCTCTTTTAACTATTTTAATGCTCATCTTTCTTCTTTAGAGAGATTATCCCTTTGCCTTTCATTCCAATTTATTTTCTTTAGGTCTTTTTGAACCAAGTCCAAGAAGACACTTATATTCCTATTATTTTCAAGGGGGGCATCTTACTAGATTTAATATTTAACTCTATTTTTCTGAACTGTCGGGACTCCTCTAATTCTTGATCTAAATATATGGGACATTTCTTCCAATAAGTAGATTCATTCCTGCACTGGTTTTTGATCCTCCTCATCTAAATTTGTTTCCACTGAGTTTTCGAACTGTCTTTAATCATAAATGTAAAAAGGTTCATGTCTTTGTACACTGTTAATTTGTCCATGTTATCTACTGGGGAGAGACTTTCTGAAGTAGTCTGGAATGGAGTAGTTGGACTTGGTTCAACAAGACCAAAAGAAAATAAATGAAAAGCAAATTTGTGACAGCTTCCAGTACAAATCCCCCCACCCTAGGCACTAGAACCTGTCTATATACCAACTCAGTTTGTTGGTTTTAACAACCCCAATTGTTAGTGTAGGCAGATTTTCAAATCCCAGCAATATAGATAAAAATCATTGTCCATTACCAGGCCCTTTGGGTGATGTAAATGGGTGACCCCACCCCCTCTTACATTACGACATGTCAGAAGGGGGCAGGGTCACCCGTTTACATCCCCAGGTGGCCCTCCCTTAGCTATATAACAGCTGTCAATGCAGAAAGCCTGCAGTCAGCGGAAGCCTTCCATGAGGTGCAGTTTTTTCCAATTTTTTTCTCGGGTCGTCTGACGCTGGGATCAAAGATAAATGGACATTTTTTTTTTAATAAAGGACTTGTCCCAAATTGTCTACTGTCGTTTTTACCTTTTTGACACTTTTTTGTGAGCGCGATACCCATTCACATGGGGGGGAGGGATCTGGGGGTCCCCTTGTTAATGGGGGCTTCCAGATTCCGATAAGCCCCTCGGGCAAGGGTTGTGGGGATGAGGCCCTTGTCCCCATCAACAGGTTGCTTGCTCGGATAAGGGTCTGGTATGGATTTTGGGGGAACCCCTATGCCATTTTTTTTTTCATTTTGGCTTGGGTTCCCCTTAAAATGAATACCTAACCTGAGGGACCTGGTATGGATTTTGGGGGGCCCTACGACATTTTTTTTTATTTTGGCACACGGTTCCCCTTAATATCCATACCAGACCTGAAGGGCCTGGTATGGATTTTGCGGGGACTCCCACGCAATTTATTTTTTTAATTTTGGTGCGGGGTTCCCCTTAATATCCATACCAGACCCAAAGGCATGATATTTAAAGGAATATTTCATTTTTATTGTTTCACTTTAAGCATTTATAAAATCACTGCTCCTGAAAAAAATGAAGTTTTTAAAACTTTTTTCCCCCAAAACACTTTCAATAACATTAACTTGCATATAAGCCTTTAAAATTAGCACTTTAGATTTTTCATGTTCGTGTCCCATAGACTTTAATGCTGTTCGCACGCATTTTTTGCCCGTTCACATGTTCTGGTGTGAACCGAACCAGGGGGGTGTTCGGCTCATCCCTACTAGTATGTTATTTTTTTCATTATTTATTTAAGAGTTTCCCCAAAGCATACAAAACAGTTCCCTGTGAACAGATCCTCTTCTGAATCGGGGCAGAGCAGGATGGATGTTAGTTTTGTTATATCTGTGCTGTTCTTTTTTTTGTACACATTTTGAGAGCAGACTGTGGTGGATCTGTGTTGGATCTATGGACTGCCAGATGTAAACAGACTTGTGTCAGTTTACATCAGGCTACCTCTGATTTATTGTGTGTTGGTCTGGAAAAATGCAAAAGAATGCAGTCCTTTTGCATTTTTTATTTCTTGACTGAAACGAGACGTAGGCAGATGTAAACATACGCAATTCTGTTTACATGTGCCTGCCCATTGACCTGCATAGATCCTGAAAAATGACAAGTGGACCTAATTGGAAAGAACATGTGAAAGGGGCCTAATGGTCTCTTATTAAGTAAAATACAAAAATACAATTACCCATGGGATTTTAACGAGGCACAACCAAAGGTATAAAGAGACACACCCATGCCCTTCACATGCCAGATCATGTTTTACTTTTATTAAGCAAGACATCCACAAAACTTTATTAAGGCTGTACACCATCCAGCAGTTGATGGGACATTGATATTTGAATACATATATACACTGTTTTCAATTATTCATTTATGGTTACATACACTTAGTTTATCAGGGGAATATCTCATTGGGAAATAACCTGTATGTAAGAAGGCAATAGACTAATTGTAAGGTGAAAAAATAATTGAATAATCAATCAATATATTATGATAATAAAATGGGGTCTGTTATTTTATGTAATTGCCCTGACATTTGAATCAATTCCTTTAAATTAGAGTTTAGGATAAAGAATGGCAACATATAGCAAAGCATATATGCATACATACATCTTTAGACACTGACAAAAATACATTAATTAAAACCACAAGCTACTAGCACAAATGAAAAAAAAATGTAATTAGCACTAAAAGTCTTTAGTCAATACTTAGATAAATGATGAGGATATTGTTATCTTTTTGTCATAGTGATATAACTGTGGGTCCATTAGCTGTCATTAAAGGCATAAATATTTTTAATTGATGGATATCACAAAGGCACACTGCCTAATTTTTAATGCAATATCCCATTAGGAAACAATATGTTTTGTCATGGATTAGATGAGTTTTCTGTATATTTCATGAGTAAGCAAATGAAAAAAACTATTAACAATGTTTTAGTTTACATTTTTCAAGCACATTCAAAGTCTCTTAACTTTTTACACATTTTAACCAGCACGCTTTTACATTTGATATTTGTTCAGAAGGGAGGCTGATTACAACTTCTCTCTGAACCTGTCTCCTACGTTAGCTGTAGGACACAAAGTGAGGGAGGAAAGGGAGGAACCACCAACCATTCTCTGGATAGTATCTTTGCCCAGCTTCTGCCCTTCTGTGATCACAATGCAGCAGGGCATCATAGAGGGATATAGAGATTTACTGAATGGGGACTGGACATGGAAGAAGATTATTTGAGATTAACTGATATACAATAATAAATACTCGTGCTAAGATATAAACATAAAAACATGAACTTGCAGCTGCTGTACACAAAGTGCTAGTCACCCAAAAACATAAGAAATAATTACAGCGCTTCCAAAAATAAACAAATTATAAATTAATACAAAAGTGTATAATAATGCCAATAAAGTCCCAAATATCATCCCAAATAAAGTGCCCTTGTGCTCCATTATTCATAAAAGTGCTGAAGTGCTCTAAACTTCACTCTGTGATGTGACACATACCTCTTGTATCCCTACTCACCAGAAATCATGGACTCCCAGCTTTTCAGTCTAGGGGTCAAACAGGCAAGACAATAGCTGTGTGTCACATCACAGAGTGAAGTTTTGAGCACTTCAGCACTTTTATGAAGATTGGAGCACAAGAGCACTTTATTTGGGATGATATTTGGGACTTTATTGGCATTATTATACACTTTGGATACATTTATAATTTGTTTATTTTTGTAAGGGCTTCTTATATATTTGAGAATAGTTTTAAATAGAAGACTGATATTGAAAGACATTTTGTATATGTTTATGTATATACTGTATGTTCTTTATTGAATTTTGATAAGCACAGCGTGTGTTAGAACTAGCAAAAAGGTGGGTGGCTCTAAATGTAAAATATGCATTCTCTGCATTAAGGTAAACATTTTAATAGTGGCTCCCCCCCCCCAGCTCCCCTAAAATACTCATAGGATCTCAGCTCAGTGCTGTCAGAAGAGAGTGGGGGGCTGGGCCTAACCTGGCTGTGTGTCTGAATAGATGCAAACAGCCCAGCTAGGGATTAAGTAAAAAACGAGTGCCCCTGTGAGCCTGCTTCCTGTGATCCTGCCAGCTCCGCTATCCGGTTTACCTGTGAGCCTGCTTCCTGTGATCCTGCCAGCTCCACTATCCAGTTTACCTGTGAGCCTGCTTCCTGTGATCCTGCCAGCTCCGCTATCCGGTTTACCTGTGAGCCTGCTTCCTGTGATCCTGCCAGCTCCGCTATCCAGTTTACCTGTGAGCCTGCTTCCTGTGATCCTGCCAGCTCCGCTATCCAGTTTACCTGTGAGCCTGCTTCCTGTGATCCTGCCAGCTCTGCTATCCAGTTTACCTGTGAGCCTGCTTCCTGTGATCCTGCCAGCTCCGCTATCCAGTTTACCTGTGAGCCTGCTTCCTGTGATCCTGCCAGCTCTGCTATCCAGTTTACCTGTGAGCCTGCTTCCTGTGATCCTGCCAGCTCTGCTATCCAGTTTACCTGTGAACCTGCTTCTCAGAGATCCTGCCTGCTCAGCTAACCTGTTTCCTTCCCACCGGTCTGTTGATCCTGCCAGGCACCCGTGCTCCTCCTCACTCCTGTCCCTCCTGTTCCCACACCAGGGGACCAGGAGTGGGAGACGCAAGGGAGGCCTCTCCCTGCAATCTCGGGCTCGCACCACCAGGTACGTGACAGTAGCAGACAGCCATGTCTGAGCCCGAGCAGGAGGGGCTATGCCAACACCTGGCAGGTCTGACCGAAGCGGTGAAGAACCTCCAGCAGGGTTACACCCGGCTGGAGGAACGGGTACTGGCCCTGTCTGGTCCATCCAGTACCCAAGGAACTCCTCACCCAGCAATACCCCCAACGGGGCCTGCACCTACCCAGACTATAGTGATGCTACCACCTGAGCCCAAGGTACCTACCCCAGAGAAATTTACGGGTGCCCGTGGTAGCTTCAGAACTTTCCGTAACTCTTGTGAACTCCATTTTGCCCTGCAACCCAGGACTTTCTCTTTAGAGACCACCAAGGTGGGTTTTGTGATAGCCCTATTGACTGGGGATCCCCAAATCTGGGCCCACCGTCTCGTGGAACAAAAGGATGCAGCATTGACCAGCCTCTCCACCTTTTTTGATGCCATGGCGCAGCTTTATGAGGACCCCCAACTCTCAACCACTGCGGAGGCCGCCTTACGTTCTCTCCAACAGGGTCGAAGACCAGCAGAGGACTATGTGGCTGAGTTCAGGCGTTGGGGTGCCGACACCGACTGGAACGATGCTGCCCTCCGTCACCAATTCCGCATGGGCCTCTCGGACGCACTCAAAGACGAGCTCGCCAGAGTGGGGGTACCCCAGACCCTGAATTCCCTCATAGACCTAAGCATCCAAATTGACCGGCGCCTATGGGAGCGTAGGGCCGAACGAACTTTGGGGTCCCCAAAACCTACCTGGATGCTCCCCAGGGGTCCAAATCATTTCCGCACTGTTCCCCCTGTTAAACCTACTCATCCCTCTTCAGCATCAGAACCCATGCAACTTGGACTCCTGCGGCCTTCCCTCACCCCAGCAGAACGCCAGAGACGCCGCAGCAACAATCTGTGCCTGTATTGCGGAGAGCCTGGTCATTATGTCCGGAACTGCCCGGCTAAACTCCGTAAGTTCCCTACTATTCTCTCCAGTTATGTGGATCCTGTGACCGGGGTTTCATCTCATCTTGCCCTTTCTGTCTCCTTCCAGTTCTCAGGAAGGACCCTACAAACCACAGCTATCATTGACTCTGGTGCCTGTAGTTGCTTTATGGACTCTGCTTTTGCTGCCCGGCATCGAATTCCTCTCCGTCTGAGAAAACAAGGCCTGTCTGTCCACCTGGCAGATGGATCTACCATCAAATCTGGCCCAGTGACTCAGGAGACTGCCCCGCTGCACACAGTGATCTCAGAGTCACATCAAGAACTGTTATGTTTGGACATAATTTCTTCCCCCTTGTTTCCAGTCATTCTAGGGATCCCCTGGCTGCAAGCACACAACCCGGTCATCAACTGGTCCACAGGAGAAGTGGCCTTTTCTTCTCCCTACTGCCAAAGGTCCTGCGGCTTCTTGGTCCCCGCAGGACCCTCTGCTCTGCTCTGCCTCGAAAACGAGGCAGGTCTACGTCAGTCCATCCCTGAAGTCTACCATGCTTACCTGGATGTGTTTAGCAAACAAAGGGCAGATGTGCTGCCACCCCATAGGCCCTATGACTGTCCCATTGAACTTCTTCCCGGGGCCAAGATTCCTTTCGGTAGGGTCTTTCCATTAACAGAGGTGGAGCAGGGAAAATTAAAGGACTATATAGATGATAACCTGAAAAAAAGGGTTTATCCGCCCGTCTACGTCTCCTGCAGGTGCAGGAATATTTTTTGTAGAGAAGAAGGACCATTCTCTCAGACCCTGTGTGGACTACCGTGCCCTAAACGAGGTCACAGTTAAAAATCGCTACCCGCTTCCCCTGGTACCTGAACTGTTTCAGAGGCTTGGCACGGCCTCCATCTTTTCTAAACTGGACCTCAGAGGGGCATACAATTTAATACGTATAAAGGATGGGGACGAATGGAAGACGGCATTTCGGTCTCGATTTGGGCACTTCGAGTACCTGGTGATGCCGTTTGGACTCTGTAACGCCCCCGCTACCTTCCAGTCCTTCATAAATGATGTGCTTCGGGACTTCCTTGATGTTTTTGCTGTTGTTTATCTTGATGACATACTAATTTTCTCTTCCTCCCTAGAGCTGCATCGTGGACATGTTAAAAGTGTGTTGGGCCGTCTTCGGCAACATGGCCTTTATGCCAAGGCAGAAAAGTGTCTCTTTGAGGTAGAAAGCATACCCTTCCTAGGTCTGATCATCTCCAGTAGAGGCATCCGGATGGATCCCCAGAAAATCTCAGCCATCCTGGACTGGCCAGTTCCTGCAGATAAAAAGGGGATCCAGCGATTCATTGGCTTCGCCAATTTTTATCGCAAATTCATCAAGGGATTCTCGGCCATAGTGACGCCCATTACTCAACTCACCAAGCAAGGTACCCGTTTTCATTGGTCCCCTGAGGCCCAAGGGGCCTTCGAGGCCCTCAAGGGGCTCTTTACCTCAGCTCCTATCCTGAAGCATCCAGATCCTTCTCTGCCCTTTGTCCTCGAGGTGGATGCTTCAGAGATAGCTGTAGGGGCCATCCTGTCCCAGAGACAGGGCATCAAAGCCCTGCTACACCCCGTGGCATTCTTCTCACGGAAATTGTCCCCAGCCGAGAAGAACTACGATGTGGGGGATCGGGAATTACTGGCCATAAAGACCGCCCTCGAGGAGTGGCGTTACCTGCTAGAAGGGGCTATTCACCCAATCCTGATCTTCACAGATCACAAGAATCTAGAGTACTTAAAAACTGCCAAGAGGTTAAAACCTAGACAGGCCCGTTGGGCCTTATTTTTTCTCTCGTTTTACTTTTCACGTGACATATCGTCCGGGTTCCAAAAATGCGAAGCCGGACGCTCTGTCTCGTATGTATCACAAGTCCCAGGATGGTTCCCCCCCAGACACTATCCTTGCCCCTGGAAACTTTCTCCTGCTACAGGAAGACCTACGGTCCCAGCTCAGGCGGGCTTCCAGTGGCCTCTTACCCACTCCCGGTCCTGGGTTGCAGGCCAAGGATGGGCTATTGTGGCATGGGGATAAGATTTTCATTCCCGAGGGTCTGCGGGTAACCGTCCTGGAATTGTGCCATGATCACAAGCTTGCTGGACACTTTGGTGTCACCAAGACCACTGAATTGGTACAACGTACCTTCTGGTGGCCCCAGCTAAGGGAAGACTGCAGGAAATTTGTGGAAACATGTACTGTGTGTATTCGGAGCAAAAGCCACAGAACCAAAGCCTGGGGCTTACTCAAGCCATTACCAGTCCCAGATCGTCCCTGGAAAATGCTGTCCATAGATTTCATTGTGGAACTGCCCCCAGCAGAGGACCACACTACGATCTTCGTGATAGTTGATCGTCTGTCAAAAATGGCACACTTTGTTCCCATGAAGGGTACCCCTTCTGCCTCAGAAACCGCACAAGTGTTCATCCGAGAAATCATCAGACTCCATGGGGTACCAGCCAACATAGTGTCCGACCGAGGGGTGCAATTCACCTCTCGGTTCTGGAAATCACTCTGCAAGGCCCTCAACATTGAGCTATCGTTTTCTTCCGCTTATCACCCTCAAACCAATGGGCAGACCGAAAGAACCAATCAGACTCTGGAACAATATCTTCGATGCTTTTCTTCCTTCTCCCAAGACGATTGGATCTCTCTGTTGCCGGTTGCCGAGTTTGCATATAACAATGCTATCCACTCGGCCACCCAACAGACACCTTTCTTCGCCAACTATGGCTTTCACCCCTCATTCCTGCCCAATTCTCTTCCTGAATGTACTGTGCCCGCAGTCCAGGAGAAGATTGACTTCTTTGCTTCCAATAACCAACTCCTGCAGGATACCATGGCTCGGACCCAGGAACATAACAAAACAGTCTTTGACCGAAAGAGGCGTGGAGAATTGATACTGGCACCAGGTGACACAGTGTGGCTCTCCACCTTGAACCTGAAGTTGGCTTGTCCCTCAAAGAAACTGGGCCCTAAGTTCTTGGGTCCCTTTCCAGTCAAACGAAAGATTAATGAAGTAGCCTATGAGTTGGAACTTCCTGATTCCCTCAAGGTCCATCCAGTCTTTCATGTTTCCCTGTTAAAACCTTCCACTTCCAACCCCTTTCCCAACAGAAGGACGGTACCCCCAGATCCAGTCTTGGTAGATGGCGAGGAAGAATATGAGGTAGAGGCCATACTAAATGTTAGAAAAAGGAGAAATCAGAACCAGTATTTAATCAAATGGAAAGGATATGGTCCTGAAGAGAATTCCTGGGAGCCCGAGTGTAATATCCATGCTAAGAGTCTAGTTCAAGCCTTCAAAAGAGCTCATCCTGAGAGATTTGCCCAGAGGGGCACCCGGAGGTTGCCCCTAGGAGGGGGGCAATGTCATGAAGATCCTGCCAGAAATCTAAACCCGGGCCGTCCTGGCCCTCAGATTCCATTGCGCATGCGCATGCGCGCCCGGGCGCGGGCACGTGCACAACCGCGCACAGGGAGACGGGCGCGCGCCCTAGTTAGCACCAGCCGGCCTATTTAAGCCTGACTTGAGCAGACGGTCTTTGCTGTCTGCTCTACAGCGTTGTGGTGTAGTAAAGTGAAACCTGATCCTGTTATACCTGTTCCTTTGACCCGGCTTGCCATTAAGACTATCCTGCTTTCTGCCTGTACCCGACCCCGGCTTCCAGTGACCATCCTCCTGCCTGATCCGTTGTACCCTGCCCTGTTTCAGATCTACTACCTGACTTTTGATGAACTTTGGTTCCTTGTTCAGCCTTGTCCAGTCTGCAGTCTGACCCTCTGTAACGAGCCTGTTCACCTGTTGGTTCCAGTCCAGTCCGTGGTTCCGTTTCCTGTGTCCAGTTCCTGTCAGCTCTGCTAACCAAGCTTACCTGTGAACCTGTTTGTCAAGCCATTGTCCAGTTCCTGTCAGCTCTGCTATCCAAGCTTACCTGTGAACCTGTTTGCCAAGCCGTTGTCCGGTTCCTGTCAGCTCTGCTATCCAAGCTTACCTGTGAACCTGTTTGCCAAGCCGTTGTCCGGTTCCTGTCAGCTCTGCTATCCAAGCTTACCTGTGAACCTGTTTGCCAAGCCGTGGTCCGGTTCCTGTCAGCTCTGCTATCCAAGCTTACCTGTGAACCTGTTTGCCAAGCCGTTGTCCGGTTCCTGTCAGCTCTGCTATCCAGTTTACCTGTGAGCCTGCTTCCTGTGATCCTGCCAGCTCCACTATCCAGTTTACCTGTGAGCCTGCTTCCTGTGATCCTGCCAGCTCCGCTATCCGGTTTACCTGTGAGCCTGCTTCCTGTGATCCTGCCAGCTCCACTATCCAGTTTACCTGTGAGCCTGCTTCCTGTGATCCTGCCAGCTCCGCTATCCGGTTTACCTGTGAGCCTGCTTCCTGTGATCCTGCCAGCTCCGCTATCCAGTTTACCTGTGAGCCTGCTTCCTGTGATCCTGCCAGCTCCGCTATCCAGTTTACCTGTGAGCCTGCTTTCTATGGGGGCACTTCATGGTGGGAGAGGAGCCAGAAGCACTGGCAGGGCACCTGAGAAACCCGTGCTCCTCCTCACTCCTGTCCCTCCTGTTCCCACACCAGGGGACCAGGAGTGGGAGACGCAAGGGAGGCTGCTCTGTGCAAAACCATTGCACAGAGCAGGTAAGTATGACATGTTTGTTGTTATGTTTTGTTGTTTGTTTAAAAAAAAAAACAAGCTTTACAATATTTTTAAATAAGTACTTACTAGTGTTGTTTTATGGAAAGTGCTACAATTATGTGATTTCATTTATAACTATTATAAGCACTGCACTGTTTTGTGATGTACATGCAGCAGGGCAGCCACTTAGCAAGGGACCCAAAAAATTTTGGATATCATTACTGGCAAAGAGGAAAAACTACCAACACTCAGCCCTACACTTGTTACTTGTTACAATCATTGAATGATCTTAAGCAATCCAATTAAATGGTGTATGCTGGACTATATCATCATTAGATGAGAGTAGCTACACCTCAAATAATATAAAATGACAAAGATATATGCATGTATATATAGTAATATATATCCCTGTAGGTCTGGCCTATAATCAATTAGTGAATAGTCTCTTGCTGACCCAGCTGACTGGAGTTAGGCTGCCTCTTTGGATGGGCTGGGAACCCGAAAGCTGCAACAGTTCCAATGGTGTTGCAGGATTTAGATAAGAGTGTATGATAAAAAATAGAAAAAGTGCACTCACACAATACACTTAAAACATGCATATAACAAGCTCCAAGTGCAGAGTCCAGGTCCTTGGACAGCTCTTTTCTCAAGTCTCCCAAGGCAAATCTCTGGTGGTTTTCCCGAATCTCAGGCTTCCACAGCACTCCTGTCATCTCATCGGCCTCTGTCAGGGCTGGACTCTGTACTGGCAGCTCCACATGGAGCTTATTACGAATATAATGTTAAGCGACTTTTGTGAGTGCAATTTTATTGTATTTTAGCATACACTGTTAAAAAAGTCCTACTACACCATTGGTAGTATGGCGTCTCTTTTTCCCCTTTCCCTTTTTTTGTGACTGGCATATAGGTGCCTACTACAGATATTTCCAGCTTCCAGAGAGATCCCACAGGTATGGAATAGTTATAGTTAGATTGGGACAAGCTGGACCCATGTAGCTATGTAAAAAGACACATACCTTGATTTTTTTCTTTAACACCTTCCCGCCCAGCCTGGTGTTTCCTCCTTCTGAGTGGACTTCATGTGTCAGTGCATCTCATCAGTGGACCTGTCAGTGCAGCTCATATGTCCAGCCATCAGTGGACCTCTCAGTGCAGCTCATCAATGCAGCCATCAGTAGATCTGTCAGTGCAGCCCCATCAGTGCAGCCTAATCAGCATACCCATCACAGAGCCAGCATCACTGCAGCCTATCAGCAGTGTACTCATCACAGCTGCCCATCAGCAGTTTACCTGTCATACAGCCACAATCACCCAAGCCGCTATGTCCAAAAATTTTTTTACTAGAGAGGAGACATATAAAATCTTTAGTAAGATGCTCTGAAGACCAGGCAACCACCAGCAGCATTAAACCCCAATGGCACCAATGCCAAAGGCGCTAGACCCCAATATGAAAGACCCAGTGTTAGTACTGAAATATCACACCAGACCCAGAGAATCAGGGCCCAAACCTATCTTTCAGATGCCCTGGCAAACCCATTATGGCTGCCTTCCAGCTCAGGATCAGCTACAATCCCCCCTTTCACTGCATAGCCAGGTGTGCAGGCCAACACTGACAATTTTCCGAAATTGTATTTTTTATTTGTTTTTCCCTGCCAATTACCTTCAATACATCATGGACCAGACCAACCTTTTTGCAGAAGACCCTGCACCTCAGAAAGACCCTGCATAAGGACATGCAGAAGGGGTTCCATCATTACAACTTGTCATTGCAACTTGTTTTAGAAATTCCCTGTGAGGGAACCACTATCACACATTATGGTGTTTTTTTTTCTTAGTACAGCATACAGGTTAAATTGTTTTGTTGTTACATCTGTTCTATATTTATTTGTTTAATGCATGTGGATTTTGGAGGTGTCCTCGTAAACTGACACTTTACATAAATGTTGCACTTTATTTGTTAAAAAAGGAGTATTATATATATATATATATATATATATATATATATATATATATATATATATATATATACACATTCACACACACACACACACACACACACACACTTTGCTGGGAGGTGGGATCTTAGGTGAGTTCTCACATTTTTTTCCCCCAGGACTTGACCCCTGCTTGGGGTGTTTGCTTTCCAAAAGTGGGTCATTTTATGGGTAATTCCATTGTCCTGGTGCTCCGGGGACTTCAAAAATGTAATAGGTAGTCAGGAAATGAAATGTGTAATTTATGTCCCTAGAAGCCTGAGGTGCTACTTGGATGTTGGACCTCTGTATGTGGCCAGGCTGTGTAAAAGTCTCACATATGGTATCGCCATACTCAGGATGAGCAGCAAAATGTATGTTGGGGTATAATTCTTGGTATGTACATGCTATGTATTAGAAAAGTCTTATAAATTGACAACTTTGGGTAAAAAAAAAAAAAGTTTTCAGCTTCTTTCCACATTTTCCAAAAACTTGTGGAAAAAATTACATGTTCAAAAGACTCATAATGCTTTATAGAATATACATTTTGATGTTTGCTTTCCAAAATTGGGTCATTTTGTGGGTGTTTTCACCACTGTCCTGGTGCTCCAAAATGTGATAGGTAGTCAGGAAATTAGATGTGTAATTTATGTCCCTAGAACACCTTAAGGTGCTACTTGGATGTTGGGAACGAGTAGTAAAATGTGTTTTGGGGTGTAATTGCAAGTATTCCTATGCCATGCGTGAGTAATAACTTGTTAATATGACAATTTTGTGTTAAAAAATGTATTTATTAATTTTTTCCCAAGAATTGTGGGAGAAAATTACAACTTCAAAAAACTCACCATGCCTCTTACTAAATACCTGTCTATTTTCCAAAAAGTATTTATGTGGGGGGTATTTGTACTGTTCTGGCATTTCAGGGCCTCAAGAAATGAGCCAGACAGTACATCAGATGTAATCAATTTTTAATAATGCATAGCATAGCTTGTAGACTTTACATTCACACAGACTAAATAATATACACTAATTTGGGTTATTTACTTATTTGCTAAATTATATAATAGAAATTAAGACTTTTTTTTTGTTTGCTTTTATTTGCTTATATCACCAAAAATAAAAAAATAAACAGTGGAGATTAAATACCACCAAAGGAAAGCTCTACTTGTGTGAAAAAAAAAAAATGAAACTTCTTTTGTTGTGGTAAGGTTTAGCATGACTGAGTAATTGTCATTCAAATGTTTAGAGCACTGAAAGCTAAAAATTGGCCTGGGCAAGAAGGGGGTAAAGGTGAAAGGTGCCCTGTATAGAAGAGGAAAAATATACATATCTGTAAATTAAATACAATAAAAAATATGTGGAAACAAATGTGTAGATGTGTGAACATTTCATTAACTAGTTGAGCTCTTTGTATGTACTAATCACAAGTTTGTGTGGGTTCTCTTCAGCAGGCCCCCAGCTAAAAAGAGAAAGTAAATCTGCCGATCACTTTGACAGAGTGCGCAGTGCGGTGCCTCCCAGCAGGTGGTGCCCCCCCCCCCCACAAGGTTCTGGAGCTCTCCTGCTCTTACTGGGAGCCCCGGACAACAACCGTAGGCTTCAGGATGGAGAGCTGTGTTTGAGTAAGACATAACTATGCCTCAAACTCATATGTAAACAAAGAAACCACTGATTTTTTTCACTTCCGATTTCAGATCCACCATTTCCTGGCCAGTAAAGCCAGAGGACACATATAACTGAGCAGATCTGTGCTTGGTTAGATGATATGATAGGCAGGGAGATCATGGGGAGTCTATTGGACCCCTAATGTCTCCAAAAAGAGTACAATGCTATCACATTATTACCCCTTGTGATAGCAATCAAGTCAAGAAAAAGTTATGATAAAATGTATTAAAAAATGTAACAAAATTGCTGTAAAACCCATTGCTCTATACACATATGCCAACACATGCACACGTGTATGTACACTGCAGTCGCACCATACACGTGACATATCGCTGTAAATGTCAAAGTGAGAGCAATAATTCTAGCTATACTCTAAGCAACCTCATCTTTAAATTTTACAAAAAAATGATATTATATTGTGTGTATTTGCACTAAAAATCATTTTAATATATTTTTTCCTGAAAAGTTTCATTTAATAAACAGTTTATTTTTACAGGACCTCTAAAATATATAATGTTCGGCGGGGGGGGGGGGGGGGGGCGTGGTTGGTTTCAGTCGTTTTTCGTTTGCCAAAAATTAAGATGCATGTGTGCAAAAAATAAATGCTTGAACTGGTTAAAGATAATTTTTAGTTGAATAATACAATATTCAGGTGCATCTATAGCCTGACAGCTGTCTAGAGGAGTTTTCTGCTTACTTTGCAGAGATGTTCTCTTTTGTGTTTCTTTGGGGCAAGAAGTGAAGAAAAACCTTCCCAAATGGGACATACTCAGAAAAAAAACCTGACCAGGGTTTTAACCACCTCATACTCTATTCAAAACAAAACAACACAAAATAAGTTTTGACTTTACAAATACCTTAAATCATAAGATTTCTAATAAGTAAAAGGCTGGATTCTAGATACTTTCCTGCCTTGTTCACTACACTTTAGGGTTTGGCTAGCCACCCTCCTGGATTTTCCCTTTTGCTTGCATCCAGCCTGAGTCTTGCTTCACTGCACTTTTACCTGTACTTTTCTTGCATAATTCCTCTGCCTTTTAAAGAAAGTTCCTGATCACTGGCCCCTATTGATTCACTGGGCCTGATTTGCTAAAGGGTGCTGTGAGATAAAGTGAAAGTGAATTTGTGTTTACCTCAATATCTAATATACAAAAAAGAAAAATAATTGCTTCCTCACTTGACCAGACTTTCACTTCACACATCAGTAAATCAAACACATAAGCCCTTTCCTGTACACTTCTCAAGTTTCTTTTGTCAGGATCCTATGGCACAATCTCTTAGTCCAGTTCCAATAGTTTGTGTGTGCCAATAGTGTGTTTCTGTTTGAGCCTCTGTTCTACTCTTATTTACGATACTACTTTGTTCTATTACATGTATCTTTTCTCTGTTGTACTGCACCCTTGTTGACATTGGGGGTTATTTACGAAAAGGCAAATCCACTTTGCACTACAAGTGCACTTGGAATTGCCGTCGCTGTAGATTTGAGGGGGACATGCAAGGAAAAAACAGCATTTTAGCTTCCACATGATTGGATGATAAAATCAGCAGAGCTTCCTCTCATTTCAGATCTACCCCTCAGATTTACAGTGACTGCACTTCCATGTACACTTGTAGTGCAAAGTGTATTTGCCTTTCGTAACCCCCATTGTCTAGTACCTAGCTTGTTCCCATAAATTTTCTGTTGTATTCTTATCCATTTCCTATCTGTGTAAGGCAATTTGACAGTAGACTAAAAGAGCTTAATGATAGATCGGTGGCCCTTTATTTAACCAGTGCCGTTTATAAATAGCACTGGTTAAATAGCCCTCAGGTGGCTCATCTTTCAGGTGACTGTTGTGTACCCAGCCATCTATGGATGTTTAGGTACACAGAGACTAGGGATTAGTCGAACACCCCCAGTTCGGTTCACACCAGAACATGTGAACAGGCAAAAAAATTGTTCGGACAAATTGTACGGACAAGCATCTATGGGACACAAACAATAAAAAAAAAATGAAAAGTGCTAATTTTAAAGGTTGATATGCAAGTTCTTGCCATAAAAAGTGTTTAGGGACCTGGGTCCTGCCCCAGGGGACATGCATCGATGCAAAAAAAGTTTTAAAAATGTCAGTTTTTTCAGGAGCAGTGATTTTAATGCTTAAAGTGAAACAATAAAAATGAAATATTCCTATAAATATTGTGCCTGTGGGGTGTTCTTAGTATGCCTGCAAAATAGCGCCTTTTTGCCCGTGTTTAGAACAATACCAAAGCAAAATGACATTTCTAAAGGAAAAAAAGTCATTTAAAACTGCTCACGGTTATAATGAATTGTTGCATCCTGGCAATATCGATAAAAAGCATTGAAAAAAAAATGGCATGGGTCCCCCCAATCCATTACCAGGCCCTTTGGGTCTGGTATAAATATCAAGGGGACCCCTGCACCAAAATTTAAAAAAATTAATGTGTGGGGGTCCCCCCAAAATTCATACCAGGCCCTTCAGGTCTAGTATGGATATTAAGGGGAACCCTGCACCCTGAAGGGCCTGGTATAGATTTTGGGGGGACCCCCACACATTTTTATTTTTATTTTTTAATTTTCATACCTGACCCGAAGGGCCTGGTAATGGACAGGGGGGATGCCATTTTTTTTCAGTGATTTTTATCTATATTGCCAGGGTCCGACAATTCATTACAGCTGCGAGCAGTTTTGAATGACTTTTTTTTCCTTTAGAAATTTTATTTTGCTGTGGACACTTCCCAGGCAAAGTAATATTTCATTTTTATTGTTTCACTTTAAGCATTATTAAAAAACCCTGCTCCTGAAATTTTTTGCATTGATACATGTCCCCTAGGGCAGGACCAGGGTCCCCAAACACTTTATGACAATAACTTGCATAAAATAAAATTAGCACTTTCGGTTTTTCATGTTAGTGTTCTATAGACCTTAACAGTGTTCCCCGACTTTTGAATTTGCTGTCAACACTGCATAATGTTCGCTGTTCGGCAAACAGACGAACATCCGATGTTTGAGTCGAACTTACATTGGACTCAAACATCGGGCTCAACCCTAACAGTGACACTGTATTCAGCTGATCTGAGTGGCTGCGTACCATGTGATCACATAGTGTTATTTACAGTGCTTATAACGGGGGAGGGAGAGATATCTTGCAACTGTGAATGAACACAGAATGAATGGATCAGCAGCTGAAGATGCTTGATCCATTCCTTCTGTTGCTGTGACACAAAAATCTTTTTTTTGGAAACCCTTTCCTGCCCCCCTCCTCTCCAACACATACTATCTCCAATACAGTCCCTAGTGACATGAATGTTAACTCTTCACCTCTCTTATCCTGCCCATCTAAACATTGACCGAATTACCCTCCATCCTGCCACTGTATGTAATCAGAACATTAACACATTCACTGCCTCCTCCCTCTGTGGGTGACCTGTACCATGTTTAACCCCCTTGGTATGTTTCCAAAAAAAATAGGGGGGTTTTGTACAATACTGGCATTTTTATTTTAAAAGAAAATAAGGTAGAAACAGGTAGAAAAAAAGTAATATATACTGTATATTCAAATTTAAAACTGCATATAGAGAACCCTATACTCACTGTTGAACCAAAAGAAGGCAAAAACAATTATAAAGCATGATCCCGTTTGCTGAAACAGAGGAAAGAAAATCTTTCCTGAACCCCTAAGGCCATCAGATATCCCCTATTATTACTACATACAAATATTTATAGCCATTAAAATCTGCACATTTAGAAATTAATCCAGCTTTATTGTGGGATGTGGGAAATTGACCTTTAATTGCCATTTTAACCTGTGTGTGCCACCTTCTGTGTTTGTACCAAGGCCAAACATTCCAAGGTATGTAAACTTTTAATCAGGGCCGTTTGGGTGATTTTTGTTATCATTATGATGTAAAAGAGATCCAAAAAATGATGTGATAATAAATGGCTTCATGTGATTGCTATCCTTAAATAAAAGATAGTTTTTTGGCATGATCAGTCATTAATGCCAAAATGTCCCAATTTCTGTCAGGGTATGCAAACTTTTGCGCACAACTGTACAAGGGCAATGGCAAATCTCAGTTAAAAAATGTGGATAGTATTGCAACAGCCTACAACTGTATACAAAAATCTGTAAAAAGTGTTTAATAGATTGCCTTCTCTTTGTCCCCAATGACCAGATCAGAGTTATCTTGGAAGGGGCATCTTTCTACAGAACTCAAATGCATGAATCTGTAGCAATCAATAACATACAAATCGGACCATACAAGTCTGAGTTTATGGTTACACCATAATATCCACAAACACTAGCTCAGTAAGCAGCATTTTTATTTATTTATTTTGTTTTAAAATGTGAATTTGAACATGTAACAAATATAAAGTGAGTATTATCCCAATTTGGCTGTAGAAATGGAAATATCCTTTAGTTATTGTTAAATTTACAATGACTTCTTTGAAACTGGCCAGCTGTTTCATTCATCTAACCAGATATTTAAAATTAAACAGTGGGCTGAAATGAGTAGAGTACATTTTAAGAGACCACACTATGTTTTCTGGGAACACACGTATTTAATTTGGGGAAAAAAAATAGCATTTTGGTATTAACATAAAATTACCAACGGCCACTTACAACAAAGAGGCCTTAAAGTAGTTGTAAAACCATACAAATACCCAGTGAAGTATTTGGTCTCAGGTAATACATAGAGATAAAACAAATAATCCTACATAAGTTGTACCTATCTATTTGCAGTATTCTCTTTTCTATATCTGTTCAGAAGTCCAGAAATTAAAAAGCTTGTCTGTACTGTTTGTGGATACCATAGACCAACAAAACCCTGGTGACTTGCTCAGGACAAGCCCAACGCACATTTACTCAATGAACCTGAACCAAGACAATATAGTTCTCCAAACACAACCCCCACAATCAAATCCTGCTTGAGTTTGGATTTCCCTCAAGGAATCCATAAGGAGCTTTACTATTAAGATGAAAACACATGCTAAATAATTGAGGAGCCAAATTAACTAATGCATAGGCCTTTGGACTGAAGGGTATGAACCAATACTTCATGAATTCTAATGTTATAGATACATCTAAAAACACTTAAATGAGCCTTTATATCCTGCTTACACAATATATTTTAAGAAAGCTGAGAGCTAGACCAATATGACTTCCAGATAGACTGCAGGCATCAGGGTTTATTAAGGTATCTTATTCAAAAGGTGCTAGAAATCTGATAATAACAAATGTTGAAATAGAAAAAATATTTTTTAGCACTTATTCTGAAATAGTTTACTCCATATGTTTATACACTATTGATGCTGACACTGGAACATGTTTGCCATAGTTTCATTTACCTTGGTCTTTAATGTGCAGGAAGAAAACACTGGCATTGACTATGACGCGCACACATTGCAATTTCACATGCACCAAAATAGACAAGTGTGCCAACATACATTCAGATATGGCATTAAAGACATGGTTGAAGAATCATTCAGAAAAAAAGGATGGATATACTAGCAGATGGCATAGGCACACAAAAAATACAGCAGGGATAATCATGCAAGTCATTGCCTGGATTCATAAATTGTATGGTATTCCATAGATCAAAACAGCTACATGTACAGGTACAAGTAAAGTGAAAATGTGATTGTGATTTAAAAAAATGCAATATTTGCTTGATTTATAAGCTCTGCCTTCACATAAATCAATTTACTTACAACAAGAATATTTCATGATCTTAAAATATGGGAACCTTCCTTAAAGGAGAATTATAGCTTATTTTGGCTTATTCTTCTCCTATGGATCACAAGAGTGCAAATTGCTTTGCACTCCTGTGGCCCATTTTTAGCTAAAGCCCACTGTTAGCTGACCTCACTCTCCCTGTACAGGCTCAGGCCTTGACCAGCAGCTGGCTCAACCTCTCTGTAAGCTGCTGGGAGACTGAGCCAGCCGGTCCCGCCACCTCCACAGCCCATTGCTCCAATGAGCACTGGAGGGGCTGCGCAGAGAGTCAGACATTAACCTGCTCCCTGCAGGTTGAAGACTGAGAGTTAAGAGATCAGCAGTCTTTGATTGGTCTGAGAGGTGGTGGAGGACAGCTGCAGCTGGGATCACTACTGCAGCCATCTAGGTGAGTATGATTGTTTTTTTTGTAAACAGCCATAGTTCTCTTTTAAAATCCATTAACATTTTAATGCATATAAGCATCCTATCAGGTATGACAGATTAAAATACATAATGCTATCTGCTAAATCATAACCACAGGGAACACAAGGATGGATTACTCTGCTATCACAGCAAGTGAACACAAAGATTTTGATTAGTTTATTGATTATTGATTTGATGTGGGTGGTTGTCAATTAACTTCAAAGATGCAATTTTGCATACGTTTAAGACATCACAAGCCTTTTCCTTAGGCAGTCACGAACAACCTGGCAAACATATTCATGATCAAACGGTCTATTGGTGCTGTTTCTAATCAAATAGAATAACAGACAAAATTGTAATGATATGATAGGAAGTCATCAGCCACTTTGATGCAGTAAAGGGATTAAAAAGTGCCTTAGTGATAAAAGGCCAACTTTTTAAGCACTGAATTTTGACATGTGTCAAAGCATTCAAAGCAAGCTTTTTACCTTTAATTCAGTTGAATTTTTGGGACCAGCTGTTTTTTTTGTTATAGACAGATTGTATACGGTTTGGAATGCCCCCCTTTTCATCTCACCAGCGATGTAAAATACAAACAAGTATTAAGCCCCATACACACGGTCGGACTTTTTCATGGATTCTGTCCGATCGGACAATGTTGTTGAAAAATCAGACCGTGTGTATGCACCATCAGACAGTGTACGTCGGTTTGTCCGACGGACAAAGTCTTATCTCCTGCTGGAAAGTTTTGCCGTCAACACGGTCCGATCACACCAAATCCGATCGTATGTACGGTTGTCCGACGGACAAAGTGCTACGCATGCTCAGAGGAAATTCTGTGACGGAAGCGCTCGGTCAGGTAAAACTACCTTTCCTAATCGACACAGCACATTCGTCACGCTGCAATGTTAAAATGTCTTTAATGCAGCGCATTCTCTTTTTCTTTACAATGCAACAAGAATGACATGTTTTAGCTGCTCCTATTCACCCGCACTTCTCACAAACTTAGTTCTTTATTACTTTGCAGCATTTATACACTACATGTTTATTTTGACTCAGATCGTAAAAGAATCTTTGTTATATTTTTACCATGATTTTTTTTTTTTTTTTTTTGGGGGGGGGATACATATTTGAAGGTTTTTTTTTTTTTGGAGGGGGGTTGTGTGTCTCAACTTATCAAAACCACATTATTAACATTTGTATTTCTTGCTTAAATTTACTAGGAGTTTGTTGGTTGTTGGTGCCCCTTGTTAATTCTACTTTAGGATTATTGAAATGTACCTGCCTACTCAAAGAAAAACTGTCATTGTAGAAAAGTAAAACACAATAGTCAATGATTATTTCCAATCCAAAAACATTTATTTAGGTCTCAGCAACAAACCAAAGAGGAACGCAGCCATGGTGAAACTTGGGGAATTTGCAAAGCCTTGGACACCCATGGCAACCATCATTTTTCAGGCTTTAACAATTGGGGGCATGAAGAGTACCTATCTAAATCATAAGGGAGCGCAATCTGGTCCTGAAGTCCAAAACATCCGGAACTGCAGCAGATGCCATCTAGGTCCCCAGGCTCTGGTCCTACGAGAGGCTCCATCTTCTCTCAGACCAGACTTAATCAAGGTCATCACTCTCTTGTCTTCCTTGTACGCTTCCTTCCACGCCGTGGTGCTGGTGCTGGTGGGGTGGCAGAAGGAGGAGGAGGAGGCGGAGCAAGATCACTCTCGCAAACATGTGTGAGGGGAGTCATCTCCCCAGCCATCCCCTCATTTAGTATTTTGAGGATGACATCCTCACACATGCTGCGTTGCCCCGCCTCCATACCCGTCATTTTACTGCCAACCAAGGAGGCAAAGGCCTCCTCGTAGGTGGGTGTGGCATATAGGGAGGCTGAGGCATCTCGGATCAGCTGGAGCGCTGACTCTCCCACCTCCCCCATGTTTTTTCGCCCTTCTGTAGGGAAGGCGGAGGGGAGGGACTTGGGAGACAGTCAGGCTCCTACGCCTACCCCCCTGTTGGCTGCCACTACCCCCTGCCTCCTCCTGACTGCCACCTTCCACAGCCACCTCCTGGCTGAGGTCTTCCTGTGTATGAAAAAGGGACATAGTTTCAGTTATTTGTTCATCAAACACACACAATTCTCATCTAGTGACTGTTGCAAAATGTTTACAAATAGAAAACCATACAATTCTCAGCCCTGCAGTTTAGACTCTTCCCAAAAATGTCTCCAACACTACTGTCTGTTGATATGTCAATCACGTTAGGAACTAAACAATTGGGGATCCCGAATTAACTGAACATCATTCATTATTCCCCAAAATGGTTACAAAACTACTATACCTGGAACAAGCTGGGCTCCTGCACATATTCCATACTGGAAGGCCCAGGTTGGTCCTCGGAAGCCTCATCAGGGGTGGCGTGCGCGGAA
The DNA here is from genome assembly GCA_028564925.1 of Lithobates sylvaticus. Lineage (NCBI taxonomy): Eukaryota > Metazoa > Chordata > Amphibia > Anura > Ranidae > Lithobates > Lithobates sylvaticus. The sequence continues at coordinate 98,895,962 of CM053036.1, forward strand.
GGACGCGTGCAAGGAAGAGTCGAGAGTGACTTCCTGACAGTAGCCTGGTCTTTGAGAAAGTGGAGCCTCTCATAGTACCAGAGCGTGGGGGCATAGACATCATCTGCTGCAGCTCCAGATGCTAGGGACTTCCGGACCTTATTGCGCTCCCGGAAATAGGTACTCTTCATGTTGTTAATCTTCACTTTTAAGTTTGCCACGGTTGCCATGGGCAGGTTAGGCTTTGCAAATGCCACAAGTTTCAGCAGGGCTGCGTACCTCTTTGGTCTGTTGCTATAGTCACGATGTTTAGGTTGCCATAAGAGAGGGGAATTCCCGGTATTTATCAATGAAGAGGGGGAGAAAACTCACGTCGTAGAAGGCCTCCATCACCTCTGCAAGACACAACACCACACCAAACAATATAAATAATGTCAGCCTAAACTCTCCTAATCTTCTCCATAAAGAAGCCTCAAGTTCTAATCAGTCTAGGCTAGTTATGTACCAACGTCAAATTGTACCTTCGTTTCTAGCGATCGTCTCGTGCGTGAGCTTTCTCTCCCCTCGTCTCCCAGATCGTGGCTACGACACAGGCGTGTGACGTTTTATATACAGTGCGCATGCGTCAAACTCCGCCCGCCCCTGACGATCTTTCTCGTCTATTCCCCACCCCTTCTCTTTACGGCGCAGTGGGGAGAGCACATGGCGGGGACACAGCAGGTGCGCCCCAAATATCCCACCAACGAGGAGGAGGACGAGGAAAGTCCGGAGGCACAAACGTCCCGATCCCGGAGCCAGAAATTCAAGGCCTCCAATATGTCATTTGGAGAAATGTTGGAGATGGTGGACATATTAAAGAGGAGCGACTATGATGGGAAGTATGGCCCTTACCTCAACCCCAATGTCCGCAAGGCCAAGATCATGTCTAAAGTTGTGAGGAGGCTGTACAATCATTTTGGGGTACAACGATCCAAGGAGCAACTCAGGAAACGCTGGTCAGACCTGAAACTGAGGGAGGCCGATCAGTACAGAAAGATCAAGCGAATTCTTCAAAAAAGTAAGTAGTTGTGTTTTGTGTTTGATTTCTTGCTTGCATACTGCTCCATGTGGTTTGATTTTTACAAAGTTGAACATTCCAAAATGGCCACTTTCATGTTCGCCTGTGCATTCGATCGTACTCAGCCTCGATCTTTCTGCCACTGTCATGGTCGTGTGTGTGTCCATTCGATCGTACGCAACCTCGATCGTTCGACCACTTATAATACGATGTTTGGTTTTTTATTTGGGGAAAGGAAGTTTGTTCTCACTAGAAATGTCATCAAGAATGTAAAGCCAATTTATTCAATGTAAAGGAGAGGTCACCCAGTAGCTGTTTACCCATCTGGACTCTAGAGCACTAGTGCTGGGACACCCAAACCCCCTTTTTATTAGGCTTTTCCACACATGTGCTCCAGTGGATACTAGAGGGGGGTCTCCATCACACAAACTTCTACCAAAAAGCTAGTCAGTTTAGCACCTTTACAAAGTGACTACATTCATGTAGTTGGCATTTGTAACTGGCCAAACAAAAATAGTGTCCGTCACTTTCAAGCAATGTTTGTCATTTCCTATTTCTGCCCTCAATAGATTGTGTTGCTAAATCTTCCTTTTGTACATTCTCATAGGGGAGCGAAAACTTGAGCCGTCTGAGGAAACCCCAAAACCAACACCTCCCAAAAAAGGGGAAAGAGCAGAAGCAGAGGAGGAGGAGGAGGAAGGAGAGATCATCGAACTTGGAGAAATTGTCACCACAACAGGTGAGTGTGGGAGAACACAGCTACTGGTAAGCTAATCAATGTATGGCTGCCTCATTTCCAACACCCCATTTTTGTTTGTTTGTGGTTTTTAGGTGACGTGGATGTTGTGGAAGAAAAATCTCACTTTACCACAGAGAGTGCCCACGTACTCATCGGGGAGATAATGGTCTGCAATAGAGATCTAGATTACATAAAGCAAAACATCAATGATGTTCAACAAAAATTGAAGAACATCATTGATGTTTTAGGAAAAATATGAAAACGCACCAAGTAATTAACACACATTTGTGCCAGCTTCGGAACACATTTGCAACTTAAGAACTGTGTGAAATTTGGAACATGCACACATTGTGTCCACATGTGCTAGCTCCCATCATGGTGGATGAATGCCAACGTTTTTTGGGGGGTGCAAACACTTTACGAACTACGAAAGTGGTTGTGGTGAAGGGGTTGCACCCCCAAAAAACGTCCATTCATCCCCATGATGGAAAATGGCACTTTTGAAGCTTCTAGGCATGTGTTTTACCATCTAATGACCATTTTCAGACCCAAATTGTGTGCATGTTCTAAATTTCCACTTTCCAGGGGTGCCCCCCCATGTGATGAAGGCAAGATCAAACACACTTTGAACATATAGTCATGTCTGATCTTGTCTTCACTTTACAAAGTTGAACTTTCCAAGTTCATAGGTTCTGGTTTGCTCCATGCCTGGTTTTACCAATTGCGCAATGTTTGTAAACAATGTTGTAAATAACCAAGATGTTGTCAGTTTGGGCGTGAAGATTGTAAACGCACTTGTGAATGTTTTCCAAGTAAACTTTTTTATTTTTCTAAATGTGTGGCTTCCTTATTTCAAAAACACAATGCATTATGTATGTCAAATGTAAAGGATATGGGGGGCAATTGGTGTTATTTACTAAAGGCAAGTCCACTTTGCACTGCAAGTTTCTGTTCCAGGGCACTTTTTCACTGCACTTGTAGAGCATAGTGGATTTGACTTATGTAAATGACACCCACAGTGCTTTGTACGAAAACACGGAGCACAGCATTTTTGAGAATACACACATGTCTGACCTGGTGATGAAAAGGATTATTTTGGGTGTCAGTTATGCAGTACAAACCTTATCTAGACCAAAGATTAGGTAGCAAACACACAACATGAGACTAATCTTTTTGGGAAGAAGAGACTGTTACCTCCTTTTGCCCAGAAAGTGCATTCCCACTGTCGAAGGCAAAGTGAAAAAATGTCAAGGTAAAATAAGATAAAAAGTATACTGAAATGGCAAGAAATCATAGGTTGGTTGAAATATCAGATTTATTAAAAAATGCCTCTCACACATCGTCAGGCAGAGCAATGGCCCCCTACCCACAAAGTACTCCATATATTGCTCGCGGACCGGGCGGGCATTTAGAGGGGGCAAGCCTGGACGTGCCACTTGAAGGGCTGTGAGGTCCGCATTTGGAGGGCCCTCCACATCTGGGCCAACGGGCACCACATAGTTCCTGTTATGTCTTTTGAGGAAGTTGTGCAATATGCAACAGGCAAGAACTATGTGGTTCAGTTTGTATTCCGCCAAGTTAAAAGCCGTCAAGAACAGGCGGAAGCGGCTGGCCAGGATGCCAAAAGTGTTCTCCACCACTCTTCTGGCTCTGGACAGCCTGTAGTTGAAGACCCTCTGGTCTGGGGTGAGGGTCCTCATCGGGAACGGCCTCATCACATGGGGAGTCAACGCAAACGCTTCATCTGCGACAAAGACGAAGGGGAGTCCTTCTGCATTCTCCTCTGGAGGTGGCAAGCACAGACTGCCACTTTGGAGACGCCAGTAGAACTCCGTGTGCGTAATGGCTCCACCATCCGAGATCCGGCCGTTCATCCCCACGTCCACATACATAAACTCGTATGTCGCCGACACCACCGCCAACATCACTACACTATTAAACCCCTTATAATTATAATAGTAGGACCCCGAGTTGGGCGGTGGGACGATGCGGACGTGTTTCCCATCAATTGCCCCTCCGCAGTTAGGAAAGTCCCAACGGCTGGCAAAGTGGGAGGCCACAGTCTGCCATTCCTGTGGCGTGGAAGGGAACTGTGGAGTGAAACAAGAAAAAATAATTAGTCACTTTGCACATAAACATTGCAAGCAGATTAGACAATCAACATCTTGGAACAAGAGCATTGTTTAAAATTGGAGGCTGGAAAGTATTTGCACAGAAAAGTAGAGGCTCCCCTTCACAGATTACTCACCCCCCATCAATCCCACCACTTCTGATGGGCCATTGGCAATAACTAGGGTTTTGGGGGGGGGGGGGGGGGTGGAGGACAGGTAACCCTCTGCACTTCATTGATTGGCAAATGGCTCAATAATGTGTGCTAGTTTGGCCAGACCCTCTGTACTTAACACTATTGGCAGCCCCCAGGAAAGATAAAATAACATTTCAACCCCCCCCCCCCCAAAAAAAAGGCAAGCACATTGTGACATTATGAAATTAACAAGCAAGCTAATAGGAGGGAAAGAACACCAAAAAATAGGAAATGGAAAGTATGGAGGCAGCCCCTTGCACTACATGCTTTGCTGAATTCATCCCTAAAGATGCCCACTATAAAGAGGTAGGTATATAGTGTGTATGGACCTTGGGAAAGCCAGCAGATAAAGGATTGGTACCATCTGACAGAGCAGTTGGGGGAGGGGGTTCCTAATGAGTTTGCCCCCCCCCCCCCACCAAAAAACAAAAAAAAAAGGGGGGCTCTACATGAAGTAAACCACACAGCAAACATTTATGCATATTTTAGGGGGTGTTTGGGGGCAAACAATACTATGCAGCAGACAAAAGACATTGCTTAAGTGACTAGGCCATAGGTGTCTATTGGGGCAGAAGAGCATGCTGGGGAGGTAAGTGAAGGGAAAAATGCATGAAGGAGAAAAGGGCCACAGCATATTAGAGCATATTGCAATCATGGTATTTAGGGAAGGAGGTCAAAAATACAAGTCCTTAGCAAACAGAGCATACATAGAAGGGAATAGTAAAGGAGAAATGTTACCTTAATATAGTCCTCCTGCAGGACCTCGATGATGGCAGAACAGGTCTCTGGAATAATGATTCCCAGGGCCTGGGGAGAGATACCTGAAGAGAACTTCAAATCCTGAAGACTTCTCCCTGTCGCCAAGTACCTCAACGTAGCAACAAGCCTCTGCTCCGGAGTAATGGCTTGTCTCATGCAGGTATCCTGCCGGCTGATAAAGGGGGTCAGCAAAGCCAAAAGACGGTGAAAATCGGGGTCCGTCATCCTGAGAAAGTTCCTGAAATCATCAGGATTATTCTCCCGGATCTCACGAAGCAAAGGCATGTGCGAGAATTGGTCACGCTGAAGCAACCAATTCTTGGTCCACATACTCCTCGTCACTCTGTTCATGGACGGGTCTTGGCTCAAAGCTAAAAGCCCGACACCAATTCCGCGTACAGCACGAACTCGCGACGAGTACGCACGGGAAACATCGCTCACAAGGTCACAAAAGGTCGGCTGGTCAGAACGGACAAACAGAAAGCACCGATAAACAGCAAGGCCTGAAAGAACGAAATGAATACCAGAAACGAGCAGGCAATAAGCAGTGCAAATCAAAGAGTCCTATATCAAGATATAGGCCGCAATGACCAACAAATGCGAACTGACTACACGCACTAATAAACAGATACGCACGACAAGCACAAACTGAAGAGCAGTAACGATCTGAGTCAGAAAACTGAGAAGCGCGAATCTTAAGTCACCAAACTTCGACTAATTCTCGATAAACACGGGATCAGCAGAAGGAGCCCAACGGGTGCCTGACGTGGTGCTGAACTTCCCTTTTCTAATCTCGTGGACGACGACTTACGTCACAACGTTCTTGCAGACCGGATATTCCGACAACGTAGTCCGACCGTGTGTACGCAACACCAACATCGGACAAAGTACGACGGACAGAATCCGACCGACCTGGTCCGCGGATTGTCCGACCGTGTGTATGGGGCTTTATATTTGTCTGACTGAGTCTAAAGAGGGCAGAGAACCAGCACTGCAAATAGTCGCTCCTATGAGAAGGGATGAGCCGAACACCCCCCCGGTTCGGTTCGCAGCAGAACATGCAAACAGGCAAAAAATGTATTTGCACCATTAAAGTCTATGGGACAAGAACATGAAAAATCAAAAGTGCTAATTTTAAAGGCTTATATGCAAGTTATTGTCATAAAAAGTTTTTGGAGACCTGGGTCCTGCCCCAGGGGTCATGTATCAATGCAAAAAAAGTTTTAAAAACTGACGTTTTTTCGGGAGCAGTGATTTTAATAATGCTTAAAGTGGAACAATAAAAGTGAAATATTCCATTACATTTCGTACCTGGGGGGTGTCTATAGCATGTCTGTAAAGTGGCACATGTTTCTCGTGTTTACAACAGTCCCTACACAAAATTACATTTCTAAAGGAAAAAAATAATTTAAAAGTACTCGCAGCTATAATGAATTGTCCGTCCCGGCAATACACATAAAAGTCATTGAAAAAAACAGCATGGGATTCCCCCACATCCATTACCAGGCCCCTTGGGTCTGGTATTAATATTAAGGGGAACCCTGCACCAAAATTAAAAAAAAACATTGCGTGGGGGTCCCCCCAAATTCCATACCAGGCCCTTCAGGTCTGGATATTAAGGGGAACCCCACGACAAAATTAAAAAAAAAATGTCATGGGGTCCCCCCAAAACCCTTATCTGAACACGCAACCAGGCAGGCTGCAGGAAAAGAGGGGGGACGAGAGAGAGCACCCCCCCTCCTGAACCATACCAGGCCACATGCCCCCAACATTGGGAGGGTGCTTTGGGGTAGCCAAAGCACCATATTCCCATGTTGATGGGGACAAGGGCCTCATCCCCACAACCCTATGGCTTCACCGTAGCGTCAGAGGGGGTGGGGCCACCCGGTTACATAGCTGGGTGGCCCCCCTCTGATGATACGGGGAAGCCAGAGGGATGTCCCTGTGCGTCAGAGGGGGTGTGGTCACATGGCGACGTCACCGCGTGGCCCCGCCCCCAGTTATAAAAGAGCTGTTACCTGAGAGGATGGTCATTACGGCGGGTGCCTCCCATGGAGGCTGGTCGTCATGTTTTTCTCTTTTTTGGTCTGTCGGCAAGAGAAGACAAACAAGACTTTGTGGGACAGTTTTATTTTTTATTTTTTAATAAAGGACTTGTCCCCAAGCCGTGTCGTGTCATTTTTACAATTTTTACACTTTTTTTGCAAAATGGTAGGGGTACATTTGTACCCCGTTACCATTTCACACGGGGGGAGGCCAGGATCTGTGGGTCCCCTTGTTAAAGGGGGCTTCCAGATTCTGATAAGCCGCCGCTCGCAGACCCCCACAGCCACTGGGCAAGAGTTGTGGGGATGAGGCCCTTGTCCCCATCAACATGGGGATATGGTGCTTTGGCTACCCCAAAGAACCCTCCCCATGTTGAGGGCATGTGGCCTGGTACGGTTCAGGAGGGGGCACTCTCTCGTCCCCCCTCTTTTCCTGTGGCCTGCCAGGTTGCGTGCTTGGATAAGGGTCTGGTATAGATTTTTGGGGGGTCCCCACGTAATTTTTGTTTATATTTTGGAGTGAGGTTCCCCTTAAAATCTATACCAGACCTGAAGGGTCTGATATGAATTTTAAGGGGGACCCCCACGCCATTTTTTTAATTTTGGTTCCCCTTAATATTCATACCAGACCCAAAGGGCCTGATAATGGACTGTGGGGGAATCCCATGCCCTTTTTTCAATGACTTTTATGTGTATTTATGGGACCGACAATTCATTATAGCCGGGTACTTTTTTCCTTTAGAAATGTGATTTTGTACAGGGACTTTTTATGACAATACCATGCATATAAGCCTTTAAAATTAGCACTTTTGATTTCTTCCATAGACTTTTAAAGGGTGTTCCGCAGCTTTGAATTTGCCACGAACACCCCAAATTGTTTGCTATTCGGGGAACAGGCAAACACCCGATGTTTGACTCAAACTTACGTTCAACTCGAACATCGGGCTCATCCCTACCTATGAGTAATTAATAACAATGCTTTCTTCCTGAGTTATATTTAATAGCTATTAGACTTTGTGCTGTAGCTCTTTTTTGCAGCTGATTTGTCACTGTAAAGTTTTTTTGTTTTTCTTTTAAGGGTGGAAACCTAAAGTATATTTCCACCTTTGCAATCATATTTGGGAAAATTCCACTATATGTATGTTATGACCAATATCTGGAAAAAAGCAAAGAGAGAGGCACCTTCTATGTGTAGACAATGTAAAATGTAATGGTACAAAGAATAAAAACACTCACATGGAGGTAAGTAATGATCAGCATTTTATGGTATGATAAAGTCTGGATCACTGAAGGAGATTGCATGGTGCTGAGCTCCCTCCCACCCTTTCCTGCCAGGATTTGATGAGGAGCCAGCCTTACTGGATCTGCTGTGACCTGCAGTCCCACTTCGTCTCTTCAGCCCAGCAAACGGACCTGAATGCAACTCTCCTTTCCTCCATGTGAGTGGATATTGTTTTTATATTGTGGATATTGTTTTTATGATACATACTCAGAGGCGCCCCTTTCATTGTTTTTTTTTCCCTCAGTTTAGGCCGATACGTATTCTTCTACATATTTTTGTTAAAAAAAATCACAATAAGCTTATATTGATTGGTTTGCGCAAAAGTTATAGTGTCTACAAAAAAGGGGATAGTTTTATGGCAATTTTAGTAATCATTTTTTTTTACTAGTAATGGCAGCGATCAGCAATTTTTATCGTGACTGTGACATTATGGCAGACACGTCGGACATTTTTGACACATTTTTGGGACCATTGGCATTAATACAGCAATTAAAAATGCACTAATTACTGTAAAAATTTCACTTGCAGTGACAAGGTTAACACTAGAGGGCAGTGAAGGGGTTAAATGTGTCCTAGTTTGTGTTCTAACTGAAGGGGGATGGAGACTGTGCAGGGAAGATAACAGATTGTCTGTTCATACAGAGTATAAACAGACGATCTGTCAGTTCTCCCCTCAGAGAACCGGAAACTGTGTGTTTACACACACAGTTTCGGGTTCTCCGTGTGCCCTGAGCGATCGTGGGTGCTCGAGACCACCGGGCACTCGCATCGGCACGGGGGTGAGCGGGGACTCTCCCCCTAGTGGCCGTCTATGGTACCGATGTACCATGACAGCAATTCGCGCAGCTGAGCCATGTTGCTGCAGTATAGTTGCGGCGGCTAGTCGGCATGCGGTTAAAAAGCCGGCATATAATGATGGTGGGTGGTACGGAAGTGGTTAAAATTCTTCATCTACTGAGGGCTGTGAAGATGGTGTAAGAGGGCTACATTTAGCCCAACAATACCAGTTTGGCATGCCTGGTGTAGAATATTTTAAAACTCTTGACTTTCACAAGACAATGACATGTCATGGATTTTAGATTTTGCATGCTATTGTCTACCTTGCAGGTCATATAATTGTATTCACTCTTAGGCCTCGTACACACAGTTTGATTGTTAGATGACTGGGCAGGATTTTGTCTAGCATACTAACTATCCGCAAATTGTCGTTTGTCAAACACAAACGTAGTGACGTACTATGAGTGTAAAGAGGAAGTTAATTTCTCAAACGCTACCCTTTGGGCCCCTTATGCTAATTTGGTGTTAGTAGAAGTTAGAAGAATGTTGGTGAGCGTTGATTCGCGATTTTCAGATAGTACAAAACAAATGCCTTTTAAAATGTTTGGCATAACTACATCAGTATCACCAGCAAAGCAGCTACATTATTATCTCATTAAAGAAGATGAGACTGTGCGCTGCATTTTGACATTTCATCAATTGCCACATCATGAATGTTAATTCTAGATTACAAACGGTAGTTTACAGGACCGAACTCTTGATTCTGAGCATGCGTGGTTGTACTTGTGACTTTTGTGTGATGGATTTCTGTACTGACCATCCGAAAATCAGATGTTGAGTTCACATCCAACAAAATTTTTATAGCCTGCACGTCCAGCTTTTGTCTGATGTAAACGTCAAATCATCTGTCGAATGCACGGTACTAACGATCTAAAAATCTGCAGACAGCTGGTCTTCAGACCTTTCCCTTCTGATTTTCATAACCTGTGTAGGAGGCCTAGGGCCCCCTACACACTATTAGGTTTTATGCAGATTTTTGTCTTCAGATTCACCAAAACCATATGATATGAGGTCAAACCTTAAGAGTTTCTATTTGTATGCAATCAGGCAGGCCCTTGCACTACATGGTTTTGGTAAATCTGAAGACAAAAATCTTCAAAAAATCTAATAGTGTGTATGGGGTCTAACAGTATATGTAGAATAGCAAGAATGATCATACATCCTTATCTTACATACCTGCCAATATAATCCTAAAATTAAATACTGTGAAAACAAAGTCACAGTAACCATACACTATACTGTACTATATAGCAAATCCAAAAAGGCTGTAAAATGTATGCAGTGTTGCTATTAAGTAAACGCAATAATATAATTAAAAAAATTAAAATGTATATAATGTGCATGACATAACAGAAATATACTAGCAAGCCTATTCTTTATATGATCTTGCTTTTTCTTTTGATTGCATTCTAGTTTCTCTCTTTTTCCTTGCAGATTTCCAGTAGTATTAAAACACTTTCTAGACAAGGAAGCAGCAAGGAGTTAGAACATGTTGTGAGTTCTGTCTCCTGTAAGGCTTGACAGTACATGACATTTCCTTGTAACATTGGTAATGATGCAACATAATGATAAGAAAATCTGAATATACTTTTCACCTAAGAAAATCTCTGTACATGTTCCCCACATCTAAGAAAAAGAAACATATTTTAAATTGTTCAATCCTTCTGAATGCTGAATAATCTTCTGTTGTTTGGACAAAGAAGCATAATAGCTGTGCCATTCAAGCCATAATAATCAGTCTTTTCATTTTAATCTCTTGTATCATTTTTTATACTGTGATAATTACTTTTTATGGAGTGTTTAAGTGTTTTGATTGTGTTTATTATAAACTATCTATACTAATTCATAGGGGAAGTGTGTTTAACTTTATCAATACTCTGCTTACTGTAAATGTTATTTACTACAGAAAAATGGTAGCACACCCACTAAAACATTTAGGTAAAACTCTAGCCAACATTTCTTTCTTATGTGATGAAATGGGGAAGATCAATAATTAGGTTTTCAGCACAGTTGGCCACTAATTAAAAAAAAAAAAAACTGTCTGGGCAGTGAGGATCTCACTACATGTAGCTCAGATCTTGCCACTGACATATAACTTCTATCAGTATCAACATAATTACTGACACTGGCAGAATTATTGTGTCTGCTAGAAAACACACACAAAAATACACAAGAAAAGCCTTCCAACTTCACTTAATTTTCTGTTGTGCCACTGTGAAAAAAGTGAGGTGAAAGTGAGGGTTAGAACCTTTCCCACATTGAGGGTAATCTACTAAAGGAGTAAAGCACGTTCACTTTACAAAGTGTTTTCAGCTTAGTGAATAAGGTAAAGCTACCGTATTTATCAGCGTATAACACGCGCTGGCATATAACACGCACCCCAAGTTTAGGAGGGAATATTAAGGAAAAAAACTTTAAGGAGGGAAGTTTAAGGAAAAAAAACTTACATTGAAATGCCCATCATTGCAGCCTTGTCCAGTGTCCATCTGCAGCCTTGTCCATCCTTGCCCAGTGCAGCCTTGCCCAGTGCTATTGCAGCCTTGCCCAGTGCAGCCTTGCCCAGTGCAGCCTTGTCCATCCTTGCAGCCTTACCCAGTGCAGCCTTGCCCAGTGCCTTTGCAGCCTTGCCCAGTGCAGCCTTATCCAGTACTATTGCAGCCTTGCCCAGTGCAGCCTTGCCCAGTGCCTTTGCAGGCTTGCCCAGTACATTTGCAGCATTGCCCATTTAAAATTGGTGCCGAGTGGGGAGGACGAGCGCCGCGTGACATATTGAAAGCCGCGTGTATTCTCGGCTATTTTCGGCTCCTCTCGCAGTCCCGCCCACCTCCACTGATTGCGAGAGGAGCCGAGCGCTGACAACATACAGAAATCCAAGTTCGGCTAGTCTCGGCTCTGCTCGCAGACAGGGGCAGGACTGCGAGAGGAGCCGAAAATAGCCGAACTCGGATTTCTTTATGTTGTCGGCGATCGGCTCCTCTCGCAATCAGTGGAGGTGGGCGGGACTGCGAGAGGAGCCGAAAATAGCCGAAAATAGCCGAAAATACACGCGGCTTTCGGAATATCAGCTCCGCTCGCTCCCCTATCTAACAAATCAGCGGGAGATCGGCGGGTATCGGCGTATAACACGCACCCACGATTTTCCCCTGATTTTAAGGTAAAATAACATAAATACGGTAAGTGAAAATTAACTTTTCAAAAAACACCCTATAAGTGATCCCATGTGATTAGATAATTAACCACTTCAATATCGGCGTATAGTAATATGACGCCTGCAGATTGGATCTCCCATCCTGGGCGGGCGTCATATGACGTCCTTCCATTCCCGGCCATCTAGTGGCCGCGATTGGGACCTGGTGCGCGTGCCCAGCGGCTGCGATGTCTGGGAACACAGCAGGACCGCGGATCTGTGTGTGTAAACACACAGATCCACGTCCTGTCAGTGGAGAGGAGACCGATGGTGTGTTCCCAGTACAGAGGAACACTGATCGGTCTCCTCACCTTGTGATTCCCCTCCCCCTTCAGTTAGAATCACTCCCAGGGAACATAATTAACCCCTGCAGCACCCCCTAGTGTTAACACCTTCCCTGCCAGTCACATTTACACAGTAATCAGTGCAATCACAGATCACACAAATCACAGATCGTCTTCATTACTAGTAAAAAAAAAATGCCATAAATCTATCCCCTATTTTGTAGATGCTATAACTTTTGCGCAAACCAATTTTTTTTTTTACCAAAAATATGTAGAAGAATACGTATCGGCCTAAACTGAGAAAAAAAATATATACTTTTTTCAAAATGGGATATTTATTATAGCAAAAAGTAAAAAATATTGATTTTTTTTCAAAATTGTCGCTCTTCTTTTGTTTATAGCGCAAAAAATAAAAACCGCAGAGGTGATCAAATACCACCAAAAGAAAGCTCTATTTGTGGGAAAAAAAGGACATCAATTTTGTTTGGATGCAACGTCGCATGGCCGCGCAATTGTCAGTTAAAACGATGCAGTGCCGAATCGCAAAAAGTGCTCTGGTAAGGAAGGGGTAAAATCTTCCGGGGCTGAAGTGGTTAAAGTCAGCAGAGCACTGTGATGGTGTTTAGGAATTCTTTGCAAAATACATTTTGTTTTAGTTTCACATCTTTCATTAAACTGGATGAAACTTCACCTTGCAAAGTGAACATGCCTTACTGCTTTAGTAAATCAACCCAACTGCTTGTTCTCTGTTAAAGAGAATTCCACATGGACCGAAAGTGGTGTGAACCCTCTCTAATAAGGTACAGATATTTTTTTTACTGTTTTGCATACAATAAAACATTATTCTTTTCATGGTTTCACTTGAACCTACTCTTTGTCTTATGCTAATTCTGGCATTGAGGTCAGGCCAGTCAAGCTCCTCCACCCCAACCTCGCTCATCCATGTCTTTTTGGACCTTGTTTTGTGCACTGGTGCGCAGTCATGTTGGAACATGAAGGGGCCATCCTCAAACTGTTCCCACAAAGTTGGGAGCATGAAATTGTCCAAAATGTCTTTGGATACTGATGCCTTAAAGGGGAAGTAAAGTCTTCCTTTTTAATTGTACCTACAGGTAAGCCTATAATAAGGCTTACCTGTAGGTACTGTAAATATCTCCTAAACTTGCACCTAAACAACCCCTGAAAAGCAACCCCACACCTTAATCCCCCTCCACCAAATGATTTGGACCAGTGAACAAAGCAGGGTCCATAAAAACATGGATGAGTCTGGAGTGGAGGAACTTGATTGGCCTGCACAGAGTCCTGACCTCAACCCGATAGAACACCTTTGGGAGGAATTAGAGCGAATACTGCGAGCCAGGCCTTCTCATCCAACATCAGTGCCTGACCTCACAAATGTGCTTCTGGAAGAATGGTCAAACAAACCCATAGATAAACTCCTAAACCTTGTGGACAGCCTTCCCAGAAGAGTTGAAGCTGTTGTAGCTGCAAATAGTGGGCCAACTCAATATTGAACACTATGGACTAAGACTTGGATGCCATTAAAGTGCGAGTAAAGGCAGGCATCACAATACATTTTGTAATATAGTATATATACACACACACATTATATACACACACATTATATATTTAAAGATAACAGTATAATTTTTAAAATATAACTTGAACAAAGAACAAAAAATATAATATTGAGGCTAAAAGCATTTTTAGCAAGTACTGGAAATGCCTATTAAGCTTTCAGGAATTGAAATGTCTTTGTTACTTCCTGTGAGAAACTGGAGGCAAACATAATCTTAGCTTTCCAAAATACTAATCCTACCACCCCACATGCAATAGATACAAAAGGCAGACTTGGTCCAGCCTGGGTAGCTATCAATGTTCTCTCCATTGATACAGTGGGAGTGGAAGTTGAAGCGTAGCCACACAGGGACAGAAATGATGTTATAAATAGGATTACCAGGTGAAAATAAAGTAAAAAGCCTAAAAAAAACAAAAAAACAAATGCAGTCACTTGGTGAGCTGCAATATATTACATTTTTTATTTCAGTTTTGTATACACCTTGAATATACCTATATGTATAGTATAAAATAGTTCTAACTGCTGTTTTGATGTATTCTCTTTGGGTTTTATAAAAAGCATCCCAAAAATGCTAACTTACCTTTTATGTTTAATTTTTAATTGCATTAATGCAACTGAGCCATTGTTATTTTGATGCAGATATATAATAATTTAAAACAGCATGCATATAGTGAACAGCAGTATTGTATCTGTTTGATGAATATTTTTTTTGTTGAAATGCATGAAAAGCAATGCATTGTCTATGCTTAGTAAAAAAAAAAATAAGATTACTTTGTAAAAAGTTGTATCTACAGTTATTTCATGATATTGAGTAAATTTGAAGATATTCCATCAGCAAAGGTAATAGAACAAAGCTTGTATAGATGTAAGAGAACATAAGTGGTAATACCACTTATCAACCAAACTATATGTTTGTGGATGTCTGTGGGGAAAATTTTTTTTGAAATGTCTAAAAAGTTCAATTTTGTATGTGATGTCACCCTAGTTACTTTGTAAAATATATAAATATACCGCGCTATCGCTAAAGCCCCATACACACGCTCGGATTATCCGAGGACCAGGTCCGTCGGATCATGTCCGTCGTACTTTGTCCGATGTTGGTTTTGCGTACACACGGTCGGACAACGTTGTCGGAAAATCTGATCATTCTGAACGTGGTGACGTTCGTTGCGTACGACGGGACTACGTAGAGGCTAGTAGTCAATAGCTTTGGTCTTGTAATGTGATCTGAGCATGCGTGGCACTTTGTCCATCGGAATTCGCTACACACGATCGGAATTGGTGTGATCGGACTTTGTTGTCGAAAAATCTATCCAGCAGGAGATAGAACTTTGTCCGTCGGACAATCCGATGGAAACTGTCCGATGGTGCCTACACACGGTCGGAATTTCCGACAACATTGTCCGATAGGACAGAATCCATCGGAAAATCCGACCGTGTGTATGGGGCTTTAGAGTAGCGGCCAGCACTGGAGATGTAGTGAGAAAGTAAATATGTAAAAGAGTAAGTGCAGCGCTATCTAATATAAGAGCTCTTATAATAGTTAGCGCTGCACTTACTCTTTTACATATTTACCCTAGTTACTTTGGCAATGGGTAATTATAGTGTTTTCACTTTAGTGTGGTACGTTACAATTGCAAAATATATTAAAACAGTCAAATAGAGTGTATGTTTATAAAAAATGTAGTTCAAGTGGGGCACTAAGGATAATCCAGGGGGGTTTCAGCAGTGCATCATTTTTACATACTGGGCAATTGTGGTGGAGAAGCAGAGCCTTGCATGCCTATGATTCAATAATGAGGTGTGGTGAGTCTGTCCAATCACCATGTTTTATCACATTAATGTGTGATGGTAGCGGTGGTGGGGCACCATATGTAATTATTACATCACAGGCATATACAGGTACTATAGTAACATGTGCTTGTGGAGAAGAACGTTCCTTTGAACATCATTATTACATCATAGCCATGTGCAACTCATGCCCTTTATGTAATAATGATGCACAATTGGAGGGTCTTTCCCAGGACCATATGTTGCTATAAATGGACCCATGAGGGCAATTAGGTGCACATTCTTTGTATTCCAGGCACTATTTTCCATATGGCTTCAAGTTATTTGGATTAAGAAAAGGGAAGGAGGGGCATCTATTAAAAAATGTGTGTGACTTAATATATAATTATGACATTGAGATAAACGGCTTCTGTTTTTGTGATCTTGCTAAGGACAGTTAAGACAACCAATGTCATTTATGCAGACATCATATATTCATATAAAAAAAAAAAAAAACAATATACCTTTACTCTAACTGTTACAGTAGCAATTCCAGGGGGCATGCTTCCCGCAGCGTCAAACGCCTCCACAAGAAAGACATATACTGCCTCCTTTCCTGTAAATGATTCAAAGTCAAGAGGTTTTAACAGAGATAGCTCTCCTGATGATGAGTTCATTGTAAACAGCTGCAAAATTTCCTGCGATCTTATCCGATATGTAATATTAGCACCAAGATCAGCATCCTTTGCCTGAAACACAATAAACAGATCAATATTAAAATCAAAGCAGACAAAGCTGATGAATAAAGCAGGTTGAAGGGCAAGAATAATTGAACCATAGAAAATATATGTATTGAGTTTCCGAATAGGTTTGAAGGTTTACAGTTGTTTTTCTCTTTGTTATGGGTCATTTTAATGCATTGATCAGTAGAAAATATAAACAGTTCAGCAGATATTTATCTGAAATTTTTGTCACATTCACAGTAAGCTTGCCTTTTGCAATCTCTCAACTTGATTAGAATTGATCTTTAACTGTTGTATTAACTTTGTCACTGCAAACATCTGAAGAAATAAAGGTTTCTCAAAGTGGTGTTATTTAAGGCTACATTATTGCTAAATGGGTGGTTAGCACCAATGTGCTTTTATTGTTTATATATAGACATTTTAAGACCATCCCGCTAATTGCAACATTATATCTTAGGCAAAATAGACTCTTTTGTATAAATAACACAAATTTTTAAGTTGCCTGGGTGAGGTAAAAAGTCTGGTCACATAGTCCATAATATTGGACCTCTACTTGCATAAATGATATACAGTATGTTATCATAAAGTGGCATAAGTCATTCCCTGGACAATCCAGGTGTTCACCATTGATGACCAACCACTATGTCATATTTGATAATCAGACACACCAGTCTTATGCCTCGTACTCCCAAGCAGATTTTCCGTCAGAAAAATATTGGATGTTTTTTCCGACAGAATTCTGCTCAAGCTTGGCTTGCATACACACGGTCACACAAAAGTTTGCTGAACTTTCGACCATCAAGAACGCGGTGACGTACAACACTACGATGAGCCTAGAAAATTAAGTTCAATGTTTCCGAGCACGCGTCAAAATGTTTCCAAGCATGCGTAGGAATTTTGCGCGTTGGAATTGCTACAGACGATCGGAATTTCCGATTGGAACTTTTTTTCGACCGAAAAATTGAGAACATGCTCTCAATATTTTGATGGCTGAAATTCGGCTAGAAAAAGTCTGATGGAGCATATACGCGGTCGGAGTTTCCGACCAAAAGCTCTCATCGGTCTTTTGCTGGCCGAATTTCCAATAGTGTGTACCTTTAGATGATTTTAAACTATGATAAAACTCCCCTGCCATCTAAAAGTTTTTTGTTAGGAAGTGTCTGGAAATGTGTCCCTGAATGTAATCCATGTTCGTTATTTCTATGGGGAACTGACCATTATTCTTCCTCTGTTTGTATTGTGATTTGGCTTATCAACTGCTTGCCAATAATAATTTACTCACCTATCAAATGAGAAAAGCAACCATAAAATGGTTGGAATTGAGGTATTTAATTAACATCACCTTGGAAATCGCTAACAATTGTTCATTTGTATCTGTCTTTTGAATCAAATTGACTGGAAGTAAGTTAAAACTTTGGTACAGCCAGTTATTTTTTTAATTTTGATTTGAATGCAGAACTTCTGTAAAGCTGTTTCTAGTCTCTGCTTGGATGCACTTTAATCAATGGGAAGTGGTCTTTTGTGCATTTTAATTGAGTATTCACTACACACACTCCACTGGTACACTATAATATACTGCATGAAACGTTCAGAAACGCACAGAACTATACGATGTTAAACTTCCAGTAGCACAATGAAATGTAATATATACAGTATCTTACAAAAGTGAGTACACCACTCACATTTTTGTAAATATTTTATTATATCTTTTCATGTGAACAACACTGAATAAATGACACTTTGCTACAATGTAAAGTAGTGAGTGTACAGCTTGTATACCAGTGTAAATTTGCTGTCCCCTCAAAATAACTCAACTGCTGGCAACAAAAGTGAGTACACCCCTAAGTGAAAATATTCAAATTGGGCCCAAAGTGTCAATATTTTGTGTGGCCACCACTATTATCCAGCACTGCCTTAACCCTCTTGGGCATGAAGTTCACCAGAGCTTCACAGTTTGCCACTGGAGTCCTTTCCCTTTCCTCTATGGCGACATCACGGAACTTGTGGATGTTAGAGACCTTGCACTCCTCCACTTTCCGTTTGAGGATGCCCCACAGATGCTCAATAATAGGGTTTAGGTCTGGAGAGATGCTTGGCCACGCCATCACCTTTACCCTCAGCTTCTATAGCAAAGCAGTGGTCGTCTTGGGGTCATTATCATGTTGGGATACTGCCCCGTGACCCAGTCTCCGAAGAGAGGGGATCATGCTCTGCTTCAGTATGTCACAGTACATGTTGGCATTTATGGTTCCCTCAATATACTGTTGCTCCCAAGTACCGGCAGCACTCATGTAGCCCCAGAACAGGAGACTCCCACCACCATGCTTGACTGTAGGCAAGGCACACTTGTCTTTGTTCTCCTCACCTGGTTGCTGCCACACACGCTTGACACTATCTGAACCAAATAGGTTTATCTTGGTCTCATCAGACCACAGGACATGGTTCCAGTAATCCATGTCCTTAGTCTGCTTGTCTTGAGCAAACTGTTTGTGGGCTCTCTTGTGCATCATCTTTAGAAGAGGCTTCCTTCTGGGATGACAGCCAGCAACGAAAACGAAAATAAAGCATTTGTTTATGTCGGATCTTTCATTTTTCAGGTTCTGCACTTTCGTTATCATTTGTAAAAACGATAAAGAAAATACCTGAAATTCGGACTAAAATGCATTTGGACGAAAACGGATGCACATGTCTAGTAAGCAGGCCTTTCATTCTTGCTTAATTAACCCCCTCTGCAACTAATGGCAACCAGGTGGTGTTTGGAAAGAACCAGGAAGATGGCAGATGATGGTGTAATTGGTGGTTTATTCAAATGACATAAAAAATACAGCACTTACAACTATGAAGAATGCACAATGCTATAAATAATAGGGAAGCTCTAGTCACTTGTGGAATGCAATCTGAACTCCATAGACCAGAGGTCAAGTTCATAGATCCATTTTTTTTAACCTTTGGGGTAATGGTAATCCTTGAAATGTTTGGGGAGGCTAAGTTTTTTTGAAGGCCCTTTTATTATTAATATGTTCTCCAACTCTGGTAGACACCTTACTGGTTGTCCTTTCTACATACTGTAGCCCCGCACGGTTACATAAGTGCTGTCACATTATATAAAGTGCCTTATTTCATAACCCCTTTGAGTTGTATTGAAAACAAGCCTAGTCTATTTTCTTTTGTATGTGATAGTTCTACGAGGAATATACGTTTTGCACTGAAAAAAAACGTTCTGGTCCAAAAAGGCCACTTTTTTAACCAGTGTATCTATTATGTAATTGGGATTTTCTATAAATGAATTTAGGACTATCAGGCAATGTTTCAGTCAATACTTTATTCCTTAATAAAATGGGCTAATGTTTTTTATTTTTTTTATTACACATTCTCTTTATTGTCTATTGAAGTCTGTAATAAAAGCAATGTCATAAACATTCACCTTTTTGGTATTGTTATTATCTCTTAACATCTGGTCGCTAACTGGTTAGCTTTTCTTTTAAATTATCCAACAATTTCTTATCATAACCCTTTTCTTTAAATCTATCCATCAAAACGTTTGCCTTTTTTAAAAAAAAAATACCATTCAGGTAACAATTCCTACATACTCTCATCAGTTGTCCTTTAGGGATGTTACCTATTCATTTAGGATGATGGCAACTTGATGTAGGAAATGTAACCATTCCTATCTGTTTGCTTAAAAAAAGGTTTTGGTACACAATTTTCCCTTATATTTGAACATCACTTGATCCAAAAAATGTATTTGATCTGTGTTCCATTCTCCAGTAAAGCAGATATTGTACCTATTGTTGTTTATCTCTTCAAAAAAGGATTTCAAGGATTCTTCAGTTCCTTTCCATACTATAATGATGCAATCAATAAAACACCTGTAAAACTTCAAGTTAGCGAGTGTAATGCCGAGTACACATGACTGGACTTTCTGGCAGGAAAGGTCTGACGGAATGATTCCGTCGGATATTCCAAACGTATGTGGGTTTTTCTTCAAAGAATTCAAACGGACCTAGAAATAGAATATGCTTCAAATCTTTCAGATAGAATCAATTTCTATCGGGAAAACCGTTCATCTGTATACTGGTCCGATGGAACAAATACAACGCAAAGGCAGCTATTGGCTACTGGCTATTGAACTTCTTTTTCTAGTCCCGTCGTACATCATCGCATTCGAAACTAATGGACTTTGGTCCGACCGTGTGTGGGCAAGTCTGTTTGGTCGGAAGTCGGTCGGTTGCGAAGACCGTCAGAGTTTATTCTGACGGAAAGTCCGGTCATGTGTAAAAGTAACCAATCAGCTTCTAACTTCAGTTTGTTCAATTAAGCTTTGACAATAAAACCTAATAGCTGTATCTTATTTGTATTTAATTGAGACATTCTAACAAACACTCTTGTATCAAAAACACCAAACTATAAACAGCACACTTGAAATCATCTAACACAATTTTTCCCTATCAAACATGCCCATATAACAAAATATGGATTTATATCTTGTTGTAATCTAGTTAACAATAATCTAATGTAACACAATGGTTTCAGTTCTCACAATGAGCCGTTTGACAACTGGGTGCAAGAGTGCCAATAAATATCCAGGAGTTGAACAAGAAAATAGATTTGCACTTTTGTTAGCAACCTGAATCAATATTCTGCAGTAAAAAGGTTGTGGGGGGGATCTTTTTGCCAATCAGCATGATCAATGTCAATATACGTTCATCAAACAGCATTGAGGTAGGAGTGACTCTCTCCTGGGATAAGGCTGGGCTATAATTGTGCATATATAAACATGTCAGAGTGTATACAAGTTATAATCAGATGTTACATACACTGGCCGTAACAGGTCCTGTACTATCACTTAGGTACAATAGAATAACGCAAATGTAGTGCAGCAAAAATCTTATCCACACCTTTAACAGGAAAGTTCAGGGAAAACTCATCAAATCTTCTGAGACTGTCAATAAGTGCTACTGGCTCCAGAATTGGCAATATCCACTCTGCTCCAAATCACCTACTGAAGAAATCCACACAGGTTCCTAATGACGTGTTATGATCTTCCTCCACCCAATATAACGGTGCATGCTTGAGCAGGGTCACACCCACTCTGAGGAAGTCACCACAGGGAGGAAATGCCTCAGAGATCAGTGGCCCATCAAGCCCAACCATACACCACTTCTATCCAGTGGAGAATTATTCATTCCATGCCATTGAAGGGATCCTTGGTTGATGTGAGCAGCCTAACAATAGACAGCGAGATCGCTGAACAATTGTATTCTTCTTATTACTCTGAAGAATTCAGTACTGTCATGGAGGCTTTTTCTATTTGCACTAATATCTAAATATTTAGGACAACCTTTCGGGTGTGCCCCCTTCCTCAAGGCCCAAGCAGTACTAATACACAACATTTTAGCATAATGTTAAGTAAGACAAGCTTTGAGGGAAAAAATAGAGAAAAAATAAATAAAACATACACAGCAATGGTAATCAAACGTGGATAGTTAGTAAAATAGGACTTGTTGACAGTACTCAGTTGTTCTTGTTGCAAGTACACTAATACGATCACCTCAAGCTCTTGTTACTCTGACTATGTGTTGATGTGCCAGCACCTCTTCAAATTACCTTTTAATGGGGCCTTGCTAGGTTATGTTCTTAAAAAAAACCTCAATACCTCAGTGATCTTTGATCTCTTTCATGTTGTTCAAGTTAATCTCAACTTGTCCAGGGATCTCTACATATGAATTAAACATTTGGCCTGTCAGGGTGTGTCCTGAATAGTAAAGCAAACAGCAGTGATGTGATCCATCCAAGCTCCTGCATCAGCTCCATGCAAAAATAGAAATCCTGGATGGATACATTTCCAATGGCTTTATGGGAATTGATACATGCACTTTATTGTGTATTTTTGTGAGTATATTGGCATTCTTTTTTAGACTTAACCCCATGTCTCTTGTATCACGTTGGGTGATGCATCAGGTTCAAACAGATGGCTTTTGGATTTTGTTCCTCCCATTGGACTAAGCAAGGGGAAGCATATTCAGCACATCAGGTACACTACTGTTGCTTGCTATGTCATAGAGTAAGAGGCCACTGAGAGTTATGTTTATAAAAGCAGTCAGGACTGCAGTTCTATGAATCTTAAGTGATGCCTAAGTTATATGTTAAACTGCACTATTACGTTAGACATGCCATTATAGTAAAGTTGTCTACTCTACTCTAAATCTAAATCTACTCTTGGAAGGAATGTGGGTACTGTATATTACAACCAAGGCTTTGGACTGTGGGTACCTTTCTTCCTCATCTAAGGGTGGTCTTTTGGTTCCCATGGAAGATGGCGAGACAGCAAAAGTAGGATTTGCTCACACAAGTAAGACTATCACAAGATAGTGGGGGGACACTAAATAGTGGGTAAACCATTAATAAGAAGGGAAAGGAGGTTGCAGCCAGGTTGGAGTGGTTTGCCCTTGTGCACGTGAAGAAGACAGCATATAATGTAGATACTGTTACAACCCAATCTGAAAGTTTTGTTTCCCCATGCAACTGACAAATCAAGCTCATTATAAAACAATTGAATTGATTTCTGTGGGGATGAGTGATTTAAAGCATAGCAAGCAAAAAACGCCAGCATATTTTCACAGATATTCAGAAACGTGTGATATTTCCTTCCTACAGGAGACTAATTTTTCAATAAAACAAGCTCCCATCCTATGGGTAAAAGCATTACCACATGCGTTTCCATTCTTTATCACCAGACAAAAAAATCAAGAGGGGCATGCATGCATTATAACACATCACAGAGTGCCGTGGACCATGTTGGTGAAATACCGCAACCAAGAAGGGCGTTTTTTTTAATTAAAAGTCTCATTGACCCACAGAAAGTGATATTAGCAAATGTGCACATCCCCAATCAGAGCCAAACCTCCTTTTTAGAATCTACATTAGATGCCTAATGCAGAGTACGCACAAGTGGATTTTCTGTCTGAAAAAAACTTGGATGTTTTTTCCGACGGAATTCCGCTCAAGCTTGGCTTGCATACACACGGTCACACAAAATTTCGCTGAACTTTCGACCGTCAAGAACGTACAACACTACGAGGAGCCGAGAAAATGAAGTTCAATGCTTCCGAGCATGCGTCAAATTGTTTCCGAGCATGCGTAGGAATTTTGCGTGTCGGAATTGGTACAGACGATCAGAATTTCCGATCGGAACTTTTTCCGACCGAAAAATTGAGAACCTGCTCTCAATCTTTTGATGGCGGGAATTCGGCCAGTAAAAGTCCGATGGAACATACACACAGTCACATTTTCCGACCAAAAGTTTTCATTGGTCTTTTGTTGGCCGAATTTCCGATCGTGTGTACGCGGCATTAGAGTAATTTTCAGAGGGAATTACAATTTTGGGGGTGGGGGATTTTATCCTGATTTTAGATCCATACATAGACTCTTTCCACAGGGCAGCTCACTTTTCTGACTCTTTTCTCAGACACATTAAGAGGGCCCCTAATGCCCACCAACTGGCAGATGTCTAGCGCATCCACCCTCCTACCACAAAGGATTCTTGCCACATTTTGTTACATCATATGGGAGTTATCCTCGTATCAACATGTTTTTTTTTTTTCTCACTGCCCTTTTCAGCTTGACACATGGTCGGAGATAGCTAACATTACTCTTTCAGACCATGCACCTGTTGGCCTAACCATTTTCTTGGGAGCGCCTATACGTCTATCCTACAATTGGTGCCTAAATGAATCTCTCATTCACTATCCCCTTATTAAAATACAAATAAATAGAACTGGTAACATTTGTTTTCTACAAATACAACTCCCGATGTCTACACATGATTTGGGAGCCACATAAAGCCTACAAATGAGGACTACTGATCAAAATCTGGTTCGAACATAAAAAACAAGGACGTATATTTACTGATCTACTACTATGTATACACTTACTGGAATCCCTCCATAAAGCCTGAATACACCAACTAGAATCCCTCCATAAACAAAAACAGTGAACGTATATTTACTGATCTACTACTATGTATACACTTACTGGAATCCCTCCATAAAGCCTGAATACACCAACTAGAATCCCTCCATAAACAAAAACAGTGAACGTCTTCATGCAACTGTTCAGCTGCTGACCCCAACAGCCCTCTGTTTTGACAAGGCAATTGCAATGCTGACCAAGTGCCGTCTTTCCTTTTAGAGATTCAGAAACCATTGTAGACATTTCCTGGCTAACACTCTCCGACAACAAAGAGAGAGAACTTTTGTTCCCATTATCCACACTTCTACTGAATCCAAGTGTGCCCTACCCCTGGAGATTGCTGCAGCATTTAGAGATTATTAGGGACAAGCCCAGCACCCCAATCAACCTCATTAAAGATCACCTTACAAGATCAGGCTTACTGTCCTTGGGCAAAAGCAGTGCTCAGGCTCTCAAGGACCCAATAGACTCCTCAGAATTTTTACCCACCCTCAAGTCCACTAACACTGGCAAACCAACCAACCCAGATGGGTTTTCACTCAATTATTATAAAACACACCAACATTTACTAACTCCATGTTTCGTGAAAGCATTACATTCAATATCACGTGATTGGTTAACCATGCCTCAACTATAATCATAAATATACTAAAGTGAGCCAAAAACCTATGTGTATACACAGCACAACTAAAATGAAATAGAAGGACCACAAATAGATCCTATATACAAATGAATGGGTGTATGATAAATAATGATATAACCCCACAAATAGGTGAATAATGTGAACAGTGATTAAACCATATATAATCAATAAAATTAATAATGGAAAAAGAATTGAATAAACAATAAATAAATGGTGAAAGTTCAACGAAACAAATCCAAATCATTGAATAAGTTTTCAAAAGTAATTCCACCCGTGCAGTATATGATGAATAGATCAGTCCATTTATCCAAATAAATCTTCAAAACAACCGTAAGTGATCCACCACCAAGGGAAAGAGTTGAGATTTACTTCTTACCAAATGCATATGACACCCCATTACAGAGTGTCATAATAAGCCTGCATAGAGATAGCCCTCCTTTAAACTCCTTAGAGATGCAGCAGATCATCGTGCCCCTGTGCGACGCAACTATATTGCGAAACCGTTAGGGCTGAGCGACTCGCTGACATCACCTTTGTCTTGTTATCGGATACTCTAGGAAGGACAGGTCTGTGTTTAGTGCGTCTGGCCGGCGCACTACACTTAAGGCTTGGAACTACTTTTTGGAACCCCTTATCTATTTTATGTACTGACCCATACCCATGAGTGTTGATCCATGAGAGTTGGACTAAAGGAGTGTGGAGTGGTTTACCAAGGCTGCGGACATCTGCTGCATCTCTAAGGAGTTTAAAGGAGGGCTATCTCTATGCAAACTTATTATGACACTCTGTAATGGGGTGTCATATGCATTTGGTAAGAAGTAAATCTCAACTCTTTCCCTTGGTGGTGGATCACTTACAGTTGTTTTGAAGATTTATTTGGATAAATGGACTGATCTATTCATCATATACTGCACGGGTGGAATTACTTTTGAAGACATATTCAATGATTTGGATTTGTTTCGTTGGACTTTCACCATTTATTTCTTTATTGTTTATTCAATTCTTTTTCCATTATTCATTTTATATGGTTTAATCACTGTTCACATTATTCACCTATTTGTGGGGTTATATCGTTATTTATCATACACCTATTCATTTGTATATAGGATCTATTTGTGGTCCTTCTATTTCATTTTAGTTGTGCTGTGTATACACATAGGTTTTTGTCTCACTAGTATATTTATGATTATAGTTGAGGCACGGTTAAAAAATCACGTGGTTACTAAAATTTGGTTTAAGCGCTACTCTTTTTATTTCCTATTTTTTGTCACTGTAGTTATGTTTTACAGTTGAGTTGCAGCTTCCAGCAAGGCTTTTCAAAGCCCACATACTAGCTTTATATATACATACATCTGAGTACATTTTCCGCAGCGCAGTTTCTTTTTCCAATTTTTCAATTACATTCAATATGCCAGAATCAGGACCTTAATTTCTCTGTCTTAGTGGCAATCATCTTTTCCCGAGACAGGGAAAAGATGATTGCGCCAGCTTCCATTCAATATCCCTCCTTAATGTCAATTTGAAATATTTTTCGTCAAGATATTGGCTAACAGACTAGCCTACAATTTACAAAAAAATATCCACTGGGACAAAATGGGCTTAATGCCTATCAGGCAAGCCAGAAATGGCACAACATCGAATGTGATCCACTCAGCCCTATCTCAGCCAGAATGTACCTTCCTCTTTTCCACAGATGCTGAAAAGGCTTTCGATAGGGTTGATTGGACCATCCATTATGTTATATCCATATGCAGCATTGGATAAATTCTCTTTACTCTTCCCCCTCAGCATGTGTTAGAGGTAACAGAATCTTCTCTGATCTCTTCTCCATCAGCAATGGGACCCATCAAGGCATCAATATTTATTTTAGCACTAGAACCTTTTCTACGATTATGTCTTGGATTTGCCTTCAGGGGCCCGCAATGTAAATTTGGTCAATCCTTTTTCTTCCCGTATTCCGTCCTGATGCATATTACAATGTGTAGGTCTGGGTCTTGAGGGACTGATGCTTTCCTGGAGGGTTTGATTGATCATTTTCCAAACTTTACTTGTGCATGCTTATCTTATGTATTCACGACATATGACTCTTGAACCTTATATATTTTTATTCGGTTTAATAATATCTCTTGCATATAATTCCTGATAAAGCCAGGGTGGCAAAACATGTAGAAGATTATATGGAAAGGTACACAGCATATTATCAGAATCCTTATATCAATTTTTTACTGTTTTAATGGAAAATTTAAAATAAATATTTTGTAATTTTAACAGTTATACATTCGTTGATGACTTTGCACCTAAAAAAAATCCCATCCAAAATGCCTCAATTGGTTCTCTTTAATATTTAAGGAATGATGGTGCCATTCACTTTTTCTCTTTCCATCCACAATATCTGTAATATCTATGAGATATTAGAAGATCCCAGTAATAGAGGATGCAGTGTTATCTACTCATACAAAAGGTGCTACTCCTCAGTATATAATATTAATCCATACTTATCTCCCCTGAAATGCATAGAGCAATAATCTCTGGCTATGGGTGATAGTGTCAACGATAAATGGTCAATACTGAAGAAGATAATTGGTCAATGATATTAGGGGATTTCAGAGAGCAAGTAAGAGTTGTTTATTGTCCAAAAAACAATTCACTTTATAGAGTAGACCTTTGGTATAGTTTCAGTTGTAAAAGAAGGTGTCTAAATTGTGCCCTTGTAAACACCACTCCGCACCTCTTGGAATAATACCTTATGGTTACAATTATACAGGTGATATACCTTTAAGCAGCTACTGTATTTAAAAAAACATATGTAAAAGACAATATAAAAAAAGGTTCACAAGTGAATGTTCCTTTAAAATATTGTGGCAGCGCTTTTTGTCCTCAATGAGTTGCGGACACACAGTCTTATAATAAATCAACCAATCTGAGAAGTAAAAAAGTGGCAAGGAGAAAGTCTTTGCTGTGATCTGTATAAAGCTTCCACCAATGTTACACCACGGGCGCCCTCAGATGAAGTCAGGATATGACGAAAAGCGTCAGAGTCGTGAACTAACGGAAGTGACGTCTGCGCCTCAGCAAGTGCATTCCAACCAGCAGCACATCCAGGAAGCTATCCGCTGGTGTACACAGCGGACACCTTGGAGCCTTTCCAGCAGCCAGAACTAACGATTAAGTAACGACACCTTATTACATGCTTCTGTTTTATGAATTGTGGTATGCATAACTTGTATTTTTTTTTTTTTTTGGAATTAATAAATATGTGAAACAGGATCACACTATGTGGGCATTCCATTTCCTTTTACATGTGTTTTCAGGAACCCTCGTTGTGCAATACTGACATCTGGTGGAGGTTATCAGAGGAGCAGGGGAAAAGTGGAAAAGATTATCTATATTGAAAGGCTGAATATTGCTGGTTTCTGGTGAGTGCATTCCCATAGGTGAGTTATTTTGCCACACGTGGTGAAACATTGGTGGAAGCTTTATACAGATCACAGAAAAGACTTTCTCCTTGCCACTATTTTACTTCTCAGATTGGTTGATTTTTTTTAAGACTGTGTGTCTGCAACCTATTGAGGACAAAAAGTGTTGCTACAATATTTTAAAGGAACATTCACTTGTGAACCTTTTTTATATTGTCTTTTACATATAGTTTCAGTTGTATTAGATGTGGACAAGCCCCATGAGATTTCATGAATCTTACCTGGAGATGTACTAAGTTGGTAGGCTTTTTAAAAAATGTTGTTGAACATTTAAATGCTATTTTAAAACAGGTCATACAGAATCCATATATGTGCATTTTGGTGCATTCCGAAGTTCCAGAAAATCAACCTCAGCCCTGCATGGACAAAGTGCTAACTACTAAGCCCTTGTGCTGTCATCAAAACAACAACAACAAAAAAAAAAACACACAAAAAAATTACCTGTACTTGTAGAAAAACTGTCCCTGGCATCATGTTCTCAGGTACAGACACAGAATAAGAAGTATTTTTAAAAACAGGGCTGTTGTCATCAATATCAGTAACTGTGATAGTAAGAGTTATTGTAGACCGACGAGGATCAGCAGGTGCACTGTCTGTTGCCTCCACAGTGAGTTCATAAGTGTCTCTTACTTCCCTATCCAACTTTACAGATGTATAAATACTTCCATTGGAGGTGATCCGGAAAATATTATTAAGGTTTGCCAGACTGTAACGTATTTGACCATTGACTCCAGCATCAGGATCAGTGGCCTGAAATTATTTAAAATAAGGAGGTTAATATATACTCACATATTTACATGTGTTTAATACTTATGTTTTGGCTTGTATGTATAATTAATATCTGTATATACCTTGGATTGTGGATTTTGCTCCACAAAAACACCCAATAAGGATGATTTAGTAGAGCAGTTTTAGTATCATCATAGAATACATTGTGTGAAGATTCTTTTTAATTATCCAATTATGTGAAAATCTAATTCCTGTTATTTATTTTCTGCACATGATTGGATGATTGAAATGAAAACAACACAACAACAACAACATATTTACGTGCAATATTTTATACTCACCTGACTTAAAATACATTTGTTAAATATGTTTATGTTATATTATGATCAAAAATAAAGATAAATATACAAAACCTTTATACTGTATATTGCTTTAAAAACAGCACTTACTAATTATGAATCATTAATCTATTTACTGTACATACTGTAGGTAATTGTATCTCCTTTTCTCTCTTTAAATGCACTATATGGCAGAATATAAACCTGGCCCTGCAGAGAAAAATAGGTTTTGTCTTATGTGTAAATTCCTTATATTGGAGAACAGTACAGGGCACATGACTTGTATTCATAGACCATAGGTTACATCAAGGCTACCTTCAGATGATTGAATATTAGCAAAAACTTGCTGTGATGCTCCAGTTGTTTTTAGTATTGAGGTTAATGTCTAATTGGTATTTTTATGATTCAAAAGAAAATTATATTATTTAAAATAGATATTTGTTTTCATACAAAGTAAAATTGCACAAATAATGATAAAAGCTGTCAACAATGTAAACATGGTGTACCAATATTGTAACATCACACTGCATAATAAACAATGATGCAAGGTTTAAATAATTCTTAAAAAAAATTGCTGTTCCTCCATCGATAGCACGCCGATGGTTGTTGGTAGATAGGGGTATCCTGTTTTTTTTTTTTTAATCAAGACACAGAGGTGAGGTGCCTATGTCCTGTACTATACTCCAAGATGAGGAATTTAAGTAAAAAATCCTATTATCTTAACTGTACCGTGGAGGACACAGGACTTGTATTTATAGACCATGGAGCATCCCAAAGAAATAAACTGGGGGTTGGATAACTGTCCCATGGATGCAGCATCAAAAACAAGACTTAATTTTCACATTTATTTGATTATACAAACAACCAGCCACTATAAGCCCTACCATCACTTACCAGACGTGTTAAACACAGAAAGAAAAAAGGTCAAATGCATGCATTTGGAAATTTTCACTCATGAAGATCACCCCTGTCACTGGGTAATTCAAATGCACACTAAATACTTCCCATTTATTTATTTTCTTTCTGAGGTCTGCTGAGGTCTGCTTTCTGCTGAGCATTGGTATGGTTTATAGTGTCTAGTTGTTTATATAAGTGAATGTAGGCGGAACTAAAGTCTCATTTTTGATGTTGCATTCATAGGACAGTAAAAATGAGTCTCACTTTTGGCACTGCGATTGTGTGTTTTATTGTTTTGTGAAGGCGTTTACTTATATCAGTCCTTGTTGCTAGCTGCCTTTTTTATAAGTCTGCTGATACAAGAGCAGAAATGTATTTTGTTTGTACATTGCAAACTGACAACAAGCCAAAAAACATAAGGGTATATAAACCCAAAACAACTCAAATAACAGCTTGAAGCACCTTGATACCCAAGCTCACATAAATAATGGCCTGAAAATCCACCTGATATAACTTGGATACCATGAGGACGAGTTATGGCCTTGAAAATCTGGGGTGCAAATGTTTGTTGCTGAAAAGCCCAAAAGACACCAAAATACTTAGTGGGATTAGCTGTGATGAGGAAGGGCGGGGACCCATCACAGCTAATAGGCGTGGGCCCTGGAAATAAATTTTATGATCCATCTGGAATTTGTGAATCAGTAAGCCTAAAGTCTTCTACAAGAACTTCCAGGCAGATTAAAAAGGGACTCAGACTTGCATAAAAAAGTCTGTGGCTGCTAGATATATCCTGACAGCAGACAAGCTGTGTAGGGCAATTACCTTGTTATGTTTGGGAACAGAGGTAATACTCAGATAAGGGTCCGATATGGATGTGGGGGCCCACAATATTTAAAAAAAAAATTGCAATGGGTTCTCCTAAAACCCATACCAGACCCAAAGGTCCCTCATGCTGTCATCGTTTGTTAAGGATGCGGCAGCTGGCTTCTCGGCCAGCTCCTCAACAACCAGCTATTCTTCACACAAAATTTGGATTGGTCGATCATATTTCGAATGATCCTAATTCAAATCTATCCGAAAATCCTATAATACTGCATGCTCTCCAAAATCACCTACTCTCTGAAAGCACAATGCAGTCCTAGTAAAACACTATCCAAACACTTTCACTCTGCTGGTCAAGTAGAACAACCCAAGGCCAACTGATTTATCCATCTTCCCTCACCACCCCTTCCTGTAAAGGGACATATATCTGCAATTCTTTCCAACATAAGCTAGGGGAAGAATAGCTGATGCTGACAGGCTATTGCCTGTTTGCAATTATAATGTTTAGATGTCTATAACTGTTGCATACTCCTCCTCAGTTCTTTAGCCCCCACTGCATCCAGCTCCTCGTCAAACTACTTCTATGCTTCTTATGCTGAAGTCCAGGTCTCTACAATTATATCTGGTACATGGATACTAAAGAGCTCAGATGTTGCTATAGTCTAATTTAGAAGATTGTTCTATGCAGAAAAAGTTAAGTCTTTGGATGTTTACTGTATATCATTTATGGTGGTAGTCATCAATACTAATGTTATGGTTATGTTGGTTATGTTGTCTTCTACAATGCTCAATGAAATGCACTCTTCCCAGTCCAGACATTTACCTGGAATGGATAATGGCTATTTTAGAGCCAGCACCAGCTGCCTAGGTTATTTTGTAAAAGATAAACCCATTCTAATGCTAATCTCCCATTGCTAGAATCCTTACATGAAAATGATATCTTAGAACATCAAAGGGCTAAAGTCCCCCTATAAGAATTTGAAAGTCTAAGGCCTTGTTCACATGTGCAGAGATGTGAGTTTTTATGCAGGCGTTCTGCAAGGCACAAAGAAAACAATTGTTCTCCATGTGCCTAGTTCACATCACAGAACTAGTATCATGTGCAATTTTTTTTCTGCACAGGAATCTGCAATTTGTATAAAACTCTTTTCTATTCGTTTTCTGCACGTATGGTGTGAATTAGGCTTTACGCTACTTGAGATGTCTATGTTCAGATGTGGCTCTATTGTCTGGCGACAATATCCAATGCCTCTGCAAAATTATGGGTGGGAGAAGTGATAGGCTCCTCCACAGTGGGGAGCAAAGGCAGAGTTGCAATAGTTGCAATAGTTGCAATAGTTTTACAGAACAATTTACCATATAAACTGACTTTGGTTAATGCTTACCACTCGTGTCGCAAAATTACAATACATTTAACAATGGCCTCACATGCCATAGTAATTACCATGGTGAAATTGTTTTCCCAAGAACTTTCTACATGGGTGATGCAGGCTCCTGAGGACTTTTATACCGTGGGTGGTGATGTGGTAATATGGTGATGTATGCAGAGGGAGACAGCTCCTTACTGCAATTTTATAGGAACACAGTTCCTGGTTCTGCTTGGGTTGATTTTACTCCTTTGACTCACATAACCTAATTTTTAAATCTGTCAGATGTATGGAGGCTGTCACATCCCCCAGACAGAGAGTTTACATTTTATTCATCTCCTCATGGCTCTCTGTGAATAATTTATAATTAATATAATCACCTTTTTTGTCTTTGGTAATCTGTGAGTTTGTTATCTCTGATCACAGTCCTATTTTCCTAACAATAGAAGATGTGGAACCTAATGGAATGCAAAACTGTGGAGATTTTCTTCATATATGGCATACATTGATGATTTCATCACCATTTGGGATGTGCCATTAACCCTAATCTTTTCAGGGAAGAGAGCATGGCCTTTTCTAGAAGATAAAAATGATAGCTTACATTTCTCAATTTAAAGGATAAGTTCACCTTTTTACAAAATATAATACATGCACATTTTATTGCAGATAAAAATATGCATTTATTAGTCATTGTTGAAGGAGCCTGTAAAGCATTGCACCAGCGATGAGCAGATCGCTAATGCCATGCAGGACTCTTGCAGACCTGTCAGTGTATTGGCTTGCTTCTACCTCATATGGACAAGCCAATACACTCTGACAGGTAAAAGCAATAAACTACCACAGCACTCACAGCACCATAGTAGTTTATTGAGAATTACAAGCCGACAGCTGATAAGGCTATCGGACTTGTTGTTTTCCATTCACAGAGCACTATGAATGAGTGACGTGGTCAGGCGGATCCACATAAAAAAAAAAAAAAAATGACAGCTATTGGGGGGGAGAAAATCTCTTCTAGCTGTCAGAGTGAGGGCCAGTCTTTTCATAACATGCTACACCCTGAATATGAGTGTAACATATTATGAAAGGTGAACTTACAGTATCCTTTAACAAACATTCTCTAGAGCGGGGGTCAGCAACCAGCAGATTACGGCCAGGTGACTGGCAGATTGTGGTCTGGGCTTGCTGACTCGCCATTCCAGTGCATCAAACAGAGTGCAATGCAGAGGGACGACTTGTAAAATTGGACCTGTAGTCCAATGCCTTATCTGTAGTGCTGGCTCCTGCCCCATGCAGAGTGATATCTACTGCATCCTGTATCCCTGTTAATGGTCTCAAGAGTGTTACCAGCAGCAGGAAAGAAGAGATCTTCAGGTCAGTGTGAAGCAATAAACTGGGCATAACAGTATCGGGCTGCTTTCACTGCAGTGAAGTGTACCTGCAGCTTTCCTGGACATGAAATGAATTATGTCCTGCGGGTGTGGTGCATTTTCTGAATGCAGGATTTTTGGTGCACTTTCAGAAAGTGCACCACACCTGCAGGATATAATAGAAGTCTATGGAAAAGTGCAGCTAACCCAAAAAGTTTGCAGATGCAATGCAGGTAAACAGCAGCACATCAGTGTGAAAGTAGCCTTATAGGGGGCTCAGAACACTAAGAGCCCATTTACATTTGTAGTTAGGGGGTTGTTAAAACCCCATAGTTAAGATGTGTTTTTACCACCCCTGCCCCGATTGTGCCCTCTTTAGCTGCAGTAGCCAGGGGTGTACACATATTGCAGCC
The DNA here is from genome assembly GCA_028564925.1 of Lithobates sylvaticus. Lineage (NCBI taxonomy): Eukaryota > Metazoa > Chordata > Amphibia > Anura > Ranidae > Lithobates > Lithobates sylvaticus. Next base: position 98,930,551 of record CM053036.1, read on the forward strand.
ACAGCAGGAGTTATACGCCCTATCAGGGTTGGTGGGTGTAGCACCTGCCAAGCATGACCCATTCAAGTGAATGAGGCCACTCTGCAAATGTCCTGCAACCTTGTGCATTACAGCAAACAAGGCGTTAAAGCAGGCAGCATTGTGTTGCTTTCTCACCACCTGCTTTAACCCCTTGGACCCTGCAGAAGTATGCAGTTGTGGGGCACTTGCAGAGTTGCCCCATTTACTTGAATGGGTCACAAATGGCAGGTGGTAGCATCCACCAAAAGCAACAGAGGGTTTAATTCCTGCTGTGGCATGTGTATACCTTTAGCTGCTCCATCAGAACACGACTGCAACATGGTAGTAAGGAAATTAGTGGTTTAAATCAGGTGTGAGGAGGCAACACTGGGCAACATTGTTCTGGGTGATCTTTGACTTCTCTCATGTTGCTCAGGTAAATCTCCACCTCTTTAAAATTGCATACCCCTGTGTTAAAGCCCCCACTTCACTCATAATATTTCCGTTATGGTACCACAAAGATTTACTCATACAATATTGTGTTTCCATTGCGATGGGATTGCGCTGGAAATCACAGCTGCAAGCTGTTCTTCTCGCGCTTGCTGCCCCCACAAGATGCCACACATCCATAGGAATGTATTGGGGGCGGCGAGCGGCAGGAGCAACATAGTTCGGCGCTGGCTCCCGCGACGGGGCTCACGGGTGCCAATCTCGCCGCTAACAGCGGTGAGATTGACACAATATCGGCAGCACCCACTGTACAAATTTTGTAATAGTAACAAATGGTCTAATTTGAAAACTAGGGCTTTCGTTGCACTGTTCAGTACTGTCTCTCTACCAAATGACAATGCCAAAATGCACTTGTCATGTCGAAAAGTTACAGTCATTATTTTTCATCAAAAGTTTGGAAAGATTTACTATTCTATTTTGTTTAGTAATTCAAATTCCCTGTTTGGGTCTTTAGTCTATAATATTGTAAACCATTTACTGGAAAACAATGCCAAGGATGTAATTTCCTTTCTCCAAACAACAGATACATAAATAGTAATACAGTGAAAAAAATGATTTATATTGCTCTTTAAGAATCAGCTCTTTAGTTTAAAGTATCTGAATCCAATGTATTTTTTTTTGTAAAAGAAAAATATGGGGCAGGGAGGCTCTGCCCCCAACCCAAAGCACCTTGTCCCTATGTTGATGAGGACAAGGCCTCTTCCCGCCAAAATGAAAAAAAAAAATGCTCATCACCCCATGCCAAAATGAAAAAAAAAAACCTTATCCGAGCATGCAGCCCGGCAGGTCAGGAAAGGGGAGGGGACAAGTGAGCGCACCCCTCCTGAACCATACCAGGCAGGGGGCTTATTGGAATCTGTAATCCCACTTAAACAAGGGGGCCCCCAGATCCCGCCCCCTATGTGAATGGATATTGGGTACATCGTACTCCTACCCATGCACCAAAAAAGTGTCAAAATTAATAACCACAAGAAACTGTTTTTGACAAGTCCTTTATTTAAAAAAAAATAGTGCACCTCAATGTAAATCCATCATCAATCAAGCTTATGCTCCTCAAAAAGTGGGTTTGGTCCAGGGAGAGATGATGGCGGAAGTTCTTCCTGGAGGCTGACAAAGAGCTGCATCTGGTGGCCCTCTATAAGAGGGCCATTAGAGAGGCTAAAAGACCTACTTCTGGGAGCGAATTAGGAAGGCAGCCAACAGCACGGCCGGACTTTTCACGATCTCTTTGGAGCTAACTTATCCTGAAGCTACCAGCTCTGCTCCTAAGGAGTCACAGGACTGGTGCCAGGAGCTCGCTGACTTCTTTGGCTCTAAGGTTCAGACCATCAGAGACAACATTTCCAGGCCAGAGACTGTGCAAGAAGACACTGGCTACACAGAGATGGCCCCTGGATTGACTGGCTTCCAACCGGTGATGGCTATACAGGTGGCTAAGGTAATTGCCTCTTTGAAACCATCCTCCTCTCCTTTAGATGTATTTTCTGCCGGGCTGCTTAAAAAATCTGCTGTCCTCTTGGCCCCCTTCATTGGGGAGATAATCAACTGCTGCTTCAGGACAGGTATTGTCCCAGGCGTTCTGAAGCGGGCCCTGCTGAAAAAACCAACCGTAGACCCGAACATACTGGGCAACTACAGGCCGATTTCCATTTTTCTTTTTGTAGCAAAGGTGATGGAGCACATGGTGGTTATCCAACTACAAGCTTACCTTGAGTTTTTCCATCTTTTGGACGAATTCCAGTCCAGATTTTGACACGGAACAGAGACAAGCCTCATCTGTGTTTATGATGATGTCCTTCACAGCTTGGACAGGGGTGACTCAGTAGTTCTGGTTCTCTTGGGTCTGTCGGCCCCATTTGATACCATAAATCATGGAATCCTACTGGAGCAGATGATATCTGTTTTGGGTATGAGCGGTTCGGCTTTGGCATGGGTGGCCTCTTTTTTAGAGGGCAGAGTTCAGGGAGTCAAGACTGGCCCCTTCTACGCTAAGTACACCATCCTGGATTGCGGAGTGCCACAGGGCTCTGCCTTGTCACCCCTGCTATTTAATATTTATATGAGGCCCCTTGCTGACCTGCTAAAGTCCCACGCCATCCAGTACCATGTTTACATAGACGACACCCAGGTTTACCTGAAAATTCCTAGGAACCAGACGGCTGATGCCTCCCTTGTTTGGAGGCCATCAATACATGGATGTCTGCCAACTTCCTGAAACTTAATGGGAGAATAACTGAGGTGATCATCTTTAGCGATCTGGCCACCCCCCCCCAGATATTCCACCTTGGCCTCCCTCATTTGGTCCTGCTCCGAAAACGCCCCCCCAGGTCTGTGATCTGGGATTCGTCCTAGATACAAGTTTAACTTTGGCTCATCAGGTAAAAAAGGTTGTCAGTGCATGTCACTGACAACTAAAAGTCCTGAGGGGGCTGTTTAAATATCTGGATATCTCGGACAGAAAAACTGTCATCTGTGCCATGATAGGTAGCTGCCTAGACTACTGCAACTCTCTTTATTTGGGATTGCAAAAGATGCTAGTGCAGAAGCTTCAACTTATTCAAAATGCTGCGGCTAGGCTGCTCATGGATGTCCCATTGAGGGATCATATCACCCCTGTCCTCTGCGCCTTGCATTGGCTGCCGGTCCACTATCGCACCTTATTTGAGGTAGGATGTATTATGTTTAAGATTATGAGAGGCCTGGCCCCAAGCTATCTCTGCTCTCGTTTTCATAAACGAGCTAAAGTCATCCAGTTAGGGTACAGTTGGACAATGCCAGAGCAGTGGCCTACAAAGTCATCAGGGGACACCAGAAACTTAGAAGTGCAAAAAGAGACAAGTTCAATCTCATGGGTATAAAATACATTCCAGCTCTCCCAGCCATCCACATTCCAAAAGTGGACAATCAGCAGGCAGCCAGCAACAAGTAGACTCAGGGGGTGGTCTTTGCTGCCCGAGATCTTTCAAAATATCTGTCAAAGGTAGAGAAAACCAGAAAGGACATCCTCTCAGAAAAGCTGAACAAATTCATAGCCAAAACCAATGATCTTCTAGCTGTCAAAGTAGATGCTCTGGTGATTCCTTGGAATTAGTTCCAACTGGTTCATGACTTCCCTCAATTGAAGATCCTCCCTTGACTGCTGTGCAAGATAGAGGAGGAAAGGGTCCTGGTAATTCTCATTGCATCAAATCGGCTTATGCCACGTACACAGGATTGAACTTTCCGGCCGGACTATACGGCGGACTTAATCCGGCGGACAATCCGCCGGAGTTTCCAGAGGTCCGAACGAGCGGACTTGCCCACACACGACCCGGCAAGAAGAGCTGAAAACTAGGACAAAACCCCCGAAGTCGGAAGAAGACCCCCGGGCGGCGGCGGCGACGAAGGAGAAAGCCGGGCTCCTTCACTAGTAAAAGAGCAAGTAAAAGAGCAGAAGATAGCGGGGGAGTCCGGTGAGAAGACCCCCGAAGAGGGAAGACCCCCGGAGTCTAATAAAGTATTTCAAAAACCTGTGTTGTGTTTTTTTATGTACACTTTTTTAACCTAGGTGAATGGGTAGGGGTACATGGTACCCTATACTCACATAGGGTGGGGGGTTGGGATCTGGGGGCCCCCTTATTGAAGGGGGCTCCCGGATTCCGATAAGCCCCCCACCCGCAGACCCCAACAACCAACGGCCAGGGTTGTCGGGAAGAGGCCCTTGTCCTCATCAACATGGGGACAAGGTGCTTTGGGGTGGGGGGGCCCTTTAACTGGAAGGGGGCTCCAAGATTCCACCCCCATGTGAATAGATAGGGGTACATCGTACCCCTACCCATTCACCAAAAAAAAGTGTAAAAAATGAATAACCATGAGAAAAAGTATTTGACCAGTCCTTTATTAAAAAATAAAATAGAGTGTCCCTCTTTTGTGTACATGAACTGTCCCATTGAGAAACTTCCTTTTTATTTTTGTTGTCTGAAATTTCCCTCATTTTCAGATACCTGTGACAATGGTCACTAGGACAAATATAGTAAATCTCCCTATCGAGGTCACAGTCAGTATTATAGACCTGACAGGTGCTATGCCCCTTACATGAAAACTAACAAAAAAATGTTTGTGCTTTAGATACACTTTAATATAGGCTAATGTACATTATCAAGTACAGTCATGCTAACAAAACATTGGGCTCCATTCACAAAGCTGTATCAAGCACTTTAAGAAATGCTGTAAAATACCACTCATAATTTTTAAAACCTTTTTTAGCATTCACAAAAAAATCTACTAAAACACTGTACGTGGTATTTCGCTGTGTTTTGCAATATGCTTGCTAAGACCCTGTAGGGTTTCAGGCAAATTGCCCAACTATGTATACCTGCCTAACACACGTAAGAAGTGGGACCAGTTTAAAATGATTTCTATGCAGTAGCTGGGATTCTCAATGTCATTTGTGTCATGGACTATACCCATGTGCCTTTTTTTGCTTCCTCTGATAAAGAGCACATCTACCACAGCAGGAAGGGGTACTACCCCCTACACACACAGTATGTAAGAAACAGTTAAAAATATTGTCCAATTTGCAAAGTACAGAATATATCAAATCATTTTAAAAGGATATAAGTGAAGAGTGGACTTGACCTTTAAAAATGTTTTTGGAATAGTTTAGAATGACTAAACCACAAGAAACATATTAAAATGTACATCGGAACAGGCAAGATGCAAAGTTCATTGCGGATCTATTTTATTCAAAGTAATAATTTTGTGCTCTGCCTCCACTGCAAGCATTTCCCAAATCAAACAAGCAAGCCATTTCAATTATATTTTGTAGAAGTAGAAATATGTCAAACATTCTGTACCAAATGAATAAAGTGACAAATAAGGCAGAGAAATATTTGCTGTTTCGGAGGAAGCAGACTATTGAGAAAATAAACAGGAAATAGAGGAAAGCATCGTGTACTCTAATAATGTAGCAGTGCATTACTAATATACAGCATAGGTTTACTAGGAGTCTTATGAAAATAAATAAATAATTTAGAAACATCTAACAGAATAGCAAATTTACCTCTTACAGAGGCAGAATTGATTGTCATAATCGAGATAGTTACATAATACAATGTACTTTATATTTCTAAAAAATATATTTTTTAAAGGAAAATACCACTAGGGATGGGTGAATGGTTCGGCCAAGCATAAGTTCGGGCCAAACTTTCATTGTACAGTCGTTCCGCAAACAGCCGAACAAACGGGTCATTCAACCATTTGTTCGCCCCCTACGAACCGACCACAATGCACTGCGGCGCTGAAGAGTGCATTGCAAGCCATGATTGGCTGAAGCAGTAAAAGCTTCAGCCAATCAGGGCACAGAGCACTGTCAGAGTCATGACTGGACACTCTAATCATGACTTTATCCAATCATGGCTCAATCCCGCCCCACAGTATAAAAGTATTCTTTCAATGGCAGCCATTTTCAGTGTGATTTCGGCGTGGAGAGAGATAGAACAGGACTCTGTTCAGTGCTCTTAGTTAGTGTGCTATACTGTGCTATTTTGCTTCAATTGTCAGTGTAGAATATTAGTTTAGTGTCAGTCTAGAGATAGTGTGAGTGTAGTGAGGAGGCCCATCATTCAGCTTTGCATAGTGTGCAGCTAGAGTAGGGACAGCTCAGATAGTTTCAGTGTAGTGTAGTGATGGTTGAACAACATCTATTTAATTGCGTTACTGCCAGTTAAACGCCATTTACTTCTATGTGCATTACTGCCAGTATAACGCCATACAGTTTTGTGTGCGCTATTGCCAGTTTAACAGCATATAGTTTTGTGTGCGTTACTGCCAGTTTAAAGCCATATAGTTTTGTGTGCGTTACTACCAGTTTAACGCCATATCGTTTTGTGCGTTACTACCAGTTTAACGCCATATAGTTCTGTGTGCGTTACTGCCAGTTTAACTCCATTTACTTTTCTGTGCGTTACTGCCAGTTTAACGTCATATAGTTTTGTGTGCGTTACTGCCAGTTTAACGCCATATAGTTGTATGCGTTACTGCCAGTTTAACGCCAGTAACGCACTGTGTGAATTACTTTCAGTTTAATGCCAAATCATTTTGTGTGCGTTATTGGCAGTTTAACACCATATAGTTCTGTGTGCCTTACTGCCAGTTTAATGCCATATAGTTTTGTGTGCGTTTTGTCTGCGAGTTTACCACCATATCGTTTTGTGTGTCACTGTATGTTTGGCGCATTATATTGCAGTATATTAGTATCTGTGGAGTGTGTCTGTGTAGTGTGAGTACTCAAATTAAAGTGCACCAAACACTTCTTTACATTGATTAAAGTGCATCTACATACAGATTTCCACTTCTTCTTTACGTTTGCTTATATGCACTGCCCCCTTCCTCCCAATAAGGTCTGGAAGGACAATAAGGACAGGCACTGTAAGGGGGCCAGCAACAAATGTGTCCACAGGCAAAGGTGGACATGGTGATCAGTCCTCAGGCAGGGCATCATTTCCTCTGTTTAGTGAGTTTCCCCACGCTATCCAGCCACAGCATGCAGAGAAGGTGGTGGACTGGCTTACTAAACCTTCCTCATCCTCTGCCACGCAAGCAGAGACAAGTGTGCAGTCCCCTGCAGTTGCCAGAGTGGATAAACCCGCCTCCTTGTCCACATCTATTCCTGCCAAAGCTCCAACACCAGCTATTGAGGGGTCAGCTGAGTTATTTGACCACAGCGTCAGCCACTTGCACCTTGATTATGCCCAGCCATTACTGGATTCAGATGTTGGTTCTGAGGTTGAGGATGGCAGGAACATGAGCCTAGAGAGAGGGAGGAACACTGGTAGACAAATTGGCATTCATGTTCCCCAAGTCGCAGCATATTGCCAAGTTGTCTGCAGTGGTAATGATAAAGATGGAGGAGATGGAGATGATGATGATGCTAATGAGGTCACTGATGCGACTTGGGTGCCAGATAGAGCAGAGGAGGAAACTGAAGGTGAGGCGAAACAACCCCAAGAAGGCCGAGTAGAGAGCAGCCACCCTATTCCATCACATTCTGCAGCTGTTATCTCCCGGCCCACTCTCCAAAGCTCAGCTGTCTGTGCCTTTTTCAGCACATCTGCAACAGATCGAACTGTTGCTATCTGCAAACTGTGTCCCAGGCACATCAAAGTGGCAAAAACACCAAACATTTGGGTACCACATGCTTAACAAATCCTTTAACATCCAACCATTCAGCCCGTCGGCAAGAGCACTTAAAAGCCACACAAAAGGGGCACAAATCTTTCCCTCCTCCTCTTTACCCACTTCAGTCTGCCCCTGCGATAATGAGTCATTACCTCTAAGCAGCCTCCACTGACAGGGATAATGGTATAGCACAGGGTGTCCCAGGTCTCAATACAGCTGGTGGTGATGATGCCAGACCTGTGAGCTCTACTTCCTCCTCCTCATCCGCCACCTCCATGCCCTCCTCTGCAGAATTGTCCTATGAACATCAGGTATCCCCTAAGCATTCAATGAGCTATTCCCAGAGTCAGGCTAAAAAGTGCCATGCGGTGCTTCAGCTGGTGTGTTTAGGGGACAGAAACCACACAGGAGCAGGGACAGGCCCGGAGGGGCTTTACACAACACCAGCTGGAGCCAGGAATGGTGGTGTCCGATAATGGCTCAAACCTCCTGTCTGCCCTTAGACAGGGAAAGTTGACACATGTGCCATGCCTGGCAATTTGCTGGTGCAGCATTTCCTAAATACATACCCAGGGTTGCAAGATGTAAAGCAGGCCAGAAGAGTCTAGCCATTTTAAAATTCAGCAGGAATTCCACCTGCCCGTAAACCACCTGATTTGTGATATGTCCACCAGGTGAAACTCAACTTTGGGAGGTAAAACTCAACTTTGGGAATGCTGCAGTGGCTATACATGCAGCAGAGGGCGGTAAACCAGTACCTGTGCCAGTACGACGCGATAACAGGCTCAGGCCGCCTCTGCTTTTTTCTCCCCATGCCAATAGCTGACCATTAAGGATGCATGCACTGTATTGTCACCATTTATGGAGGCCCCAAGGATTGTGAGCTGTGACAGTGCATGTATCAGTGACACAATCCTTGTTGTGTTCCTGCTAGAGCAGATTCTGCATGGGACAGGACACTGGAGGCAGAGCAGCAGGAGGAAGGAGGAAGAGGAGGACTTCCTTTCCTTTCAAGGCCCACTTTATCCAGACACCATCATTCCTATGTCACAGAACACACAGGAGGAGAGAGGGGAGGAGGATGAGAATTCTTGCACTTTCATAGGCTTCGAAGAAGAAGAAGACATGCGTCAATCTGTAAGCGATGACTTTCCAGCCTTAGGACCCTTGGGAGAAGTACGTGGCTGGGAGGAGGACGTTCCAGATGCTGTCATCCTGAGTGACCCCGAGGAGTCTGCTTCTCAAGCCTCTGCAAATTTCAGGCACATGGGCAACCTCATGCTTCAAAGCCTGCGGAAGGACCCAAGAATACATAGCATAAAGGAGAAGGATTATTACTGGTTGGCAACCCTCCTTGACCACCGTTATAGGGGAAAGATCTCAGAACTCATCCCGTCCCCATAGAGAGTGCAGAAGATAAAATCTCTTGAGGACATGTTAAAGAGGATTTTATTGAATGTTTTTCCTGAATCCAGTAGGTTACAGTGTCATGGAAAATGTAGTTTTGAGTCTTCTGATGGTCAAGAGAGGAGAAGGCCTCCGCCTAAGTGAGGCAGTTCCGATTTTTTTTTTAGTCCTCGCTGCCCAGGGCTGTCAACTTCCACATCCCATCAGCAGCATCTGCATCACATGGTGGATGATTACCTTGGGGCAAAAACAGAGATGGAGAGCTTTCCAGCTGATGATCCACTGACTTACTGGGTCATGGGACTAGACCACTGGCCAGAATTTGCCCAGTATGCTATTGAGTTGTTGGGCTGCCCTGCATCCAGCGTTCTTTCAGAACGGGCATTCAGTGCTGCAGGAGGTTTTGTTACTGATCATAGAACACGTCTGTCCACAGACTCCGTGGACCGTTTGAGTTTCATAAAAATGAATCAGTCCTGGATTACCAGCTATGAAGCCCATGATGCCGATGTCACTGATTAGGTCTTTTTGGGGTGTGAAATCTATGCAGGAATTTGAGGCTGCCTAGCTTTGAGGGTGTTCAATCATTTCATCTGGAAGAATGTTTGTGGTATAGGTTTCATGGGCACAATTAGCACCCAAAGACCAATTTTTCAGCACCTGTTTGACAGGTGCATATCATTGCAATTTTTTACAGCGAGGCCAATTCTTGCTTTCATCAAGAATACCTCTATAGGGTTACAGTGGGAAGGTGCCACCGACACCCAAAGTGATCCTCTGGGCTGGACGGTTTAAGTAGGCAGGACTGACGAGCAGGATATCATCAACATCTGAGTAACTGTGGAGAGATAGGAGCTGGCAATTAGCCGACAGCTGAGCGGCCAGCTCAGAGAAGGAAGGGCTGACACAAAGACCAATTTTTCTGCACCTGTTTGACAGGTGCACATCATTGCAATTTTTACAGCAAGGCCAATTCTTGCTTTCATCAAGAGTACCCATATAGGGTTACGGTGGAAAGGCACCCCCGACTCCCAAAGACCAATTTTTCTGCACCTGTTTAACAGGTGCATATCATTGCCATTTTTTACAGCAAGGCCAATTCTTGCATTCATAAAGATTACCTCTATAGGGTTACGATGGGAAGGTGCCACCAACACCCAAAGACCAATTTTTACGCACCAGTTACTTATATCCAAAGTCACAGTGACACCAGAATTTATCCAAAAAATCTTTAATCTTGTTCCCAGTGCACTACATTGTGGCCTCATCATACACACTGGCTCCCCAGCTGTTGCTGAGAAAATTAAAGGCAGCTTGCAGGGAAAATTAGATTTTTTTGGCTTTATAAATGCAATTATTGCTGCTGCAGATTGTAGACATGGCACAGATCTGCCACTTCACAGGTAGACTATGGGGACTCCCCCAGGCACTATATTGGAAGGAATTTTTCATTTTTATGCTTTCACTTTAAAAATCGAAAAATCACTGTTAATTTAAAAAAGTTTTTCACAAAAAAAATGTTTATTGATACATGTCCCCCAGGGCAGGACCCAGGCCCCTATAACCACGCCCAATTGCTTGCATATAAGCCTTTAAAATGGTCACTTTAGATTTTTGACATTCAGTGTTCTATGTTGGAAAGTTCAAGATGCACAGGTTATTATTATAGCACTTGTCATGTAGTGATAATAAAGTCAACATCTTTCTATCTGAAACTAACTACCTTTAGAAAGACTATAACAATGTATAGAAACTAATTTAACATATATTTAACACTATGAGGCGGATGTTATTCTCATCAGCTAATTTGGGTTTCATAAAAAAGGGATCTGATGTTTTCTTTGATTCTTCTTAAGACCTAAATTCAGTCAGAATACATTTTTTTACATTTTTGAATACTGGTGAAGGATTACAACGTGACAGCTTTGTCCCTTGTGAGAAGCCCTTCTGTTAATTTTGTGGAGAATTGAGGAAGAACTTTTTAATAGGGTCACAAAAAACCAGGAGCAGTCTACAGGAGCATATTTCTAAAATAGTGAATAGGACCAAAACAAATATCCTCTTCAGTTTCTTGTGTCTTAAATTACAGGGATTAAAGAGGAGTAACCATTCAAAAAAAAACATTTAAAAGTCAGCAGCTACAAATACTGCAGCTGCTGACTTTTAATAATCGGACACTTACCTGTTCCAGGGTCCCGCTCGGCAGCACCGGCATTGTAACTGTGGGCACCCGGCTGTGGCTTCACAGCCATGCACCAACTGTGCATGCGCGAGTTGCGCCACGCGCCATCATTGGCTGCGCAGTCATCTGGGATCTGTCACGTGTCCCAAATGTTTGACAGGAGGGAGGGGGCAGAGCTAAGCCCCTTCCTGCGCCGAGGGGAAGTGATGTCACCAGCCCAGGCACTGAAGGAGGCAGACTATGAGGGACCCCCTAGCAACAGCCATTTAGAGGTGAGTTTAAAAAAAATTCCAAATGTTTTTTTTATGAATATTAATGATTTTTTTTGTGTGCAACCCCACTTTAAACGTGTCTTAATGTTAAGTGAATGCCACATTTGCTGTTTCTGCTTAGGAGATTTCCCTTACTACCTATCCGAGACACAGAGGTTGCTTTATAAAAGCAGCTGAGAATATTCACACAATAATATATACGAATATCCACTTCAATTATCCAATCATAATAAAAGCTAATTTCTGTTTACTTATTTTATCTGCGTGTGGTTGAGCATTTGAAGTGAATCTATTGAGGCTGATTTACATATCAGTTGATAGCTTTAATTTGTGAAAACTATTTTACTAAACTACTACTAAACTAAAGGAGTTGAGAGTAGATATTTGAAATTAACCTTCACACAATTTATTGTGTGGACTTTTGTCAGAAACCATGAAATCAGGCTGAGACAGAAGTACAGTTAAATCACACTTGTTTAATAATAAAAGTAAAAGAACAAACGTAGTCAAAACATAGCCAAAGTTCAGTAACCGGCACCGATAGTCAGCCAAGCCAAAAGCCAGGGATTAAAGTAGTGGAACAGCAAGCAGGATCTGGAGCCAGAAGGGATGTCAGAAAAGCCAGTCTTTAAACAGGAATGCAGGAGATAGTTTCTTGTGATCTGAGGCAGAGCTCCTCTGGACTGGATGGCTTAAATAGGCAGGACTGATGAGCAGGATCATCAACAGCTGAGTAACTGTGGAGAGAGATGGGAGCTGGCAATTAGCTGACAGCTGAGCAGCCAGCTCAGAGAAGGAAGGGCTGAGCCCAGCCCTGACAACTTTTTTTTAGTAAATCAGTTGCAATGTGTTTACCATGCAAGAAGTGGGACACAAACAGAAATTCAAACCCGACAGAAGTTCTAACTATTCCCCAAACTAATATATCCAACACTAAAAAAAAGGTTTCAGATTGAGTTGGGAGTTAAGCCTTCTAACAACAGAAATCATTTCACTTTTGACAAGAGATAATATATTGCTGATTTTATTCCAAAATCTGCAAATCTGTGACAGCCTCTTCCTTCTGAACTCCAATGACTGGCTTTTTTTGATGCATAAGTGATAAAAATTCATCCTTTTTTCATGGGATGGGCAGGTCAGGAAATAGAATCACAGAAGTACATCATCCTGTAATTATGATTATACTAGAAATGAAGATAAAAAAATATATGAATATTTATGGCCATGCACAAAAATGTCCACCTGCTAGCAATATTTTGTATCAAAACTGTGAAACAAAAAAATATTGGTATTGGGTTGCCTTGATTCGTTTGGTAATTTTGCAATCTAAAGCTTTTTGAAAGGGGTTGAAATTTCCTGAAAATTGTCAAGTGTGTTGCCAGCATTACAGTTTTCCATAGGCATTCCATTTTTTTTTCTGCAGATTAGATTAGATACAACACTCATTCAATAGCACAGCATCATTTTGTTATTCAAACTGTGTGTTTGCCCCTTCTAGCCTTATGCTTCCTTCTTGTAATTTTTTCATCTCAGTAAAACCTTTATAAGCACTTGCACAATAAAGCTGCACACATCAACCTGACAATTTGTTTAAATAATCTTTCTGTGTGATGGTAGGAATCGAGTCAAGAGCTCTGTAAGCGAGTAGGCCTGCCTCACTTGTTTACACACATAAATAAAACTGCAAATATTCAGCAGGAAAATGAAATATAAATCTGAGAGTATCAGTGAACTGTCAGGAAGTTCTCACTGATGTTTAATTCCCAGCCAAGGTGCTCTGCGTGAGAAGCAATAATGGAACCATTTATCTTCTTAGAAATCAATTTAAACTTAATTAAAATTGTTATAAGTAAATTCACAGGTTTCTATCCTCTTGACAAGCCATGTAATATGACAGGGCGCACATGGGATAGTATGAGGGGAATGCTGTGGTATGTCTTTGCAGGTTCCCATTGGTTACAGCACAAGAAGCTGAAGAAAGTGGTGCCAAGATGGAGGATTCCACAGCGGTCATGCGCAGTCCGCGCCAGCAACCTCGGAGAGGAAAGAGGAAGATGAAGACTTCTGCTTCTCCTATGTCTCAGAAGAAGGAGAGAGCCAGCAGCGTTCCCCTCAGGAATGCCCCCCCTCACCAGGAGAGCGTCAGACAGAGTGCAGCTGCCAGCAGCCTGAAGGAAGGGAGTCCGCCCGGTGGTGAGAATGCATATAGCACTGCTGTGAATGATTTGCATATTCTAATGACATCTTTATCTAGCATTGTAAAAGATATTAAAGGGGTACACACAGGTGGTACTGTTACAGGTGATTTGGAGATTGATTTGCAAACTAAAAAAAATACAATTAAAAGGATGCACACAAGTGGTGCTGGGTTGGATATGGATACAGGTGCACAATTCTCTGGTGCTTTACATAATTATACTCATGCTGATAATTTTAAAGGGGCACAGTTTTCTGGTGCTATTTTGCAGAACAGTTCATTTGGTGGTTTAAAAGAAACTGAGGGCGCACAGTACTCTGGTGCTTTTTGTGATAACAGTAATAATGCTGTTTTTGAAGGGGCACGCTTAGGTGGTGCTATTCCGCAAGCTAATGTGGGCGGGCGGAGAGATGTGGTCAGCCCGGTATGGCGACAGTTGTCGGATATCCGCACGGATGCTGCGCATATGTCAGCGGGTGGTATGGTGTTGCCGCAAACAAATAGGCAGGTAAATCAGACCTTCTCATCCCCGCGGGCAGCGGAGGCGTCTTTTAAGCCACCTATGCCGTGCGATATTTCACCGCTGGGATTCCATTTATCAGATGCGGTTAAGGATAAAATTTGGAAAGGCGACTTTATCGAGCTATTGTCATTATTGCCCTCTTCCAGAGAATTCCTGGCGAAAGCTGATAAACGGATAGAAGATCGTTCAGAGGAGGAACGCAAAAAAGCTGTTCCTAAAACATTTCAGAATTGGCTACAGGCCTTTTGCATTTATGCAGCAGTGCTGGGGGAACGTTTTCCTGAAAAATGTTCGGGTTTGTTCCAGCACGTGGACATAATCGCAGAGGCTTTTCGCCACTTTGGTGGCATTGCCTGGTTCACGTATGACGAGAACTTTCGGCAAAAGTTAGCAGTTCACCCAACTTTGCAATGGGGATGCAAGGATGTGGGCTTGTGGCTGAACCTAATGCTGCCACAGAAGCCTCTATTTGCACCCCGGGCGGTGGCCCAACAAAATGTTTTTCGGAAAGGTTGTTGTTTCGCCTTCAACGAAGGGCAGTGTAAATTTTTCGCAAATTGCAGATATAGGCACGAGTGCTCATACTGTAATGGTGCCCATCCCGCCAACAGGTGCTTTCGGAAGTCGGCAGCGTCTTCCTCTGCACCTTCATCTCGGGACACAAGTGGAAAAGGCCAAGACGCCAGTGAGCTTGTTAAGCATGCAGCCATGGCTAGAGCGATATCCAGACCGCACGATGGCTCGGCTGCTAACTGACGGTTTTACCGAAGGTTTTTTGGTCCCATGCTTCTCTGGTTCAGGGTGCATTTTGGTTAAGAATTTGCGTTCTGCCAGACTGCATCCTGACGTAGTGCAAGAAAAAATCGATAAGGAGGTTTCGGAAGGCAGGGTAGCTGGCCCTTTCGACATGCCGCCTTTTCCGAATTTTCGTGTCTCCCCTTTGGGCATTGTTCCCAAGAAGGAGCCAGGGAGTTTTAGGCTCATCCATCACTTATCCTACCCAGCAGATAATTCTTTGAACGATGAGGTCTCAGAAGTTTTGGCCCCAGTTTCATATGCGTCTTTTGATGAAGCACTGGTGTTATTGCGGCAGTTCGGGCAGGGAGCGTTGTTGGCTAAGGCGGACGTCAAGTCCGCCTTCCGGCTGCTTCCAGTGCATCCGCAGGGTTTTAATTCCTTAGGTTTTCAGTTTATGGACCGTTTTTATTTTGACAAATGCCTGCCAATGGGTTTTTCTTTATCTTGTTTTTATTTTGAGGCCTTTTCTAAATTTTTACATTGGGTTTTGTCACAATGCTTACCGACAGGGGGTTTTTTGCATTACCTTGACGATTTTTTGTTTATAGGCCCGGTGGACTCTCCGTTATGTTCCAAGTCACTGGATACCTTTTTTCTTATGTGTAAATCTTTTGGTATTCCTATCGCTCATGAGAAGACTGTTTTCCCATCTTCCACTATTGAGTTTTTGGGTATTACTATCGACTCTGACCGTATGGAATTTAGACTACCTGAAACAAAGTTGCTCCGTATGAAATTGATGATTTCAGTGTTTTTGACCAAACGTAAGGTGTTTTTGAAGGAAGCGCAATCCCTGTTGGGCCTTTTTGCATTTGCAGCCAGGGTCATCCCGATTGCCAGAATTTTTCGAGGCGTTTTGCCTTGGCTACAAGTGGTCTGAAGACCCCTTACTCTCATGTTCACCTTTCGGCGAACGTCAGGGAGGACTTGAGGATTTGGGATTCTTTCCTTTCAAATTTTAATGGCGCTACTGTTTGGCAGCAATCCATTACGGACAATTTTGAGCTGAACTTTTTTACGGATGCCGCCGGTTCATCGGGATTTGGGGCCTTTTTGGACGGCCATTGGTGCGCTTCCAAGTGGCACTCCAGTTGGCTCCATAAAGAGGTTTTACGGAATGTAGTCCTGCTAGAGCTTTTCCCGGTGGTGGTTTCTATTGTGGTATGGAAGGAACATTTTATGAACCGGAGGGTTTTACTGCACACGGATAACAAGGGTGTGCTATTTGCCATCAATACGTTGGCATCTAAATCTGAGCTGGTCGTTAAGCTGTTACGTTTTTTTAGTTTTGCATTGTCTACGTTTTAATATTTGGTTGAAAGCACGTTACTTACCCGGTTTGGAGAATGACCTTGCTGACGCTCTATCTCGTTCGCAGTTCCAACGTTTTCGGGATTTGGCTCCTGCGGCGGATCAGAACAACACCCCCTGCCCAGACTTCCTCTGGGGCTTGATATGGGACTAATGGCTGCTTACCTCCGGAACTCCATGGCGCCGAAGACGTGGCGGGAATATGAGTTAGCCTGGGCCAGATGGTGTTCCTTTTGCGCAGATAAAGACATTGAGGTACTGGAAGTAAACGGTTACGTTGCAATGGCATTTATTTCTTATCTGATAACAATGGGCCTCAGTCCTTCGTCAATTAGCAAGATTGTGGCCGGAGTTTCCTTTTACCTGAAATTTTCCGACCGTCCTGCTCTAACTTCCTTCTTCCAAGTCAGTCAGATTATTAAGGGTTTTCGGAAGTCGGTCCCTACTAAGGATGAACGTCGGCCTATTTCAGTGGATTTATTGTCTAAGTTATTATCAGTGTTGGAGGTTGTCTGTAGTTCGGCTTTTGAGGTAGTCCTTTTTAAGTCAGCGTTTTCGGTCACATTTTTTGGTGCCCTAAGGATCGGTGAGCTGACGGCCCAAAATCGATCGTCTTCTTCTTTTCTTTTATTTGACCATGTAGCACTTGGTCCAGATTGTTTGGATTTGTTTATTTGTAGATCTAAGACTTTTGGCCTGGGTAAAGGTCAGTGGGTTTCGTTGGCAAGATCCCCAGATACGAACATTTGTCCGGTGTTTCTCGTGACCAATTTTGTGGCGGTACGCCCGGCGTTTGCAGGTTCCTTTTTTATCCACCAGGACTTATCCCCACTGACTAGATTTCAATTCTCAGCCGTTCTTGCCTCATGCCTTAAACGACTTCAGCTATCCGGTTTTAAATTTTCATCCCACTCGTTTAGGATTGGGGCCGCCACTACTGCCAATCTTCTGGGTTTCCCCCCCGAAAGTCAAAAGAGGGTCGGTAGATGGGCTAGTGATAGATACAAAATTTATGTTCGCCCCGAATTATTAACGTTGTGATTTTATTTTCAGATCCAGCTCCTGATACAGTTTGGATTGTAGGCCACTCCTACGTTTTCTGGGCTGGTAAGCGGGCTTCTTCCAGGATCTATTCCAGTAACTTAGGTCTGGATGTTAATAAAGTTATAGTTCTGTGGTCTGGTGTTCGTGGACTGAGGTGGCGTAATCTAAGGGGCCATTTAATTCATTTATCTTCCATTTGGCCGTCTCCTAAGGTTTTGGTCATTCACGTGGGGGCTAATGATCTTGGCAAAATTAGGACCTGGGAACTGCTTTGTGAAATCAAGAAAGATCTTTGCGATATTCAGCTCCTGTTCCCGGATGCTACCTTGGCCTTCTCCGAGATGGTTCCTCGACTTCTTTGGTCCCCTTGTGGAAGCTTGTTTTATGTGGATAAGATTAGGAGACGGTTAAATCGAACTATTCATAATTTCATAATTTCCTTAGGCGGCTTATCGTTCCGCCATTTAGAGCTGGAAGGTTTTCTCCCAGGCTTATTTAGGAAGGATTCAGTCCATCTATCCGACATAGGCATTGATATTTTTAATATGGGCATACAAGCCCTAATTGAGAGTGCTATGGTGTTGGGGGGACCTCATTCAGAAGTTTCCTTCCTGAATTCGGTCGGTGGGGATTAGTCGTCCAGCATTGTAGTACATCACAGTAATAAACAGTAATGCCTGCATCTGTGCAATGATCTTTCTACAGTTCACACATCTATGTAATCAATGTCTTTCTAGGTCATTATGATTTGCACTGACAAAATTTAGCAGCACTTAACAGTCTCTTCTCCTAAAATATATATCTACAGAAGATTGTATTACAAGATATGATGCATGTCATGCTGCATTGCTATGTTTTAGTGATCCTGTCACTTGAAAGTAAGGACTTACCAGATTCATGAACATAATGAGTGGTACACTTATACCTTCTGCTCTGTAAACTGGAGATTTGTTATGTAGAGCATGTATATTCAGGGAGTGTAAGGGGCAATGATTTTAGTCTTCTAATAATTGTATTACTTCCTACTGTGCTTTTATGTAGTCATGCGCTTATATTGGATATATATGTATATGTATATATGTATACTTGTATTTTACGTATATGTGTATACATCCCCCTGGTAACACAACCCCTCCCCTTTTCCTCCCCTCACCCCAATAACTAACCCCCACCTCCCCCTACCACCCCCCAGTTTCCCCCCCTCCCCTTACTCGCCTACCCCTTACTTCTCCATTACGCCCACTTTCACTATAATCTTTAATCCTATTTTTAACCACTACGCGCCCGTGCTATAGCCGAAAGACGGCTTCAGCGCGGACGCTCCCTGCCGGGTGGACGTCCCTGGACGTCCTGTTGTTTACTTCCCTAATGCGCGCTCCTGAGAGCGCGCATCGGGGAAGTTCTGTGCTGGCCGTGTCCGTCGGACACACAGCCAGTCACAGATTGCTGTAAACGGCCAATCACAGCGGCCGTTTACAGCAAGATCTGCGTGTCCAATGAGAGATGATCTCATATGCAAACATATGAGATCATCTGTCAGCGCCGCTCTGCCTCCTACACAGACAGCGTGTGAGGAGGGAGAGATGAACGGCTGCAGCGGCGCCGTAAGTAAAAAAAAAAAAAAAAAAATAAAAATAAAGTGATCTATTCCCCCTGCCATCTGTCCCTGCTGCCATCTGTCCCCGCTGCCACCTGTCCCCAGTACCACCTGTCCCCAGTGCCATCTGCCAGTGCCACCTGTCCCCAGTACCACCTGTCCCCAGTGCCATCTGCCAGTGCCACCTGTCCCCAGTACCACCAGTCTCCAGTGCCATCTGCCAGTGCCACCTGTCCCCAGTGCCATTTGTCCCAAGTGCCATTTGTCCCCAGTGCCACTTGTCCCCAGTGCCATGTGTAAGTGCCATCTGTCATCAGTGCCACATCAGTGCCACGTGTCATCAGTGCCACGTCAGTGCCATCTGTCATCAGTGCCACATCAGTGCCATCTGTCATCAGTGCCATATCAGTGCCACGTGCCATCAGTGCCACATATTAGTGCCACCTGTCATCAGTGCCACATATCAGTGCCATCTGTCATCAGTGCCACGTATAAGTGCCATCTGTCATCAGTGCCACCTGTCAGTGTCACGTGCCATCTGTTATCAGTGGCACGTGTCATCAATGCCACGTATCAGTGCATCTGTCATCAGTGTCACGTGTCATCAGTGCCACGTATTTGTGCCATCTGTCATCAGTGCCACGTATTAGTGCCATCTCTCATCAGTGCCACGTATTAGTGCCACATGATATCAGTGCCACGTATACGTGCCATCTGTCACCAGTGCCACATATTAGTGCCATCTGTCAGTGTCACGTGTCATCAGTGCCACGTATTAGTGACATCTGTCATCAGTGTTACGTGTCATCAGTCCCCCGTATTAGTGCCATCTGTCATCAGTGCCACATCAGTGCCACCTGTCATCAGTGCCACGTCAGTGTCACGTGTCATTGTCCTGGTGCTCCAGGGCCTTCAAAAGTGTAATAGGTAGTCAACAAGTTAGATGTATAATTTATGCTCCTAGAACACGTGATGGTGCTCCCTGCATTTTGGGCCACTCTAAGTGGCTAGGCTGTGTAAAAGTCCCACACATGTGGTAACGTAATACTCAGGAGGAGTAGCAGAATGTATTTTGGGGTGTCATTTGTGGTATACACATGCCATGTGAGAGAAATAACCTATTACAATGACAAGTTTGTGGAAAAAAATAAAAAATAAAAAAATAATTCATTTTGCAAAGAATTGTGGGAAAAAAATGACAACATCAAAAAGCTCACCATGCCTCTTACTAAATACCTTGGAATGTCTACTTTCAAAAAAAGAGTCATTTGGGGGTATTTGTACTTTCCTGGCTTGTTCGGGTAACAAGAAATGAGATAGGTCACCAGTGCATCAGATGTGATCAATTTTGTATGATTCGCACCACAGTTTGTGGAGTCTGTAACTTTCACAAAGACCAAATAATATCCACTAATTTGGGTTATTTTTACCAAAGATTTGTAGCAGTATAAATTGTGGCCAAAATTTATGAAGAAAAATTAATAATTTGCTAAATTTTATCACAGAAACAAAGAAAAATTTGTTTTTTTTCAAAATTTTCGGTCTTTTTTCATTTATAGCGCAAAAAATAAAAACCCAGAGGTGATCAAATACTGCCAAAAGAAAGCTCTATTTGTGGGGGAAAAGGACAAAAAATTCATTTGGGTACAGTGTTGCATGACTGAGTAATTGTCATTCAAAATGTGAGAGCACCGAAAGCTGAAAATTGGTCTGGGCAGGAAGGGTGTTTAAGTGCCCAGTAAGCAAGTGGTTAATATAGTGTTAATACAATTTATTTTTTTTTTATTTTTAATCTTACAGTTAGTAGCCACAGATGCATGCACATATGCATGTATGCTCCCCATGTGGGCACATGCACATTGGCACACGCATATCTATATTACTTACCCTATACGTAGTCCCATGTGTTTGCTTGTTTGTATGTGTTTCTATGCATGCAGACAGACATACACATGCTTTTTATTCCCCCCCTCCTAATTTTACTTCAGTATAGACTGTAATTCCATTTTAGTTTCACCTATTAGGATCCTAACTGATTTGTAGCAACTTAATTTACAATGTCATCTCACTTTTGTCCCATCCATTTTTATAGATTTCTTAAACAGCCGTCCCAACACAATGGCTGTAAGTATATAGTCTATAGTATATAGTCTACAGTATAAATCTATATAGTGTATGGTACAGTTATTAAGCGTTCTAACAGCGATACATTTTAGTTCTAACTTTACTATTTCCATCCTCATTATTATTTACTAATAACTTAACTTAAAATATTAGAACCATCCATCCCCCTGTTATAAATTATAAACCATATATGTGAGTGTTTATATAGACATATGACAATTTATTATTATTATTATGCCACATTGAGTTGTCACTTCTCATTCATATATATATATATATAGTTAAACCCCTTTTCCCATCTACCATAATACATAGTTGTCTCTGTCCTCCTGGTTCCCATGGTTACCTTTGTTCGTCATTTGTCCTGCCCGTCCCGCCCCCGGCCCATTCATCCATCACTATATCGCCCCTCCCTTCACTTTGGGTATAAAATCCCTCATCCAAGATGGCCACTGACACAGCCTGATGAAGGAGCACGCATGCTCCGAAGCGCCGCCCACTGGACCCCATTCCCGGAAGTGATATTACCACACCACAGTGGTACAGCACGAAACACACTACACAGCATCCACAGTCTGCGATCTAGCCATCCGGAAACGCTGGGCACCCACAGCGCCACCAGAAAATCAGAGAGAGAAGGACACAGGACCTTTTTGGATTGGCTTGTGACTACCGCATCACCCGGGAGAAACAACGGAAGAAACATTACCCCTGACATGCCTGAACAAACATCTCTTTTGTGAGTGTTTTTATTCCCTTTGAAATAAATATCTTTTAACAAATTGCTGCACTTAGTGGGCGCTGTCTCTATTCCTTCTTGGATGTTGAAAATGTGGTACAAGATGATGGAACAAAATTGTATGGCAAAGAGACAGCTGGTGATACCATCTTAAACTCGCACACCCTTCACCCCTAATAGGGAGAGTACTATACAGCGAATACTTAAGGCTCTGTCGGAACTGTACTAATGTCAACAATTTTGAGAGGGAGCCTGTAATTAAAGACTACTAATATGAGGTTATATCAAGAAACTCTTAGTTCATATCAGAAGACAAAAGATCAGCTCCGGGAAACACTTGCATTAAAGCTAATTTTCACCTTTACTGTCATGGCCCAATCAAACCATTTTCTACAATAACAGGTATGCCTACTGGGCCAGCTGTATAAAATCTAGATATAATCAGCTACATACAGTATGCAGCCTTGTGTTCTGGATGTGTAACACAAACATCCCGTTCCACACGTGGAAAAAAATTGAGTCGGGCTGAGCAGCACTCATAGGCAGCTGGGATGTCATGGTTGTTATTGTACCATATTTTATACATCATATCTCCATTGTTTTGCCAAAGTATACTTATCTGTCTATTGTAATTAATATATTGTTATTACACTGTTTGGGTATGGATCATGCACTGCCTATTTATAGTTGTGCTCATAAGTTTACATACTCTTACAGAATGTATACATTTCTTGGCCATTTTTCAGAGAATATGAATGATAACACAAAAACCTTTCTTTCACTTATGGTTACTGTTTGGCTGAAGCCATTATTATCAATCAACTGTGTTTACTTTTTTAAATCATAATGACAACAGAAACTACCAAAATTACCCTGATCAAAAGTTGACATACCCTGGTGATTTTTCCTTCAGTTTTTTCGGGGGCAGTGATTTTAATAATGCTTAAAGTGAAAAAATACAAATTAAATATTCCTTTAAATATCATGCCTGGAGGGTGTCCTTAGTATGCATGTAAAGTGGCACAGTTTTCCGGTGTTTAGAACAATACCACAGCAAAATTACATTTCTAAAGGAAAAAAAAAAAAGTAATTTAAAACAGATTGCGGCTGTAATGAATTGTTGGGTCTCAGCAATATAGATAAAAATCATTGAAAAAAATGGCATGGGTTTCCCCCCAGTCCATTACCAGGCCTTTTGGGTCTGGTATGAATATTAAGGGGAACCCTGCGCCAAATAAAAAAAAAGGCGTAGGGGCCCCCCAAAATCCATACCAAAGGGTCTGGTATGGATTTTAAGGGAACCCTGCACCAAAATAAAAAATGGCGTAGGGGCCCCCCCAAAATAAATACTAGACCTTTATCTGAGCATGCAACCTGGCAGGCCACAAGAAAAGAGTGGGGATGAAAGAGCGCCCCCCCCTCCTGATCGATACCAGGCCACATGCCCTCAACACGGGGAGGATGCTTTGGGGTACCCCTCGAAGAACCATGTCCTCATATTGATGGGGACAAGGGCCTCATCCCCACAACCCTTGCCTTGGATCTACATCACAGGACATTTTTATTTTTTAATAAAGGACTTGTCCCAAAGTGTCTCCTGTCTTTTTTACTATATTTGACACTCTTTTTGGTGAATTGGTAGGGGTACAATGTACCCATTACCAATGCACATAGGGGGAGGCCGGGATCTGGGGGTCCCCTTGTTAAAGGGGGCTTTCAGATTCCGATAAGCCCCCCACCCGCAAACCCCTACAACCACCGGGCAAGGGTTGTGGGGATGAGCCCCTTGTCCCCATCAACATAGGGATAAGATGCTTTGAGGGGGACCCGAAAGTATCCTACCCATGTTGAGGGCATGTGGCTTGGTACAGTTCAAGAGGAGGGCCCCTCTCTCATCCCCCCTCTTTTTCTGCAGCCTGCCAGGTTGCATGCTCGGATAAGGGTCTAGTATGGATTTTGGGGGGGATCCTACGCCATTTTTTTGGTGCAGGGTACCCCTTAAAATCCATACCATACCCCTCGGTATGGATTTTGGGGGGACCCCAGTGCCATTATTTTTTATTTGGCACAGGGTTCCCCTTAATATGCATACCAGACCTGAAGGACTTGGTATGGATTTTGGGGGGACCCCCACTTAATTTTTTTTTCATTTTTGGTTCAGGGTTCCTCTTAATATTCATACCAGGCCCAAAGGGCCTGGTAATGGACTGGGGGGGGGGGCAATGACGTTTTTTTTAAAATGAGTTTTATCTCTATTGCTGAGACCCGATAGTTTATTACAGCCGCAATCAGTTTTAAATTACTTTTTTTCCTTTAGAAATTTAATTTTGCTGTGGTACTGTTCTAAACACAGGAAAACTCTGCCACTTTACAGGCATACTATAGACACCCCCATGCATTATATTTAAAGGAATATTTCATTTTTATTGTTTCACTTTAAGCATTATTAAAATCACTGCTCCCGAAAAAAACATCAGTTTTTAAAACTTTTTTGCATTCATACATGTCCCCTGGGGCAGGACTCGGGTCCCCAAACACTTCTTATGACAATAACTTGCATATAAGCCTTTTATTTTATTTTTTTATGTTCGTGTCCCATAGACTTTAATGGCGTTCGCGTGTTTGTCCAAATTTTTTGCCTGTTCGCAAGTTCTCGTGCAAACCGAACAGGGGGGCTCATCCTTAATCAGCAGCACTGGGTTGAAACAAAATATAAACAAAAGATGAAAACAAGCATTTTTATGACAATTTTGAAAACAAAATGGTTGCTGAACCTTTCATTACTATATGCACCATTGGAGTACTTGTGTTTTTCAGGAGATCTGTTAACATGCTCCATGATTCTCCTCCTAATCCCATCCCGATTGTGTTATTTGATTTGTCAGTATCTATTCAGAGCAATGTTAAAATACCAAATTCATCTTCCCTTTCGCTACAGAGATTGGCTGAATTAAATGAAAGAACTATCAGAGCAGCTGTGTTTCAGTTCAAAGCAAGAACATAAAATGTGATAGAGAGAAACAACCAAGCAAGGAAATCTCAAAATCAAAGTAAATAAGAGTGAAGCAAACACATGATATAAAAAATACCAGTTTGTAGATATAAAAAACATATATCTTCTAAAGAAGGCATGCCAATAAATAGACCGAACATTGGAAATGGTTTTCAAAGCAAAGTTCAGACAATATGTACATTTATGTGGATTTTAAAACCTTAAACTAAAGCTGACTGTAATAAAAAAAAATATTTATGCCCCAATATAGTAAAAAACTTTATGTGACACTTCTGGCTAGCTGGCCTTAATGCAACTGAAAACAACAAGGCCCTTGCAGATATATGCATACAATAAAAAGCTTATATGCAGCGTATGATGATCATAACCAAACGTGCTCTGTTCAGTAAACAGCAGATTTTCAAATGCATAATCTAAACAAAGTTTTATGATATAGAGGGAAAAAAAATCAAAAATAAAAAAAAATAGTGGTTGTGTCTTTATGTAAGAACAACGTTTTCTTGCTACTTAGTGGGTTGAAGGCCTCTTAAATAAACTAGTAGAGACAGAGATTGATTTACTAAAATCGGAGAGTTCAAAATCTGGTTCAGCTGTGCGTGGTAGCCAATTGGCTTCCTACTTCAGCTTGTTCAATTAAGTTTTGACAAAAAACCTGGAAGCTGATTGGTTTCCATGCAGAACTGTATTTTGCACTCTCCAGCTTTAGTAAATCAACCCCACTAATTAAATCAATATTTGCAGGAATTCAGACATATGGATATAAATTTCTTCTATAAAACCAATCCTCCAATCCCAATTAGCTTTATGAGGGTTATTGCCTGGGAATTGATTTGATGATGATACCTAGTCCAAATTGAATAGCTTCTTGATTCTTACAGCAGATGTTGAAGTGCCTTGGACTTAAAGAAAGCCATGTACGCATTACCGACAAAGAGGAAGTGATGGGAACATTAAAACAAGAAAATAATAACAGTATTTTAGTACCATTACTGGTGTTATTGTAGGACTACAATTGCAATATTAGTTCCTTTTTCTTAAAAGCGTATATTTTACATTTTGTAAGGCTACAAATAATGTGTTGGTGCAAAAATGACATCTGAAATGTTTTTGTATAGCTTTTACTTGTTAATGGATTTCATAGTAATACTGTTCAAATGCAATTAGTGGCCTGGTCTGTGTTTACTAAGAAAAAGAGTGTGAGTACTACTTGCTGATACTTTGAGGAGACCAGTCAAAAAACACATTACTTGAATGGGCTGTCCATTAGTAAATGCCCAATTTCACTGAGTTAATATGCACAGCTGGTTATACTGATTTATGCATTTTATGTACTAAGCGGTAGTTAAATAAATTACATATTGAACAGTTGGGATCGGTGTGCTAATCTGCTTCCTGTCCGCTGTACATATATATACGGCGGAAGGGGGCACCCTGGCTGCAGCCGGCCGCCTTTACTGGGCTCTCCAGTCCCACCTTTGAGTCAATGTGCCCTAGACAGAGTGAGGCAATCTTGATTTGACTTGGAGGGCAGAGGAGAGATCCTCTTCATAAAGAGGACCAACCTTGTCACGGCCCATGCTATTACAAAGGGTTGGTTTTCATCCCCTGTAAGAACAATAAAGTGTGACATGTTAGACTTGTTAAGTATCTATTTATTCAGCATAACATTATCCTTTATATTTTACAGAAAGATGTGGTATTATATTATGTTTACACTAAAATTCATTAGTCTATGTTTTCTGAAAATGCGTGTTTAGTAAACTGTTGTGCAATTACTGTGCAACATAAACAATTACAATAACAATGGTTCTATTCTTCAGGCCTTCTCTTATATATAATTATATTATAATATTATGTTTAGGGGTTCTAAGTAATTTTCTCGAAAAATTTGAAAGTCATTAGTTAAATTAGGACATCACTATGCATAGCCAACACTTTTGAAAGTTAAGTCAGTCAAGGGTGAGAAGTGTTGAGTAGATTAACCTATTAACTTATGCAAGGAGCATCATTCAAAAGAAAAAAAAATTACCACTTGCCAACCAGCTCACACAGATACTGTATACCGCGGCAGGTCGGCTCTCCTACAGGAACCGACGTACCTGTACATTGGTCTGTGCAAAGAGGATAGCGGGCACCCACGAGCGTGCCCGTGGGTCCTGCAGACTCAATGTCTGCCCGCGATCGCTGTGTACAGAGGCAGAACGGGGAACTGCCTATGTAAACAAGGTGATTCCCCGTTCTGCCTAATGACATGTCAGAGATGTTCTGTTCCCAGTGATCGGGAACAGTGATCTCTGTCATGTCCCAGTGAGCCCACCCCCCCCCCCTACAGTTAGAACACACTCAGGAAATGCCCTAAACCCCTTGATCGCCCCCTACTGTTAACCTCTTCCCTACCAGTGTCATTTTTCCAATAATCAGTGCATTTTATAGCACTGATCAATTTAATAATGTCACCGGTCGCCAAAAAGTGTAATTTGGGGTCAGATTTGTCCACCGCAATGTCGCAGAACTGCCATTACCAGTAAAACAACTAAATCTATTCCGTAGGGTGTAGACACAATAACTTTTGCACAAATCAATCAATATACGCCTATTGCGATTTTTTTTACCAAAATTATGTAGAAGAAGAATATCGGCCTAAACTGATGAATACATTTGTTTTTTTATATCTTTTATTTTGGATATGTATTATAGGTTAATTGTTGGTCTTTTTTTGTTTATAGTGCAAAAAATAACCACCAAAAGAAAGCTCTATTTGTGGGTAAAAAAAGACTAATTTTGTTTGGGTACAGTGTCGCACGACCGTGCAGTCGTTAGTTAAAATGACGCAGTGCTGGGCGTGGCTGGCCGCGGAGCGAGATGGCTGCCTGAAATCTCTGCTCCGCTCAGCCGAGGGACTTCCAGCGACACTCAGCCTCAGATCAGCGCAAGTCCCCCCTCTCTGAAGCTCCAGAGAGGAGCGGAATCAGTGGGCACCCGGTATGCCCAAGAGGAGAACCGCCAGCCTGCATCAGCCGCGCCGCCTCACTGACTACTACGAGAGAGCCGACATGCTCAGTGCTAAAGATGGCGCCGGCGCGCCGCCCTGCCCCCCACTGCTGACTGACAGGATCTCACAGGCACACTCTGCTGACATGGAGGAGATGGACAGCACGGCTCCTCACACTGACTCCTCTCAGCCCTCACCTGCTGATCGAGGTAAGAGAGCCGCACAGTCACAAGTCCTCTCTCCCACTAAAGCTCCTCAGCTTAAAAAACAGCACGGAGATCCCCCAGCTTACACAGGCCCTGAACTGCCACACTCTGAATCCCTAGCCACACTACCTGCCTCTGACCAGCCAGCATCTGAGCATACGCTCAAACTTATGTTGATGTCACTGCAGCATGATATGCGTAATGAATTACGGTCCTCCATCTCCATGTTACATGCCAGAATAGATCAAGTGGAGGACCGCACTGATGTCATTGAAAAAACGCTCACTGAACACACTGCGGCCTATAACGAAATGGCGGATGCCCATGACCGACAAATTGAGGAGATTAATTATTTACACGCCAAAGTCACAGATTTAGAGGATCGTTCGAGGAGGAACAATATCAAATTTAGGGGCGTACCAGAATCCGTTAAGCCACCAGAACTGATCCCCTACATCCAGCAACTATTCCTCACACTTATCCCTCAATTGCGTCAAACTGACATGATTATTGACCGAGCGCATCGCATTGTCAAACCTAGTCACCTCCCTGCCTCGGTACCTAGAGACATCCTAGCCCGCATTCATTTCTTTCAAGTAAAAGAAAAGATCATGGCGGCTGCCAGATCCACCTCTCCGCTACCTGACCCCTACTCTACTGTGTCCCTGTACACAGACATATCTGCTGCTACCGCTCAAAAAAGGAGAGAATTTTCCCTGACCACCACTACTCTTCGGAAGCACAACATCCCATACAAATGGGGCTTCCCCACTAAACTAGTGGTCACATACCAGAACCAGAACACCAATATCCTGACTCCAAAAGATGGAATCAAACGCATGCTCAACTGGGGCCTAATCTCCTCACCTCCACCTGAACCTCTACTTCAAAGACCCTCAACGTTCGCCCAGGATCCCAGGCATTATGCTCCTAATACCACTCGCAAGTAAGGACTTCCTCCACCTCCTCTAACCCCGACCATCGGGTGCACACTGAAAACCTTTACTACGATGTCTCTGCGATTACACACTGCAACGATGTCCCTAATGAGCACACCACCTGTTAGGCTCTTCACTCTTCCCCCAGTGAAAGGAAAGTGCCACGCACTTTGAAATTCCTTAGTTATATCCTTTACGTTTATAATTTTACTTTGTTTTTCATAGCTTATGCTTATTAGCGCACTCTTCACTCAGTTGCCTTAAATCGTTGGCTCCACTTTACTTATTGTATAACACCAGCACTGGTCTACCCCCACCTCTGCGCACTACTGCACGTTACTTTGCTGCGGTATTCCTATACCCCCCCCCCCCACTAGTCACTGCCCAAAATGTCATTCACCATCACCTCCATTAATGCCAAAGGCCTAAACTCCCCTTACAAACGAAATTTACTATGGAAAGAAGCTTTGGCCCTCACCTCTGACATACTGTGTGTACAGGAAACTCACTTTGCCTCCAGCAAACCACCCTCATGCTCCCATAAACTGTATCCACACTATTACTTTGCCAACTCCGCAAAAAAAAAAAAAAGCAGGAGTTATGATTGCCATACGCTCCACTGTTTCATTCCAGCCGCTCCACTCTGAGATAGACCCTGAAGGTAGATTCATAATTTTGAATGCCATAATCAATAATCGGAACGTCACTATCGCCAGCATTTACTCCCCTAACACCAAACAACACCAATTCTACAAGTCCCTGCTAACTAAACTGGAACCTTTCAGACAGGGCCCCTTAATTATCTGCGGTGACTTCAACCAAATTGTTGATGCCTCGCTAGACACTTCTAATCCTACC
The DNA here is from genome assembly GCA_028564925.1 of Lithobates sylvaticus. NCBI lineage: Eukaryota > Metazoa > Chordata > Amphibia > Anura > Ranidae > Lithobates > Lithobates sylvaticus. The sequence goes on from CM053036.1 coordinate 98,960,420, forward strand.
CGTAAACGTTCTACCTCACTCTCCTCCCTACTCCACTCGGAAGACTTGTACGACCCCTGGAGATGCCTCCACGGCTCTGAAAGAGATTACACCTTTTTCTCACACACTCAAAACACTTATTCTCGGATAGATCTCTTTTTGACTGACAAACATACCCTGCAAATGGTACGGGAGTCTAAAATTGGACTTATTACGTGGTCTGACCACGCACCCATATCAATGACACTATTCCCAGCACCTGCCACTAAAAACTTCACCACCTGGAGGCTCAACACCTCCATAATCACACGTCCCTTATATCAAAAACAGATTTTTTCCGAACTCCAGCACTACTTCACAACCAACACCGGATCTGTAGACAACCCCACTACACTATGGAACGCCCATAAGGCTTGCATTAGAGGTCTCCTGATTAAGTTGGGAACCCACGGGAAAAAAACAATACAATGCAACCACGAACAAACTCCTAGAACAAATACGCTTACTTGAGCGAGCCAACAAGCCTCAACCTTCCCCTATACTCAGCTCTGAACTGCACACAGCTAGACAAGCCCTCAGTGACCACCTACACGCAAACTTTGATTTCCACCTTAAACGTCTCCGCTTACAATCCTACTCCCAACACAACAAACCTGGAGCATATCTAGCTAGACAACTTAAACGTAAACTCGTACAAACTAGGATTCCGTACCTTACTGATAACCACGGCATTAAACACGCCAACCCTAAAGACATTGCAGACCAATTCAGTCTCTACTACTCTAAACTATACAACCTTACCAGCTCCAACCTTGCTTCACCACCCTCTTCTACCGACATTACTAACTTCCTCAAAGACATACATCTCCCTTCACTCTCACAAGACCAATTGCACCAACTTTCCACCCCATTCTCCCTTACGGAAGTGGAATCAGCCATTGCCGCCCTACCACTTCATAAAGCCCCAGGCCCTGATGGGTTCTGCAATGAGTACTATAAAACATTCTCTAAGCTCCTCATCCCCCACCTATGCCGCTCCTTCAACTTCACTGCCAGTACTGGTTCCATACCACCGGAATCCCTCCGAGCCACTATTGTCACTATTCCCAAACCGGGCAAACCGGCCGATGAGCCTGCCAGCTACAGACCCATTTCCCTGCTGAACACTGACACCAAGCTATATGCCAAAATTTTGGCCACGCGACTTTCAGACATTATCCCACAACTTGTGCATATTGACCAAGTGGGTTTTGTGGCTGGCAGACAAGCATCGGACGGTACCCGCAGGTTCATTGACCTGATACAATGGGTGGAACATCATCGAACGCCTTCTCTGCTCATCTCTCTTGATGCAGAGAAGGCGTTTGATAGAGTGGATTGGTCCTACCTACAGGCAGTCCTTCAGAAATTTGGTTTCTCAGGGACCATACTGCAAGCTATACTCTCCCTCTACTCCTCGCCCAGCGCTAGAGTAATGACTTCCGGTCTACTCTCGGATCCCTTCCACATCTCTAATGGGACACGTCAGGGGTGCCCACTCTCACCCTTGATTTTCGCCCTTGTCATGGAACCCCTAGCCCAATCAATTAGACACAACCCACTTATTTCGGGGATATCCACCGCTGACGCACATCACAAGATAGGTCTCTACGCTGACGATGTCATCATCTCCCTGACTGACCCTACTAACTCACTCCCAGCTCTTCATCACACTTTAGACACCTTCAGCAAGGCTTCACTGTATAAAATTAACTTTTCCAAATCTAGCATGCTCAGTATAGGACTAAACCAACGCACCAAAACTGATATTACCAACAACACGTCTTTCTCATGGGCCCCCAACTCTACGCTCACGTATCTAGGCATACAGTTAACCGCACCCTCAACCCGCTTACGCTCCACCAATTTCAATAATCTTGTAACCAAGCTCCAAAAAACTGTGCAGGACCTCAGACATACTACTGCCTCATGGGCAGGAAGAATTGCTCTTGCCAAAATGTATCTTTTACCCCATGCCTTGTATACATTCCGGACTCTGCCGATACCATTTCTCAAACAACAATTGTTGCAGCTACAATCTATCCTCATAAACTTCATATGGAACGGAAAACGTTCCCGTCTCAAAAGCAGCACACTGTGTAAACCAGTCACATTAGGAGGGATGGGAGCACCAGACTTATTAGCCTATTACAAAGCAACCATACTCGATCAAGCCAGAGTCTGGTGGAACCCCATGCAACAAACCACCTGGCTCCAAATAGAAAAAGCAGCCCTTATGTCCCATCCTAAACTAACTCTATGCGCCCTCCTCCTGCAACATCCAGGAACTCACTCATACCTTGACACTGTTAACGCTACCGTCAGGATATGGAAAGCCACCATACAATCCTCTCAGGGTACACCACTACGTCTACTCAAGCTAATACCGTTGGAAGCCCTCCACATTCTCACACCCAACCTTGATATCTCTACATGGATCAGCAAAGGTGTCTCCAACATTGGTATCCTATACCAAGGCTCCATTCTCATGTCCTTCCAAAAACTACAAACTGCTTACCACATTGGACACAAAGATTTTTTCAAATACCTCAGAATACGCTCGATCCTCTCTAAAGTACAATGGTCTGATGACCTATTACCATGGCATGTAACCACATTCTTCAACCTCCTCCCAACTGGAAAACGTGGAATCTCCTTTTGCTATAAACTGCTTACTAGCACCGACCACACTTCTAAGTCACCAACAATGCTAAAATGGGAGCATACATTACAAAGTTCCTACACTCTCCAACAGTGGCATCGCGCACTACAGACGCCCCTGAAAGTCTCCAGATGTCTCCTCCACTGGGAAACTGTGCAAAAATTATTCCACAACTGGTACCTTACTCCATCCAGACTTGCCCGGATCTACCCTAATTCAACTAACCTCTGCTGGAGAAATTGTGGATCCCCTGGAACCCCATTCCACATATGGTGGGACTGTCCAATCCTCGCCACACTGTGGACTGTGCTCTCCAAACTCCTCCTTTCCATTCTACCGAATCCTGTACCACTAACTCCGCAAATGGTACTGTTAGGCCTAGACATGGAATTGTGGCCTTGCTCTTCACGCACGATCGTCTCCCATGTCTTTATTGCAACGCGACTGGCTATTGCCAAAAACTGGAAATCTCCCAACCCCCCCTCTATAATGGAAATAACTGCTCTCTTAAACAACCACTGTTTGATGGAATTTATGCACGCCAAAGCCTACTTACAACTACCTAGATTTCAAACGAACTGGAACCTTTGGCTCAAACACCCTAAATGCATACCCCCCATGAATAAACTTCCACTTAGCTAGCTCCCATCTTTAGGTAGACTCCTCATTGCTGTGATAATCTGACTATCACCTGTTTAACTGTACGTTATTCAATGTTTGCTTTGTAACCTGCTCTTTATGTAAAATCTTTAATAAAATTGAGTTACAAAAAAAAAATGACGCAGTGCTGTATCGCAAAAAATAGCCTGGTCATTAAGGGGGCAAATCCCTCCAGGGCTGGAGTGGTTAAACTATAAGAGATGGATTATTATAGTACCTGTACATGCTACCTTCCATAACAAGAAAAAAAAATCTTTGTAATTATAATAAGCTTAAACTGTGTACCATAATAAAGTTTGTACTCCTAAAAAATGAATGGGCTGAAAACCTTAAACTTTGATCTGACTGTGTTCTAAAGTACTTTTAACAGCATGGTGTATGTACTTTGAGATGAATATGCAAATTAAACATGCAAAGATTGACAGCCTAAGTTATTACTTCTTTCTTTTCACATGTTTCTAGTGTAAATTTCTTTTGTGGATTAGAAGTCAGATAAATCATAGCAGCTGTGACTTTTGCAAGGGAGAGCATTTTCTAGTTATTGAAAACAAGACATTGAAAATTAATCAGACATGCTTTCACATCACTCTCCAATTCACTTTAAAATTAAAGTGGATCTCCAGCCATTTCATTAAAATGAAATACAGTCTGTAGATGGATTTTGTAAAATTAAATTTCAAACTTCACATAATTTCATATTTAAGAACATAATCATCCTAAACTTGACTTAGCCCTTAATGTACATTAATTTGCACAATGCATGTGTTGCCAAAGCAACTCAACAGACCTTTTAAAGCATCCACACCTTTCCCCCCAGTGCATTACAGTGTACAGATGGTCCTCAATCTGTACTTTGTGGTGCACTAAAAGCCAAATGCCTGGGCTTAAAGAAAACCTAAGTTCAAACAAAACTTTTCTATATTTCTATAAAGGAGAATTTCTAGATCTCTAAATTGAACCTAACAAAAATGCTGCTTTCTGAAGTTAGGAGGGCTGCCAGTATACTAATAAGCTAATCTAATAAACTGTAATAACAGAATACTGTACATTGTTTCCTGTGCAAACCCTGTATGCAGTTTTAACAACTGATCCATAATGTTCTTAATATTTTTAGGCTTCGCAGGATGTAATTCATATTCATGTTATGTTTAGACAGTATTTTTCATCCATTTAATTGTTCAAAATAGCATACAAAAATTCCAATAATGTGCAATACTGTCTTTTTTGATAAGCACTTGACAAATGAAAGGATGACATACAAAGCAATCAGATTACAGCAACTAGTCAGATTTCAGTTTGCTGCAGTAAGGTCTTGCATAATGCACACATCTATCTAGTAAAACATTTATTTTTCAGGAATGTTTATATAGGGGTTACTCCGATATTCTCCAAATAAAGTGATTTTTGCAGTATAAGTTCACTGAAAAATAAATATGTTCATAAAAGCTAACATTTTATTTAGTATACATGCATACTATTATTATGGATTTTGTTTGTGTGCTTTTAAGTTTAAATGCTTCAAATAATTTGTGATGCTACCATGAGCCTTTCATGTTTTTTGATAGCCTCCCGATGATTAAATGCTGTTGAAAAAAATGTAAGCAAAATGTATTTAGCAAACTTATTCATTGTACCCATTCTTCCAGCAAGATCCTGAGGAAGTACCCTAAATCCTACAAAAGATGCTCCAGCACAGTGCAATGTACTCAGCACTCCCTGCAATCTTGTCAGGATGGTGACATTACACTCACCTAATAGGCGGAAGCTGGGTACGGTGAGCATATACCATATTTATTGGCGTATAACAAGCACCGGTGTATAACACGCACCCCAAGTTTAGGAGGGTGTTTTAAGGAAAAAAAGTTTTAGGAGGGAAGTTTAAGGAAAAAAAAAAACTTACATTTAAATGCCCATCAATGCAGCCTTATCAGTGTGAATCTGCAGCCTTGTCCATCATTGCAGAATGATCAGTGTCATTTGCAGCTTGCCCAGCGTCATTTGCAGCTTGCCCAGTGTCATTTGAAGCTTGCCCAGCGCCGTTTGCAGCCTTGCCCAGTGTCATTTGCAGCTTGCCAGTGTCATTTGCAGCTTGCCCAGCGCCGTTTGTAGCTTGCCCAGTGTCATTTGCAGCTTGCCCAGCGCTGTTTGCAGCCTTGCCCACGTCTGGGCGGGACTGCGAGCGGAGCCGAGCCGAGTATACAGTACAGTCGGCTCAGTCTTTTTCAGCAGCGCTCGCTCCAGAAACAGCAGGGAGGCGGGACTGCGATTTTTTGGCGGTGCTCGCTATTTTTCAGCGCCGCTCGCGCTTTTCGGCTCACAGACAATGGGGATCAGCGTATAACACGCACCCACAACTTTCCCCCGATTTTAAGGGGGAAAAAGTGCGTGTTATTTGCCGATAAATACAGTATTTAATGATTTTCTTTTCTCACAGACTTTTTTTGTTTTTCATTTTACTACAGTGTTTTGGATGGGCAGGAATAAAAAAATAGGCCTTTCTGTTTTGGTGCAAAGTTTGCTTTAAGTTTCCTATGGTTTGATAAAGGGGCCCTCCTTTCTGCCCTGACAAATGTAGCCACATCCCCTCCACTTCCTGTCTTCACCCAGCCAAGAGAGGAGCTGTTTTGGAGCTGCAGCCATCTTGCCACTTCTGGAAGCTGCTGATACATATGTTCCAGCCTGAAGCCTGACAGCTGCACATTCTTCAAGAACTCTGCTTCAACCAGTGACGTGCCTGCTGAGCGCTGCAGCCTCACAGTGATCCTATGAAGGTCTATTTGGGTCTAGGACAAGCCTTGATCTACTTTTATCGAATGAGTGCCTTTTTAATTAAATTGCTACACCTAGATGGAGGCGCCCTCTTGTGTTTGTTTTTTATATGTGCATTAGGATCTCAAGACCTAATTTGAGAGGAGCAGCATCCATTTTACCTGGTGTTTCCTACCACTCTCCTGGCCCTTATATGTGCCCCGTTCAATGACGGTTGTGTTCCAGTCAGCGCAATAGCTTATTCTTTTTTCCAAAGTCTGCTTTAAGCCTGTTTAGTTAAAGTAATTCCAAACCTTCATTTTTATTTAAATAAACATGTCATACCTACCTTCTCTGTGCAATGGTTTTTCACAGAGCAGCCCAGAATCTCATCTTCTGGTGTCCCCCTGCAATGTTTCTGGCTTCTCCTATTTGGTCATTGCCCCACAGCAAGCTGCTTGCTATAGAGGCACTCATGCAGGCTAGATTCCAAGTCTGCAACCATAGACACAAACAGTGTGGATTGGCCCCGTTCCTTCCTCACCCTCATCAGAGCTTTGAAATTATAGTAGCAAGAGCCAATGGTTCCGGCTTCTGCCTCTCTCTGAGGAGACAAAGATCATAGAGAACATCTGCTCTTGAGCACAGCGCTAAATCAAGATAGGGCTCAGGTAAGTATTTAGGGGGGCTGGGGGGGGATCCTGATCATAGAAGATTTTTTACCTTAATATTTTTATACCTGTGTTAAAACATTTCAGTAGAAAGTAAATAATTTGTCCTAACCAGTTTTGTTTTTTAAATATTATTGGATTTAAGTAACCTTAGAATAAGTAAATTTGAATTATGTTTATCTCAGCATGCCTGGTAACATGCCTAGTGCAACTGATTTTATTGCATTCATAAGTGTTGAAATGCTATTTTAGTTTTGTTCTTAGCTATAAAATTAATCTATTCGTATTACAACCAATATGGATCACTGCAATTTTCCTAGCTATTGCAAAGAAAGCTGCTTACATGTGGGCACTGATGCAAAAATGCTTTTGAAATGAAGCTATCATAGTTTAACAAGATTATATCTGGAGAACAACCAAAATACATTAGGCAAAGGGAAATTAAAACACAGAGGCAACTAATCAGCTTTGAGTTTGACTCTTCAAATATTGTTATAATTCCACATAAGTATGTTAATCCACAATTTGAAAATGTCTGCAAAAATCTCTTAACAATTTCAGTGTAGCCTAAAAACAGACAGCCTGCTAAGAGCTGGGTCATAAAATGGATATAAAATGCAAACTATAGGCTATGTATTTTGTTTTTAATAAATTTGAGATGTGTGTGTGTGTGTAAAAGAAAGCAAGAGCAATATTTTGAATATGTGCTAATGTATTAAAAACTTGTTGTTTGTAACCATCAATAGCCCGGCCATTCTTAACCAGGGTGACTCAAGAAATCGCTGGGGGGGGGGGCACTTCTTGAGCAATTTATGACTCTCAGATAAGTGAATATATAATACAAATTATCTTTTTTATCTATCTGGGGGACATTCTTCCCACTGACCACCAATGTTAAGGAATGTTCTTCTAACTGACCACTAGTGTAATGAGACCGTTCTCTCACCAACTCTCCCAGTGACCCACCACAGTAAGGGGGTCCTTCTGCCACTGATCACCAAAGTAAAGAAGAATTTCACTGATCACCTGTGTACAGTGGCTCTACAATGACTACAAATGTAACAGTGTGAGACAAGAAAAGTGTCCCATAAGCTGTACAACGCTGCAAACCCAGTGTAAGAGAGTATGTGACAGCCTCAGCCTGAGCTCCGACCAGGCCATGCCCCCAACATGATTCGCTCTGCCCTTGGAGCTTAATCATGGAGATTCCATGCAAAGGGGGAGATTAAATGCATCGACTGTCGTATGATTAAAACAAGATCCCTGAAAACAAATGGTTGACATCCCTAACAATGCACTTATATATCAAGATGTTGTAATATTACAAAAGGTCAGATCAAACTTATGAATAAGCTTATAGATGAAAGAGGGTGAGTGATAACAATATCCTCCCTAAATTCCAGTAAACTGCTAAGAAGTGGAGGTTAATAGAACTATTCAAAAAAATGTGTAATATCTCCCTCCAAATTTTAACTCCTGCCATATGGGTATCTAATTTTAAAAATCGAGTACACCTCCCTCCTACGAAGAAGGGAGAAATGGTCATCACCACGAATGGGATGATCTACCTTTTCAATAATCTGAACTTTAAAAGATAGTACATTCTGATGATGAAATTGATTGAAATGTCTAGACAAATTGGTGTTTTTATTTGTTCTTATATCAGAAAGATGACCCCTCATCCTATCACTAATTCATCTGGTCTTAGCATCTTTATTTAGCATATATTAGAATAATCTTCACCAATGCAAAAGCACATCAGTCTTCCATACCATCAGGGCCATCCCATGAGGACAATTCATTCAAACCAGGCGTAATTATTCCAGCCTGGCTGATTATGACCCATGATCCCCATGATTAAGCGCAAGGTGGCAAAGTAAAATGCGTTAGTGGCATGGCCTGAGGCTGTCACATACGCTTACACTGGGTTTGCAGCAATGTGCGGTTTATGGGACACTTTTTCCGTTTTACACTGATGTTTGGAGCCGTGATAAGCTCTGTCCCCAGCTGGCACCCTTTGATTAAGACCCTTTTGCTTTTGAGTTGTAAAGTGGGGACCACCAATGTTAGGTAACACTGAAATTTTCACTTTCTGCATTGATTTTCTGGTAATTATTATTTCTGTTTATGCATTATAGAATGATCCTGAGTGTTGAATACACTATATAGACCACATTTATTTAAATTTTTTTAATTCTAATATTTTAACTATCTGTTCACACCAATATATCATAAGCAATAAATATAGTAATTATTAGCACAGATTCTCTAAAACATGAATATTTTTTCAAGGGTTCCTGTGTGTTAAAATATTTTAAAAAGGATGAAATAGGCTCTCTGCAGGAATGATTGGTAGCTAAAGTATCTGGACCTGGATCACCTGTTGGTGGCACTGTGGCTCCCGGAGCTAAAGGGTGCAGTGCTGGTGGCAACCAGCAGGTGTCACCCAGCAGATTCCAGTAATTAGGTTCCACCGGCTGCTGGCTGCTGGGAAGGTATATCATTCCCTTGATTTTCATCAGAGCTTCAGTGTTTTGCCTGTTAACCATATAACTGCTTGTTGATTATCCTTCTACCTGCCTTATCTTGTACCTTGCAACTAATCCCCTGTATCCTGTTACCCCATGTCTGCTTCCCTTGTTCCCTGTCCTAGTCCTGTCATGCCCTGTTATGTCAGCTTCCCTCCATATAGTGTAAAATAGTTAGGTTGTTGGTTTGGTTTATTTTTCACTTTTTATTTGCTTATGGTCTGTTGGTGCTGGATTGGTGCTATGTGCATTAACAAATGTTTATAATCTTACTCAGTCTAAATCCTGTTTTCTAAGTACAGCTATAGTAAACTGTTCATCCCCGCTGCTGCTGGATACCTGCATTCGGCATCCCTTACAGAAAGACTATGGACATAGTTTAGTATTTTCTGGAATATGTAAGCTGAAGTATGTGTCTATGGGCAAAGGAGACAATATAACCATAGAGATTATAACGAGAAGGAAACAAGCAATCAAAAAGCCCCTCAAATAAATTAGCGCATAGCATAGTAAAGCTTTTTTTTTTATTATTGCATTTTAGTGTAAATATGAGATCTGAGGTCTTTTTGACGCCAGATCTCATATTTAAGAGGTCCTGTCATGTTTTTTTTCTATTACAAGGGATGTTTACAATACTTGTAATAAGAATAAAAGTGACATCTTTTTTTTTTTTTAACAGTGTAAAAATAAAAAATAAAAGGTAAAATACATGAGAATTTTTCTTTTCTAAACGCGCCCCGTCCCACCGAGCTTTTAAACAACAAATCTCAAAAAGAGGCTCAGTCCTTAAGTGGTTAAGGTATTCATGTGTTCCTTTCCATTACATATCCAGAAAAATAAAGAGGACTATTCCTCATTTCAGGACAGTGGAGTCATGCAAATCATTGTTATTATGCTTTGTCAATCAGATACACATACAGAACCACTGTGTACAATGCATATATAGCTTAATAATATACAGCTGTTCAGGTTTTTGGCCATCATCACTGCAGTATATGGAAACCATGGAGTATAGTTACATAGTTACATAGTCAGGTTGAAAAAAAGACACAAGTCCATGAAGTTCAACTGATAAAATAAAAATAAAATCATATAACCCCATATACACAATCCTATACCCATAGTTGATCTAAAGAAAGGTGAAAAACCCCAGCACAGCATGATCCAATTTGCTACAGCAGGGGAAAAAATTCATCCCTGATCCCTCGAGAGGCAATCGGATATTCCCTGGATCAACTGTACCTATAAATGTTAGTACCCAGTTCTATTATGTACATTAAGGAAAGAATCAAGGCCTATTTTAACGGCTTCCCGACCGGCGCACAACGATGTACGTCGACAGAATGACATGGACAGGTACGTCCCCTTTAAGATCCCGCCGTGCCATCGAGCGCACACCAATGCCAGTGCGCGCATGCCGGCGCACGCACGCTGGTCGGGACCCCCGAGAGTCTGGCCGCGTGTCCCGCGGACTTGATCGCCGCGGGGATACCCGTGATCGTCTCACGGGAAGGCTGAACGGGGAGATGCGTAAATAAACAGCATCTCCCCGATCTGTCTAGCAACTAGTGACGCCGATCTCTGCTCCCTGTGATTGGAGCAGAGATCAGCATTCACTAGCTCACAGCCACGCCCCCCCCCCCACAGTTAGAAACATGCCTCTAGGAACACTTAACCCCTACACTGCCACCTAGTGGTTAACCCCTTCACTGCCAGTGTCATTTACACAGGAATCAGTGCATTTAAATAGCATCTTATCGGTTTGGTTGTCCTTCTCTGCACTTTTACCAGTTCCCAGATATCCTTTTTGTAAACTGGTGCCCAGAACTGAACTGCATATTCCAGATGAGGTCTTACTAATGATTTGTACAGGGGCCGGATGATATCTTTCTCTCTGGAGTCCATACCTCTCTTAATACAAGTAAGGCTTTTGCTCACTTTGGAAACCGCAGCTTGGCATTGCATGCTATTACAAAACTTATGATCTACCAAAACCCTCAGACCCTTCTCCACTATTGATTCCCCCCAGTTGTTCCCCCCTAGATGCATGCATATTCTTAGCCCCCAAGTGCAAAATTTTACATTTATCAACATTGAACCTGATTTGCCACCTAGCTGCTCAATTGAACAGTGCATTAAGGTAAGCGTGTAAGTTGGAGACATCCTGTAAGGATGTTATTCCACTGCATAGCTTGGTGTCATATGCAAAGACTGAAATTATACTTTCAATCCCAGACCCAATATCATTTATAAAGTAAGGGTCTCAACACGGAACCTTGGGGTACATCCCTGATAATCTTAGACCATTCAGAGTAAGAATCATTAAAGCTGTGTTTCAGCTTAAAAAAAAAAAAATTAAAAGTCAGCAGCTAAAAAAAAAAGTCGCTGCTGACTTTTAATAAGTACACTTACCCTCCCAGGGCGCCCGCGATGCCGTTCGTGGAGGCCGAGATGTCCCTCGGCGTTCCAGGTCCAGCGCCGCCATCCTCAGTAAGGGAAACGGCTTTGCGCGGCCTACTGCGCATGCGCGAGTCGGCGCGCGGCCTACTGCGCATGCGCGAGTCGGCGCGCGGCCTACTGCGCATGCGCGAGTCGGTGCACGGCCTACTGCGTATGCGCGAGTGGGATTTGTGAATGGGGAACGCAATGTGTTGTGGGACACAGTTCCCATAACACACTGTGCCCCATTCACTAGAAGAAAAGAAAATGGGGGGTCCCCTAAGGGTTTGGACTTTTAAGGCATGCTAGATGTGTGACCCCAGATAGAACATGAGATTATATATAATAGAAAATGTTTATTACAAAAATTGTATACAAAAAAGGAAATTTTTTGACAATGTTACAATAAAAAACTTTTTGGAATATTTGAACAATACTGAATATAGGAAATACAATATATTATATAGATATGTATTGTAGGCGTTGACTCACACCTGACGCGTTTCGGAGGTTTTTTTCTAAAAAAAAACACACACTTTCTCCTTCTTCAGAGGTAGGAGCGCAACATTCCTAATATCTAAGAGACATTGTGATAGAACAGTTTGTCAAAAAAATGAGCCTTAATATGTATATTCAAGTTTACAACATGAAATCATTGTTTTGCATATATATATACACACATATAGACGAAGTGAATTTACATACCGTTTTCAAGAATATTCGAAAATGATTAAATTTTAGATTTTTAATCATTTTGGAATATTCTTGAAAACGGTATGTGAATTCACTTCGTCTATATGTGTGTATATATATATATATGCAAAACAATGATTTCATGTTGTAAACTTGAATATACATATTAAGGCTCATTTTTTTGACAAACTGTTCTATCACAATGTCTCTTAGATATTAGGAATGTTGCGCTCCTACCTCTGAAGAAGGAGAAAGTGTGTGTTTTTTTAGAAAAAAACCTCCGAAACGCGTCAGGTGTGAGTCAACGCCTACAATACATATCTATATAATATATTGTATTTCCTATATTCAGTATTGTTCAAATATTCCAAAAAGTTTTTTATTGTAACATTGTCAAAAAATTTCCTTTTTTGTATACAATTTTTGTAATAAACATTTTCTATTATATATAATCTCATGTTCTATCTGGGGTCACACATCTAGCATGCCTTAAAAGTCCAAACCCTTAGGGGACCCCCCATTTTCTTTTCTTTATATATAGGATGTGGCATGTTGTACTAAAATCCCCTCCCTTTATATATGCGTTCACTGCCAAGCCCACAACTCTCCATTCACTAGAAGACGGAAGGAGAGAAGATCACCGCGGCGCTGCAACAGCCATTTCTGGTAAGTAAAAAAAAATTTTTTTATTTTTTTTTCATTTGAAATTGTTACTAACATTTTTAAAAGTTTTTGTTTTCAGGGTGTCCCACCACTTTAACCCCTACTCTCTGAATTCTGTCTTTTAGCCAGTTTACTATCCATTTACAAACAGATCTTTCCAAGCCTGTAGACTTTACCTTACACACTAGCCGTGTGTGGGAAACTGTGTCAAACGCTTTTGCAAAATCCAAGTATACCATGTCCACTGCCACCCCTCTGTCCAAGGTGTTACTTACCTCCTCATAAAAATAAATCAGATTTATTTGACAACTTCTGTCTTTCATGAACCCATGTTGTCTGTTGCTTAAAATATTTTTTCCAGCAGGAACTCATCTATGTGGCCTTTTATTAAACTCTCTAGTATCTTCCCGACTATAGAAACTAACAGGTCTATAGTTACTTGGTAAAGATACTTTTTCAAATATAGACACCACATTGACCCTACGCCAATCCAGTGGTACTATTCCAGTCATTAAAGAGTCCCTAAAAGTTAGAAACAATTGCTTTGAAATGACAAAGTTCAATTATTTTAGGATCCGTGGGTGGATGCCATCTCTAAATATCTCTGGACCATATCACTTTCGAGCTGTTGTGGATCATTTGGGGCTGTGTCAATCCAATTCCCATTATGGACATGACTTCCCCCATGCTCCTTTTGCCTCGTACACACGCTCAGACTTTCCCGCGGGAATGTCTGCCGGACCTAGTCCGGCGGACAAACGCGCTGGAACTTTCAGCGGGGCTTCGCCAGACTTGCGCACACACGCCCGGACTTCTCCGGCGGACAATCCGCGGGAAAAAGTCTGCGGGACTTTTGAAAATGAACGGACTTGCCCACACACGGAGCAAAGTCCGTTCATTTAGAACGTAACTGCAGGTAGACAGGACTAGTGAAGACAGTGACTGCCGCCGCGCTAGCCCCATCACCTGGCATGGATTTAAAGGGAATCCCTACGCCGAAAAAACGGCGCGGGGGTCCCCCCCAAATCCATCTCAGACCCTTATCCGAGCACGCAGCCTGGCCGGCCAGGAAAGGGGGGTGGGGACGAGCGAGCGCCCCCCCTCCTGAGCTGTACCAGGCCGCATGCCCTCAACATGGGGGGTGCCCTGGGGAAAGGGGGGCCGTGCGGCCCCCCCACCCCAAAGCACCTTGTCCCCATGTTGATGAGGACAAGGGCCTCTTCCCGACAACCCTGGCCGTTGGTTGTCAGGGTCTGCGGGCGGGGGGCTTATCGGAAACCGGGAGCCCCCTTTAATAAGGGGGGCCCCCAGATCCCGGCCCCCCACCCTATGTGAATGAGTATGGGGTACGATGTACCCCTACCCATTCACCTAAGGTGTAAAGTGTAAAAAAAAAAAACACCATTTTTTAAAAATATTTTATTGCACTGCTCCGGGGGTCTTCTTCCGTCTTGGGGGGTCTTCTCGCCGGACTCCCCGCTATTTTACCTAGCTCTTTTACCGAGCGGAGGAGCCCGGCTTCCTTCTTCGTCGTCGCCGCCGTCATCTGGGGGTCTCGATCCGCCTTCGGGGGTCTTCCGGGGTCTCTTCTGTTCTTGCCGCTGTCGTCGCTTTCTGCGCCGTTGCCTTCTTCTTCTTCTTCCTCTCCTTCTTCTCCTCTTCCGATGTTGACTCATCGCTCTCTCTGGCCGGAATGGCAGAGACGCGCTGTGCTGGGACTTATATAGGGACAAGGAGGCGGGGTCACATGCTCATGTCACATGGTGACCCCACCCCCTATGATGTCACAGTCCCAGCATCCTCGGGGACTGTGACATCACTTTACACACTTTACACCTTAGGTGAATGGTTAGGGGTACATCGTACCCCATACTAATTCACATAGGGTGGGGGCCCCCTTATTAAATGGGGGCTCCCGGATTCCGATAAGCCCCCCGCCCGCAAACCCCGACAAACCCCCTTTCCCCAGGGCACCCCCCATGTTGAGGGCACGCGGCCTGGTATGGCTCAGGAGGGGGGGGTGCTCGCTTGTCCCCACCCCTTTCCTGGCTGGCCGGGCTGCGTGCTCGGATAAGGGTCTGAGATGGATTTGGGTTCGCCAGACTTTTGGAAATGAACGGACTTGCCGATCATCGGAAAGTCAGTTCATTTAGAACGTGACTTTAGGTAGACGGGGCTAGCGAAGGCAGTGAATGCCGCCGCGCTAGCCCCATCACCTGGTATGGATTTAAAGGGAATCCCCATGCCGTTTTTTCGGCAAGTCCGTTCATTTCCAAAAGTCTGGCGGACTAGCATACAGACCGCGGGATTGTCCGCCGGACTGCCAAGTTCAGCGGACAATTTTAAAACAAAACTTAAAACCTAGTCCGCCGGACTTTTGGCGCCAAAAAGTCAGTCCGAGGCATTAGTATACACAGAGCTAAAGAAAGTATTTAATACATTTGCCTTCTCTTTGTCCCCAGTCACCCACTCATATTTTGTTCTTTGTAACATTTAAATGACGATAGTGTTCCTTCATTTTTGTATTTATTACATTTATTAAAAGCTCTTTTCTTATTATTTATAGCTTTTTTAACTTTGACCAAGAACCATATAGGTTTTATTTGTATATAGGTTTTATATAGGTTTTGTGGACTACAGGCGCAATGAGGGACCATTCATGTATGTCCTAGTCTGCCGCAATCAGGTAATTGGGAACTTCACCCCACAGAGTGTGGAGGATGCCAAAAAAATTATATGAAAAATAGGAGGATTGCGCTGACTGTTGCTATCAAATATTTCTCATAAAAAGCATTTCTCATAGAAGATATATATAATAAATGTACCCAATATTTCTGCTATAATGGCCAGAAATTAATTTTTAGGTTATTTTACTCGTATATCATTCAGAACCATCAGCCTGCTCAGCAAGAAGGAAAGCAAAAATCTCTGCTAAGCAAGAATGATCAGTCACTGGGGACATTCAGTTTAACAAAGCATAAGAAGGAAAAAAAAAATCTTTATTTTTTATTGTTATTTTATTTTATTATGATTTTTTATCTTTCCCACGGAGCAGCAACTTATAGGATTATATAATATTTTTCTGATTATTCACAGTGGACATTTTATTTGTTTATTATCATTTTTTGTTATTATTCACATATTTTTGCACAGTGCAGCACTTTTTATGTGGAAAGTCTTAATAATTTAAACATACTTTGTGGTTAGGTCACACATATATATTATTCACATTTTTTTCCTTAGATGAGCAGGCTGATGGTTCTTAATGACATAAGAGTAAAATAACCTAAAAATGTATTTCTGACCAATATAGCAAAAATATTAGGTTTTATTTGTAGCCTTTTAAACGTATTGCCCATGGGAATATAATTTGCAGTGAATTTGCAGTAAGGCTTGGAACCCAAGGAGACAGTATAACTACACAGGTTATGGTGAGAAGAGACAAAAACTAGCAAAAAGTACCCCAGTTTAATTAGTGCAAAGCACAGTAAAACCTTGTTAAAACAGAAGGTATTTATAAACTTCATTCCATCACAAATTCCAAAAATAAGAGGAGCGTTCCTCATTTGATGACAGTAAGTGGGAACATGCAAATCAGTGCTTTATGAACCATCAGCCAGATGCATGCACAGAACCATGGGTATATGAGAAAAATATAGCCTAATTTCATACAACAATTTATTCCAAACTACATACAGCTGTTCCAGGCATTTTGACTATCTTCAGTACAGTGTATGGAAGCCATGGCTACTATGGAGTAGGACTTGAGACCAAAGGAAACAGGTTAATTAACCTTTTTGTTCTTCTTGTGGGCGGTTGATATTCTTTGCAAAATTACATTTCACCACATTCCCTAAGCTCTGGGGAAATGTCTCTTACACAGTTCAACTTCCCTTGCAAAGTAAACAGCCTATTTGCCCCTAGTAAATCAACCCCCATATAACCATACAAGTAATGATGAAAAAGTGGTGACTAAAGTAATTCCCGTAGGCTCTCTATTGACCTACGGGTATGCCCCTAATAAGGTGTCGGGGTGAGCACTCCCTGGTTGAAACAGGGAGTTCCTCGCTGTAGGTTTTATAAAAAGGCTTGTAGCTATGTGTCCATCCGAGCCCTTCATGATGTTAAGGTCCAGGAATGGTGACACATTTTCCTCAACATTTAATGTGAAATGGAGATTCAAATCATCAATGTTGAGTCTGTTCACAAATTCCAAAAGCACATCCCTGGGGCAATTCCAAAAGATGAGGATGTCATTGATGTACCTCCACCACAGAGAAATGTGGCGGAAGTACATTGACAAGTCCTCAGCTCCAAAAATTGTAATTTCCCACTCCCCCAGATACAAGTTGGCATAGGAGGGGACACAATTGGTCCCCATAGCCATGCCCTGCATCTGGAGGTAGTGGGAACGGTCAAAAATAAATGCATTGTGCGTCAAAATAAATTCCAATAGTTCCAAAATAAATATATTGTATTCCTGATGGATACTGCTCCTATCATCCAAAAAGGATCTCACAACCGATAACCCAAGGTGATGGGGAATGCTGGAATAAAGGGCTTCAATATAAATAAACTCCAATAAAGTAGTGGTGTCTACGTGGAGGCCATCAAGGATATTCAGCAAGTGTATGGTATCCTTGAGGTAAGTGGGCAGGCTTTCAACATGTGGTCGTAAATAATCATCCACAACCATGCTAGCTCTGGAAGAGACATTCCCTATCCCAAACACAATAGGGCATCCGGGAGGGTTGTTTAAGTTTTTATGCGTCTTGGGGAAAGCATAAGTGTATAAGGATGGGTGTTTGATAATCAAGTTGTCCCTAGTGTCTTTGGTAATAATTCCATGGTAGAAAGCCAAATTGGCCAAACTACAAAACATATCCTGGAATTGGATAGTCTGCCCATTGAGCTCTGACATCACTTCCGGTCAGCACACCCCAATGTCACTTCCGCTTCCTGGGTGGAAGTGAAGGCAAATATGGCGTTGGGTCTGACCGCATGGATGCGGTTTAGACAAACACTGATGCAGGTGTTTTTGGGTGTCGTTTTGGCGCCTTTATTATTCATTTGATTTTTGTATTGGCCAATCCACCCAGTTCCCCAGTGACCATCCCCCTTTTGGATCCATTAAGGGCAGGTCTGTGTGGGGGTTGCAGTGCTGGACTAGTGGGCTCTCGGGAGACCCAGTCACACACCTCCTGTGGAGCCTCTTTAATGCCTTGGTTATTAGTGCAGATTTGTCCATACGTGAAGGACCGGATATTCATTTGAGTACATCCTGTTTTGGGGTGAGATGTATATTGTTTACTTTGCTCAATGTTGATTGTCTGTATGACTTATTTAGTGAGGGTATATTTACTTTTAATTAATGTGTTTTTGCCACCCCTCTATGCAGGTGAGTGCAGAAGTATTCATGTACTTTGACCATCTTAAGTGCCATTGGTAACACAGCTATATGGCTAGTGAAATGGGAACCCTGGTCTATTATTGATATACAGTATCTCATAAAAGTGAGTAAACCCCTTACATTTTTGTAAATATTTTATCATATCTTTTCATGTGACAACACTGAAGAAATTACACTTTGCTACAATGTAAAGTAGTGAGTGTACAGCTTGTATAACAGTGTAAATTTGCTGTCACCTCAAAATAACATAACACACAGCCATTAATGTATAAACCACTGGCAACAAAAGTGAGTACACCCCTAAGTGAAAATGTCCAAATTGGGCCCAATTAGCCATTTAGGAAGCCTCTTCTAAAGATGATGCACAAGAAAGCCTGCAAACTGTTTGCTGAAGACAAGCAGACTAAGGGCATGGATTACTGGAACCATGTCCTGTGGTCTGATGAGACCAAGATAAACTTATTTGGTTCAGATGGTGTCAAGCGTGTGTGGCGGCAACCAGGGGAGGCGTATAAAGACAAGTGTGTCTTGTCTACAGTTAAGCATGGTGGTGGGAGTGTCATGGTGTTGGGCTGCATGAGTTCTGCCAACACTGGGGAGCTACAGTTCAATGAGGGAGCCATGAATACCAACATGTACTGTGACATACTGAAGCAGAGCACTATCCCCTCCCTTTGCAAACTGGGCTGCACGGCAGTATTCCAACATGATAACAACCCCAAACACACCTCCAAGACGACCACTGCCTAGCTAAAGAAGCTGAGGGTAAGGGTGGTGGACTGACCAAGCATGTCTTCAGACCTAAACCCTATTGAGCATCTGTGGGGCATCCTCAAATGGAAGGTAGAGGAGCGCAATGGTCTCTAACATCCACCAGCTCCATGATGTCGCCATGGAGGTGTGGAATAGGACTCCAGTGGAAACCTGTGAAGCTCTGGTGAACTCCATACCCAAGAGGGTTAAGGCAGTGCTGGAAAACAATAGTGGTCACACAAAATATTGACACTTTGGTCCCAATTTGAACATTTTCACTTTAGGGGTTTACTCACTTTTGTTGCCAGCGGTTTAGACACGAATGGTTGTGTGTTGAGTTATGAGTCAGCAAATTTACACTGTCATACAAGCTGTACTTTACAATGTAGCAAAGTGTCATTACTTTAGTGGTGTCACATGAAAAGATATAATAAAAAAAAAAAAATATATATATATATATATATATATATATTAGGGCTGTTACTGATTAAAATTTTCGCGTTCGTTTAATCAATTTTTTTTTAATCGACTAATTTCGATTAGTTATAACGTACATACAGATCCAACTACGTTTAGCTGATCTCCTTGCATTGCAACTCTGCATTAGTCAGTGGTAAATGTGGTATACATTATACAATCACCCGACACTAGTTAGTTTCCCCAATCCATGACTTAACTTTACAGTTGACACAAATACGTTTTAAATTCAAACTGTAGCACTGATGTAAGTATTTTTTTTTTTCACAGTAGCGTGACAATCCCTCCACCTCTGGTCTAACTAATCACTCTGGACCTATGGCTGGACTCCTGTGCAAACAGGTGGTCATACAAGCGGGTATCAAAAGGGTTAACACGGACCATAAACTTCTCTCACGTCTCCTTAGATCTCAGCAAGGACGCCAGGTCATGGCTAGAAAGAAAAGATCTAAGTGCTCACCGCTTAAGTATAAAATTTAATTTTGCTCCTCCCCCGTACACGTTAGGTTCAATCAGAACTTCAACATCACCGGACTCCTCGCCCCTTCCCTTCGTTAGCAGACAGAGGCACTTGGGGAAGGGGGAGGAGTCCAGTGACGTTGATGTCCGATCTTCATCTCTGAAAAGGCATCAAGCTGCTGTGACCGGGGAACACAGGACCTGTATGCTGGGCAAGATCAGTACGGAAGAAGTAGCAGTAAACCGGAAGAGAGCATTCTGTGACCGGGGACACAGAACTGCCAAGTAGCAAAAGGTCAGTGTGAACTGAACAAGAGAAGAGAAGCTATCAAGAGTAGTGCAGAATGCTGTGGCCGGGGAACGCAGCATTGACAGTAAAGGACTGGCTGGGAACAGTAGTGCGCCTATTACCATGTGTCAGGCCATTGGGGGGAGGTTCCGTGTATCTCTGGTCTGGTTAGCACATTGGTAATACTCTTCCAAAAGATTGTATGGCTGTCTGATTCATTGATCCATCAGGGAGAGGCGGTGTAGGCCTCTGGTTCTTTGATTCACTGAGGCAATACCGTTATGGTCTGCAAGATGGAATTATTCAGAGTGGTTCTTTCTTGTCCCAATGGAAGTGAAGAATTAGTGTTTCAGTAGTTTTGCAGAAGAAGGAGACTGGGAATACTATATGTGCATCAATTTTCAAGTCAAGGCTATTCAGTATTGTCGTGCAATACACCAAATGCTATGGGCATCTCACATCACCCCTTGTTCCTCCCAAGTTGTATCCTGCAATAAACATAACAAAACCGTGCAAATGACTGTTCATTGCCTTAACTCATAGATGGGGGTCTGGCAGCAGGGTGATTGGCGGATTGCTAAGTAACCAAGTGGTGAGGCCACCACTATATATATATATATATATATATATATATATATATATATATGATATATATGATTGTATGTTAATATGAAATGACTATGTGTTGTTTGTATATATATACCAGATGTTTTGTGATCCACATATGGAGGATTAAGCCTTGAAGAAGCGGTAATGCCCGCAAAACATGTTGACAGATGCCATACAAGTCATGTGATATCATATCTGTTACTTTTGTGATGTGTTCTCTACATATAGTTGGGCTTTAGGTGCCCTCTTTGCCTCTTTTTTATGAACACTAGATATATCAAAAAATATACTTTTATCTTTATAATTGTGATTGGTGTACATATATATTTTATTTCAACCATGGGGGCTTCCATTTAAAAGCCATTTAAAAGCCCATCTTCTACAATACCTTTCCTTTTCTTAATTATGCAAAATCCGTCTGATCTTTTCTGACGGATTTTGTCTGAAACTGGTGTTGCATACACACGGTCGGACAAAGTTGTCGGAAAATCCGATTGTTCGGAACGTGATGACGTTTGTTCGTTAGGACGGGACTACGTTCAGGCTAGTAGCCAATAGATTTGGTCTCATTATTTGATCTGAGCATGCGTGGCACTTTGTCCGATCGGAATTCTCTACAAACGATCAGAAAAAGTCTGATCGGATTTTTTTGATGGAAAATATGAGATCCTGCTCTTAAATTTTTTCCATACACGATAGTTTTTTCCGACAACATAATCCGACATAATTTTCTGACCGTGTGTACAGGGCATAAGTGTGGAGTGTGTGGAACATGGGTTTCCCTCTCTAATAGGCCCTCACTCTAACAAACTTTTATCTATTGGCAAATACTTTATCAGTTTTGATTAGGAAATGATAGTATGGGCTTCCATTGTTAGATTATGTTTGCCAAGTAACACAGGAAATAAAATGCATGGTCATAGACGGTGCAAATTTCTTTCCTGTAAGCACGGCTACAACAACCCTGCTCGGTGTCTCTCAATGTTTAGCCAGTGTCAGCACTGTCTGTGTTGATGGGGGAATCGTGCAACAGTGATTATTGCTAGCAGTTATACCAGCCGCTGGCGATAATCGCAAGTAAAATCTTTCAGGCTGGGTGTACCCAAGTTGATTGATCGATCAACTTGGTACATTCAGCCTGTTCATACACTGTTCAAACAGTCTATGGCTGGCATAGGGGGGCCTGGCATTTTGCTGAATTATAGATGACATGGCGTTTGAATTCAGGATGAATAATACTAATGACTGGTAAGTATAAATGCTAGATTAATCTTATATTAATCTCATGTATCCCTACTTAAATATTATCAGTACTGACTTTACTGATAATTGTACATCTTATTAAAATTACTTATGTAAATTAATATTGCAAATTTATGTAAATTGTATTCATTTGCAAATGCAAGACTTTTGCTTTGGAGCTATATTTCTTAGTAATTGCTGTTTTAGATGGAGTCTTTGTAAAACTTCAGAGACCAAAAATCATTTTAAGCAATCTGCCAAATTATTATGTGATGCAAATGTACCCTGAATGCAAGACAATGAATCTATCAAGTTGTTTGTAAGCATTATATAAAAAAATCATGAAAAAAAACATTAATGCAGAGTTAAAAGATAATTATAATGACTAATTTTTCCTGGACTTTATTAATTATTCTACTTTACCCATAAACTATGAGGTCATAGTGTAATGGTAAAGCTACATTTAGCATGTTTTATTTTTATATATTTTTTTTGTAATAAAGGCATTTTGTTAAATGTTCTCGTTGAGTTGTTTGGTACTAAAAAGAGGTGACCTATTTTATTGAGAAACAAAAATGTAATTATTTTATGCAATTTATTAAAATCTTTCATAAAATCTTGCATGCTTATAGCCTAACTCCCTCCATATGTGCAACCAGTCCTTCGCAGCCTCCTCTCAAAGGCACTCTGGCCTGCAGTTGAATACTTACCTCCTCACATACACTTTATGCAATGATACCCTGGGATTGCCCACAGCCCAGAGCTTTAGGAGGAGGAGGAGACCTTCAGATTGAGATGTATGGTTAGCAGCAATACAGCCTCTTCCTCTACCCCTACTCTTGCATCCTAAAGTTAGGTTTTAATAACACAACAAAAATTCTAAATCATTTTGTTATACTGTATGTCACCAATATGAGACATGGGGGGTGCACTTGTCACCAGGAAAGGAAGGCACAGACAGCAGTAAAAAAAAAAAACTGTAGGAAGTTCTAGCTTTAGCGATACAAAAAAAAAGTGTTTTTGTTTTGGTCTCCATTGGAGGCAGAAAGAGGTAAAATCTCTCTTATAACCCCCCCCCTCCCCGCCCCCACCCAAAAGGCCTCTCCTACATTGGCCTGCATGGGGCCATACTGATTGGTGGACCCAGGGCCTTTTTTCTGCTGGAACTTGGCAGAACTGCATTTTGGCACCTCTGCCAGGGAGCAGTTGGTTTATGCTGCTGACAGCCGCATAACCTGACACAGCTCCTATAGTTCCAGCTGCAGCCTTAAGAGAGGGGAGGGCGGAATGATATCAGCTGCACTCCGCCTCTCCCTGTAGCAGAGCGGATGTTCCTTTTGTGAGGAAGATTTGATGTGTGGTGTGGTGTCCTGCCCTGTCCTGAGACTCCTGTCTGCCAGACCAAGACTGCTTTGGTAATTGTTTAACTGTCATTGTTGTCTTGCTTTTTAGATATGTGTCTATTAATGCTGCCGGGATATATACATGTGGGCTGTCTCTTGCTGGATATATATTCATGTGGGCTGTCTGTTGCTGGAGATATACATGTGGGCTGTCTCTTGCTGGAGATATACATGTGGGTTGTCTCTTGCTGGAGCGATCACGCGGTAAACGGCCGCGGTCAGCCAGGTCCCCTGGACACGGCGGTCATGGAAGTTCTCGGGTGCATGCCCCAGGGGGCGGGCGAGAGCAGAATTCTGGGAGGACATCACTGTACGCCCTCCCAGAGTTAACAAACCGCCCTGTAGCCGTCATTCGGCTATGGGCCGGTTATTAAGTGGTTAAAAACTTGTGCGGCCAGGTATGAACGCTCAGCGAACAGCATGGGGAGGGGTTTATAAATGTTCATAAGGCAGATCAAGCAGTGATTGACTGACCGAGCATTGTCCTCATTGGCCCCTTTAAGCAGGGATCCGCCCAGATGCAGAGTTTGTGGTGTTGCGCCATCAGTAAAAAGAGTGAAAATGCTAAATAGCCACAGATTTCACAGAATAGTCGATATCCGATCCAAGGTTACAAATAGGGGAATCCAAACAGCAGAGCAAGACAGATAGACAGAAAGCTTGCAAGTATTACACAAGCTATCACAAGCGTGAGACTGCAGGCTCTGCTGGCTTAAATCAGGTTTGGTCTCCACCCAGAGACTGGCCACATCAATTACCTTGCAGGTGGACAGATGGAAAGGAAAGCATCATAGCCAAAACCAGGATGTTGGAATGAGACCAGCAGCTGTCAAAGAACAGAAGCGTTTACATGTTCCTGACTTTACCCCTCCATCTGAGGAGGGGCCCCTGGACCCTTACAGACAAGCTGGACTTCCGGGACAGGACCATCAAGCTGGGCAAAGGTCAGGTTATAAAGTGAAGGCCACACTCATTTCTTGTTTCAAGCTCGCTTATGAAAACAATGACAAGTGTGGTTGGCTTTTAGCTAACACACTAAAAGACCAATGTCTTCACTCATATGTTCCTTTTCTTAAAACATCCCAAAGTTCCACAAATAATTGCCCAAGGATATAGCCAACTTAGTTGCCAACTTTTACTCTACCTTGTATCATCTCACCTCTGCAGACTCCCCAACAGCCTCCCAAAACCGACTGGAATAAATTAAATCAATATTAAAGCTTATTTTTTTTTTATTTGATTAAATTAACAAACATGCCTATACTTACCTGCTCTGTGCAATGCTTTTGCACAGAGCAGCCCGATCCTCTTTTTCTAGGCTCCCCCGCTGGTACTCCAGGCCCCTCCTCTTTAGCAGGTGCCCCCATGAAAAGCTGCTTTCCATGGGGGCACCCTTGAGTGCTTGCTCCGCCCCTGCTCCTGTGCCACAGCATTTTCATTGACAGCAGCAAGAGCAATCTGCCCAATGAGGAGCGAGACAGCGGTTTAAAAAATTTAGGAACTGCAACCATATTTATACACAGCCCCCCCCCCTCATTTTTAGGGGCTCAAATGTAATTGGACAAATGAATATAATCATAAATAAAATGTAAATTTTTAATATTTTGTTGAGAATCATTTACTGGCAATCACTGCATGAAGTCTGGAACCCATGAACATTACCAAAGACTGGGTTTCCTATTTTCTGATGCTTTGCAAGGCTCTAACTGCAGCTGTCTTCAGCAGTTTTTCGTTTGTGGGTCTTTCTGCCTTTAGTTTTGCCTTCAGCGAGTGAAATGCATGCTCAATTGGCTTGAGATCAGGTGATTGACTCGGCCATTGCAGAATATTCCACGTCTTTTACTTCAAAAGCTTCCGGGTTGCTTTTGCAGTGTGTTTTGGATCATTGCCTATCTGTACTGTGAAGCATTGCCCAATCAACTTTGCTGCATTTGGCTAAATCTGGGCTGACAATATATCTCTAAACAATGCAGAATTCATCCAGCTGCTTTTGTCTTTTGTCACATCATCAATAAACACCAATGACCCAGTGCCACTGGAAACCATACATGCCCAAGGATGATTGTCCATGGATGCAGATGATGTTATGTGCTTTGGATCATTAGCTGTTCCAAGTCTTCTCCACACTTTTCTTCCTGTCTTTCTGATACAGATTAATCTTAGTTTCATCCGTCCAAGAATTATTTTCCAGAACGGGTCTGGCTTTTTTAAATGTTTGTTGGCAAAGTCTAATCTGGCTTGTCTATTCTTCAGGCTTCTTTCCTCATAATGTACCAAACTGTTGATTTGGCTACTTTTAATTTTGCTGCTATCTCTCTGATGAATTTGTATTGTTTTTGAAGTCTTACAATTGCCTGTTTCACTTGCATGGACAGCTCCTTTGAACGCATGATGTAGGTTCACAGCAATAGATTCAAAATGCAAATACCACACTAATGCCCTGTACACATGATTGGACTTTTCGACAACAAAACTGTGGATTTTTTTTTCCAAGGGTGTTGGCTCCAACTTGTCTTGCATACACATGGTCACACAAATGTTGGCCAACAATTACGAACGTAGTGACGTACAAGACATACATAGTTACATAGTTACATAGTTAGCTAGGCTGAAAAAAGACACAAGTCCATCCAGTTCAACCACAAAAAAAAAATACGCGATGACTCGATTACGAACGCTAGTTTTACAAGACCGAGTGCTTTCGGCTCGTACTTGATTCCGAGCATGCGTGAACTTTTGTGCAACAGACTTATGTACACACGATCGGAAAGTCCGACAACAAAGTTTTGTTGGTGTAAAATTTTAGAACCTGCTAGCCAACATTTCTTGGCGGAAAGTCCGACAACAAATGTCCGATGGAACATACACATGGTCGGACTTTTAGCCAACAAGCTCACATCCAACAAAATCCGATCATGTGTATGCGGCATTAGATTCAACTCCAGACCTTTTACCTGCTTAATTGATGAAGAAATAACAAAGGAGTAGCCCACACCTGACCATGAAACAGCTTTTGATTCAATTGTCTAATTACTTTTCGTCCCTTGAAAAAGGGGTATTGCTATTCTTAAAGTGGAGTTCCACCCACTTTTACAACTCTTCAGCATTCCTCACCAAAGTGTGCACTGTAAACGAATTGGATATTTTTTATTTATATTATTTATATTATATTTTTTTTCTCAGCACCTACTGTATATCTGCTGTATTCATTTTTCACTTCCTCCTCCCTGGCCGCGGCCCATCGCATCATGTCCTGTTTGCAATGCCTCCAGGGAAGGGGCGGCAACTTCCTCTGACACTGCCGTTGCTATGGAAACCTGACCTGAAACCTATTACACTGCTTGTGCTGCACTGAGCATGTGTGAGATCTGCAAGGATGAGATCCAGGAAGAAATACAGTCTGGCTTCAGATGCCCACACTTAAGATGGCCACGGCCTGCTGTAAGTTTATAAAATAACAAACTACTGCTATAAACTAACAAAACGGACCTTAGTTTACAGACTAACTTTACTAGAATACATTAGGCTTGTGTATTATAGGGGTATTTTTATTTAAAAAGTATAATTTCGTCCGGAACACCGCTTTAAGAGCTGTAAACCCTTCCTCCGATTTGGATGTATATACCCTCAAATTAAACCTGAGAGTGTGCACTTTCAGCCCATATCCATTTTATAACTATAGCTTAAATATGTTTTGATAAATACCTGAAAAATACTAAAATTGTGCCTGTGTCCAAATATATATGGACCTAACTGTAAATTGAAGTGAGCAGTTAGTGTAACTGGTGGTCTATTACACTAGGTGTACACAGCATTAATCCTTAATTATTATCACGGAACATTGTTTTTCAGACACTGAGAACATTTTGAGTATATCAACTTAATTGATTAGGGGGGCGTGGCTACCGTGCTGCTGGATGGACGCATGAGACCGTAGCTGCTCCAGGCAGCCGGGGTTCACAGCGCACAGAGGCGACGGATCTCCACAGGAAAAGCATCCCCTTACTCCTGAAGTGCCCAGCATTCATCCGATATGGGCAGAAGGAAGAAAGAACCGGCCGGACCGGGGAAATTACCGCACTTCTTTCCCCCTAAGCCCCACACACGAGGCCAAGATGGCGCCGGCGGCTCCCCGCCGAACATGTCCGGCGGGTCCTCTCCCGCAACACACAGCTCTAGCTCAGCAGGGCACTCGATTGCCTCACAACCCCGATCACCGGAGGTGTCTACACCAAATCAGAGCCCAGCAAAAAGCAAGCCCAGGCTCTCGGTCAGCTCCTCATCTATCGAGGTAAGCCCTGGATGTAACTCTGCTAACACCACAGCAGAGCTGCCTGTCATGTTTAACTCCTTCCCTGCCACCAATCAACCTGTATCAGAGACTGTCTTAAAAGATATGCTAGTGTCACTGCAAGCCTCTTTAACTGCTGACATCCTGCAATGTGTGACCACAGTAAAATCTGAAGTAACTGAAATAGGCAGCAGGGTAGACCATATCGAACACAAATTGGGCGAATTTGCTTCCTCTCATAACAAGCTCATTGATGCACATAATGAGCGAGATGACCAAATAGAGTCGCTGAGAGAAAAAAACGCAGACCTTGAGGATCGCTCAAGGCGAAACTATTTAAAGATCAGAGGCGTCCCCGAATCTGTACAAATACACCAACTAAACCAGTACGCATGCGATCTGATCCAAACAGCCATTCCCAATATACCAGCTGCTGAAGTGATAATCGATAGAATCCATAGATTGCCAAAACCCTCCTTCATATCCGACGATGTGCCTAGAGATGTGATCATGAGGGTGCATTTCTTCCATGTCAAAGAGCAGCTGATGACTTACTTTCGTAAGAAAGAACATTTGCCTGAGCGGTTTTCTCGCCTACAACTGTATGCAGACCTTTCCCAGTATACCTTGCAGAAAAGGAGATTGCTTCTATCGATCACCAAAGCTCTAAGAAACCATGACGTTACATACCGCTGGGGCTACCCCACTAAATTGGTCATCACCAGGAACAACACCTCATCAGTGATCACTAATTTAGAAGAAGGGCTCGCACTGCTCCGCAAATGGGACATTCTCCCTGTACAAGACGCACCTACCCACAAGCCGCCTGCTAAATTATCTGACCAAGAAGAGTGGCAAATCGTCTCTCACAAGAGGAAACACTACAAACCACGAGAGGACGTCGCCTCCAGATCATCACCTTAAGCACATCTTCCAGCAAATTACCCCAGCTCATTGGAGCCCTACCACGTGAACTCCCCTCACAAGTTTTGTGCAGCGTTCCTGCAATCAGATCCCCTGTGGGATCGTTTTTCTCTTTTTAACCAAAAGTTACGTTTATCCCCTTTTGTTTACTTTCCTTTCCCATCCTGAGTTGTCTCGCCAGATGCACAGCCTCCTGAGATCCAAAGAGAGCCACGAGGACACCCACAACACTCCCGGACCACACAACCGCCGGAACCACGACTCTCCAAATGCATCCAGCAACATCTATCAGGTACCTTTCCCACCATTATGCCGCTCACTGTAACATCATTTAATGTAAGAGGCTTGAACCATCCAGCTAAAAGAGCCTCCCTGTGGAAGGAAGCCCTCAAATTGGGAAGTGATGTGCTTTGCATCCAAGAAACGCATTTCCAAGCTTCTGCATCTCCCACCTTTGCACACAAAAAATTCCCACACATATTTACCGCCTCTGCCTCTTGCAAACAGAAAGGAGTGCTCATTGCGGTAAAAAACACAGTGGCCTTCAAGCTTCACACCCTCATTCAAGACCCAGAGGGTAGATTTCTGATCCTCTTATGCGACATTAATGGAAGGCCGTATACCATCGTTAACGCCTATGCACCGAACAAACACCAGCTTAGATTTGCCAAGAAACTTTTCTCAAAAATTAGCAAGTCCAGAAGAGGATCCTTGATTATTTGTGGGGACTTTAACCTGACAGCCAACCCAGAAATGGACTTGACAGCTAAACCCTCACGTTTTCATATAGCGCTCCAACCTCTGTTCCATATGGAAGATGTGTATGATGTATGGCGATGCCAACACGCTGAGGAGAGAGATTTTACTTTCCACTCAGCAAGACACAATTCGTATTCAAGGTTGGATATGGTTTTAGTAGACAAGGTCCTACTTCAAGCTGTGTCTTCTTCCAGCATACATGATATAACATGGTGAGACCATGCTCCTGTCTCAATATCGATACTGGAAGAACACACACCCAATCCTGCATACATATGGAGAGTTAACTCACAAATTTTCAACTCTGCGCAGAATGTGGCTGATATTGAAAAACAACTACGAGAGTTTTTCCATATCAATTCTCAATCTGTATCAAATCCATTTATAACCTGGTGTGCCCATAAGGCTTTTATTAGTGGTATTTTTATTCAGACGTGTTCATGCATACGGAGGCAGAGGCTTTGGCGGCTGGAGGAGACACAGAGAGATTCGTTCCTTAGAAACTACCAACAAAACCAGCCCATCCCAACTATTAGCCAACAAATTAACTAAACTCCGAATGTCACTGAGGTTGATGCTTCTAGAACAACATGATAAATATATCAAAGCTCTTAAACTAACTACCTACTCCTCAGGCAACAAAGCGGGCAAGTTTATGGCTAACAGATTGAAAGCTAGAAAGCTACAATCTAAAATAGAACATCTCGTAGACCCCCACACTAAAACTAAAATAATGGACCCGAAGGGCATCGCGGATGCCTTTGCGGCTTATTATAGTGGACTGTACAATTTAAAAGATGACCCTGATACCATACAGCCAGAACAAGATGGAATTTCGTCCTTTTTAGCATCTCTTCATCTGCCTTCTCTGTCGGCAGACCAGCTTATTGAGCTGAACTCCCCTATAACACCCCAAGAAATTCGTAAGGCTATCTAATCACTACCCTTAGGTAAATCACCTGGACCAGACGGTCTATCCAACGACTATTATAAGCAATTCCAAGATGTGCTCAGTCTGAATCTCTCTCCGGTCTTCGGGGCGGCGGCGGCCTCTGCCTCTTTCCCACCAGAAATGCTACAAGCTTATATAGTTACTATTCCCAAACCCGAAAAGGATCCATCATACCCAGCTAACTACAGGCCTATTTCCTTATTAAATACTGATCTCGAATTGTATGCTAAAATTATTGCCCATAGATTGACCCATATCCTACCTACCCTCATAAATTCGGATCAAACCGGCTTCATAACAGGACGCCAAACATCTGATGCGACTAGGCGGGTTATAGACCTGATTCATTATGCCGGGACCGGTCGGGTGCCTTCTCTGCTCCTCTCCTTAGATGTGGAGAAGGCATTCAACTGTATCCATTGGCAATACATGCAGGCAACCCTAAAAAAATTTGGGTTCTCCGGTCCTATATTATCAGCTATCCCAGCTTTATATTCCTCTCCATCAGCGAAGGTCTATACCTCTAATACGCTCTCCTCTTCCTTTTCAATCACGAACGGAACAAGGCAGGGTTGCCCTCTGTCTCCGTGTATCTTTAATTTGCTAATTGAGCCCCTGGCAGAGGCAATACGGGCATCACCCCGAGTTACAGGTTTTAATCTGGGTGCTGATTCCCACGTCATAAATTTATTTGCAGACGATATAATTATCTTCCTGACGAACCCTAAAACTTCCCTAGCAGCTATCCACAAAATTCTCCAAAACTTTAGTGCAATATCCTACTACAAGGTCAATTTTACCAAATCTTTAATTTTAGATTTAGGGATTGACCCAAAACTACGCACCACCATTCAGTCATCCTATTCCTACACATGGAGTACAGGAGAGATCCCATATCTAGGAATACGATTGACAGCAGACATCAAACAAATGGCAGACATTAATTATTCCCTTCTTATCAACAAAATAACAAAGGAGGCCCAAAACATGACTAATTACGAACTCTCCTGGATGGGTCGTTTAGCTGCCTTCAAAATGTTCGTACTACCTCAAATTTTATACATTTTTAGGACGCTCCCCATATTACCCAAACGAGCACATTTCATGACACTTACTAAACTTATGAAAACCCGTATTTGGAAAAAAAAGAAACCACGCAGCTCCCACACCCTGCTTCTGAAGCATAAGTTTGCAGGTGGCATGGGTATGGTTGACCTTAAAGACTATTGGGTAGCATCACAATTGGCCCAACTGCGCTGCTGGTTCCACCCAGACATAGGCAATAGGTGGGTAAAAATCGAACAATTCTATGGAATATAGACACTTGGAAACCTGGCATCCTTAAAGGACTG
The DNA here is from genome assembly GCA_028564925.1 of Lithobates sylvaticus. Lineage (NCBI taxonomy): Eukaryota > Metazoa > Chordata > Amphibia > Anura > Ranidae > Lithobates > Lithobates sylvaticus. Next base: position 98,992,422 of record CM053036.1, read on the forward strand.
CCTCCCACCATTCAGGCCTCCTTAGAAGCCTGGAGAGCTTATCATTCGACAATTTTTCCCCCATCACAGAAAAATTCTATCCCGATACCATTGGAAGCCCTGGAAATAGCAATTTCAAACATTCCCCTTCAAACATGGCACACCAAAGGAATCTCTGTCCTGAGTCAGATACTTCAAAGCGGTTCCCTTAAACCCTTCGAAACACTACAGACTGAATTCAATTTACCGCACACGGCGCGTTTTACGTATATTAGAATTTCGCACTTCTTGAACTCCCTCAATTCACCGGACATACTAGTTCACACACCAAGTTGGCAATACTTTACCACTAAAAAAGGGAATAGGAAAGGGACTTCATTGTTCTACAATCTCCTACAAAATAAACTCACCTTTAACAAATCTACACCACATATGAAGTGGGAATCAGACCTAGGAACCTCATTCACTTCCGCTCAATGGGTTACAGCTATCAAACATGTCTATCAAGCCTCTAAATGTGTCAACCATTGGGAACTAGCACATAAAATTACTTTACGATGGTACTTAACACCATACAGGATTTCAAAGTTCTCTCCTACACTGTCTCCTCTATGTTGGAGGAACTGTGGAGGAGTAGGTCAGATTATGCATATCTTCTGGTCCTGTAAACACCTGAAAAGTTTCTGGAATAAGTTGTTTCGCATTATCTCTGCAGTAACCAACATACTAACCCCCCCCCCCCACAGCAGCTCTAGCCATACTCAATATTGGCATAGAGCTTTACCCACCTGACTGCCGCAGAATAGTTACCCATATCCTTTTAGCAGCTAAAATGCTCATTGCAAGAAAATGGAGAACAAACTTAGCTCCCAATGTTTCCGAGGTACTTGATATGGTACAATACAACTTTACATTTGAGAAGATTTTAGCAAGCAGACTAGGTAACGAACGCACCTTTGACTACCACTGGAAACTCTGGGTCTCTTGGACAAAATGCAACAACTGTAATGTGACATAATTCCTGAGGATATGCGTAGTTTGATCGACCGAGTGTTAGTGTTAGTGTGTATACCCCTCCTTTGTTGATCACTCTATGATATTTTACTGAACTCTAGTGGCGTGACTATCCAATCTTATCTTCTCAAGAGACACGACTCAGCTCTCCCTTCCCTCCCTTCTATTTCTTTCTTTCCCATGAATCCTACTTGTTCTCTGAGGTTAAATTACATGAGATCGCATAGCTTTTCTCCTGTTGTTCTGTGTTCACAAAATTTTGATATGATACCCTGACTTTCCAGGATACACACCTGACAATATAATTCATGTACATACCTCTATGTTAATTTTGATAACCTTCATGTATGTTATTCCACTGTTTATATTCTTTGTAAACTAAAATTTCTTAATAAAAACGAATTAAAAAAAAAAAAAAAAAAAAACTTAATTGATTGGACTTTTGGACATATCATATTTCATGTGCATGTATATATATTAAAGTAATAAAGTAACAATATCTGCTTCTTTATTCTAAGCATTTAATTATTAATCATTAAGCATTTCTGGGGGAAAGGAAGAAGAGGCCGCGGCAGCATTGAACAGTTTTTCTAGGTAGAGTGTTAATAGAAGTTTGTATGTCTGATAGTATTCCCCTATGAAGCCACCTGGGCCTGGAGATTAATTTGCAGGGAGAGCGTCTATTGCTTTGTGAATTTCTGCCATGGTAAATGGTGAGTTCAATGATTATAGTTGTTCTGGGGACAATGTTGGTTGGGATATTTTCTGTAAGAAGTTATTAATCAATTCAGTGTTGGGTTGACACATTTCTACATCATATTTTAAGTTATAGAGGGTGCAATAGCAGTGGCTAAAGGCATTTGCTATAACCTGCAGGTGATGCAATTTGTTTTTGGTCTGGGGTGTAGGATGTAGGGAATTTTAGTCTTATACCTATGGCCTTAGAGCTTATGCGCCAACAGTTTCCCTGCTCTATTTTCATGAGCATAGTGGGTCATTTTCAGTTTTTTGGTGGTTGTCTCAAACGCCTCCAATAGGAGAAGTCTAAGATCACATCTCAGTTGAGTTAATCCGTGGGATAATGAGGGAGAGGATTGTTGTTTGTTTTTGAATTCTAATTTAAAAGTTTTGTCTGTAAGGTCCAGCAACCGTGTTTGCCACTGCCTCTTTGCCATGGCCCCCAGTTTTATGAAAATTCCCCTTATATATGCTTTATGAGCATTCTACAAAACAAATTGGTCTTGTACAGAGAAATCATTAATAGAGAAGAACTATTTTTTTTTTTTTATGTAAACAATCTTATCAATATGAGTTATTTTTTTTATTTTTTTTTTCAAAACATTTTATTGAGTTTTAAGGTTTAACAAGTTGTAACAAGATAATAGCATGTCAAGGATAAGCAAGACAGTACAAAATGAAAATACATGTGGGACCTAGGCTACGCAGTAACCCGAGTAACCAGGCAAATGTAAGTAGAGTACCAACAGGTAAACAAGGCACCGAAAACAATGCGTAAGGCCATGAAAGTATTCCTGAGAAGAAAAAGAAGGAGAGAATGGCCTATGCTTAGCAGAAAGCCAAGTTGAGGCTGTCTAGGAGAACAGGGAGGGTTGTTAAGTAGAGAAACTCAAAGTAGACAAAACGGGATAAGTAGGGGGGAGGCACACATATATGACCGTCCAAGGCAGTCCCCACCCCCATGCACCCCTCTCGGGATCTAGAGAAGAACTATTTTATGTGGTCTTCAAGAATTTTTTTGGGTTCTGGTTGTTGCATAAGGTATGGGTTGGCCCGCCACAAGGGGATTGAATTGGCAGTTGAAACGCTTGCTAAAGATAGCATTTTAGAAGCGTGGCCAGACCACGTAATGTTGGTGATGGATGAGGAAACAGCTCTAGCCAGAGTCTGTTGGTCTACTAGAAACAAGCTAAAACTGGTGTATACATGATGTGGGGGCAGAGAAGAAAGTGAAATCTTTTTCTCCTGAATGAAAGCCCTGCCACACATCGTATAGATCCTGTATGTGAAGGGCTTCTTGTAGGGGCAGAGTTGAACGTCTTACTTTCGACGTAGTATCGATGGTTGAGTCTGGTGTGGTATTAAAGTCCCCACAGAGCATCAAAAGGCTGTAAGCACATATTTTCTTCATTAGTTTGTGAAAGAAGCAGATTTGGTGTGTATTCAGGGCATATACATTCACAATTGTGTATGTAACTAAGTTAATATCACATACTAGGATCAGGTAATGGCCCTGTGGATCTTTGATTTCCTTGTTCAGGACAAATACCACAGTGTCTCATATTGCAGTTAGCACTCCTTTTGTTTTAGAATCTGCATTGGCTGTAAAAATATAAGGAAAATTCCTGTGTGTACAGGATGGAGGAAATATATTGCAGAAATGTGTTTCCTGAGCACCCAGGATATCACTTCTATTGGACAGGGGCTGTTTTCACATGGATTTCCTTTCTACAGGGTGATTGAGTCCTTTGGTGTTTATAGACAAAAAATTGATACCCATGGTGGTAAGAGTTTTAGATATGGTAGTAGTAGGTGTAATATAAACAAAGTTATATCCAGGGCTCCCTCCTGTGGCCACTGTGGAGATGGCAGATCAGTTTGTGTGTTGTATTTACTCACTGCGGATCTGAACCTGCGTCTGGAAGGACATTCTTTTGTCCAGAACTCGGCTCCTCCAGAGTCTTCCATAAAAGGTGCGTGAAGTTTTAATACTTAGTTGTGTAATTGCAGATAGAAGAAGAAGAAAGGAAAAAGGTCCAAAAACATAAAACGGAAAACATTAGGTGACCTTTCAACCGTTTGTGAACCATAACAAATCCTATAGGGAGATACTCCTCCAAGTGAGATCAGTGGGTTATACCTGTGTGCAGCTATCTGCTGCTCAATTGAGTTGAGGGCTGAGTTCAAGCCTAACGGTTGTTCTGGGTCACCTCGTAAGGGACACATATTGACGTTATATATAGGCGTTGGTGCTGTTTTCATTACTGGGATCAGGAAGGATTTACCAATCTGTCAGTAAGGAAATGTCTTTTTCCAGAGATTCCACAATGTATGTTTAGTTGTTTTTTGTAATGGTGATTTTGGTGGGATAGCCCCATCTTTAAGATACGTTATGGTTTCTGAGGACTTTAGTGATCATTTTCAAGTTTTTCCTCTTTTGCAGAGTATGTTAAGATAGATCCACATAAAATTGCATATTTTGGTATTGGGATGGGATTTGCTCTTGTTTGCGCATCACCAGCATTAGTTGTTCCTTAACGTGATAGGCCCAGAATCACGTTTCTAGGAACTTTTTCAGGAAGGTAAGATGGTTTTGGCAAGCAGTGTATTCTGTCAATGTCAATGTCAAATATCAGAAAGGTCAGGTAAGAGGGATGTGAACAAAGCGGTCGCATAGGAATGTAGGTCTGATTGCTGGACAGATTCAGGGACCCCCCTTATTTATTTATCTTCAATATCCGCTAATTTGTTTTTTATCCATGCTGATTCTCCTTCTTGTTCCTCATTTGCGTCATTTATGGTGGATGCAAATTCCCCGATTTTGCCCTCAATGTGCTCCACCCTGGACTCCACTGCCTTTTTTTCCCCGCTTAATCTATACATACAGTTCATCATGTCTGCTTGTAATATGCTTCTCAGCGACACCAGCATATCCTTGAGGTCTGTGTCCATTACAGGTTGATTCATAATGGGAAATTAAGTGATTGAATCAGGGCGGTCCCTTGGGTCATCTCCTGAATCAGTGACAGGGCTCATCTCTGGGCTGCATCCAGCTTCATCCAGCCTAAATTTAGCCTTAGCTGGGCTGCCTGATGGTGGGGAGGAAGGGAAGGATTGATGGCTGTCAGGGGACTCATTATGCTGGGGCGATGTGGCCTTTTTATGTGTTTTGTCCTGGTACTTAGAGTCCAGGGTGGATGAGGATCCAGCGCCATTTTGCCTACCTCCATGCTTCGGGTGGGTGAAGAAATCCGTCAGCCGTTGCGGCTTGGATGCTCCTTTTCGTTTGTGGGTCATGTTCCTATGGTATGCCCGGGTCAGATTGCCAGCGGGAACGGGTGAAATTGGAGTCTTTTAATGCCGTTTTGTGCCATGTCCTTGAGGATACCGGAGCTCCGGGGTTATGCTGCCACCGGGCTCTGTCACAGGCCACGCCCCTTTGAAGGTGTTTTTTAATTGTTGGGTCTGCACAATATCGCATGACTGTGTGTCTTTTTATATTTTGTTTTGGTTGCACTGAACTTTTTTTTAGGAATAACATATGTATTTTTGGCTACAAATACCCCAAATTACCCTTTTTTAGAAAGTAGACAGTCAAGCTATGTAGCAAAAGACATAGTGGATTTTTTTTTTTAAGTTGTAATATTTTGTCACAATTTTTTGGAAAATACTGACATGAAATACAATAACTTTTTTTTCACAAAGTTGTCATTTTAACAAGATATTTCTCACACACAGCATTGCCATACTTGTAAATGCACCCCAAAACACATTTTGCTATGCGCCTGCAGAGTATGGAGATACCATACTGTATGTGTGAGACTTTTTCACAGCATAGATGGGCCCAAAATCCAAGCAGTACCCATAGGCTTTCAAGGAACATAAATTACTGATCTAATTTACTGACAATCTATTAAATGGAGCACCAAGACGCCCACAAAATGACTACATTTTTAAAAGCAAACATTACAAAGGTATTTTCTGAAGAGCATGGGGAGTCTTTTGAATAAATTATTTTTTTTACCACAAGTTTTTGGAAAATGCAGGAAAGAAAGTGAAAATGTATATGAAGATACCGTGTGTGAGACTTTTTCACAGCCTGGCTACAAATATAGGCCCAAAATCCAAGAAACACCTTCAGGCGTTCTATGGCGTTAATGACACATCTAATTTTCTGACTACTTTCACATTTTTGGAGGCCTCGGAGCACCAGGGCATTAGAAACACCCACAAAATGACCACATTTTGAAAAACAAACACACCAAGGTATTAACTAAGGCCTCATGCACGCTGCAGCTCAAAGTAGCTGCTCCTACAGGAGTTTGAGCTGTTTTCAGTTTTTTTTTTCTCTTCCTGTAAACTCCCCTCTATGTTAGCCAATGCACACTGTAGGCATTTTCAGGAATTAGTGGCATTAAAAAAAAACATCACTTGTGCAATTAGGAGAGGGGCTTTTAAAAAACACATTAACGCCAGGCGTGTTAACTCGTGTTCCCGCGGTAATGCATTCTAATGGCCAGAATTCTGGCCAATAGAATGTATTAATGCCAGAAGTGGGAAGGTGCATTAGCGCAAAGTAGTGCACATTAGCACGCATGCAAAAATGCGGCTTTTTACCACATTTTTGATGCCGAAAACTCCTGTAGGGCTTGACAGCATGCATAAGGACTAAGGGGCACGGTAAATTTTTATGAAGACTATATTTTTTTTGCCACAAGTTTCTGTAGAATGATAATGCAGATATCTTTTTGTACACAAAGTTGTCAATAATTAACATAATTCTAACACAGCACAGTGGCTAAGTGGTTAGCATTTCTGCCTAGCAGCACAAGGGTCGTGGGTTCTAATCACAACCATGACACTGCCTGCCTGGAGTTTGCATGTTCTCCCTGTGCCTGTGTGGGTTTCCTCTGGGTACTCTACTCTGGTTTCCTCCAATACTTGAAAGACATGCTGGATCCTGTCTAATTGTCCCTACTATGTGTATGTATAAATAAGTGAGGGACCTTAGATTGTAAGCTCCTTGAGGGCAGGGACTGATGTGAATGTATATTATATATGTTAAGCGCTATGTAAATTGACAGTGCTATATAAGTACCTGTAATAAAAAAACACCCAGCATGGCCATACTTAGAATTAAACTCCAAAACACATTCTATATGCATGAACTTTGGGGATACTCCATGATGTTTTTTTTTTTTTGGACAGTGTTCCCCTTGACATCCATACAAGCCCACCATCAAAAATAAGGGTCTAATTTTAGTAATTGCATAGTCTTTTCTTTGTAAATATCAATTTTGCTGCAGTAGGTTGTATACAATATACACAGGCAGGTTAGGGGCATCACCCAGGCAAGTTATTCAAACACATTTTGGATTTTTACATGTTCCCTAAGGCAGTGCACAGCCCCCATGTCACTTTCTTGACAATTCCTTGCATAGCCAATTTAGAAAATGGGCATTATGTTTTAAAAAAAAAAAAAAAAAGAAAACATTCAATGTGGCTCGTATTTGACACCCAAACTTTAGTGATGTTAGTTGAACCTCTGCACACATATACTGTTGAACTCATCCCTGCTTGTGATTATTTATAGAATGGCTAAATATTAGCTTTTTATTGTGTCAGTAAATAATCTGTCAATAAATGGCCAGCCATTCCTCATTTGATTGTGTATTAAACAGAAAATGACAGGTCACGTCAATCTATGTTGAAAATGTCAAGCCATTTCACTGTCACAAACTTGCTATTTTTTTCTTTTCATTTCCAAGACAAAAAAGTAAAACAAAATAAGACCTTCACTGGTTTCATAAAAATCAATGAAAAAACAAAACTCTCTACAAAGCAATAATTGCTAAACATATTCACATTCAACTGCTTCTTCTAAAATGACCAAAAATAGTTTAATATTTTTGCTGACAAAGATCTCAGTCACATATACGGAAGTAATAATATGCTTTCACCCTCACCTATATGAAAATCATGTATCTTAGACCTCAACTGAATGACATCTGAGAGTATGATCACTGTAGAAAATAGTGCTGAAAAATATAGACCCAGTGATATGGTTCATTAGGCAAGGACTACCAAAACTCTCTAGTATATGCCAGAATCCTTAACTATTTAAAAGCTAATTGAACATGCTACAGCAATAAACTATACATCATTGCATTACCATTAAACAAAAGGCTTAAGGCATCAAGGGAAGGGGCACCACAGAGTTGTTACCCTTGCTGTCATGCCCCTTACTCACTCACTCAACACTCAATTTAAGTCCATTTTATAATGTATTTACATACATAGTTTTTCATTTCTTATTTGACTTACACCTTGAGACTAATGCCTCATTCACATGGGTGTACCTATTGTACACCCGTACAAAGGTCTGCCTGTGCATCCACGTGCAGGCATCTGACGTGCACGTCTCATTCATATCTACTGGGATTCAACGGCTGCATGGACACAGCCACTGTTCCCAATTTGACAGTTGCATGGCTAAGGGTGCATGTCCCTGAACACACACTGCATTTGGGGACAAATACCCACATGACTGTTAAATTGGGACCAGCAGCTGTGTACATGCTGCCGCTGCATTCCAATAATCATTAATCATGAATGGGGCTGACTGCATGCGGGCATAAATGGTCCTTTGCACGGGTGTACAGGTATGCTCATGTGAAAGAGGCCTTAAACCGGTTAAAATACATTTTTACATTGCAGTTTGCTAGTCCCAATATGCAGTGGCTGCTATAAATTTTTGTGTTTCTTGTTTTTTTTCTTCCTTTTTACCTGGTGAGCCTGCTGTAACACACATACTGTCCTATTTACACAACACTAACAGACAAAAAACAAAAGGAAACAGATGACACTACACATCAACCCAAGTTAACAACAATTTTTTTGAGCATAGTGTTTTATAAACACCAAAAGACCAGCATATACCCAATAACCCTATGACCTCCTGATATACCCACTAAAACCCTAAATAACCCTGCCCATACTGGAACCATAAGCCACCCTTACAGAAGTGAGGAGGGATAGGTATGCAGTCCCCAGCAGAGCTAAATCCACCCTCCCCTATACAAAACCTCCCTCCATTCCAGATGGAAGTACCCCTCACCCAGAGCCAGGATATACACTCCTTACCACTAAGTGCGGCCCTCCACCTTAAAGTTGCAATGGGCAAATGAGGCACCTGTACTAAGTGAAACAAACGTGCACCCTGGACAAGTGTAGCATAAACCATACACACATATTCCCACAGAGCCAGTTAGTCAAAGAAGTGTCAGTCAATGGCAGGGCAAAAAATACATGTAGCTGATAAAGGCTTACAGACCAGATACCAGTGTCCAGCTCCTGCGCTGGTAACAAAAAAAGTGTTCATAAGCTATGCACATGGCAGTCTCTTGACTAATGCTGATAGGATCCGTGGAGAGATGTGTAGGGAGACCAGAGATAAGGCAGCTGCAAACAACATGAAAAGCATTCCTAAGGTTCGGATAGATGACAGGGGATGAAAGCTGGTGGAGGCGAGCAGTCAGTAGTGCTGTGAAACAGATTCCCAACCAAGCAGGTAACCTCAATCTGTCACTAATAGCAGCATAAGACATGGACTCCCAAGGTGTCGGTGTCAGCGCTCCTGTATGCAGAAGAACCTGCCATGATTCACAAGCTGTGTGTCATGCACTGTGCGCTTGATCAGCTGTTTCAATCATGTGAAGCTGAACTCTCCAGTCTCCATTGTGTGTAATAGAGTCCTGCCAAGTAGTACATGCTGTGCTGCCATGCGCTGTGCACTAATCAGCTGATCCAATCACATATGGCTGGTCTCTCCATTCAAGATGAATAGTTACACAGTCAGCTGGTTGAGCCGTGGTAGAAAAACTTTAACTGGACAATGCTACACTGGTCCAGGGTGCACGTTTGTTTCACTTAGTGCAGGTGCCTCAATCATCTATTTCAGCTTTAAGGTGGGGCACCGCACTTGGTGGTAACGAGCGTATATCCTGGCTCTGGGTGGGGTGGGGTGGGTTAGGGGTACTTCCATCTGAGATGGGAGGAGGTTTTGTATAGGGGAGGGTGAGCTTAGCTCTGCTGGGTACTGCATTTCTATCCCTCCTCACTTCTGTGACGGCGGCTTATGGTTCCACTCTGGGCAGAGTTATTTAAGGTTTTAGTGGGTATGTTAGCAGGTCATGGGGTTATTGGGTATACAATGGTCTTTTGTTTTTTATGAGCCACTATGCTCAATACATTTTTAGTTAACTCAGGTTGGTGTTGACCTGGACATTTTATAGATAGGCAACTCATAGCCTCATATTGATTAGTGGTTCCAAATTAATAATAACTACAGCAGTAGGGAACAGACACATAAGATGACACTCCACATCTTTCCAAATAACTGTTCTGCTTTATTATGATGCAATTGAAGGTTTTTATACACATAATTACGTAGGTATCACATTAATATTACAATTGTACGTTTATGGTAACAAGGGGCGTATCATAGGCAGACTAATTCTAATCAGGACTTGAAAGAATGTAAACATGTAATGAAAACATTATTAGTGTCATGTGCACAGTGAGGGCAGTGTGCAATACATACAAAATAGAATACAATTATATATAGAACTTACAAATTTCCTTTACAGTGTGTAGTGTCATCTGAGTTTTTTTTAGTTTTTTTATCTGTTAGTATATATGGTTAGACAACACCCCCCTCATCTATAGGGTGAGTACTACAGTACTACATATTTTACTAGTGGGATTCCCATTTTACACATTTTTGGTATACCTATTTACAGAACACCCCTTCCAAATCTCTGTGTCATAGGGGAGATGTTCTGTAGTCAACAAAAAACTGCAGAAGGCCAAAACAATAATATATATATATATATATATATATATATATATATATATATATATATATATATAATATATATATATATATATATATATATATATATATATTTTTTTTTTTTTTTTTTTAAGCAACAGACGGCATGGATTTGTGAAAGACAGATGTTGGAGGTTAGTAAAACCTTGGACAGAGGGTGTCTGTGGACGTAGTATACTTGGAATTTGCAAAAGCGTTTGACAGAGTTCCCCACACACGACTAATATGCAAGGTAAAGTCTACAGGCTTGGAAAGATCAGTTTGTAAATGCATAGAAAACTGCCTAAAAGACAGAATTCAGAGTAGTGGTTACTGATTCTTACTCTGAATGGCCTAAGGTTATCAATGGTGTATCCCAAGGTTCAGTGTTGGGACCCTTACTTTTTAATATCTTTATAAATTATATAGTGTCTGGGATTAAAAGTATAATTTCAGTCTTAGCAGATGACACCAAGCTATGCAGTGGAATAACATCCTTACAGGATGTCTCCAACTTACAAGCCAAGCTCAATGCACTGTTTAATTGGGCGAATGTGTGGCAAATGAGGTTTAATGTTGATAAATGTAAAATTATGCACTTGGAGGCTAAGAATATGCATGCATCATACATACTAGGGGAATATAACTGGGGGAATCCATATTGGAGAAGGATCGGGGGGTTTTGGTAGATCATAAGCTTAATAATAGCATGCAATGCCAAGCTGCGGTTTCCAAAACGAGCAAAGTCCATTCTTGTGTTAAAAAATGTATGGACTCCAGAGAGAGATATCATTTTGCACCTGTACAAATTATTAGTAAGACCTCATCTGGAATATGCAGTTCAGTTTTGGGCACGAGTTCTCAAAAAGGATATCGGGGAACTGGAGAAAGTGTAGAGGAGCTCAGCTATGAGGAAAGATTAGATGAACTGGATTTATTCTCTTTTGAGACAAGGAGATTAAGGGGGGTATGATCAACATGTACAAATACATAAAGGGGTCCATATAGAGAACTTGGTTTTGAGTTATTCACTTTAAGGTCATCACAGAGGACAAGGGGCACTCTTTATGTCTAGAGGAAAAGAGATTTCATCTTCAAATACAGAAAGATTTCTTCACAGTAAGAGCTGTGAAAATGTGGAATAGATTCCCTCCAGAGGTGGTTCTTGCCAGCTTAATAGATTGCCTTAAATAAGGCCTGGATTCTTTCCTAAATGTACATCATTTAACTGAATACTATCATTTATAGGTAAAGTTGATCCAGGGAATATTTGATTGCCTCTCGGGGGATCAGGAAGGATTTTTTTCCCCTGCTGTAGAAAATTGCATCGTGCTTTTTGGGGTTTATCACCTTCCTCTGGATCAACTGTGGGTATAGGATTGTATATATGGGTTTGTATGTTTGTTTTTTTTATTGGTTAAAAAAGATGGAGTTGTGTCTTTTTTGAACCTGACTAACTATGTACTTATCTAATAACATTTTTTGAGATGACAAACACTGCAGAATTTTTTGCATTAAACAAATATAACAAAACACTTTTAATTGTATATATACCAGACTAAAATGGAGAAAAAAAAAGATGTTTGTTGTTAGAATTTACATAAACTTCAATATCTGTTAAAAATTGAAGGACCAAGATGGCACTATAGTCAGGCTGAGCTTATAACATTGTTTAGCCCATAAGGAGAAGTATGGCCAAAGCTCCTCTGGTCATACTTCTCCTGTGGGACACAGGTGTCACAGATGTCACAGAGCCAGTTCAGGCTCTGCAAGGATCTGAACAATAATATTGGGATCCTTGGGGGGGGCGTGGCTTGGTTCCGCTCTAAGATGGATGCTTAACTGCAGAGTTCCTGCTCCTCGAGGTCCAGCTATCTGACTACAACAGCCACACGGCAGATTTAGAATGGGGAGTACAACCTGGAGTGCCTCAGCAACCCGTTCTTGCTCTCCCGGAGACCAAGACATGCAGCTAAGCCACCATATCCCAGAGATATTTCAGACAAGGTCTCAGGAAACCATGATGGCATCTCATGCCTCTACACATGAGTCGCGCTCCTCTAACAGAGAAACACATGGAGATCGAAGCCGCAGCCCTCCCTCACCTGACCTGCACCCTGCTTCGGCACTAAGTCTGGCAGATCTCAGAACCGTAGCTGCAGACATCAAGAACACACTTTCAGCAGCCATATCTGACCTGCGCTCCGATATACAGGCCATTGCTCTGAGGGTAGAGAAAATGGAGGAGACACAAGAGTAAACTCATACAAAATAGCAAATAGGTTGCTATCCACGCAAAATACCCCCAAATCCACAGACCCTACCTTGGACAATACAATAGCAGCATAAAAAATTTGTGGCAAAGTTATGGATTTCATTTAATAAAATAGGATTACTCTAATTAGATTGCTTAGACGTTTTGATATTGTACATCAAGGTTTATGTAGGCGCTTTGGAACACTGATTGTACCTTTGCCTGTTACACTTGTTGCTCAATATACTGTGTATGTTCAATGTACCTGTACAATACCACATGTTAACTTGTCTGACTAAACAAATACAAACTTTTTGAAAAAATAAAAATATTTGGATCCACCCAGATGTTTAACCAGCAGCCAACCCAGCTGGCTCAGTCTCGTTGTGCACTGCTGAGAGCCTGAGCCAGTCACTCTTGCCCCCCACCCCGAGCACTGGAGGGGCAGACCACAGAGTGGTGACAGTCACCACTCTGTGTTCTGAGTGGACCTGAATACTGAGAGATCAGCAGTCTTTGATCCCTTAGTTCTCGGTGTAGAGCTGGCTAGGGAGAGCTCTTATATGTGTTACAGCCATCTGAGGGAGTATGTATGTTTATGTCTTTAGTATAGTATAGTCTCTCTTAATCTGACCAGTAAACTGTATTGTAGGTTCTCAATGATACAATTAGAGCTATGGAAGTGTTTTCATTCCAACCTTATCCCTCCTGTTTCCATCAAGTCTTAGTGCTTTATTGTCTTTAAATCAATGTTACGAAGGCCTGTATGAAACCATAGTTTTGTTTTTTTGCTAAAGCATGTTTTTGCATACTAGTTGTATTATGAAATTGGTATGGAGCAAGAAGGCATATGCATACATTACAGACTTCCTACAACTACCAACCTTTCATATTTCCATCAATAGTTTCATTTTTTTTAAATTAAAGGTACTAAGTTTTATTAAGACATTAAGTTTTAAGCATTCTTTTGCTAATGCAGTACAAGTAAAAACCAAGTACAGATGTGAAGTGGGCAATCTAGAATAATATAAATAAGACTGCTTAACACCACTTTTTTATTACATAAATACTTATACTCTGAACATCCGACTAAATATTGTACTGACGCATACAGTATGCATTTGGAATGAAGGCATTTTTTATTACCTCTTCACAAGACTGAGAATGCTATCTACACCCAACATATCAGCAATGCAATTCACTTTGGCAAACACAAAATGTTTGCTGCACCACACTGTAGTCCCTTTTGCCTAGTTTGTATATAGAATTTATTATAGATATGCATAGAGCCCATTTCCTATGCACTCTGCATCAATCTTTTATAGGCAATCGAAGGAGAAATATTATATTTATAAAATGTATACATTTTATAAATATAATATTTCTTCTTTTATTGCCTATAAAATCCCACATTTCTTGAGGTTTATTCTATATACTATTTAAGGGATGATGGCAATATACATGTGTGGCTACATGAATCATTAAATTTCATGTTTCTAGAACCTAAGCTCACCTACTAGCTGATTAAGATTTATTGATACTTTAGTTGTATTATTGTATACTTTTTTGTTCAAATGTTTATTTAAAATCAAAAGCTCTTCTTGGTTATGAAGTTTACTGTGGCTTTGGAAACAATTTCAGCACACCATAAGAAATAAATACAAGATAAAATAAATAAATAATTCAATAAAGATACATAAATGGAAACAAAACGATGTTCTCATGGTCTACGTGCAGTCAACATCCTGCACTTTAGAACTATATTGTATTTACCTTAAAGCTAGAATTGTCTGCAATAACAAAAGAATGTTTAATATCAATTCAGCATTAATGTCCATATAGCTTGAAGCTTTTATATACTTAAATACAATTTTCTACAAATGTAGCTGCTGTCAGAATTCAAGTATATGGAAAGAAGCACGAAGGTAAGGTAAAAAAAAAAAAAAAACAAGATGAAAGCCTGAATTATTTCTGTCTAGAGAAGACTAATTAAATAATGGTGCACTCACTCTGACTTGACCCACAAAAGCATTCACTTCTTCCTCTTGGACGGAGAGATTTCTAGGCAAGTAAAGATCAAAGACTGGGTTGTTGTCATTCACATCCGTCACCAGCACATTAACAGTTGCAGTTGATGTCTGAAAGAAATTTATGTTAGTTTTAGTGCTTGCAGTACATATTTCACACAGCTTAAAATGGATTGCTGAGATGCACTTTGTTTACAGTTTTTTTTTTTTTTTTTTAGTAAAGTGTACTTTATTTGCTATCACATCAGTGCTTGAAGGCTCTCTTGCAATAAAGTACCTTAAAAAGCTGTCATACAATCTGTTATTCAAACAATGAACTAATGTATTTGACAGACATGATAAAATCCTAAGTAAGTAGTTGCTCGATCGACAAAGCACATGTGTATTGACTCTTGAAGCAGAAATAAGAATGGGGGGGGCAACCAGCATTTTCAATAATGTCCACCGGGTTCACCGTTTTCTTGTTTTACCCATTTGGCAGGCCCTGATTACATAATGTATATGGTCAATTGAGTGATATTATTTCTGGCTCCATTCATGGCATCCAAAATGCACATACACCACAGCCAGTGTAGAGATTAAAGCATTGCTTGCAGGTATTTAAATGTTTTTAGTTTTTTTGGAAAAGGAGACATATAAATCCTCTTCTAGCAAAGGACCCTACTTGCTGGCAAATTTTCGTTTTTTAGCTTTACTTCTACTGGACATCAGTAATGCCAGAAATTGTTTGATTTAAAGTAGAACTATTGGCAAAACTTTATTTTATTTTTTTCATTTTGGATAGGGTAAGGGAGGTCATAACCCATGTGAGCTTTTTTTTTCTCCATCTGTGTGCCATTGGGGATATTTCCCTTCACTTCATGTACCAGATACTAAACAGGAAGTGAGAGGAAATGACTGCAAGTTAAGGGAATCCCTTAAAACAAGTGCCCCATTGCAAGACTTCCCCTCTAATATTGTTCTGGGGACAACCCAAAAACAGGGAAGCAGACAGCAATAAAAAGTGACAGGAATTCTAATCCATCTTCACTCTGTTTAACACAAAAAAATAGTTTTGCTTTTAGTTGTACTTTAAAAGGAAATTGGACTTCTGGATATGGTAGGTATTTCCCATTATAAAGACACAATCTGCAATAATTACTGTAAATATATTTATTTACAACACAAACACATGTTTTTTAGTTTTTGATGGAGTGGAGATTATGGAGATGATTAGAACACCTCTAGGGTTTTTGCTGTCTATGCCCCCATTAGGGAGATTCACTCTATTTGTCCTGTTTACCATTATCATTGAAAGCGAAAGTAAAAGAAAATCCCAAATTTAGGTTTGACACCAGAACAGTGATAAAGAGGAAATCTTTCACTTGGGAAACTAGTTCTGGTGACCCTGGTGACACCCTGGGATCCCTTCACTTTAAAGGAATGGCCTCTCACTCTTTTGGCTGTGGGAGAGGAAGTAAAGGTAAATCTCACCAATGAGACACAGAAAGCAAAAAAAAAAAGAAAAACACTGACAGGGTTTTAACCCTCTCTTATGCAATAAAAAAAGTTTTGCCTTTAGTGACACCTTATGCGAGACATTGAGCGATTCATTCTTAAAAAAGGTGCCTATAAGTATAGGTGCTCAAATATGCCTTTCTTGCCTCTGTTTGATGCATAGGCAGTTCATCCAAACAGAAAATATTTAGGATTTGAAAGATATCAGGTTTGAAACCTATTAAGTCATCTGGGGATTTTTTTTTTTCTTTGGAGGGGGAACTACAGTAGATAAATGCAAAAAAAAAAAAAAAAACAGGTACAGGAAGCCCACCAAATGTTTGAGGAACACATGCTATTTAAAAAAAGGGGGAGGGATGTTTACAGCAGTGGGGAGGGGTCGTTTTATGTGGCCTAGAGAGCAGCATAGGAAATCCAATAAAACTTTAAATTTACAGCAGTGCTAATGCGGTACAGGCTGTTATGGAACCACAAAGTTTACTTTCTGTGACCCCCGAAAGGAACACCATGTATTGGCAGTGCATACTTAGCTACAGTTTATATGTCATCATTACTGTACTTTTAAATGTCATCAGAAGAACCTCAAAAAAATCGTATTAATCAAATAAAAAGGCTTTCTCTTATAGTATGAGTCTTAGCTGGCAAAAATGGATTTCATACTAGACATTTGTCTCGAAAACCACATTTTTGAACATCAGGGTTTGCTGGTTAACAGTTAGCACCTGGCACCCCATTTCCATAGCATGACATTGCAAGACAAAAATGGTGGTCATGGTGCCAAAAGCCCTTGGATATACAGAGTATATGGGTACAATTTTTTAATTAGCCTGGCCATGCTACATTTGGATGGCAAACCAACGAGTCTGAAATGTCAGGCAGAAGGCCTTTGAAAGTTTCTTTAAAAAAGCAAATAAAATTTATAAAGAGTTTTAAAATGTATATCTTTGTTTTATTTTTTTAATATTTGTATGTATTCATTGATTCATTTTGAAGGGAGAAGGAGGATAATGGGTTGAAATGAGGCTATTCCAAGGATTGACCAAGCTAGTGCTAGGATTGGTGCCCAGCATCATTTACTATATTTAGAAAGACAAATTATTACAGATACACTATAGTGAGAGTAATATAGAGGCAGCAGTAACAGCGACAGCACCACAATCCCCCTAGCAGGAACAGTGTGTGCTCTTATTTTTGTAAAATTATGTTCCAACACAGACAAAGAAACTCAGCTGTATGTGGCAGGTATTTGGTGGAAGCCAATAGGGATGTGGAAGGCATCTGCAACCCATTCTTGGTTCATTTTGATAAAGTTTAGGCAGACATCATTGCCTGTGGAAAGTGAGATGGGTCTGTTGTTTACTACCCCTCCAGCTGGCCTGTACCCCTAGTGTATGTTTTGAAAGCTCCAGCCACTAGTTCATTTTAGATACCAAGTAGTCCATGGGGCCCTTCTTAATTTTTGAGGTTGTTGGTTTCCAACTGTATCCAACTGTATGTTGGTATGACATACTCATTGACCATCATGGACAAGCCATTATTGGGAGTGCTATCTTGGGCCAGGCCTGCTCCCAGCTGCCCAAAGACAGTTTTAAATGCCTCTGTTTGATATCCCCTGCTGGTGATGGTTCTACTGTTGCTGCCTATTGTGCACCTTCTTGTGGTGTCACATTTTGTCTTCCTTCCTGTGTGGTAGGATGAAATCCTTTATTTTGGAAGCATGGATCCAAGATGGTGGCCCTTGAAGCGGTCTTCTCCCAAAATGGCCTCATATCAGAGGCAGAAGGCCCTTGAAAGTTTGAAAAAAATCTAAAAGTTTTAAATGTTTAAATGTCTTTTTTTTTTTAATTAACAGTATAACTTTTGTTTTATTAATGTATTTATTTTTTATTTGAAGCATGTTTGTATTTATCTGTTATTTTAATTGGTGGAACCAGTCAGCAGTGAGCACCACCTGGTGTCAAATCCGTGCACTGTGGATTTGCTGCTGAGAAGGCCCAGAGCTTTATGGAATAGCTTACCTAATTATCCCAGTGAAAATTGTGATTGTTTCGTTTGATTGTTCCCAAATTGCACACAAAATATTTTAGGTAATTTACATGTTACTTGAACGGCTACTTGTAAACACAAGCTGAGAATAGAAAGAAGATATCATCAGCTTGTGCAGGATTTGACATTGCATGCCTGATATTACACTTATTCGTGGGTGCAATGCTTTTTAGGCTCCTGCAGGAAAAATTTATAAATGCATGTATCCTTTAAGGACTGCTTATATTATCCATGTCTGGTGATAACTTTTCTTGGAAAGTCTCAACGTGATGAATGTTTTTAGCATTAGAAAGTGATGCTTTCTTCCTTTCCTCTGTGCTTTCAATGCAGAATTTTTTTTTTTTAAAGGATTGCTTGCAATGAAACATATCTACGCTCTTGACACTGGTTTTATGCGGATTATTGAATTACTCATGTTTAACCACTTCAGGACCAGCTACTGTAACTAAACGGCTGGGCAGCGCACTTCCTATTTCAAGTTACTGTTTATAGATTTATTTTTTACAGTGTCAGCAACACGGCTAACATTTGTATAATAATCATATTTAAAAAATGTTTTAAGTGACTTGTGTTTTTGCAGGCAATGAGCAGTAGAAAATAGTAACCAACAACGATTTTACAAACAAGCAGAATTTTTACTGAAACATTTTAAATAATTTTCACCGTTTTTTCTCTGTAATAGTTTGAGGGAAGATCTAAAGTGCACTTTTAACCACTTCAGCCCCAGAAGAATTTACCCCCTTCCTGACCAGAGCACTTTTTTGCGATTCGGCACTGTGTCGCTTTAACTGACAATTGCGCGGTCGTGCGACGTGGCTCCCAAACAAAATTTACGTCCTTTTTTTCACACAAATAGATCTTTCTTTTGATGGTATTTGATCACCTCTGCGTTTTTTTAGTTTTGTGCTATAAACCCAAAAATAGCGCCAATTAAAAGAAAAACGCATTCCTTTTTACTTTTTGCTATAATAAATATCCCTCAAAATAATCTAAAAAAAAATTTTTTTCCTCAGTTTAGGCCAATACGTATTCGTCTACATATTTTTGGTAAAACAATCTCAATAAGCGATTATTGATTGGTTTGCGCAAAAGTTCTAGCATTTACAAAATAGGGATAGTTTTATGGCATTTTTATTAATCATTTTATTTTTTTTTAAATGGCGGCGATCAGTGATTTTTATCATGACTGCAACATTATGGTGGACACATAAGACATTTTTGACACAGTTTTGGGACCATTGTCATTTATACAGCAATCAGTGCTATACAAATGCACCGATTCCTGTGTAAATGACACTGGCAGTCAAGGGGTTAACCACTAGGTGGCAGTGTAGGGGTTAAGTGTGTCCTAGGGGCGTGTTTCTAACTGTGGGGGGGCGTGGCTGTGTGTGACACTTCACTGATCTCTGCTTCGATCACACGGAGCAGAGATCAGTGACACTGTCACTAGGCAGAACGGGGAGATGCTTGTTTACATTAGCATCTCCCCGTTCTTCCTCTCCTTGAGTCAACCGCAGGTATTCCCTCGGCGATCGAGTCCGCGGGACCCGTAACCCGACTCACGGAGCTTCCTGCGGGAGTGCGCGCTGCCGGCCGCCTCTTAAAGGGCAATGTACAGGTATGTGATTCTGCCTGTATGTGCCCTTCTGCCGCAGTATATCTGCGCGAGGCAGTTGGGAAGCAGTTAAAGTAGTTTTAAAGCCTAAACATGTTTACCTTAATGCGCTCATTGTACTAAGGTAAAAATTGTTTAGGTGTCAGCATCCCCAGTCACCCCCCCTCTTTTACTTACCTGAGCCCTCATTCAATCCTGCGCCATGCATGTCTGCAGGTCTTCTCTCCCCTCACTTCCGGGTCTCGCTGGCTGTGCTAGTGACGAGGAAGCAGGGGATGGGGAGAATTTCGCTGTCTGTGTCAATGGATGCAGCAGCAGGGCTCAGGTGCATAGCTGCAGAGTGCACAGAGCTGAACACAAGCTAGCGGAACAACAGGTGCCAGCCGGCCTACAGCAGTAAAGGGACCCTGACCACTGGCTGTTGGTTTACCTGCTGAGGTTTGATCTCCTGGCCTGTCTCCAGCGTAGAAAGAGCGATTTGCTACTGCTGTTGGTGTCCCCATACTGAGTATAACTACAGGCCTGATATTGCTTGCCTTCTTGTAAGCACATAGTTTGTGTGGTGGAGGTCACATTATCTGTGTTTTCTGTCTGCACAGAAGATTGCATCTCTTTTGTCTGCACAGAAGATTACATCTTATTTGCTCATTCATTTATTTTATCACCTCACTGGACTATTCATTTATTTATTATATCACTTCACTGGATATTATTTTTTTATTACTTATTTATTCAATATTTTTTGAGGATTTGTTGGCTATTTACAATCACTATTATATATTCATTTGATGTTTTAGTTGAATTGTCACTACACACAATTCAATATATTTGCGTAGCCTTTCTTCTGTTTTTTTCTGTATTGTGTTTGCATTTATCTTGCAGATTTGAGCTGCAGCTATTATATAATTCTTATTTTTTATTTTTTTATTTTTATTTAATAATTTAAACATTTTTTTTTTTTTGGTTCTAGCGCAATATTTATTTCCTTTTACTTACAGGTGCAAGCATGCATGAGTGCACTGGACAGAGGGGAGGGGGCAGGAGCGCCAGCAGGGAACCCGAAAAGAGGTGGTTCATGGCCACTCTGTGCAATTCCATTGCACAGAGCAGGCACTGTAAGTACAGACATGCTTGTTATTTAAAAAAAAAATAATTAACCTTAACAATTAGTTTAGGCCATTTAAAGGAAAATGTCACTCTTCAGAACTTGTTACATATTCCACCTGTATTTAGGGTGGAGCGTGCAGCATGTTCCAGCTCCTGCAGCCTCTACTCTTGCTCTCTGCCTCAGTGTGACAGCAGGTGAAGGATCTTCTTTGCACAACTGTTGTGAAAATTCAAAATCAGCGCAGCCAAGAAGGACTCCAACCACATAGCAGCATCTTTCATTCACAGCAACCTGAAAATGGATAGACTACAACTACCATCAGCCACCGTGGCTGATGGCTTGTAGTTGCAAGGGCACTGATACGCACTATTTTAGTTCATTCACAAGCCCTGAAGATTTATTTTTTACAGTGTCAGCATGCACACCTGTAACTGTAATCAGACTGTTATTAGAAAACAGTAAAAATGTAAGGAGTTATTTAAAGTGGCTCTGTACTATGCAATCACTGTGACCAATCATAGCAATCACAACTGTAACACAATGCCTGTGATCACATTGGTGAATGCAAAGTGCTGAGCACAGGCAGATAGTACAGAGAGTAGCTCCATAACTTGTAATCGCTGTGGCCAATCACAAACGTAAACACTGGATGCGATGAGCGGTCAGATCTCCCTTTCCTGTCATATACACAAAGCCATTGTGGGAGAAAGAGGAGAGCTGGCTGCCATCCTAGCTAGCACTCCAGTGTTCAAATCACAGTGTGCCTACCTGATCATGGTGATCACTGTGCCCCTACCTGATCACATTACCCTATCTGATGATAGAGCCCCTGCCTGATCTAGCCAGTGTCATAATACAGCCAGCACCTGATTACAACCTGTGCCTGATTACATACAGCACCAGATTACAATGAGATCAAGATTACAGCCAGCACCAGAACAGCCAGCACGCGATTGCAGCCTGCAATAGATTATAGCCAGCATCTGATTACAGTCGGGAGCTGATTACAGACAATACCAGAGTTTACAGTTTGCTGATCACTGTCAATGCCAATAATTCCAGCTTGCTGATATCTGTGAGTGCTAGTGTTTTCAGTGTTACTGATCACAGCCAGGTCTAGTGTTTACCCTTTCACAATTAGGTGTCTGCTTTCCAAAAGTATTATATTATTATTATTATACACGATTTATATAGCGCCAACAATTTACGCAGCACTTTACAATGTATAGAGGGGACAACGCAATTACAGTACAGTTCAATACAAAAGGTACAGGAGGGCCCTGCTCGTAGAGCTTACATTCTAAAGGGAGGGGGTGGTACAAAAGGTAATAGCTGCAGAGAATGATTTGATGGGGGTAATAGGGTAATGTCTTTAGGCCTCAGAAAATGTTATAGGTAGTGAAGAATTCATATGAGTAATTTAAGCCCTTTGAAAATCGAAAGGGGGCTAAATGAATAATAAGCCTCTCTATGCGGCTAGGCAGCAAAAATGTCTCAAACATGTGGTATTCCCATCTCTGGGGAAGTACTAAAATGCGTTTTGAGTTATAATTAATTACGCCCACGCTGTGTGTGAGAAATAAGCTATTTCATGTGAAATGTGGCAAAAATTTGATCTTTAAAATGTCTATTACCAAATACCTTAGAGTGTATACTTTTCTTTTTTGGGGTGTTTGTACTGGCCTGGAATTTTAGGGCAAGAAAATAGGCAGTTTGAACATCAGTGTTCATAGGTTTAAAATATATACAATATAGTATAGTTTATAAACTATTTAAAGTGGAATTAAAGGTTTGGCATTTAAAAAAAAAAAACGTAAATCTGTTTTAGTTGGGATTTTATGTGATCAACCAACACAAAGTGGCACATAATTGTGAAGGGGAAGGAAAATGACAAATGGTTTTAATTTTAAAAAAAAAAAAATATCTGAAAAGTGTGGGATGCATTTGTAATCGGCCCTCTTTACTCTGATATCCCTAACTAAAATATAGTGGAACCAATTGCCTTCAGAAGTCACCTAATTAATAAATAGAGTCCAGAGTATGTGTAATTTAATCTCAGTATAAATACAGCTGTTCTGTGAAGCCCTCAGAAGTTTGTTAGAGAACCTTAGTGAACAAACAGCATCTTGAAAGCCAAGGAACACACCAGATGGGTCAGGGATAAAGTTGTGGAGAAGTTTAAAGCAGGGTTTGAACATCTCACGGAGCACTGTTCAATCCATCATCTGAAAATGGAAAGAGTATGGCACAACCTACCAAGACATGGCCATCCACCTAAACTGACAGGCCGAGCAAGGACAGCATTAATCAGAGAAGCAGTCAAGAGGCCCATGGTAACTCTGGAGAAGCTACAGAGATCTACAGCTCATGTGGCAGAATCTGGCTACAGGACTACTATTAGTCGTGCTCTCAACAAATCTGGCCTTTATGGAGGTGTGGCAAGAAGAAAGCCATTGTTTAAAGAAATTCATAAGAAGTCCCATTTGCAGTTTGCAAGAAGCCATGTGGGGAACACAGCAAACATGTGTAAGAAGGTGCTCTGGTCAGATGAGTCCAAAATTTAACTTTTAGGCTTAAAAGCAAAACGCTACGTGTGACAGAAAACTAACACGGCACATCCCCCTTAGCACACCATCCATGAAACATGGTTGTGGCAACATCATGTTGTGGGGATGCTTTTCTTCAGCAGGGACAGGGAAGGCTGTCAGAGTTGATGGGAAGATGGATGAAGCCAAATACAGGACAATCTTAGAGGAAAACCTGTTAGAGTCAGCAAAGGACTTGAGACTGGGGTGGAGGTTCACCTTCCAGCAGGACAACGACCCTAAACATACAGCCCGAGCTACAATGGAATGGTTTAGATCAAAGCATATTCATGTGTTAGAATGGCCCAGTCAAAATCCAGACCTAAATCCAATTGAGAATTTGTGGCAAGACTTGAAAAAGTCGCTTTTCATCCAATCTGACAGAGCTTGAGTCATTTTGCAAAGAAAAAAGGTCGAAAATGTCACTCTCAAGATGTGCAAAGCTGGTAGAGACATACCAAAAAGGATTTGCAGCTGTAATTGCAGCAGAAGGTGGTTCTACAAAGTATTGACTTGGGGAGGCTAAATACCAATGCACGTCACACTTTTCACATATTTATTTGTAAAAATGTTTGAAACCCATTTATCATTTTCCTTCCACTTCACAATTATGTGCCACAATGTGTTGGTCTATCACAAAAAATCCAAATAAAATACATTTACTTTTTTGGTTGTAACAGGACAAAATGTGGAAAATTTCAAGGGGTGTGAATACTTTTTCAAGGCAGTGCACTTATCTGCCCTTGTTCTAAATCCACCACAGTGGGACCAGACTGGCTCACCACAGTGGTGTTACCTAGAAGATAATTTTTCCTTCTTGCTGTTGTGAATTGCCACTTTGTTGTTCATAAAGCCATTACTGTTATGCTACACTTAAAAGGCACGGTTTCTTATACCAGTAGTCTCTATGTGGTCTTATGCAGTCTCTGCATCATCTACCATGGGTGACATTACAGGATCCTTTGGGACCTCTAGCAGTTGGCTCGGAGTTCTGGCATCTTAGATCTGAAGGCTGCCAGGTCTGTCTCTTTGATTGGGCCCAAAGCCTCATCCTCATAGGTGGAGGGGACCAAAACCAGTCCACGCCCAGCTCCTCCTCCTCTTCAGAGCAATATTTTGAGACTTGGTTTGTAGATGGGGTCTACAAGAAAGTCCTTCAAATGGAGGTCGTGCCATTATTTTAATGGCCTGAATTCTGGGTGGATCTGATAAACTGGAAGCCCGGGCAACTGTTTGCAGATGATGAAGCGTTGGGGCTTCCATCAGTCAGATACTGACTATTTTGTACAACTTTGTAACAATAATTCCGTAGGACTTGACTTCACTCATGTCACTGATCCGGATCGACTAGCCTTTCTGGATATGGAACTTTGTCATGATGGTCCAACCATATATGCCAACAAATTTGTTAAACCGACTGCCGGCAACTCCTTTCTTCATTATCGGAGTTGCCACCATCCTAAATGGATCCCTAACATTCCCAAAAGCCAATTCCACAGAATTTGCAAGTTTTGCACAAGGGATGTGGAGTGCGCATGCGCGGCAGCTCCCAAGATGGCCGCCGGCATCTAGAGCTCCGTCCACCACGGACCCCCGCTGACCACCGGAGCTTACTGAGCGCCCACACGCCCCGCACACCGGGCGATTCACACAGGGGAAACCCCCAGGAACAAGCGGATGTCATCACCGCAAGCCAAGCGGGGCTTATCTGGCCAGATGACGGCGGCTCCCGGACCCCTCAGCTATGCCAAAATGGCGGCGGCAACGCGAGGCCTTCACCCCACGGAGCACCAGGAAACATCCATTGCGGACCAGGACCAGATGACAAAGGCCCTCACAGGTACCGACTACCCCCCGCTTCAGCCTGCTAACTCCCCAGCTTCTACAGAATCCCTGCTGGGTGGTCTGACTGCTGTGTGTCCCACTACTCCCATGATGGACCCCCACACAGGCCTCATGCTCACTGTCAGTGAAGCACAGGAGGACATCCCAGCCCCCACTGACTTTCCCTCAATGATGGTTGCATTCTCTAATATGCTTTCCAAAAGCCTGGCACTCACTGTTACACAGATCACTAATTCACTACATGCAGACCTGCAGCAGTTTGGAATGAGAATGGATATTATAGAACAGACAACGGAACAAGCGGCAGCTCAGATTAACAAAAATTCCAGCAGGCTGCAAGAAGTACAGGAGCAATTAGATACTGCTTTTTCTAAGATCGATGACCTTGAGAATAGGTCACGCAGGTATAACTTCAGGGTCAGAGGGATCCCCGAAACCGAAAAAGAGGTACAGAAAACGGTGAAATCATTGATAAAAAGCCTAATCCCTGATATCCCTGACCACCGCCTGGAGCTGGATAGGGCCCACAGAGCACTGCAGGCGCCCCGCTCAGATGGTCTTCCTCGCGACATTATTGTTAAACCGCATTATTATGCGACCAAGGAAGAAGTGATGCGAAAATCCAGATACGCAACCAATCTCAACTTTCAGGGACACAAAATCCAAATCTTTGCCGACATCTCACCATACACGATACAGAAAAGGCGAGCTCTCAAGCCATTACTACAAGTCCTCCTGGAGAAGGAAATCGCTTACCGCTGGTCCTTTCCTCTACGACTGAACTTTTCTTACAAGAACAAAGGCTTTGGCTTCTCCACTTTCCCTGAAGGTGAACGTCTTCTCACACAGCTCGGTCTGATTCAACTAGAACCGCACACAGCTCAGGCTACCAGGGGAACTCCGACCTCGACGAAGAGACCTCCGCCAGCAAGCCGCCTGCAACACACCTGGCTGAAGCAAGGCTCCAAGCGCACGAAGGAAAACTTACCGACCTGAGACTTTGATCCTCGGTTACCACATAGTACACTTATCTCCTGTATTTGGTTCGTCCTTTTGGGGTCAAGGGTCAGTTTTGGGCCCTCAGTTCCCCCTTCTGTTTGGGGAGGCGGAATTGGGAATGGTCCCCCTTACCCCAAATGCACGGTGAACTAGGTTGATTTTAAACATCGACCTTTCCGTTCGGTCTTAGTGACCGCAGTTTACAATTCTGTTGGGAACCTTGCAACAGCGACATTCCTAGATCGCAACAGAGGGAAGATCCTTCTCTACTATGGATTGTGACTTCAGCGTACCAACGATCTGCCCTGACAGGTTTCATAGGAGTTGCAGTTATCCAGATCTATTCCACCCTATACTGGTTTGTTATTCTGTTGACCCTATTTAGGTAGATGGGGAGGTCTCCCAGCAATTTAGCTACGTAACAGATACATACCTCTCCTCTCAGATGTTCAACTGTTCTTTTTTTTTTGGCTTTTTTGTTTAATTGATGGCTCATTTACCCCCTATAAGATGCTCCAAAGAAAATATATTAGTCTTGGGTGGAGCTGCCGGGGATGGCCCCACCAAGCTTGCATTGTTATTTAGGCTTTTTACCTGTCTGGCGGCCCCCCCCCCTCTTACTCCCCTGTCTGGGGGGTGGGAGGGGTGGACGACGGACAGGAATCAAGGGACCTCTTGGCTCGGTTCTACCGAGCGGTTTACTTGCCAGAGATATTTTTTCCTTTTCCCTTAGGGGACGCTCTGTAGTTGGGAAATGATGAGTCCCTCTGGGGCTTTCGGATATGAATGATTTAGGGTGGCGGGTCTGTGGTGGATTCAGTGCACCTCACTTGGACCAGGAGACCTCCGGTGCACCTGGCTCCTTGCCCGGATTTCCTTACTAAGGTCTTCCGGCTCCTCAGGTATTGGGGGCGGTTACGGCTAGTCCGTTCCGCCACAGGGGTGGGCGAGGGTCAGGGGACCCTAATGTATTCATAATGGATGTGAATGTCACAGGATTGCATAATATGTCACATAATGATATGCCTCTCTTTTCTTTCCTCCTTTGCTTATTCATTTATTTTTCCTCCCCCCTTCCGACTGCTCCATCCCGAGATCGCAGATGCCTCAACTGTTCCCAGTCTTCTTACCCAGGCTCCAGGACCATTCTTCTTGGGCGACCAGAGGTTAACCTGATCCACCTTTCCCGTAGGCGGGATAAGTCTCCAATTTTTGCTACCAACTACTCCCTTCTGACCCATGGCTGACACACCCACCAGTGCACCTACCTTAAAGATTATATCTCACAACACACAGGGTCTCAACTCTCCAATCAAACGTACGAAAATTCTGCAACAATACCACTCTTTGCATGCCGATATACTCTTGTTACAGGAAACACATTTTCCTTCCACGTTTAACCCCACTTTCCTACATCAACACTACCCCCAATTCTTCCTGGCCTCGGCGGAAAACAAAACAAAAGGGGACGCTATCTGTTTTGCCAAGCACATTAACTTGTCTCAACCCGAAACGATCAAGGACCCGCAGGGTCATTACATTCTAGTGTCTGGCTATATTGATGGGGAACTTTACACTTTTGTATCATACTATACGCCCAACAAGGGCCAGAGGGCCTTTTTTGAAGTTTTACTCCAAAAGCTGCAAAAACACCTCAGAGGTACGGTTTTCCTCGGGGGGGACTCAAATATAGACTTTGATTTTTCACTTGACAAATTTACGAACGGCGCCACCAAACCCCGACGGCCCTCTAAACAAAGTGTTGCCATAGCGAAAATCCTGAACACAGCAGGGTTGATAGACGTTTGGAGGGAGGTTAACCCACATATGAAGGACTACACACACTTCTCGGCTCCTCACAATTCCTATGCCAGGATAGACCACATCTTTACAAGGCCTTCTACGACCCCCCTGATCAGGAGTTCCAAAATTGTTGATTCTTCTCTTTCGGATCACTCCATGCTGACCTTACTAACTCAAAGATCAGTAGGGACTGATCATCGCCCGTGCTGGCGACTGAGAGAATCGCTCTTGAACGACCCCGTTCATTGCTCCCTAATAGAATCTGATATCCAAGAGTACTTCCTTCTTAACAAGTCAGAAGAGATCTCTCCCACTATCATCTGGGCTGCGCATAAATCGGTGATTAGAGGGAAATTAATACAGCTATCTTCTAAACTCAAGGCAGCACATAGAGCAGACACTTTGAAACTTTCTGAAGACTTCCGCATTCTAGCCAAGGCCCACAAACGGAACCCCACACCTACATCCCTCGCAAACCTTGACTCAGCCCGAGCATGCCTAAATTTATCCCTGACCACGGCAGCGGCGCAACATCTTCGCTGGACGGGTGCAAGATTTTACGCCCAAAAGGACAGAATCGGCTCACGCCTGGCAGCTAAACTGAACCCTAGACAGCGATCGCAGACCTTCCCTAAAATTAAGGTTGCTTCTGGGGATCTATCACAGAACCCGACCAAGATAATGTACTCTTTCAAGCAATTCTACACCAAACTGTACCAACAAGACCCTAGCACCTCCTCAGCACACAGGGACAAATTCTTAGCTGACCTCCCCTTACCGGTACTGCTTAAGGAACACAGTGACCTTCTGGAGACCCCGTTCACCCAAGCTGAGGTCCTTGATACCATCAAGAATCTTAAGATAGGCTCCTCCCCGGGCCCGGACGGCTTCTCCACAG
Organism: Lithobates sylvaticus; assembly: GCA_028564925.1. Lineage (NCBI taxonomy): Eukaryota > Metazoa > Chordata > Amphibia > Anura > Ranidae > Lithobates > Lithobates sylvaticus. Next base: position 99,021,702 of record CM053036.1, read on the forward strand.
GGTACTTTAAAAAATTTGGACAATGTCTGGCCCCACACTTGACTAAAATGTTTAATTCTCTCAGGAATGGAGCCCCATTAGACCCGGATTTAAATTCTGCATACATTTCGGTCATTCCGAAACCAGACAAAGACAATAGCGAGGTGGGAAACTACTGCCCCATCTCGCTCATAAACAACGATATCAAAATAATGACAAAAATTATGGCGAACAGAATGTCCAGCTTTATCTCCTCTTATGTACATAAGGATCAGGTGGGCTTCATTCCTGGGAGACAAGGCCCAGACCAGAGTAGACGTGCCATTGACATAATCTCCCTACTCAGATCACAATGGGATGGCACACCCCCTCAGAAGGGCTTCCTTCTATCGATTGACCTTCACAAAGCGTTTGACTCGCTGGACTGGGCATACCTGTCTGATCTTCTCCATAGATGGGGATGCGGCAGACATTTTCTCAATATCATTAACTCACTATACTCTAACCCCTCTGCACAAGTGCACCTGCTGGGCAGATACTCAGACTCCTTCCCCATAAGCAGAGGAACCCGATAGGGATGCCCACTTTCGCCTCTCCTCTTCGCGATAGCCATTGAGACGTTGGCTATCGCCCTGAGGACTAATCTGGACATCAAGGGAGTCAATTGCGGCACACAGGAACACAAATGCACTCTTTATGCGGATGACCTCCTCCTGTTCATCTCCTCCCCCCTCACGTCTATGCCCATGATTATGCGTACCCTTAAAGACTTTAGTGGGATATCCGGTCTACGGGTGAACATGTCCAAGTCACTAGCGTTAAATATAACATTGCCTCCGGATAGCCTTAAACAGCTCACAATAAAAGTGTGATTAGGGAGAACAATATCGCGCTAAACTTTAGTGAATAACAGAAAAAACAGGTATGACCCCAAGCAGCTACATATAAATGTGACGAAAATTCTATCAATGGTGAAAGTAAAAAATGTAGCGCTAAGCATGGGAAAGATACACTAAAAAGTGCCCAAGAATCAATGACTCAAATCACAAAGGTAAATGACAGAGTGACTGCCTGTGTGAAATAAACCACATCAAAACACAAGTGCATATAAACAGTGAACTATTATCGTATATGATTATTGCCTGTGTAAAAATAAATAAATAAAAAGTCCACAGTGCATGAACACACTTCAAATGATAAAAAATGTCCCAATAAAGTAAACAGGTGTGGATTTCAAATGAAAATAGACACAAAAATGACTTGAACTGGATCCTCTTTCAAAGTATTCAGATCGATATAAAGAAACAGATGTATGCTTACCAAAGCGAGTGGACTCCCTGTCAGCGACAGGAAAGTCAAACAAGCCTGTAGTATCCAGACACCGATAGGTGGAACATCTCTGGCACGAACCGATGTAATCCGTGGACTTCTCACTGGGAGATGATGGAACCGGACCTCTGAGGACCCAAAAGTGGAAACTGGTACACAGCTTCAAACACAGGACCACGAACTCCAATCGGTCAGACCGGACGGCAAGCGGGGTATGAAAACTGATAGCCGAAGACCACTAGGGATGAGGTCAAGGCTCTTGAATGATGTTTTTCAAAGGCATGCGGAGAGAGGAAAAAAGGAAGGGAACTCCAATAGTGCAGATCAGCATGGAAGGTTTTATTGAAAAAAAAACACCAATACAAAAAGTAAAAATATAAAAGTGATCACGATTAAAGGTTAAAAGCAGTGTGGGAATAGGTAGAACCTCGCCCTACGCGTTTCGTCTTAGACAGACTTCAACTGGTGCCCCAGTTTAAGTCTGTCTAAGACGAAACGCGTAGGGCGAGGTTCTACCTATTCCCACACTGCTTTTAACCTTTAATCGTGATCACTTTTATATTTTTACTTTTTGTATTGGTGGTTTTCTTTCAATAAAACCTTCCATGCTGATCTGCACTATTGGAGTTCCCTTCCTTTTTTCCTCTCTCCGCATGCCTTTGAAAAACATCATTCAAGAGCCTTGACCTCATCCCTAGTGGTCTTCGGCTATCAGTTTTCATACCCCGCTTGCCGTCCGGTCTGACCGATTGGAGTTCGTGGTCCTGTGTTTGAAGCTGTGTACCAGTTTCCACTTTTGGGTCCTCAGAGGTCCGGTTCCATCATCTCCCAGTGAGAAGTCCACGGATTACATCGGTTCGTGCCAGAGATGTTCCACCTATCGGTGTCTGGATACTACAGGCTTGTTTGACTTTCCTGTCGCTGACAGGGAGTCCACTCGCTTTGGTAAGCATACATCTGTTTCTTTATATCATTTTTTACTTTCACCATTAAACAGCTCACAACCAATTTCGCTTTCCCTTGGGCCTCCGCAACACTACCCTATCTAGGTATTAAATTAACGTCTGACATAAACGGACTTCTCACAGCCAACTACCCGGTCATGATACAAAAATGTAAAAGAGATTTGGAAAGGTGGTCCAAATGTGGTCTATCCTGGCTGGGCAGGCTTCACGCAGTCAAAATGACCCTACTCCCACGTATGCTCTATCTATTCCGCTCGCTACCAATCCCGTTCTCCAAGCAATTCCTCAACAAGTTACAATCGGACATATTACGCTTCATCTGGGGGAATAAAGGGTATAGGTGCCCCTCGGAAACACTTTACCGCTTGAGATCGCAAGGTGGCTTAGGTCTTCCCAATCTCTGGAAATACTATCAGGCAGCTCAGTTAGCTCAAATCTCTACAGCATTCACACAGAACTCGAAACCAGATTGGCTGTCTATGGAAAAGCAAGCCATCCCCTCAAACACCATAGATTTCCTATTGGGGTGCAAGCCTAGGCTCAGACCGGCAGTTATGGTGCCTACTCTCTCACACTCACTGGCCCTCTGCTCCAAACTCTTCACTCTGCCTACCATCATTTCCCCAATAAGGCCCCTGTCACACCTATTCCATAATCCAGATTTTAACCCGGGGATGGAAATTCAAGCCTTTAAATGGTGGACCGACAAAGGCCTCTATAGGATAGGACACTTCTTTTCCCCCTCAGGCCCCATTTCCCTAACACATTGTCAGAAAAAGCTGGATATGCCTAACTCCGAACTCTTTAGGTTCTCACAGATTTCTAATTTCCTCCATTCAATATGGACCAATAAACCCCTGCCCCCTACTATCACTACCTACGAACACTGGTGTGTCAATCTAATGGATCAGAGGGGAGGCATCTCTTTGATCTATGCAGCACTGATGCATAGGGAAACTAAACCTTCTTATGTCTGAGCCTGGGAAGCAGACGTGAATAACACTTGGGACACCGCAACTTGGTTTCGAGCCACGGACAGAGCTTTCAAAGGTATTCTTAATATTTCTCTTATTGAAGCTAGTCTAAAGGTCTTGATCAGGTGGTACTATGTTCCCTCCAGGCTGGCCAGGTTATTTCCGGGTACTCCACCGGTCTGCTTCAGGGAATGCAAGATGGAGGGTTCTATGCTTCATATTTGGTGGACCTGCCCCCGCATCAGATCGTTTTGGCGGAAAGTATTCCGTACAATCAGCACCTTAACAGGTACCGCTGTACCGCCTCACCCTAACTCAGCTCTGTTCAATCACCCCATAACTGGACTCCCTAAAGCATTTCAGACCCTATCCTTTTTTATTTTACTGGGGGCCAAAATAACGTTAGCCAAAGCCTGGAAGAAACATTCTGTCTCCTTTCAGCTCTTTAAAATAAAAGTATCATGGATCATGGCCCAAGAACAGATTGTGGCCAAACTGGATGACAAGCTGGAGAAATTCCAAAATATATGGGAACCATGGGCCACTTTCTGTAACATTTCCCTAATCCCTGGCCTTCCACCTGGTGTGATGATCTCTGGGACTATTAGCTGATTCTCCTTTCCAACTCCCCACCCTCCTCTCCCTCACACGTTTCTCTCTTCTTTTCCTATACTGCCTCTCTTGGCAAGGATAACTTAGAATCTTGCCGAACATTAGGCTCCCTGGGCTCGATTGACCGACACTACTGTCTGGTAGGAACTTTTCCATGTCAAGACATAACCTGAACCTGTGGCGGATATCTGGTAGTTTCCACTCCGGGGTGGCAGCATGATCCCTTTTGGGGCACCCAGGAGTCTGGGATCTCCTGGACTCCTCCTATGCCTGACCCTTTTAGACGACATGTAGGACCATATACAGGGAAGGAGCCTTCCTGTACCCCCTTCATTCAAGAGATATGACTGGATATGTATTATTGCTTCATGTGAACAGATCTTTCTATCTGTGGCACCACATCCTTTGTATATGATTGTTATTATTCACATGTTCTTACTTACATGCATGTTGATGTTCTGTTATTGCAAAAAATGTTCAATAAAAATTATTCAACTAAACATAAAAACATGGAGAGCATTTTGTCCAGACGCTGGTCTATTTTACTTGAGGACCCCTTCCTGCAGGCCACCCTCACACAAACCAAAAGTTTCTTATCAGAGAGCAAAGAATATAAAAGGAAAAATCGCCCCCAGTAAACTCAAACAGTACCCCCAATTACATTACCCTGATCCATTTAGTGGGTATGTTTCAATGTCGTAAAAATATGTTTGACGTGCCAGTTTAAGGCAAAACCTACTGTTCTAGCGAATTTGTCGTGTACTGCCTGACCTGCCCATGCGGTCAATTCCATGTGGGCAGGACCATCCGCACTCTTTGCAAGCATTTTGGTGAACACAGACGGCTGCGACAAACATAGTGTTCCCAGACATTTCTTGGAGCAGCACCAACAATCCATAGTCAACGTATGGATGATTGTGGCAATTCCAACAACGTTTCAAACGTTTATGCCAGCAGGGGACTTGCAGTATACATAACAGAATTACCCAGGGAAGTAAGGGGGTAGGTTAATTTTCTTTTGCCAAACATAAAAAAAAGCGTCTACATACAACACACAGAGGAAAAATATGCATTGTCTATGGTAATAAATAAATGTGTACTGGGTTAAACACTCCTGGAAACTGTGGGCTGGTAAATGGGGTGTCAGACAATCACCAAAGAAAAATAAAATTAAGAAAAACATATCTTATGTCATATAATAAGAGATAAATTATCTATTCCCTCTTAAGCAACAGTTTCAACATTGTCTGTTATGCAATGGTTGTTTTAGTAATTTTATTAAAAACATTTAGTCAACTATATTGTCAAACATTTTTCCTTCTCAGTGCTGCACTTATAATTTAGTTATAGCTTTAGCAGTATTTTGCGCAATTGTGCTGAAATGTTGCAGCACTCTGTGAAATCAGTCTGCATTTGTGCAAAATATATTCAGATTTTCTTTTCTATTCCAAATGAATTAAGACTTAAAAATGGCATGACATACTTGAACAGTTTTTAGCTTCCAGTGATATACCATGACATGTGCAAAATGTGGTGCCTAAAAAAATGTGCAGTGTAATTGGAAATTTGCTGTAAGCAGTCATGCAAGTCCACAGGGAACAGGCAAGAACTCCAAGGTTTCAAAAGTAATAAGAACCTTTGAGATTTCAAAGCAGACTACTGATCCTTGTTGCATAACTTTTTTTTCTAGGCTTCTACAATTAATAAAGGTGTCATCCAGTCATAAATTGGAACATAGCTTTTAAAGTTCTGTCTGAAACTAGTATGAAATAAAAAAATATGAATAGACTACTTTATAAAAAATGTGGAAACTAATTTTTAAAGTGCTCTGCAAAAAATAAAATTGACTCTAACAAAGCAGCAATGAGAAGTGACATTTGATTAACATACACATTTCTCACGATGGTTGCTAGCCATGAAATGTGCACGTTTGTAATAAATGACTACTAATCTGAAAAATTGGTTTAAAAATTCTAATTGGTTACCCCTTTGACAACCAGGGCATTTTTTGCTATTCAGCACTGTGCTACTTTAACTGGAAATTGCTTCATCATGCAACTCTGTGCCCAAATGAACGTTATATAATTTTTTTATCCAAGCAGAGCTCTTTTATTGAGACAGCTCTATCTGTCTCAAAAAAAAGGATAAACGTTTTATATGGGTCCAGTGTTACATGGCCGTGCAATTGTTATTCAAAGTGCGACAGCACCGCAAGCTGAAATTTGGCCTGGGCAGGAAGGGGGTGAAAGTAAAGAAATAAATATTCGAGGAATGAAGAGGGAATTACTGATCCTCACAGTAATGTTGGTTGTGATATTACAGCACCTGTAAACTATATTAGGTTTATGCTTTTTATACCTTTTATGTTGATTTCTCACTTTGACAAGGTAGGGTTTGTTTCTAGCATTATGACTCCTTCATTCCGGGTTTGCCTCATGTCCCCCCCAATAGTTTTGAGGGGGTGAAAAGTCCCAGTAATGGAGTGTTATATCAGGTACAAACAATGCATTGGAATTTCAATTCCAGAAACAAACCGTAAGAAATGGTAAAGCTTCAAAGTACAGTATATCTGGGGTCAACTAAACATAAACAAATTGACACTAGAAATTTAATGTAGACACCCAATATGCCCCACCCCCCCCTGTGCCGTTTTTTCAGGTCCACCATTTGTGGACCATTTAACCATCAAAAACATAGAAAAAATAATACTAAGCCACCTGACTCTCTCTTCAGCAGTGCCACTGCTTAGGCCCCAAACTTTGACCTTTGGCTTTTGATTCCTCAGATCATCGTACACAGTACCTCTGTGTTCATTCAACTTCACCAGCTATCCCTGGTCTCTCAGTCCTTTCAGCTGCAGCACCCTGCTGCTAAGGTCTTCTCCCTGGCCACTGGATAGGGGGTTCTTCTGATACCCAAGGCTCTCTCACTCTTCAGAGACTTCCAGATTCCCTCATTCCCCCGGACTCACCTAATCATCTTGGCTCTCTTAGTCAACAAGACTCGCTTATCAGCCTCAACTTACTTAGCCCTATGAGCAAATCTCTCCAGCATGGAATGCTGTCTCTTGAGTGGAGCACACCTGTCTGCCAAATTAGAGCCTTGAACTATGCCCTAGTCCTTAATTATAAGGGCTGTGTGACCTGTATTCACATCCTGTTGGTCTCCTGCTGATCCTGGACAGTAGGTTTAAGTTTTCTTCCCTCCTAAACTCTCTGAAATCTCCAAACTGTGGAACCTAATTTGGAAATACCAAAGTTTGGAGACAAAACCCATTTTCTCCACTTACAATTGATATTCTGGATCCCTGCACTCTGCATACGTGTAAACTCTATGACCCTTTTCCTTACTTTTACACAGTTGCAGGGCCTCACACTGTCAACATTTTTACAGTATAATATAACTATTTACCAGAAGGGAATTCTCTTTCTTTGAAAATGTACATTTCTGTCAAATGTACATGGATTACAAACCTAAAAAAATGATTAATTAAAAAAATGAATTGGCATATGTACAGCACCATATTTGTCTGGACATTCTTGTAATAAAGTAACATTTCATGGTAATAATGGTAATAATAATTTTATTTGAGATAATCAATAGGTTATTTTACTCTTTGTTCTTTTACATTTTTATTTTAATTGTTTAATACTTCTAAAACCTGTTTGGAATGTGTATCTAAATGCAGTAGCAAGGACGTCTCCTGACATATCCTTGTAATATGTATGTAATGTTCACTTTTCAGGTTCATTTTTAGGGAAACAAACTGCAATGGATTATGGGATTGACAATTTAGAGGTTCAATATTAGAAAAACATTTTCTAGATATTAAAAAATATAACCTAAAATAGAGAGAAGATTTGGGCTTTTATGATGTTAAACTTGTCTTTCCATTTTTTGGGCTATTTTGACACTCAGATCATAGAAGATATAGCCAGCAGGAAAAATAGGAATGAGAGATACAGAGAGGAAGTATGAGAACAGGAGAATTGCTGAGGAAATGGTGACAGAATGATGAACAAGAGTAAATAAAAGCATGAGAACAGAAAAAAAATGAAAAGAAGAAAAATTCTAATCTAAGTCTCAACAAATCTTAACATTTCTCAACATATTCAAGTAAACAACCTTATCTCAAAGGACTTACAGGTGTATCTAAAAAAAATAGAATGTCATCAAAAAGTTAATTTATTTCAGTAATTCAATATAAAAAGTGAAACTCATATATTATACACATGATTATGGCTGGTGAAAACCCCAAATTCACTATCTCAGAAAATTAGATTATTATTACATAAGACCAATAAAAAAATAAAAATAAATGGAATACAGAAATGTTGGCTTACTAAAAAGTATGTCAATGTACAGTATATGCATTCAATACTTCCTTGGGTGCTCCTTTTGCATGAATTACTGAATCAATGCGGTGTGGCATGAAGGCGTGGAGTTTCTCCATGGGGTTTAGGTCAGGCGATTTTGCTGGCCAGTCAAGCACAGTGATACCATAATCATTAACCACTTCCCGCCCGGTCAATAGCAAATTGACGTCCGGGAAGTGGTTCTGTTATTCTGACTGGGCATCATATGACGTCCTTCAGGATAACATGCCACCGCGCGTCCGTGGGGGTGCGCATCGCGGCGATCGATGGAGCGGTGTGTCAGTCTGACACACCACTACACTGATCTCAGTAAAGAGCCTCTGGCAGAGGCTCTTTAACACGTGATCAGCCGTGTCCAATCACGGCTGATCACGATTTAAACAGGAAAAGCCGGTGATCGGCTTTTCCTCACTCGTGTTTGACAGACGCGAGTAGAGGAGAGCAAAATGCGCACTGACTGGCACCATCATGTACCATAAAAAAATCAGTGATGCCCAGCAATAAAACCCATCAGTGTCACCAGTGCCACCCATCAGTGTCCAGCAGTGCCACCTATCATTGCCCATCCATGCCCATCAGTGCCCACCTATCAGTGTCCATCAGTGCCCCCCATCCATGCCACCTATCAGTGCCATGCATAAGTACCCATCAGTGTCACCCATATGTACCCATCAGTGCTGCCTATAAGTGCCCATCAGTGCTGCCTATGAGTGCCCATCAGTGCTGCCTATGAGTGCCCATCAGTGCCACCTATGAGTGCCCATCAGTGCTGCATACCAGTGCCACCTATCAGTGCCCATCAGTGCAACCTATCAGTGCCCATCAGTGCTGCCCATAGGTGCCCATCATCAATGGCCGTCAGTGCCACCTCATCAGTAACACCTCATTTGATGCCATCTCATCTGTGCCCATCAGTGCCCGTCAGTGCAGCCATATCAGTGCCCATCATTGAAGAAGAAAACTTACTTATTTACAAAAAAATTAACAGAAACAAAGAAAAACTAAAAAAAAATTTAAAATCTGTCTTTTTTTATTTGTTGCACAAAAAATAAAAATTGCAGAGGTGATCAAATACCACCAAAAGAAAGCTCTATTTCTGAGAAAAAAATGATAAAAAATTTGTTTGGGTACAGTGTTGTATGACCGACAAATTGCGACAGTGCTGAAAGCTGAAAATTGGCTTGGGCGGGAAGGTGTCTAAGTGCCTGGTATTGAAGTGGTTAAACCAGGTATTGATATTTTTGGCAGTGTGGGCAGGAGTCAAGTCCTGCTGGGAAATTAAATCAGCATCTCTGTAAAGCTGGTCAGCAGAGGGAAGCATTAAGTGCTCTAGAATTTTCTGGTAAAAGTCTGCGCTGACTTTGGACTTGATAAAACATAGTGGACCACCACCAGCAGATGACATGCCTCCCCAAATCATCACTGACTGTGGAAACTTCACACTGGATCTTATGAAACCTGGATTATCTGCCTCTCTACTCTTCCTCCAGACTCTAGGACCTTCATTTCCAAATAAAATGCAAAATGTACTTTCTTTTAAAAAGAGAACATTGGCCCACTGAGCAATAGTCCAGTTTTTTTTCCTTAGCTCAGGTAAGATGTTTCTGACATTGTCTCTGGTTCAGGAGTGGTTGACACAAGGAATACGACAGTTGTAGCCCATGTCCTGGATACATCTGTGTGTGGTGGCTCTTGAAGCACTGACACCAGCCGTCATCTCCCCCAAATTCTTGAATTGCCTTTGCTTCACAATCCTGAGGTTGCCTGCTGTGGTTACCCTTGTTGCTTGTGCACCTTTTTCTACCACACTTTTTCCTTCCACTCAACTTTCCATGAATATGCTTGGATTCAGCACTCTGTGAACAGCCAGCTTTTTTAGCAATGACCTTTTGTGACTTACCCTCCTTGTGGAGGGTGTCAATGACTGTCTTCTGGACAACTATAAAGTCAGCAGTCTTCCCCATGATTGTGTAACCTACTGAACCAGACTGAGAGACCATTTAAAGGCTCAAAAACCTTTACATGTGTTTTGAATTAATTAGCTGATTAGCATGTGACACCATTAGTCTACAATATTGAACTTTTTCACAATATTCACATTTTCTGAGATACTGAGTTTTGGGTTTTCACTAGCTGTAAACCATAATCATCAAAATTTAAATAAATAATTACTTGACATATACAGTATCACTCTGTGTGTAATCTAAATATTATACAAGTCTCACTTTTTGAATTGAATTAATGCAATAAATAAACTTTTTGATATTCTATTTTGAGATGCACCTACAGTATATCATGGTTGTGTCAGGGCTTCTTCTCAGTGCTCAGGTTGCTCAGCTGTCAGTTAATTGCCAGCACTCATCGTTCCACAGTGGCTCACCTGGTGATCATTTCCTGCTCGTCAGTCCAGCCTACAGCCAGCCCCTTCTGGCTAGGGATGAGCCGAACACCCTTCTGTACGGTTTGCAGCAGAACATGCGAACAGACAAAAAATTTGGCAGAACACACAAACACTGTTAAAGTCTATGGGACACGAACATGAATAATCAAAAGTGCTAATTTTAAAGGCTTATATGCAAGTTATTGCCATAAAAAGTGTTTAGGGACCCTGGTCCTGCCCCAGGGGACATGTATCAATGCAAACATTGTTTTTAAAAACTCAAGTTTTTTCGGGAGCAGTGATTTTTTTAATGCTAAAAGGGAAACAATAAAAATGAAATATTCCTTTAAATATTGTGCCTGGGGGGTGTCTATAGTATGCCTGTAAAGTGGCACATTTTTCCTGTGTGTAGTACAGTACCACAGCAAAATTACATTTCTAAAGGAAAAAGTGTAATTTAAAACTGATCGCGGCTGTAATGAATTGTCAGGTCTCGACAATATAGATTCTCATTGAAAAAAAGAGCATGGGATCCCCCCCCCCCCAGTCCATTACCAGGCCCTTTGGGTCTGATATGGAAATTAAGGGGAACCCTGCGCCACATTTTTTTTAAAAATGGTGTAGCCCCCCCCCCCCAAATCCATACCAGACCCTTCAGGTCTGGTATAAATTTTAAGGGGAACCCTGCACCAAAATGTTTCAAAAAATGGCATAGGGGTCTCCCCAAAATCCATACCAGACCCTTATCCAAGCACACAACCTGGCAGGTTGCAGGAAAAGAAGGGAGGACGAGAGAGCGGCCCCCTCCCTCCTGAACCATACCAGGCCACATGCCCTCAACATGGGGAGGGTGCTTTGGGGTAGACCCCCAAAGCACCTTGTCCCCATTGATGGGGACAAGGGCATCATCCCCACAACCCTTGCCCGGTGATTGTGGGTGTCTGCGGGCAGGGGGCTTATCGGAATCTGGAAGCCCCCTTTAACAAGGGGACCCCCAGATCCCCACCTCCCAGCCTGTGTGAAATGGTAATGGGGTACAAGTCCCCCTACCATTTCACAAAAAAAAGTGTTAAAATGTTAAAAAAGAGAAGACCCAGCTTGGGACAAGTCCTTTATTAAAAAATTAAAAAAATAAAAATGTCCCACGATGTCCATTCATCTTCTTCTATCACACCGCCTGACAGACAGAAAAAAGAAAGCCGGGACCAAACTGCCTCCATGGAAGACTCCTGCCATGTGACGCTTCTTCACTGTGACAGTTCCTATATAACTGAGGGCGGGGCCACCCGTTGATGTAACCGTGTGACCCCGCCCCCTCTGACACCATGGGGAAGCCATGGGGAAGTCCCCGTGGTGTGGAAGCGTCATACAGCGGGAGCCTCATCATGGGACATTTTTATTTTTTAAGGACTTGTCCCAAGATGTGTCTTGTCTTTAACATTTTGACACTTTTTTTTGTGAAATGGTACAAAATGGTACAATTCCCCCCATTACCATTTCACACTGGGGGGAGGCCGGGATCTGGGGGTCCCCTTGTTAAAGGGGGCTTCCAGATTCCGATAAGCCCCCACAACCACCGGGCAAGGGGTGTGGGAATGAGGCCCTTATCCCCATCGACATGGGGACAAGGTGATTTGGGGGGTCTACCCCAAAGCACCCTCCTCATGTTGAAGCCATGTGGCTTGGTATGGTTCAGGAGGTGGGGTGCTCTCTTATCCCCCTCTTTTCCTGCAGCCTGCCCGGTTGTGTAATGGACTGGGGGGATCCCATGCTCTTTTTTCAATGAGTTTTATCTATATTGCCGAGAACTGACAATTCATTACAGCCGCGATCAGTTTTAAATGACAATTTTTCCTTTAGAAATGTAATTTTGCTGTAGTACTGTTCTAAACACGGGGAAAAATGTGCCACTTTGCAGGAATACTATAGACACCCCCCAGGCACAATATTTAAAGGAATATTACATTTTTATTGTTTCACTTTAAGCATAAAAAAATCACTGCTCCCAAAAAAACATCAGTTTTAAAAAAAAAAAATTGCATTGATACATGTCCCCTTGGGCAGGACCCAGGTTCCCAACACTTTTTATGACAATAACTTGCATATAAGCCTTTAAAATTAGCACTTTTGATTTTTCATGTTAGTGTCCCATAGACTTTAACGATGTTCAGGCAGCTTTCGAATTTGCCACAAACACCACATATTGTTAGCTGTTCGGTGAACAGGCGAACACCTAATGTTTGAGTTGAACTTACGTTCGACTCGAACATTGGGCTCATCCCTACTTCTGGCTATTTGACTGCCTGATTCATTCCTTCTGTGACTTTGCCTTGGTCAAACATATCTGGAGACTATCTGCTGTGTTCCTGTTAAAGACTTGCCTGGCTGACGTCCCTTCTGGTTCCTGATCCTGTCTGCTGCCTCCGGCTATTCTGATCTCTGACTTTCTGATTTACTGGCTTGTTCTGACTACCCACTTTGGCTACCATACCCCGGCTATGTTTTGACTATGTTTACTTTTTGTCTCATTTTTACAATTTTATTAAAAGGTGTGATTTTTACTGCATTTTCTGTATCCGTCTGATTCATGGTTCCTGACAGGTTGAAAAGGGAAATATGGTTAAATTCCCTTCCCCAAAACAAATGGATGTTATGTTTGTTAAGGTTGCAATGGTGTAGATTTACTAAAACTGGTGCCCATAGAATCTTGTGCAGCAGTGCATAGTAACCAGTCTGCTTCTAGGTCAGCTTAATTGAATGAGCTGAAGTTAGAACCTGATTGGTTACTATGCCCAGCTGTACTAGATTCTGTGTGCACTAGATTCTGTTTTAGTAAATCTCCCCCAAGGCATCCATAGATACAGTTCTCACTGGATTTTAATAAAATTAACCAATAACAATTGTCTATGGAAAGCTTTAGTGATTAAGTTTCAAGCTTTTATGAAGACATAGGTTTAACATATAACATGTGCATCTTGTTTTTCTGGGTAACATGCTACCAGCCAAAATCCTGCAGCTTCTGGTATCTTTAAATCCTGAATGAACTTAATTTTAGCCTTGCCTGGACGTTCCACATGTGAGCACAAGACTGACAATCAGGTGAAATGTGGGTAAAAAGAATGCTAGGCTCAGGCTACAGTGGACTTTATGAATCTTTACAACAAACTGAGTTGACTTTTTCATCTTTACTTTTACTTTTTCATTAACAGTTGATTGATTTACATTTACTCTTTCTCTGTATGGCCACCCACATATTGGGGTTGATATACCAAATGAAAATAGACAACGCATTTTGCAAGTGCAGTTGCACTCATTTTCCCCAGAGTTTAGTAAATGTGGTGAAGATCTGCCGATTTCATCATCCAATCATGCACAAGCAAAAATGCTGTTTATTTTATTTTATTTTATTTTCCTTGCTCCTTGCAGTTTTGCAACATTCACTAAGCTATGGGGAAAAGGAATGCAACTGCACTTGCAAAGTGCACAGTCTATTTGCCTTTAACAAGTCAACCCCATTTTATAATTGGTAGACAACACGAGACTACTCTTGTAGTACAATGAACTTACGCATATCTTCTTAGCTATTTTACTACCAGGGTGCAAGATGTGTTCTATTCTGCTCTGTCATTTCTAACAATTTGCATTATTTGTTTAGGTTTCCAAACTTATTATACAAGAATTGCACAAATGTCCATATCTGCTCCCTTGACACAATGGTAAAGATGTTAAATTGATGGATAAATTGGAAAAGTTTGAAAGTAAATAGTCAATATTGATACATTTAGTGTATACCTGCTTTAATATCCAATTTACTGTACATATTACTGGGAATGTTTTGTGTGTTAGTGTGTTGTGTGCAATTAAAAAGAATATAAGTTCTAAGTTGTTGTTTGTTCTTTCCTTTGTCCTTTAGTTTATTGTGCTATAGTCTTTATCCTATTCAGTGCCAGCATTCGATAATAAAAAATACCGTTGTACATACTATTTTGTTTGTTTGAATTTATTGTTAAAAAATGACAGCTGTAGCTGCATGTGAATATCAATGCCATTATAAAAACATGTTTCTAGTAACCATGCAAAGTTGTTAAACATAAATGGCAAGCCAGCAAAGCACATCATTGCCAAAATATCCCAGGTCACAGAAACACGGTACATAAAACCTGTTACGGCTCACTACCTGCACAAATAAATGTAAGCTGCTTCCTATTTTCTCTGAGAGAAATAGAAACAAGGGTGTGAAGTGACCTAAACAAACATTGGTACAATATGAATGCATTAAATGTGCGTTTTTTCCGTTTGACGTGTTATATACAAACAACGGCATATGCATTTGAAATAGGTGCTGATGAGTGTTCTACATTGCTAAAGCTTGCCATACACTTTGCATTTCCTAAAGAACCAAAGGGTGGCCCTGCTATGTTTGACAAAAGTCAATTATTTGAAGGAGCTTACTTAAAAACTTTTAGCATAACAGTGGTTGCATCAAATTCCTACATCTATACTAACTATTCTGTAGAAAGAGGATGTATTTACTACCTATTCTTAGGGCACTCTGGTCCGATCACATGATCTCCCTAGCGGCCGGCTTCAGGGGAGTGGAAAGAGGGTAACAATGGATGGAATGCCTTTGTGGTGATGTTGCCAATAAGCTTACCATAGGGCTCCTATTTTCAGCTTTCACTCCTCTTCCCTGATGTCGGCTGCCAGGAGTCAATCACATGACTGCACCAGAGTGCCATGGAAATAGCTAAGTATAGACATTTTCCTTCTACAGGGTAGTTAGTATAGGTGTTAGAAGGGGGTAGAAGCAGCTTTTTTTTTTTTTTTTAGTAAATGCTTTATTTGGTTTTACAACATGAAAATGATAAGGATTCAGAGCAGGAAAAAAAAACATTTTGAGGCATACATTGAAGATTTGGTGGTCCGATAACTAATAATCTTGATGTTCTGCACACAGGCAAAAGTTCAGGTCGGGTTTAGACATAGAAGTTGAAGGAACTAAGTAATAAGGAGTAACTAATAGACAAATAACCTTACAGAGGAAGTAAAAAAAAAAACCTTATGCGTCACCTCTCCTTGGCTCCAAACAGGAGGGAGAAAGGGGAGGCAATTGGGAAGGGGCTCTAATGTCATACCTCCTGGGAAGGAAGCAGTGACACCAGGTCCATGACCCAGAGGGGACTTATAATGGCACATATAATAAAATAGTGAGTAGCTAACATTTGCAATGGACTATAACTTGGACACTATGGATGGATCCTATGACTGAAGAGGTGCGTGTGGGTTGTTTTGCAATAAGGTAACAGTTCTGCTGACTGAGTATTATTGGCTGCCATAGAGATGGTGCAGATGTGAGGGTGGGGGTTTGCCATGGAGTAGTACCAGTTTGTACGTTGTTGGTGAGGTGAGGAAAAGGGTGTCGTGGGAGCAGAAGCTGCTTTAAAGTGGTTATAAAGGCAGAAGGTTTTTATTTAATCTTAATGCATTCTATGCATTAAGATAAAAAACCTTCTGTGTGCAGCAGCCCCCCTAACATAATTGTGCATGGCATGTTTATTATCACAGTGGAAGACCAGCATCTAAGCTGCACAGGATGGAAAGGTAAATCTGATTTGCTGGGATGGAAATATTAAAGGAAACCCAGTAAAGGTTCAAATCCCCCCCCCAAAGTGAATCCAAAACACAATTAAATCGTTTGGTTGGAACACCACTTAATCAATCCAGTGAAGAATGAAAATAAGCACACATCAAAGGAAATAGCTCAACATTTCTGAGATTTCTAAAAACATCTCTATGACTTAACATATTTCTGACCAAAACCAGGATGCTGCAGGGATGCACAAAAAAGCTGCAATAGATTCATACCCAACAACCTCACTCCTGCCAGAAATATCTCAAACCGTCAAATGAACAGAAGCTCTCAGGACAATGAAGCTAGGTAAGACCCCAGGTCTAGAAAGCCTATCTCTACAGTATTATTGTACCTTTATACATAGGCCTGCATACCACAAAAGTGCATACCAACCCTTCCTTGGTCTGTAGGTGCACAAGAATACTTTTTTCCCTAAAGGATCAATGTTTCTCAATCTCCATTTTCCTTCCTAGGATGCAAGGGGAGAAAAAGACTGCTTACACACCACCCACCCCATTCTCTTTTCCTATTTTTCCCTTTTTTATTAAATTTTTTCTTTCCTTGAACTCCTTTCCTCTTCCTGGCGAGGGAGGGACACTTTCTCTACCCATATTTACAAATAATATGAACTACTGAGCCACTACAATGCCTGTAATACAAATACAGGGTGCTCTATTATGGAAAAGATTTGAGAGATATTATGCAGCAATGATTGTAAGACGTCTAAACAGCTATGACTTTTTGAAAGTATCAAATGTTGTAACTGCAACACCTGTATATCTATAATGTACAATTGCTTTTTGCCTTGACTTATCCAGACCCATGTATGGAGTGACCAACTAAAAATAAAGTTTAAAAAATTTAAATAAACATTGTTAGGGACTATTTATATATAACCTGTTTATGGCCAACAATGACAGTGTGTATATATACACAGTATCTCAAAGTGAATACACACCTTACATTTTTGTAAATATTTTATTATACTTTTTCATGTGACAACACTGAAGAAATTACATGTGGATACAATGTAAAGCAGTGAGTGTACAGCTTGTATAACAGTGTACATTTGCTGTCCTCTCAAAATAACTCAACATATAGCCATTAATGTCTAAACCGCTGGCAACAAATGTGAGTACACCCTAAGTGAAAATGTCCAAATTGTGCTCAAAGTGTCAATATTTTATGTGTAAACCATTATTTTCCAGCACTGCCTTAACCCTCTTGGGGATGGAGTTCACCAGAGCTTCACAGGTTGCCACTGGAGTCCTCTTCCACATCATGGAGCTGGTGGAGGTTAGAGACCTTGTTCTCCTCCACCTTCCGTTTGAGGATGATCCACAGATGCTCAATAGGGTTTAGGTCTAGAGACATGCTTGGCCAGCTCGTCAACTTTACCCTCAGCTTCTTTAGCAAGGCAGTGGTCGTCTTGGAGGTGTGTTTGGGGTCAGTATCATGTCGGAATACTGCCCTGTGGCCCAGTCTCCAAAGGGAGGGGATCCTGCTCTGCTTCAGTATGTCATAGTACATGTTGGCATTCATGGTTCCCTCACCTGGTTGCCGCCATCTGAACCAAAAAAGTTTATCTTGGTCTCATCAAACCACAGGACATGGTTCCCGTAATGGCCTTAGTCTGCTTGTCTTCAGTAAAACTGTTTGCAGGCTTTCTTGTGCATCGTCTTTAGAAGATGCTTCCTTCTGGGATGACAGCCATGCAGACCAATTTTATGCAGTGTGTGGCATATGGTCTGAGCACTGACAGGCTGACCCCCACCCCTTCAACCTCTGCCTGAATGCTGGCAGCACTCATACGTCTACTTCCTAAAGACAACCCATTGGATATGACGCTGAGCACGTGCACTCAACTTCTTTGGTTGACCATGGTGAGGCCTGCTCTGATTGCTCTGGAACCTGTCCTGTTAAACCACTGTATGGTCTTGGCCACCATGCTTAAGCTCAGTTTCAAGGTCTTGGCAATCTTCTTATAGCCTAGGCCATCTTTATGCAGAGCAATAGTTCTTTTTTTCAGATCCTCAGAGAGTTCTTTGCCATAAGGTGCCATGTTGAACTTCCAGTGACCAGTGTGAAAGAGTGAGAGTGATAACACCAAATTTATCACACCTGCTCCCCATTCACACCTGAGACCTTGTAATACTAACAAGTCACACGAGGGAAAATGGCTAATTGGGCCCAATTTGGACATTTTCACTTAGGGGTGTACTCACTTTTGTTGCCAGCAATTTAGACATTAATGGCTGTGTTTTGAGTTATTTTGAGGGGACAGCAAAATTACACTGTTATACAAGCTGTACACTCACTACTTTACATTGTAACAAAGTATAATTTCTTATACTTATATTATCTCAAGTTCCTTCACCCAAAACACTCGCTCATCCATGTCTTTATGGACCTTGCTTTGGGCACTGGTCCGCAGTCACGTTGGAACAGGAAGGGGCCATTCCAAACTGTTCCCACAAAGTTGAGAGCATGGAATTGTCCAAACTGTCTTGGTATGCTGATGCCTTAAGAGATTTCTTCACTGAAAAACAACCCTACACCATAATCCCGCCTCCACCAAATGACCAGTGCACAAAGCAAGGTCCATAAAGACATGGATGAATGAGTTTTGGGTGGGGGAACTTCACTGGCCTGCACAGAGTCATGACCTAAACCCAATAGAACACCTTTGGGATGAATTATAGCAGAGACTGTGAGTCAGGCCTTCTAGTCCACATCAGTGCCTGACCTTGCAAATGTGCTTCTGGAATAATGGTCAAACATTCCCATAGAGACACTCCTAAACCTTGTGGACAGCCTTCCCAGAAGAGTTGAAGCTGTTATAGCTGCAAAGGGTGGGTCAACTCAATATTGAACCCTCCGGACTAAGACTGGGATACCATTAAAGATCATGTGCATGTAAAGACAGGTGTCCCAATACTTTTGTTAATATAGTGTGTGTATTAGACAATTGAATTAAAAAACCTTTAAAATGCCACGCAACCAGATTTTTTTTCAGTGATCTGTATATGAACTTGATTTCAAGGAAACATTTCAAAGTTTTAGCAAACAGAAGAACATTAACATAATTAACATTAATAACATTAACATAACATATAGTTAGTCAGAAACTTACTCCATCAGGCCGGCCATCTGAAGCTGTAATTATCAAAATATAACGGTCTGTACTTTCCCTGTCCAGAGTTTTTGCCAAAATTAAAAGTCCAGAGCTAAATCAAAAAAAATATATTGCAATTGTTAGTGACAAGCATATACATTAACATAGAATGTGTAATTTTTTGTACTTTCCATATTTACTATGTTCAGAACGATGTTTAAGAGGTGGAACTCGACTACTTCTGCTCTTTTTTGACGTTACTATTTTCCTTTGAATAGCCAGTGTTATAAATAAAATTACACATTCAGATGTACGAGTCAGAGGAGGGACTCCTTCCTCTTCTACTCTGCATATATGGCCTTGTCTGGGTGTTTCCTTTGCATAATCAGTGTAATGGGTGCCAATTTAAAGGGAAATGGTTGCGCTCTTCTTTGAATGCAAAGGGAGGGGGGTTGTCCCAAGTGTTACCTCTGCGTACCTGAGTTTCAATAAACAGTTCATGTTCAGCAGCCAAAATGAGTACTGCCTAGTTCTTGGTTGAAAGCGGTTGGAATATATGATATCTATATTCAGATGGAAGGAAGTGATAAATGACTAAAGCACTCAAGCGGAATGTGGGGCATTCGTTAAATAGCACACTGCCTCAATGCATTTACTCGCTGCTGGATAGCAACACCAGCAAGATCTGTAGCCCGGAGCTGAGGAGGAGTTTTGGAGCACTACCTCTGTATTACATGTCTGACAAGCCCCACACTGGGCCAGAAGGTGGGGACAGAAGCCTGCAACTGCAGACGTAAATAAAATCTGTCATGATGTTGGAACCTGGGACACTCATCAACAGATGTGGAGCACGTGGTCTGTGTGCACAGTACTAGCTATACTCCTGACAAGAACAAGAGAACAAAGGAATTCATATGAACTTCAATAACTTATACTATACATATACTGTATGTCAGCCTAGAGATGTTTTATTTATTTTTTATTTTTTTTTAATGACAGTGAGAGTGCCTTACCTTACTGTTATATTAAAGACTTTCTGAGGGTCTCCATTCTGTATTAAATATGTAATAGGATCTCCTTCTCTGTCTGTAGCCTTTAAAGAAAGAAAGTACAAACATGCATATTAGGTGTAAAATAAACATAATTCCTAATTTGATCCAAGTACAGCATATTATTAGTTACATATTTATAAAAAGAACTTGATGAACTACAATCTCTTCTTTTCTCTTCATACTTTAGACCACAGGTGTCAAACTGGCGGCCCTCCAGCTGTTGCGGAACTACAAGTCCCATGAGGCATTGCAAGGCTGACAATTACAAGCATGACTCCCACAGGCAGAAGAATGATGAGACTTGTAGTTCCACAACAGCTGGAGGGCTGCCAGTTTGACACCCCTGCTTTAGACCCTGAAGGCAGTGGAGACATAGGAAAAAATGTCAGTGTGCTCTGCTTAGCCCTGTCTGTTGGCCAGAATGAATTGCACCGCATTGCACCAGTGCAGATACCTTGAATTGCCACTATACAATAAAGTGAATGGATACTTAATCTGTATTTCATAAATTAGGGCAATCTAGGCTTAATCTGGATTCAGGTACAGATGACTTAAGTCACTCTGTTCTTATAGCAATAACTAGTGTTATTTCAAACAGAATGCCAGAAAGCTGTTTTTGCACCTAAACTGTACCCTATCAAAACCCCCCTTCAGCTTTAGAAATACAACCGATAGTAATAAACACAGAAGTAGAGTGAGCATATTTTTGGTTCACTTGAATATTTGGATACAAATCAGTCTAAATTGTGGATAGTTCAGGCAATTTAATAATGGAGGTAATCATGGTTTATGAATTGGTATTTTCCTGGACAAATCAGCATTTATATATTTTGGCAAACAAAAAATGCAATTGAACTTTTTCATCTGACTTGACAGTTTCATTAGTTTTAAATCAACATTTCTAGGTCAAAGGAAAGTCCATAAAGTGAGGCACATCTGGACTGAGTTTATCATGTGTCTTTCAACATTATCTTTTTTCATTCTTCATTAGGAGCAACAGCTAGACAATAATACAAAGCATAATATTTTGTATAAAAATAAGAATGGCATACAAACAAGAACATTAATATTTTTCTGTATTATAGGAGCAAAATGTATCAAATATTTTGATTTCCTGTTTATTGTTCTTTCATCGTTTTTGTAGCGAGAAATGTTATTGCCTTTAAAATGAGCACCTTTTCTTTAAACTCTTCCAACTTCAAAATAAATGTGACAGAAACAGCATGCATTCTGCCATAATTAGCTTGTTCTAACAAAAAAAAAGAACTGTAAAAGTTGCTAGGCTCATATGAGCTGCTGTCATAGTAAGTGCAATTTGTACTAAAGGCTATTTCCATCAAAAATTTTGGATGGAATTATAAAAAGTTTATAATATTTTAAGAATTATCAGTGTATAAAAATAGACAGTTAAACAGCAGGTGGTCCTTAGGGATCATAACTGCTCTGGAGAGAAGAGCTGAAACCCTGGCATCATGATACTGAGAAAATCCAAGACACTTAACACATTGTTATTGTATATGTATACATTTTGTAGTTATTAGTGAGTTTCTGAAACATCCCTATATATATTAATTATGGAGAACTTCATAAGTATTTACATGGTAGCTTGCCATGCAATATTTCTGCCCCACTGACCAGAGGTAATTTCAACAAAACAATTCACCACCACTCCTATCCATGTTGACCTTGCATAATGCTTAGGATGGGCTTTATTATCACCAAGAACACTGTTTGAAAAGAAGGAAAAAAATTGGTTGGCTGCACAACTAAAATCTTCTTTATTGAAACACTTGGGTAAAATCACAAATACACAGATAAAGCAAAGGGCATAGTAGAAACACAGCTAATGTGTTTCACGCTTACTCACAGCTGATTGAACAACATACAGTGCCTTGAAAAAGTATTCCTACCCCTTGACATTTTCCACATGTTGTCATGTTAAAACCAAAAATGTAAATGTATTTTATTGGGATTTTATGTGATAGACCAATGCAACGTGGCACATAAATGTGAAGTGGAAGGAAAATGATAAGTGGTTTACAACATTTTTTACAAATAAATATGTAAAAAGTGTGGCATGCATTTGGATTCAGCCCCCTTTACTCCGATACCCCTAACTAAAATCTAGTGGAACCAATTGCCTTCGGAAGTCACTTAATTAGTAAAGAGAGTCCACCTGTGTGTAATTTAATCTCAGTATAAATACAGATGTTCTGTGAAGCCCTCAGAGGTTTGTTAGAGAACATTAGTGAACAAACAACATTATTAAGGCCAAGGAACACACCAGACAGGTCAGGCATAAAGTTGTGGAGATGTTTAAAGCAGGGTTAGGTTATAAAAAGAAAGAAATATATCCCAACTTTGAACATTTAACGGAGCACTGTTCCAGCCATCATCCAAAAATGGAAAGAGCATGGCACAACTGCAATCCTACCAAGACATGGCCGTCCACCTAAACTGACAGGCTGGACAAGGAGAGCATTCATCAGAAAAACAGCCAAGAGGCTCATTGGAACTCTGGGGGAGCTGCAGAGATCCACATCTCAGGTGGGAGAATCTGTCCACAGGACAACTATTAGTCATGCACTCCACTCCATTAGAGTGGCAAGAAGAAAGCCATTGTTGAAAGAAAGCCATAAGTCACGTTTGCGAAAAGACATGTGGGGGACACAGCAAACATGTGGAAGAAGGTGCTCTGGTCAGCTGAGACCAAAATTGAACTTTTTTGAAACCAAAATGCTATGTGTGGCGGAAAACGAACACTGTACATCACCCTGAACACACTATCCCCACCGTGAAACATGGTGGTGGCAGTATTATATTGTGGGATGCTTTTCTTCAGCAGAGACAGGGAAACTGGTCAGAGTTGATGGAAAGATGGATGGAGCCAAATACAGGGCAATCTTAGAAGAAAACCTGTTAGAGTATACAAAAGACTTGAGACTGGGGTGGAGGATAACATCCAGCAGGGCAACAATCCTAAACATACAGCCAGAGCTACAATGAAATGGTTTAGATCGAAGCATATTCAAGTGTTAGAATGGTCCAGTCAAAGTTCAGACCTAAAACCGAATGAGAATCTGTGGCAAGACTTGAAAATTACTGTTCACAGATGCTCTCCATCCAATCTGACAGAGCTTGAGTTATTTTGCAAAGAAGAATGGGCAAACATGTCATTCTAGATGTGTAAAGCTGGTAGAGACATAACCAAAAAGACTTGCAGCTGTAATTGCAGCAAAAAGTGGTTCTACAAAGTATTGACTCAGGGAGGCTTAAAACAAATGCACACCAAACTTTTCACATATTTATTTGTAAAAAATGTTGAAAGCCATTTATCATTTTCCTTCCACTTCACAATTATGTGCCACTTTGTGTTGGTCTATCACATAAAATCCCAATAAAATACATTTAGGTTTTTGGTTGTAACCTAACAAAATGTGGAAAATGTCAAGGGGTAAGAATACTTTTTCAAGGCACTGTATTCACCTATATACTTTTTTATACAACCTAAAACATCCCACTGTCAGATAAAACTCAGTAAGGTGATAAGACACGAGCCATCAGTAATTAGGTGCATGATGCCTGCTACTAAAACAAAAAAAAATAACAAAAATTTAAAACCTTGAATAAAACCATATCCTACATAACAGGTTTAAGCACAAAGCCTTCTGGGTATACTAGATAACCCCATGGGGATAACACATGATCACTTATAGAATTCATTCATAAAAATAGCAGATGTCCCACACATGGTTTAACCCCATTGGCTTCCTAGTACCCAGCTACAGAATCTGGAGCATTTACAAAACAATGTGTCTCCCCCTCTTTTGGGGGTGACAACTTTCTCCATTCCCTGGATGAGAACTCAGACGTATTGCCAGCATGACATTCATTAACGTGTACAGTGACATTTGTTAAATGTTTCTTTTCAATGTCATATAAATGATCATACAAGCAGTATCTCCAGCTGGGTACTAGGAAACCGAAGGGGTTAAACCATGAAGGGGACATCTCTATTTTTTATGAATAGCTGTTGGTTCTATGAATGATCATGTGTTATCTCCATGGGGTCATTTATAATACCCAGTAGACTTCCATACTGGGCACTTTTACTCCCCTTTCTGCCCAGGCCAATTTTCATCTTTCAGCACTGTCACACTTTGAATGACAATTACTCAGTCATGCAACACTGTACCCATATGACATTTGTGTCCTTTTTTCCACACAAATAGAGCTTTCTTTTGGTGGTATTTAATCACTAGTGGGTTTTTTATTTTTATCATGCAACACTTAGCCAAACTGACTTTTTATAATTTTGTTTACGCAACTAGAGCTTTCTTTTTTATTTTTTACTAAATATACAAAAAAAGAGCAAACATTTTAGGAAAAAAAACACATTTTTATTTGTTTCTGTTATAAAATTTTGCAAACAAATTATTGTTCTTTTTTTTTTTTTTTTTCATTCAAAAATGTTTATTGAGTTTTGTAACATACAAAGAAGTAAATAGAACAAAACAAAAATTATAAGCATATAGAAGCACAGAACCAGAATATGTACAGCATTCTCAGTAAGTTATGTAGAAAGCTATGTGATAGCGTATTTGTCGGTCCATATTTTCCACATGTCATCAAATTTAGAACAATTAAGTGAATTAATTGCCAAGAGCCGTTCGAACGTGTAGTTTTGGTGGACTTTTCTGGTAACATCAGTGATATTTACAGTCGGGATTGTTTTCCAATGTTGTAGTATCAAGGATCTGGTAACCAATATAATGTGGGACACCACATGTCTCATTGTGTATGGAAAATCTTCCAAACCTATCAGTAGTATAGCCAATGAGGGGGTGGGATGTGTAATCAACCCTGTTAGGGATGAAATGAGTGTAAACGTTTGGTTCCACAGACTGGTGATACTTGGGCATTCCCAGAGAATGTGGAGAATATGGCCTTTGTGACCGCAGTTTCTCCAGCAGAGAGGGGAAGTACCCGGGAACATTTTCGCAAGTCTACAGGGGGTGTATTGCCACCGGTTGATAACTCTAAGTGAAGTTTCCCAGTGGCTAATGCAATGGGAAGATTTTTGTATAATGTGGAATGCAAATTTCCATTGGTCATCTGTGATTGTGATACCCATGTCGGAGTCCCACTTCATATGTGCCACCGATTTAACAAATACCTGTTTGTTGTGCAAAAGATTGTAGTACATTGCTATACCTTTATTGCTCTGTGGACCTTTGGTGAGGTGTTGCCACACCGAAGTAGGTAGAGCTAGAGTACCAATTGGATTGTTCTTCATAAAGTGTGCTACTCGTATACATGTGAATAACATACAGTTAGGCATATTGTATTTAGTCATTAAGTCCGATGCTGATAGTGGGTTATCGTCGTGAAGTAAGTCCTGTACAGACTTAATCCCTAGGGAGGGGAATTGTTTCAGGGAAAGCATAGGGACGTTGGTCTCTATTATATTAAGTGGAAGGTAGTAGTCTATATTTTTGCTATTATTGAGGTGGCGGGATATTAGGAACCTCCAGGCCCGCAGAGACGTGGCAATAGTAGGAGACAGTTTCCGTAGGTTCCAGGGTAGCCAATTGTCCCCCAGCAGAACTGTAGGTAAATCAGGTATGGGAGCTAACGTGGTTTCAATGTCCACCCATAGTGGCCCGTCATCTGAAGGGTACCAGTGTTTAAGTTGGTCAAGTCTGGTGGCATATAGGTAATCCTGTATGTCAATAAGGCCTGCACCTCCCGCCGATTTATGGGGTAGTAGATTAGTCCGTGAGCACCTGGCTTTTTTGTCTCCCCACAGTAGTCGCCACTGAAGGTTATACAGGGAGTTTATATAAGATTTGGGTATGTCGAGTGGGATAGCCCTGAAAACATACAGAATTTGCGGGAGTATCAGCATTTTAAATGCTGCCAGTCTACCAAGCCATGACAATTCTTTTTTGGCAATGTTAGTAATTTGAGGTCCTATCTTGGCTAGGAGAGGTTTCAGATTAGTGTCAACTATATTTTTAATGTCATGAGTCAGGGTTATACCTAGGTATGGTAATCCCTTGTCAGTCCATGAGTAGGGGAGGTGTCGTTGTAGTTTAAGGCAATCATTAGTAGCTAGACCCATATTTAAGATAAGAGATTTAGAGAAATTCACTTTGTAGTAGGAGACGTCTCCGAAGGTTTTAAGTATGTCGTGGGCTTGAGGAAGTGAGGAGAGAGGCCGAGTAAGCATGAGTATCACATCGTCAGCAAATAAGTTGATAACGTGGGATTTAGAGCCCATTTGAAAACCAGTGATATCCTTGTGAGATCTAATGGTCTCCGCCAGAGGTTCAATCATGAGATTGAAAATTGTCGGGGATAGAGGGCACCCCTGGCGAGTACCATTAGTGATCTGAAAGGGGGTTGATAACATGCCGGAGGTATAAACCTGCGCCGATGGGCAAGAATACAAGGCCAGCACTGCATTGAGTATGGTACCACAAAAACCGAACTTAGATAAGGTCATGGACATGTATTTCCAATGCACCCTGTCAAACGCCTTCTCTGCGTCAATAGAGAGCAGCAGAGAAGGCGTTTGAGTACTTACAGCATGGTGAACAACATTAATGATTCTTCTGGTAGCATCAGAGGTTTGTCTCCCCTTCACAAAGCCCATCTGGTCGCGTTGTATAAGGAGTGGGATAAACACAGATAAACGTTTTGCAATAAGTTTGGCATATATTTTAATGTCCGTGTTCAATAAGGAAATCGGACGGAAATTGGGAGGGGTCGTGGGATCTTTACCCTGCTTAGGTAACGTGACAACGTAAGCCTTCAGCATTTCTGGGGGAAAAGACGCAGATTCAGCAGCTTTAGTGAAGATTGTTTGCAGATGTTGGGAAAGGTGTGACTGAAAGATTTTAAAATATTCATTGGCGAACCCATCAGGACCAGGTGATTTACCAAGGGGTAATGTGGCTATTGTAGCAGCTATTTCAGATGCTGTGAATGGTGCATTCAGGGATGTAAGTTGGTCCTCTGATAAAGAGGGTAATTTTAGTTTTTCTAGGAAACTGTGTATAAGTTCCGGAGTAGGTTGTGTCGTGGAATGGTCTTCCTTAATGTTGTATAGGCTACTGTAATAGTCTGCGAATTGGTTAGCAATGTCTTGTGGATTGGTGATTTTGTGTTTCAGGGTGGGGTGAAGCAAGTGGGAAATTCTCGTCTTCACACGTGCGTTCTTGAGTCTGTTCGCCAGGTATTTGCCAGCTCTATTGGCATTGGCGTATGACGTCAATTTCAGGCGTCTGAGGTGGTAGTCGTATTGTTGTGAAAGGATTGCCCTAAGTGCATCTCTGCATTGGGATATCTTGTGAGTGAGGACAGTAGTCGGTGCCTGTTTGTTCTGATCCTCTAGAGTGTGTAAGTCATGTAGGATAGCTGTGATTTGTGCTGTTCTGCGTCTTTTTTCCCTAGCGCCTAATTGAATCAAGATACCCCTCATATATGCCTTGTGGGCATTCCAAAGGGTGAATGGGTCACTGACAGAATCTGTGTTATTGAGAAAAAAGTCCTTTATATGTTTGGAGATCACTGTGGAGGTACGGGGGTCTTGAAGTAATCTTGTGTTAGTGCGCCAGATGGGTGGGGAAGAGGAGACAGCCTGATCAATAATAGTAATGGTCACTGCTGCGTGGTCAGACCAAGTTATGTCGTGTATACAAGCCGAGGAAACCTTTTGTAGTAACCATTTGTCTGACAGAAATAGGTCAATACGAGAGTACGAGCAATGCCTGTGTGAAAAAAAAGTGTAGTCTCTTTCATTTGCATGCATGCATCGCCAGATGTCGAACAGGTCAGCATTGTTCATCAGTTTACTGAGGTATGAGGAACTGTTAGTTTTGCGAGCAGAAGAGTCCAGTTTAGGGTCCACTATGAGATTGAAATCACCGCATAAGAGTACAGAGCCATAAGGGTGGTCTTTCACTTTTTTCAGCAGTCTGCTAAGGAAGCGGATTTGATGAGAGTTCGGTGCATATAAGGATACTAGTGTGTAGGGCACGGAGTTTATGTCTCCTTTAAGAATGATAAACCTGCCGTTCGGATCAGTGATGGTTTCTTTGTGTTGGAAGGAAAGGGTATCCCTTAAAGCGAGCATGACGCCTCCTTTTTTATGTCCAGGAGTATTGGCCAAGAATACATGAGGGTACTCTCTGTGGGAGCAAGTGGGGGCTTTTGTATCCTGGAAGTGCGTTTCTTGAACGCACAATATATCAGCCCTATGTTTTTTGGCTTCAGACCACATGGACAGTCGTTTAGCGGGGTGGTTTAAACCACGGGCATTAATAGATAGGCAGTTAATAGGCATGGGTCAGTTGGTGTGGATTATGCAAGGCGGTGTTATGCATATACTCACTGCGACCGAATAGTGTGATCTGGCGATGATCATGGATGTCAGGTGAATCTGCAAGCGTCTGGTAGTTCTGTTCCGGTTGTAGTGCTTCAAAGATAGAACTTAAAAAAATACATAAACAACAAAAGTTGAACATAGTTAGTAGTAAGTAGATACTGAACATAGTAAGAAAAGGATCCATAAACTGATCCATGTGCAGGTGAAACTGCTATCAGCGTTCTGAGGGAAAAAACAGGGATCGCAGCATATAACCCCTGTGTCCGGAGAAAAAAGTGTAACATAGGTTGTGTGGTTATCATCCGTGACCACCAGTGTCCTTTTTTGAGGACCTTTTGCGGGATACTACCTGCCATTCTTCAGGCATTGGAGATGGGGAGGAGGCGGAATTGTGTGCAGATGAAGACGTATTGTTGGGTAGTATGCCCCATTGGCGGAGTGCTGCTAAGCCTTCTTCCAGTGTGTTGACAAGCAAGGAAGCTCCATTGTGTGTAATTGATAGCTTGGCGGGATATTTCCACTTGTGTGGAATATTGTGGTTCCGCAGGGCCTTAGTGATTGTCGCCAGGTTGCGACGTAGCTGGAGAGTATGCCTAGAAAGATCTGGGAGTATTTGCAAATCAGCATATTGTGGATGTTTGTTGTCAGCTCTGCGTGACGTAACTAGGATTTGTTCTTTGACATGGTAGTAGTGGACTCTGAGAAGCACATCCCTAGGAATGTTTTCCGGGAGAAATGATGGTTTAGGTATACGGTGTATACGGTCTACTATGAGATCCTGAGGGGATAAGGAAGGCAGTAGAGTGGAGAACAAGGCCTGGGCGTATGGTAGTAGTTGCGCAGGCAGTACAGATTCAGGAATCCCCCTAATTTTTAAGTTGTTCCTTCTGGATCGGTCTTCCAAATCTGCGACTTTGTTTTTAAGCCATGCGATTTCCTCACTATGGTTACTGTGTGCATCTACCATTGTGTTGAATGATGAGGTAACCCTATTGAGGCTGTGCTCCACCTGATCCACTCTGTCACCCAGGGCCTGAACTTCTCTGTGGCAAAGATTTATACCGGCAGTTAAGTCAGCATGGATGGATGCTTTTAAGGACAGTAACATATCCTTAAGTACTGTTTCTGAAACTGGCCTGTCAGAGGTAGGGAAGGCAGCTATGGGATCTTGTGAGGGCTGTGTGGTGACATCCCCTATATTAGGAGGCCTGCTTACCTCCATCTCAGGGTCCATCAGCGGTCTCACAGGGGATTTGGTCCTCTGCTTCTGTTTTGCAGGGCTCCTGGTGGATGGACTAGAGGTCCCAGAAGAGGATCCGCTCGTCAGATGGGGTCCGTTTCTGGCCTGTGGATGACCGGAGCGGCCGTCAGATGTCCCGACCTGCTTCGCCGTTTGAGTGCCTGAGGCGCCGGCGCCATTTTGTGGAGACCCGCGCGCTCTGAAGAACTCCTGTAGTTTCTGCGGGTGTTGGGGGTTTTTCCGATGGCGGGTCATGTCCGCCGATGCAGCAGAGCTGAGGGATGCCTGCAGGGTGTATTGCAGCCGTGGATGGCGGTCTGGGGCACGGATGTCGTCGGATGTTCTCCGGCGGCCGAGCGGAGCTCTGGATTAAGCGTCCATTACGGAGCTCGGTCGCCACGCCCCCACAAATTATTGTTCTTCATAAATTTAGGCCAACATGTATTTTGCTACATTTCTTTGGTGAAAATAACCCTAGTCAGTTTATATTATTTGGTCTGTAGGAAAGTTATAGAGTCCACAAACGATGGTATATATCTGAAAATTGATCAATCCTGATGTACTAATGGCCTATCTAATTTCTTGAGGCCCAACAATTTCAGGACCGTACAGGTATCCCCCAAATTACCCCTTTTTGGAAAGTAGACCATCCAAGGTATTTAGTAAGAGGCATGACAAGTTTTTTTGAAGTTGTAATATTTTGTATAATTTTTTTGGGAAAATTAGAAAATTAAAAAAAAAAAGTTTTTATTTTTTTATTTTTACATACTGCCGCCAGTGCAGTACAGTGTCATCATACAATTGTGATCAGGTAGACACTGTTGACAGTACAAAAAAAGTATAATTTTTTGGAGAAAAAAAAATGTTATTACTTTTTTTCTGCTTTTTTTTACACACTGTGCTTTTTTTTACATATTATGATTGCTTATGGCATTTGACTGAATTAAATCCATCCATTCAATTTGTTTTGTTGTGATTAGCTGTGATTGGCCAGAGCTAATCACATGGTATAGATGGGCTGTGACTGGCCCTGACCAATTACAGCTAACAACACAATTGTACACAATGGATGGCATGAAAAGAAGCCATCCATTGTTTACAATTGTCACATAATCTGCTGTGATTGGTCACAAGGATCATGTGGTACTGGCACCGAGTCGGTACCCTGATCAGTCATCACTGTGAGGCATGATCTGGGATGATGTCATATGATGTCTATGCGGATCAACAAAAGGCCCATCTGGCCATCATTTTTCTATAGGCCGGGCGGGAACTGGTTAAACCTGTTACGGAGGATATGGTTTTTAATTTTTTTGTTAAATCTTTTGGTTTGTTTTAGTAGCAGATGACATTGGATTAATTACTGATAGCTGCATGTCTTATCACCTTACCAAGTTTCACCTGACAGTGGGAGGTTTCTGTCAGGGATCTTTAAACTGCGGCCCTCCAGCTGTTGCAGAACCACAAAGCCCATGAGGCATTGTAAAACTGTGACATTCACAGACATGACTAGGCATGATAGGAATTGTAGTTCCTGAACAACTGAAGGGCCATAATTTGAGGACCCCTGGTATAGGGGACGTTGTGTAATCACCTATGATTAAGTGTTAATTAAGCATGAAACACATTAGCTGTGTTTCTGCTATGCCCTCTTCTTTATATGTGGATTTGTGATTTTACGCAAGTATTTCAATAAAGAGTATTTTCTTCCTTAATTCTATGAAGCCATGAGCTGGGCCGGGACATATCAGTGTGGTAGCTGAGGGGGATCAGTGGACTGACCTGGAACTCTTCTTGTTTTTAATGTTTATATGAACTTTCTTCTTGTATTTGCATAGATTTCATTAAAGTATTATGGAAAAAAACAATACTCTTAGGCCACATACACACGATCGGACTTTCCCGCGGGGATTGTCCGCTGGACTAGAGTCCGCCGGACATTCTGACCGCGTGTAAGGCTCCGGTGGACTTAGTCCGGCGGACTAAGTTTTAAGTTTTGACTTAAAATTGTCCGCGGGACTGCCGAATCCCGCCATCTGTGTTCGCGGGACTTTTGAAATGAACGGACTTGCCTCACACACAGAGGAAAGTCCGCTCATTTAGAATGTAACTCCAGGTAGATGGGACAAGCGAAGGAAGTGAATGCCACCGCGCTAGCCCCTTCACCTGGTGTGGATTTAAAGGGAAATCCCTACGCTGAAAAATGGCCTCGGGGGTCCCCCCCAAATCCATCTCAGACCTTTATCCAAGCACGCAGCCTGGCCTTTAGGAAAGGGGGTGGGGACGAGCGAGCACCCCCCCTCCTGAGCCGTACCAGGCCGCGTGCCCTCAAAATGGGGGGGTGCCCTAGGGAAAGGGCGGCCCCCCCACCTCAAAGCACCTTGTCCCCATGTTGATGAGGACACGGGCCTCTTCCCGACAACCCTGGCCGTTTGTTGTCGGGGTCTGCGGGCGGGGGGCTTATCGGAATCCGGGAGCCCCCTTTAATAAGGGGGCCCCCAGATACCGGCCCCCCACCCTATGTGAATGAGTATGGGGTACGATGTACCCCTACCCATTCACCTAAGGAAAAAAGTGTAAATAAAAAAACGACACAATTTTTTAAAATATTTTATTGCACAGCTCCGGGGGTCTTCTTCCATCTTGGGGTCTTCTCGCCGGACTCCTCCGCTATCTTCTGCTCTTTTACTAGCTCTTTCACTAGTGGAGGAGCCCGGCTTTCTCCTTCGTCGCCGTCGTGGTCTGGGGGTCTTGTTCCGCCTTCGGGGCTCTTGTCCCGCTCTTCTGTTCTTCTTGTCGCCGCCACCGCCTTCTGCACCTTCTGCGCCTTCTGCGTCATCTTCTTCCTCTTCTTCCGATGTTCACTTGTTCCGTCTCCTGTTCTAATGGCTCAGACATGTGGTGCTGCCAGTTATATAGGGACAAGGGCGGGTCACCTGCTCATGTCACATGGTGACCCCGCCCCCTATGATGTCACAGTCCCGGATGCTGGGACTGTGACATCATATGGGCGGGGTCACCATGTGGCATGAGCAGGTGACCTGCCCCTTGTCCCTTTACGTCTGAGCCATTAGAACAGGAGATGGCGACGAGTCAACATCAGAAGAAGAAGAAGAAGACAACAACGCAGAAGGCGCAGAAGGCGGCGGCAATAGCAACGACAGCAAGAAGAACAGAAAAGCGGGACAAGGCCCCCAAAGGCGGAACAAGACCCCCAGACGACGACGGCGACGAAGGAGAAAGCCGGGCTCCTCCGCTAGTGAAAGAGCTAGTAAAAGAGCAGAAGATAGCAGAGGAGTCCAACGAGAAGACCCCCAAGACGGAGCTGTGCAATAAAACATTTTTAAAAATTGTGTTGTTTTTTTATTTACACTTTTTTCCTTAGGTGAATGGGTAGGGGTACATCGTACCCCATACCCATTCACATAGGGTGGGGGCCGGTATTAATTAAAGGGGGCTCCCGGATTCCAATAAGCCCCCCGCCCGCAGACCCCAACAACCAACGGCCAGGGTTGTCGGGAAGAGGCCCTTGTCCTCATCAACATGGGGACAAGGGTGCTTTGGGGTGGGGGGGGGCACCCCCCTTTCCCCAGGGCACCCCCCCATGTTGAGGGCACGCGGCCTGGTATGGCTCAGGAGGGGGGGACACTCGCTCGTCCCCACCGCCTTTCCTGACCGGCCGGGCTGCATGCTCGGATAAGGGTCTGAGATAGATTTGGAGGGGACCCCACGCCGTTTTTTCGGCGTAGGATTCCCTTTTAAATCCATACCAGGTGACGGGGCTAGCGAGGTGTCAATGTCGCCGATCGAGGCCGCGGCATTCACTTCCTTCGCTAGTCCCGTCTACCTGGAGTCCTCCGTGTGTGGGTAAGTCTGTTCATTTCAAAAGTCCCGCGGACTTTGGCCAAAACTCCGGCGGATTGTCCGCTGGAAAAGTCCGGGCGTGTGTGGCCAAAACTCCGGCGGACAATCCCGAGCGTGTGTACGCCACATAAGTAATATATTGTACATTTTTATACACTTTTAAGTAAAATAAAAACAAAACAATATGAAACACTGGCAAAGATGATATAGAAAGTTTTTGGTTAGAATATACATAATATTCAATTAGTGCTATAGCCAATACCTGAAGATTTAAAAGATTAGCACCTATACGCATGGCTTCACTGATTTCAAGGTTGTACATCAATTGTGGAAAGCGTGGAGGACTCTGGTTGTTTGGTGGTAGTACTTCAATATAAACAGTAGTGATGGAACTCCTGAAATAAACAATGAAGACAGAATCCAAGTAAGAGAAAAAAATATTCAGGCTTTTAGATTTACAGCAGAATATCAGTAGCCATTGACAGCCTGATAAAAACAAGTAAAACAACAAAATAAAGTGCTGTCTGCAATGACTAAGCAGTGTTTGTGCCATTCGAAGATTGGTTAAAGTGGAAGTAAACCATCCTATCGTTTTCAGCTAAGGAAGCTGCCATCTTGGCCTCTGTTCAATCTTCAACTGCCATGATGCTGCACATGTGATCAGTTATGACACCAGCCATTGGATGGTTTGACAGTTTGGTTAAAAGCATAGTCAATGTGACAGGTAGCATTTCCGGCATGCCATTTTTTTTTAACTATTTAAATCAAAGGGTTTACTTCTGCTTTAAGGGGGCCAGATTAAATTGTTGTGAAAGCATTCAAGGACTACAGAGCACCAAACTAGATTAAGCTCGTTGACAAATTTCATACAAGGCCATGAAGTGCAACATGTCACTGGAGATTCATTTTCTGCAAGCACAGTTGTACTTCTTTCTCGAAAATCTAGGTGCAATCAGTGACAAACATGGTGAAAGGTTTTGCTGGCTGAATATTGCTGGACGCTGCAGCAAGATGCACCAGGCACAAGTTCAAATCCAAAGATGGGTACACACTATAAGAAAATCGAGCGAATGATCGTCAGGTTTTTCTCGATGTTTCACAGCAAATCGGAACCGAGGATGGAAATAATTGTATGAAAATTCTCACATGACAAAGGCTTTTTTTTGTCTTTTATTGTTTCTGATCATGCACAGTATTTCATATCTGATTCGTATCTGATAATGCGCAGTCTTTCGTATCTGATTTTTCTTGTATGAAAACTGTACAAAAACAGTACATATTAAACGAAAATGTTCATTCTGTTCATGTGCAAGAAAAATATTGGAGTTTGTACTTTCGTAATTTTCATTTGGAAAGTCTGAATTGGATGTCAAAAGTTGTGTGCACACTATATGAAAATCAAACAATTGTGTCTCGTACCAAATCTTTCTTCCGATTTTCTCATAGTGTGTACCCAGCTTTAATCAGCAAAACACTTTTAGCCCTGTTAAACTCATGCAGTGCGTTAGAAACAATATGCAAATCAATACATTATAGTTTCTGAAAGTTAATTTAACCGCTTCCCGACCGCCTCACACCGATATACGTTGGCAGAAGGGCACATACAGGCAGAATCACGTACCTGTATGCCAGCAGGAAGCTCCGTGAGTCGGGTCACGGGTCCCGTGGACTTGATCGCCATGGGGATACCCGCGATCGCCTCACGGAGAGGAAGAACGGGGAGATGCTTGTAAACAAGCATCTCCCCGTTCTGCCTAGCAACAAGTGACACTGATTTCTTCTCCCACTCACTGAGCAGAAATCAGTGATGTGCACAACACAGCCACGCCCCCCCACAGTTAGAAACACGCCCCTAGGACAAACTTAACCCCTACACTGCCACCTCCTTGGTTAACCCCTTCACTGCCAGTGTCATTTACACAGGAATCAGTGCATTTGTACTGCACTGATTGCTGTATAAATGACAATTGTCCCAAAAATGTGTCAAAAATGTCCGATGTGTCCGCCATAATGTTGCAGTCACAATAAAAATCGCTGATTGCCGCCATTTAAAAAAATATTAATAAAAATGCCATAAATCGATCCCCTATTTTGTAAACGCTATAACTTTTGCGCAAACCAATCAATAATCGCTTATTGCTGTTTTTTTTTACCAAAAATACGTATCGGCCTAAACTGAGGAAAAAAAATCTTTGTTTTATTGGTTTTCATATTAACCCCTTCAGCGCCCCCTAGTGTTAACCCCTTCCCTGCCAGTCACATTTATACAGTAATCAATGCATTTTTTATAGCACTGATCGCTGTATAAATGTGAATAGTCCCAAAAATGTGTCAAAAGTGTCCGATGTGTCCGCCGCAATATCGCAGTCACGATAAAAAATCGCAGATCGCCGCCATTACTAGTTAAAAAAAAAACTAGTAAAAAAAAAAATAATAAAAATGCTATAATCTATCCTCTATTTTGTAGGCGCTATAACTTTTGCGCAAGCCAATCAAGATAAAAATCGCAGATCGCCGCCATTACTAGTCAAAAAAAAAACTAGTAAAAAAAATAAAAATAAAAATGCTATAAATCTATCCTCTATTTTGTAGGCGCTATAACTTTTGCGCAAACCAATCAATATATGCTCATTGCGATTTTTTTAACCAAAAATATGTAGAAGAATACATATCGGCCTAAAGTGAGGAAAAAATTCGTTAAAAAAAAATTGGATATTTATTACAGCAAAAAGTTAAAAATATTGTTTTTTTTCAAACTTGTCCCTATTCTTTTGTTTATAGCGCAAAAAATAAAAAACGCAGGGGTGATCAAATACCACCAAAAGAAAGCTCTATTTGTGGGGACACAATGATAACAATTTCATCTGGATACAGTGTTGTATGACCGCGCAATTGTCATTCAAAATGTGACAACGCTGAAAGCTGAAAAATGGCTTGGGCAGGAAGGGGGTGAAAATGCACTGTATTGAGATGGTTAAAGAAAGATTTATCTAAGTAACTGAAATATACAAACCAAGACAACTGTTCAATCTATGAGAGATGACATTATCTCAAATACAGCACCAGATCCACCACTCTTTTTAATACTTCACATCAATGCAGAAATGACTTAGTTTAAAGTTAACAATTGATCACATGAATTAAAAAAATTGCCTGTATAAGCCAAAGCCATTCTGTGTATAGCTGTAAAACTGTTGTAACAAAGTCAAGAAATAAAAGTAGAGTAACAGTAGTGGAGACTGCTTGTCAAATTCCATATTGTAGCTTACCAATTCTTAGATGTGATGCTGTATTAGTTTCATTTTATAGGCTTTCTTTCCTCTATTTTCATCTGGTGATTTGGCCAGTAATTCTGTTATTTTTCACAAGCTCTCCAGCAGAATGTATCAGTT
Organism: Lithobates sylvaticus; assembly: GCA_028564925.1. Taxonomy (NCBI): domain Eukaryota; kingdom Metazoa; phylum Chordata; class Amphibia; order Anura; family Ranidae; genus Lithobates; species Lithobates sylvaticus. The sequence continues at coordinate 99,059,004 of CM053036.1, forward strand.
TACATATACGAGACATACCACTTAACACTTGTGCCTGCTGTGCCTCCTATTCTCATTCCTCCAGAGTTGTGTCTCACTAATATAGGAGGTGTGTTATTGGCCAGATCACCAGGTGAAAATAGAGAGAACAAAATGCGGCCACCATATCTAATGACTGGTAAGCTGCTGTGTAATACTTTTTTATTTTTCATATAATTATTTATGCTTTTCTTTTCACTTAGAAAAACTACCAGTTCAACTTTTCATTGTCTTAAACCCTAGGTGAGAAAACAATGTATTTTATTTACCAACGGTAGTGTTACTATGCAGCCTATAGAAATACAATGCTTGATAATGCATTTTATACATACCTTCTTTGAGCAGGAGGGGCATTATCAGATGCTTTTACCGTTAGAGCATATGACTCTCCAACTGTCAGCGTGACTCCTGGACTAATGCTGATGACACCAGACTTGTTATTGATGACAAACTGCCCCTGAGCTCCAGCTAGGATTTCATAAATAATCTGCCCGTTAGTTCCTTCATCTGCATCCACAGCTGTGAGCTACAAGTAAAATATCAGAGGAAATAACCATCAGCTCACAGATTTCATTATTTATCAGCATTCTGACTTGTCTTTAAATTAAACTGTTTGATATGAATGTTTCTTTACTAAAAGTAAACAATTTATGCAGTGAAACGTAAATGTAAATCTGAACCTGTAGTTTGAGATACAGCCATATAATGGAATGAATGGACCCCTTACACTACAGATCCCATTGGCACTGTGCAGTAAGAGGGGTGGAGAGATGATTTTTGATCAGCTGTCCAGAAAAGTTCTTCTTCTTGGCAGTTAGAGAGAGAGCACCTCTGTCTGCATATTCGCCTGCCAGCAGGAGACCATTCCAGTGGAGATCTGAGCCTGACACAGAGAGTGATGACACCCTGGGGCATAATCACTAACCACATCACAAGACCTGCACCGCTGCTGCAGGGAGAGTGGGGCATCCACTCACCCTCTGCTATTCACCACTGATCACTGGAGGCTTTCAGGGAGAGACCAAGGGAGCCCGCCTTCTACAGCGAGAGGTCACCAGAGCATTCTGGGGACTGGTGAGAGGGCTATTTGCTCATTGGTGATACTGCTAGCAGGGAGTGAGCTGCTGAGAGCAGGACACCAAGTGTACCCAATCCATACTGCACCCGTACTGCACTCTATACCGCACATATTCCAAACTTAGACTGCACCTATACCTTTGTTCCCCTGTCCTCTCCACTACTATCCTCCTTTTTTTGGACAAAGCATGCTCAATTGGTCTAGGATTAGCATCACCATCATAAATGCTCTCAGTAGAGTTCAAGCACTTTGTATATTAAACTTTACTACTGCTCACTGCTGCACTTAAGGTTGTCTTGCTACTGATTATGCTGATCTGGGTGCCATATGTCATCTTTTGCCTAGTCCTTACTTTTAATTACTTTGTATGCTAAATTGTGTTATTACCAATGTTAAATCATCTAATGCTTGCCTAGTTACCAACCAAATTGGGTGACAATGTATTAGGTTTGCCTTTACTATCTGTTTTGTTTGGTGATGTTATTTGATAAAGCACTACTATTGGGTGCCGAGTATTACTTTCAGTGAACAGAGGACCCATCCTATCCAGTGGCTCTACAGGGATAGTGCTTCATACTGTATATGAAACAATTTGGCAAAATCAAACTAACAAAGTTAACATCATCAGGTAGCTAACAGTATAATGTAACCTGCAGCTGTAAAAAGTTTTTCCTCAGCAATTCCTAGTAAATCCTGATACTGATATGCAAATAGCAACTTGATGGAGATGACTATATGCATAAAAAATAGACAAGATCCTCTGCTCTCCACATATCAATGCAATGTTGGGTAGTGGAGGAAGGGGGCAAATTTCTTTTATCAGGAAACAAAGACATTTCATAAAGTTCAGGGTAGCCCTTAGGTGAGGAATTCAGCGCCAGGTTATGCTAGTAGCTGCTGTTAGCTTTGTTGTTCTGTTTTTGGCAACGGGTTTGTTAGAAGCCCATTCAAATCATTTTCTTATTTTAACTATTACTTTTGTGTTTTATTTTTTATATTTACATATTACATGTTTGTGTTTAGTGAATCACACTTTTTCAGATTTGTCAAAATGTGTCAGTACAGACAATGCAAATGGAAGATTTTCTCTGTTGCTACTGCAGTTCTTATTAATGTCGGAAAAAAATGCTAGTTTGCTTAGGGCCCTTAATCCATTTTGAACCAAACAAGAGAAGTGCTGTATATTAACATCCAAATACTAAAATAAAAAGCGCTAAACCCAAAGAAGTATATAAAAAAAAAGCAGCACACACTCAAAGTTCAAAAATGTAAGAGCAAATTAGCGCTAATTACTGCAAACAATATATCAATGTACTCAAACAGTGATGATGGCATTGCACATATACTGCTGCTATTTACACATTGTCACTGTCTAATCACATTGATATTTCATTATTATTTAATTTTTTTGCAGTATTCACCATTTTATCATAACATCACTGTTTGAGTACATTTATATATTGTTTGCAGTAATTAGCGCTACACTTTTTTTTTGCTCCTGTGTATCAACATGTTAAAAATGTTATACCTTATTGATAGTCACTCTCTAAGGGCACATGTATTCTGCAGTCTCTGCATCTCTGTTGGGAACCTGACATCTTTTCATTCTGTAAGAATAGTGTAAGCTAAGAGGCATTTTTTTCTCCATCATCAATGGGGAAATAAATTACACTTTGACTTATAGGCTTATACAGTGAGCTCCCCATTAGGGCATTGTACTCTGTTTCCATTGATTGCACTGAGAAATAGACATAAAATGCTTTTTAGAAGCAGAATGTGCTGATGCCTGATGAAACAAGAAGCGGTTCTATGTAGAAGAGTTGTAGTTATGAAATGGGATCAAGGCAATAAATTTTTAGCCCATCTTTTTCATCAAAGCTGTTTATTTTTGGGTTAGTATAGAGTTTACATGTAGAGAACAAACGGGCTCCACTGACTCAATTTTTAGCCTATATTAACAACTTGCGGCACAGGGAAATTTAGACATTTTTCACATATTGTATATGTAAAAAGCATCTGATGAAACCAAGAACTGAAACGGCAGGTGACAAAATCCTCTTCACTTTCAGGATCCTTCTTCGCAGAGAAGGGGGATGAATGGATCATTCTCCACAGAAAAGGGGGATGCATGGATGTTCCTTCTTCTCCTCTGTGCTCAGCCAACCCAACTGCTTCCATTGGCGGTGGGTGGCAACAGAGCCTTGTAAAAATGATTGGGTGACCATAGAGCAACTTGGTTTACTTTTACTTGAAAGTGAGTCACAGACTGTAAAAATTGATACCAGCAGCTGCAGCCATTATCCTGCTATGATTGCTTTCACCAACGATGTGCAGGTATGTCCTAAGGTTTGGAAGTGGTTAATGAAGAATGGGAAGTAAAAGTAGCTTTATATACCTGGACAAATACTTTTAATTTCATGTAGGATACCAATAGCAATTAGACTGTTACATTTTTGAAAGTTGTAGGTTTTGGGAAGAGGTATTTTTATCTTTGCAGGACTCTGCCCAATGAAGGTATAAGGATGGGATGTTTCTTTATGTGGCATTCACAATGGGTTTTAATCATCATATCTATTTTTATATAATTTCATTTAAATTCAAGCAAACCAGCATTTAAAACCATGTGTTTAAAAGTAATTACAACATAAACATACATTACTTTTGAGCAAAAATTATTAATAATTAATGACACAGCAGATCTGGGAACATTATAGTTTGGTAGCTGTGAATGCAATATATTCAGTGAATTATTGAAATTTCAGTTCAACCTCTCTAACATTATTAGAAGTTGCTCTGTACTGTTATTTCAACACTTCAGTCAGTACTAGATCTAACATGTAGTTATTGCTGTTCAATTTTCTCTATTCTTAATACTGCAGGTCACAGCTATGCTGAACTCTGCTATCGTTCTTTGGAATATATTTAAAAATGCTACCAGAATTTATTTATTTATTTCTCTGTGAAACAAGTGTGCTTGATGGAAATACGATATTACAACACATTTTATAAAAATACAGCTAATTTAGGATACTGTGAAACACTCAATAAAATACAGCATTAAAAATTAATAAGTTCCAAAAGATTCACAGGTCCATCATCTTTTATTCTAGAGTAGAAAAATGCATAATACTGTATCTTCCTGTAAACTTATCTTGGATATAAAAGGAAATCAATAAACCTAGAATACAGGTTGATTTTACAAAACAGTTGCAGTTCATTCAATGAGAATTGTACTGGCAAAATATAGGTAAAACTTTTTATAGAAAACATCACACTGTACCTTTATAAACATTTTATCACTGGTAAAACCATATCTATCTGCAACTGTACACCCTTACATCATTCATTCTTGGCAATTACTGTCTTGTGTACTAAGGTAAGCATCCCATAATGTTTTGATATGGCCTTGCTTCATCCAGAGAAGATTGGGTAACAATCTCATGTGTTGTAATCATATAAAAGAGTTAAGTGGGCCTTCATAAAGAATACTTTTTTTATTTCCCACAAGCACCATTTAGATTCAATCAATATTGAACACAAGGTCTGAGGAGTAGCCTGCTGGCTTCGGGGCCTGATTTAGAGGAGAGGGCTGCAGATTTGAGCTGCAAATACTAACATTTTTACTTTGGTGTTCAGTGACAAATTACCATTATAATGTGGCTACCATAAAACCATGGATTCACACTGACTCTCATGAAGGAATCCTATTGAACTCTGCAAGCTCTTAAGCCTGGTACACACTGATTTTTATTTTTTCGTTCAACCTAGAGAGCTGAACAAAAAAAAAAACTGAAGAGCTCAGGAGGAGCCACTGTAGTAACGATCCAATGTTAGTATAGTGATCTTACTTGCTGAGCTGTTGTGTTCTGACAAGGAACGGACCCCCGCCAGAACACACTGTTGAGTAGATAATGGTCAGCAGAACTTTTTCAGTCATGCTTCTGTTGCATCGGCGGCTGTACACATGGGCCCAATGTTGACCAGTTTCTATTGAACCAGCTGATGGCACCCGATATTCGGCCCGTGTGTACTAGGCTTTACTCCAGTTCTTTAGTTGGCACTGGCAACACACTAAGAGCAATCGGGTACCTCTTTTAAAAAATGAATGAGGAGGGATTTTTTTTACCTACAGTCATTTTTCAGTTTTGTTTCCAAAAAGCTAGCTTCAAAGGGTGTACTGTTATAGAAAACACTAAACACATAGGTATATGGACACAAAAACTACTAGATGCCAGAGGGATATGTTCAATAAAATGTATTTATTTTTTTCCAATTGCCATGTTGTTGTTACGTTCAGATGCCTCCTTCGTTGCTAAACTTTGTAATACTGCTTTTGGACAAATTTACTGATTCTCCTTTCTAATAAACTATCTATTTTCAAACTAGTAACAATCAAGGAGGTTACACAATTCTGAATTGATGTACTTCATTGTTTTTTTAAATAATGAAAAGTTGTTAATTTTGAATTACTGTATCTTCGCTACCAATTTCTCAAACTTCGAAAGTATGGCTAATGATAACACATAATATTGTACTATAATTTAAAAATACACTGAAAGCATACAAAGTACTTTATTTGAACTTTTCAGGCTGATTCTTTGGCAGAAATACTACTAAATTATCAAAGTAAGTGAGACATCTGTCCCACTTGTGGGAGCTAATAATATGCTTTTATAGTTAGATATAAAATTATAAAATGAACACATTGAATTAGGATCTACTTCTTTTTAATGTGTGTTTACCTCCCTGCCATTTAAAGCCATCAGTTCTTAATGGAATTAGGACAATGCAGTCCATTCGTTAAGGATTGATTAAGTTTGCTAGCAGCGTGACTAATAATCCAAATACCAGGAAATAAAATACCAACAATGGGTGATCCCAACAAGCAATTAATACTAAAGCATATTTTGGTGCAGAAAACAAAAAAAACATTAAGTACATCTCTGCTATAAACACACATTTCCCTATGTTTTATCCCTAAAAGAAATACTGCAAGTACCAAAACTGTTGATCTGCCAGACATCCAACAGGCTTTTAACAAGGTTGTAAAGGATCAGTTTCTTTTTTTTTACTATAAGAAACATGTTATACTTACCTGCTCTTGGCTATGGTTTTGCTCCGAGTAGCCCAGATGTCCCCTGATGGCACTGCTGGCTCCTCCTTCCGCTGAGTGTCCCCATAGCAAGTCGCTTGCTATGGGGGCACTGGTGCGTGCTCACTACCGGGACCCATTCCCAGTTTCCCAGTAGGCGAAGGCTATGAATTCAGAAGATACAGTCAATCCACTTGTTGGTAATATTTTTTCCAGATGGGATGAACTGGATCACTGCATGGATCAGTTTGCCATGGCATTACAAATGAGTCACACAGCTCACCTGGAATCTCCCACTGTGCCCGCCCGGATACAACTATGTTGCAGGCTGACCCTGCTGCTGCTCCAGTCTCTGTGTAGGCACTGGCCTTGAATATTATTAGAGGTATGTCTGGTTCTTCTCCACTTCCCCAGCGATTTGGGGGCAAACCAGTCCAATGCAGAGGGTTTCTCAACCAGGTTGAGATGTACTTTGTAATGTTGCGCCAGGCATTTCCCACAGACAGAAGCAAAGTAGGTTTCATAATATCTTTGCTTTCTGAGGGAGCCTTGGCCTGGGCAAACCCTCTATGAGAGACGCAAAAACCTGTTTTCTTGAGTTACCCTGAGTTTGTGGCTTCATTTAAAAGGGTTTTTGACGTTCCCACACGCTCCGTTTCGAACAGAGTACGAGAACTGTTGCCGACTACACCATTTAATTCTGTACTCTGGCAGCAGAGGTTGCGTGGAACAATGAGGCCCTCGTGGCTGCTTTATCTCATGGTCTCTCTGATGCCATCAAGGATGAGATAGCAGCCCGAGATATACCCACTGAGCTGGAGAAGTTGATCACATTTGCCATCCTCATTGACTCCATACTCAGAGAAAGACTCTCTTTTAAGGAGCATTTGTGGAAGCCTCCTGTACATTTGTCTGCGAGCTTTGTAGTCCCACCCGTGGCTCCCTCACCTCCCATGCCTCCAGGTACTGAGTCGGACAGTAAAGGTGATTCCATGCAATTAGGTTTCACGCGCCTCTCTGCGGAGGAGAGAGCCTTTAGGAAGAGGGAGAGATTGTGCCTTTATTGTGGCCAGGCAGGTCACTTTTTGAAGTCCTGTCCTACCCATCCAGGGAACGCCCGAACCTTGAGGTCCTGTCATGGAGTGACCCTAGGTGGGGTTGTTTCTTCCCTAGTTATCCAGAAGGATAAGCCCCTGGTTTTGGTGACCCTATCTTGGGCTGAGTCATCCGTCAAGATACAGGCTCTAATCGACTCTGGGGCTGCAGGCCTGTTCATTGATGCTGCCTTTGTATCGAAGCACTTGATTCCACTGCAGCTGCGTGACACTCCGCTTGCCATTGAGGCTCTTGATGGGAGACCTCTACAGCCTGCCCATGTGACTCATGAGATGGTTCCGTTGTCCATGGCCATAGGGGCTCTTCACCATGAGATAATCCAATTCCAAGTTATTTCCTCACCCATTTCCTCACCTAAGTTTCCGCTGGTTATTGGTTATCCTTGGTTACAGAGGCACAACCCCTCTTTTGATTGGCTCCGTGCTGAGGTTCTCTCTTAGTCACCACAATGCAGTGAAACATGTTTCCAGAAGGTAGCCAAGGTCCTGTGCACCTCTTCACTCTCCTCCCTGCCGGAGGAGTACCACGATTTTAGCAATGTCTTTGACAAAGGTCAAGCTGGTAGTTTGCCTCCACACTGACCATTTGATTGCGCAATTGACATTCAACCTGGTGCCGGGTTTACCCTTTGTCGGTCTTGGAGGATAATGCCATGGAGCAGTATGTTGCAGATGCACTTTCTCGAGGTTTCAGCCTCAAATCCTTGTCTCCTGCTGGTGCTGGTTTCTTCTTTATGAAGAGGAAGATTGGTGAACTGAGACCTTGTATTGATTATAAGGGTCTCAATCGTTTCATGATTAAGAATGCCTATCCGATTCCATTGATTATGGAGTTATTTGACTGCCTCAAGGGAGCAACGAAGATTGATTTAAGAGGGGCATACAATATCATGAGGATTAAGGAGCACGACGAGTGGAAAACTACATTTACAGTGGGGCAAAAAAGTATTTTGTCAGTTCTTAAGTTCTTCCACTTAAAAAAGATGAGAGAGGCCTGTAATTGTCATCATAGGTAAACCTCAACTATGAGAGACAAAATGTGGAAACAAATCCAGACAATCACATTGCAAATTATGGTGGAAAATAAGTATTTCGTCACCTACAAACAAGCAAGAGTTCTGTCTCTCACAGACCTGTATCTTCTTCTATAAGAGGCCCCACTGTCCTCCACTCATTACCTGTATTAATGGCACCTGTTTGAACTTGTTATCAGTATAAAAAACACCTATCCACAACCTCAAACAGTCACACTCCAAACTCCACTATGGTGAAGACCAAAGAGCTGTCGAAGGACACCAGAAACACTGTACCCAAATGACATTTTTATAATTTTTTTACCCAAAATAGAGCTTTTGTTTGGTGGTATTTGATCACCTGTGCGATTTAAATAATTTTCTTTAAATGTAAAAAGACCGAATTTAAAAAAAAAGATATATATATTTTTAATTTAAAACGGGTAATTTTTGTCCGTCATTGATGTACTCTGATGAGGCGGCACTGATGGGTGTCAGTGATGGGCACTGATCGGTTACACTGATAGGCTGCACTTCTAGGTGGCACTGATTGGCACCACTGGTGGGCATTGATAGGTGGCACTTGTGAACATTGATAGGTGGCACTTGTGGGCATTGATAGGTGGCACTTGTGGGCACTGTTAGATGGCATACATGCCTCTTCCTTTTCGGGACCAATGTCCCTTTAAGATGATCGGCTTTCTTCTCCTCCACTGTCAGTGTGAGGAGAAAAAAAAAACGATCACCAAGCTTTTGTTTTGATCATGTGATCAGCTGTCATTGGCTGACAGCTGATCACATGGTATGACGGCCTCCTGGGAATTCAGGTCCGCGCTGTGGCCGTTATTCGGCCATAGCGCGGATGTCAAGTCGTTAAATCCCAATGATGGACTTCTCTTATTTAATCCCTTTTGGTCTGTTATATATACATGTGACAGATATTTGCTTAATTTGTTCAAAAAGCTAAAAAAATTGTTGATTCTGCTGGAAATCTAGTGAGTTGGTAACTTCCTGTACTCCATTCCTCCGCTTAATTGAAATCTGAATCAGTGTTATGAGCTCTGCCTAGTTCCCCTCAGAACAACCTCCTGTGTTATGGAGATGCAGAAAGGTGCAGTTGTTTTGTAGTTTGAATACCATTCTGGTCATACGGTGACAACACTGCCCCCCTATAGAATATGGTGATTAAGCATTGTCATACTAGGGAAGGAAAGGCACTATTGGCAAGATCGCCAAGTAAATATAAAGGAAAACAATGCTTGAAAAATGTAAACTAATTCAGCCACAGCATCTAAGGACTAGTAAGCTGCAACATGTTATTTGTCTGTTTTTTAATTTAGATACTCTTCAAGTTTGCTAGAGCTAGATAAACTGGGAGTCCAGTTTGGCTGCTATTAGTTAACAGATGTTTCATATTACTCTTGTGTTACTGATTTTGCCAGTCAATGTATTAGCATTTACACCTGGAAATAGTGACTTGTGACCAATGGCTATTCTTTCTTCGGAAATGTAAGATATTTAAAACATTCAAATAGGAGCATATAGTGATATAATTTACCTTACGATTATTTTTAGCAGAGAAGTATTTACCTTTAGAAATTTATATTTAAGATCCATGGTTTAAATATAACAGTAATAACAAGGAGAGCAAGTTTGAAAAAGAAGAGAGTTAATGAATGTGAGTCATAGAACAATAGATTCCTCATAAAGTAGTGCATGTTGTAACTAATATTTTTAAACAAGTGAAGGTTAAAGTAGCCCATAATGCATGAATATGTATTAGAACAGAATGTGTTCTTGAGGACAAACTTAAAAGGAATGCAAACTGATACTAACTGAAGCTTCAGTGTAATTCTATGTATATCCCACAGGAGCTATACTAATTTAAATGTGTTGTTTTTTGGAAATGGTGAGCAATGTATTAACCATGTTTGCCACTGTTGAAATGTTCATTGCAGTGTATTAAAATAAAAAGTATAATATTTAAGAAGGAATTCTAAGTGCAAAATTGGGCAAAAATTCTCTCTTTTATCTTTGAAAATGTACATTAGGTTTTGTGCATGTATAATATACCCTATCTATGGCACATACAGAAAAATGCAACAGTTATAGTAGATTGCAGTCTAATATGACAGTGTATTTGCCCTCAAGCTCTGCCACCTGTGCATAAGTTAAAGTGCTTCTTGTTACAATTAGTTATTTCTGTATACTTGTAAATTGCTTGACTAGGGGAACCCAGACCCCTTTTATTTCAGTTAAAAAAAACTTTACACATATCTATCCCATTAGTTAGCATGCTAACTCAGAACTAAAGAATTACAAGTTGCAACACTGACCCAGTCAGTTTAAACCAGATCCTAGAGCTGAGGCCAAGTATGCAGTCACACTCAGATAATAAAGAAAATATTCATAACTCATTACCAGCTATGCTAAGGGCTGGTATTGGTAAGCTCTTCTATTTAATCTAATGTATTGTTTCGTGATAAGTAGTGATTAGGATAGGGGGAAAAGGGAAAAGCAATTAGACCACCATTAATCTCTCACTCATTTGAGTGACAAATCACGACCTTACACACATTAGTGTATCACTGCCATAGCCAATGCACATATAGGAAGGAGAAGGGATTTGGGGCCGATAGAACCGGACTCAAAAAGAGGCTACTATTGTCTCTTGATGCCTCCAATGCCAATGCTATACTAATTTCAGCGTTTGTATCCTTTTACTGCTCTCTGCACCTAACACACATTGAAAAAATACTTTTTATAATTCATTAAAAAAAAAAAAATGCTAATAACTATCTCAGAAGAAATACTTAAACTTGTCAAAACATAAAAATACATACAATCTTTGTCAAAAATGTATTTAACGGTCCCAAATCATGAAAGTCAATACCATTTAAAAATGTCTTCAAATTCTATCTTCAGTAAGATTCCCAACACATATGAGGTAATATTTACAAGGTGCACTCACAAATCTGTATGCCCACATCTCTCACCTTCATAAATAGACCTTTTATAACAGAAAAGGTCTATAAAAGCATTTTTTATCAAGGAAAAAGGGTCTATAAAAGCATTTTGTCATCAAGGAAGGAAAAGGAGGGTTCCACCACACCAATCAACTGTGTCATTCAATCTAGAAAGGATTTTCATCCACTGTTTCTTCCCAAAATGCCAATAGCTCAAAGATCATAGTGCTCACTGTTGTTATATAAAAATATTTCTAAATAAAATTATTCCACTCACAAAAATACCATGCTTCATACAACAAACAAGTGCAATAATCCAGTGCACTTGTTTGTTGTAGGAAGCGCAGTATTTTTGTGAGTGGAATGATGTTATTCCACATAACATTACAAATATTTTTTTATGACAATATTGAGCACTATGATTTATCCTTCTCTTTGAGTTATTGTTGTTTTGGGAAGAAACAGTGGATGGGAATCCTTTTGAAATTAAATGTTGCAGTTGACGAGGACAGGTAGAACCCCCCACCCCTTTCCTTTCTTGAAGGCAAATGCACGTTCAGACCTTTTCTGTTATAAGAGATACGCTATATTTATGAAGATGAGTGATATAGGCACACAGATTTGGGAATGCACCATGTAAATATTACTTCATATGTATTGAGCATTTTTTTTAAAGCTAGAACTTCAATTTTTGAATGGTGTGGCTTTTTTTGTTTTGTTATTTTTTCTGCCATTTGTGTAACCACTTCTGTTGTCATCAACATGACTGCTCAGATCTTGCCTAGATCTTGCCTAGATCTGCCTAGCATACCTAGATCTTGAATAAGTATATGTGTAGTATAACCTCAGTCTATTGTTAAAAAAACTGATATTTTGTTGCTTGTAAGCTGCTACTGCAGATCACTATGAGAACATAAATCCTATTTGTCTGTGGAGCCAAAGGTAATAGAAAAAGTATTATTGAAACTTGAACGAATATATTTTAAAATTGTCCATTGCAGGTAAATAAATTTATTTTTAACAAAAACCATGAGACCAAATTGGCTGATTGAGCAATAAACAGTTATGACAAAGGTCCAGTTTTATTTACTTTTTAATGACTCCAATATAAACTAGATACAGACATAAAGGAAGATATTTAAATGTTTTGTAAGCGTAATTAGGGGGGAAAGTAGCATAGGTATGACAGTTTCATCAAAATATCCAGCCGCATTAAAGTGGTTGTAAACCCTTACAAACAACTTTGGCTTACAGGTAAGCCTAGATTAAGGCTTACCTGTAGGTCCAATAAATATCTCCTAAACCTACATGGTTTAGGAGATATTTAGAAAAAAAAGAGGCATCGCTGTCTACGGCGCATGCGCCGTAGACAGCGGCGCGCAGGCGCACTGCGCATGCCGAGATCACGGAGATATGCCGCTTTCGTGCGCATGCGCGGGAGTAACGTCATCGCCGATCCAGCGAATGACAGCGCTGGAGCGGCGAGACCCAGAAGTCACTCTTGATGGTGCCGGAGAAGGTCGTGGATGAGGACCGCTTCTGGGGCTTCGTTCTCAGGTAAGTTATTCATAATGAGCTAGTATGCTATGCATACTAGCTCATTATGCCTTTGCCTTGCATGTTCCGTTTTTTTTTTTTTTAAGGAGGCTTTACTTCCTCTTTAAAATCCTTTTATTATGGGGACTAAACAGGTATGGCTAGAACAGAATTGGACCACTATCCAGGGTAAATAAATTGGTGCCTAGGCTTTCTAGTAGTTTACTGTGTTTATGCCTAATGCACCTGTAATCCCTGACAGACATCTGAAGATGTTTTCATACATCTATGCCTAATTTATCACTATACTTTCTATATTTTACTGTCTATTCTGTCACAAATGTCAGAAGCATATTTTATTTTTGTATCAAAGTCACTTTTATCCTACTAAGGAATATTTCTGAATCCATCTGTCCTAAATAAATAGCTAAACTCCTCCCCTTGCTACTTCCTTGGGCACCTTGGTTGAAAAATGCCCCCACTATCATTTAGATGTATCTAAACTTCACATACATTGCTATCTCTACATAGCAACTTTTCGTTGTCCTACTGAATGGCTGCATGTTCATATTAGGACCTTGAGCATTTCAGATGTTGCCAGTGTATACACTAAAACATATGTTCTGTGTTTGTCTTCACTAAATCCTGCAAATGATGTTTCTTCTACTGTGTACCCCCCACTCCCAACACCTCCGCTTGAGAAATAATTGCTGCAGAAAAATTGCTCATGCTGTGCTACAGATTGTTAGCCCGAATTCTGAAAAAGAAGGATCACAATATGTCAAAACGCTATTTCATTATTTTCATTTTTACAGTCTAGTGTATATAAAGTATTTACTGACACATTATGTAAATCAATAGTCTCCATACAAAAGAAGAGTCTGGTTTTGGAAGACTAAATAGATAGGCATATTCAATAGAACAGTAAAAACATTAATTATAGCATTCAAAGGGCAGTAACCCACAATACTAAGAACTGATATTTTAACTCTTCATTTAGGTAAAATCTGGTTGTTTTGTCTTAACTACTTATAGTATCATTTTAACATTTTGGTACATCTGTTACAGTAGATAAATTTTCTGTGCCAAATACCACAATTTGTATATATTTCAAAAATGGTTTTATTTACATAAAAGCAAGATCAAAGAAATTTGTAGTTATTGTCCCTCGTAGTGGCTTTCATCTTACATAAAAATAAATAAATACAAGAAAAAAAATCTACAATGAAATACAATATAAAGAGCATGAGAGTAGTTTATGTTGTAAGCTTGGAAAGCACAGGCAGCTGTGTCTCAGATTTAATTGCTGAAGCAAATTTGCCAAAATAAGGGATTCTGTGAATGGTGGTGCCAACTCTTCAGACAGCCAGGAATGACAGTCACTGGCATATATCACAATGTCTGTTTTACAATTAAAAACACAGTAAATCATTATCAAAATAAATATTTCTTTATTGTACATTACAGGACACAGAGACAGTTATTATAATAATAACCATTTGGGTTATATGCCACCGCACCTATAGGTGAATGGACACTGGTAGAGCAATCAAACAGGAAGTCCTCCCCTATATAACCCCTTCTACACAGGAAGCACATACGTTTTTTCACCAGTGTCTGTAAGGTGGTGGTCACTGATGTGATACATGTGCTCTTGGAGCATACTTGAAGGTCTGGATGGTTCTATTAAGAATCATGGACTTCAATTGGATCCATTCGAAAAAGCTGTCACCCAAAGATGGATGGTACCCGAGCCTCATTGGAAGGAGAGAAGATTCCTCAAGGATTGCCTATAATGCAGCCCTTATGGCACTGGACCCTGTGTAATGGAACCCTCTGCAGTGTTTGTTCTGACCAAGGTGCTTTCCTGCAGGGTGCTATATAGGTTCAGGGGAGTGGACCCCAGGTTAAGGGAGACCCAGTCTCTGAAGGTCTTTTATGACAAAGCTTGCCGTGATTGGTGAAGATTGGACTCCTGTTCTTTTTAAAGTCCCGCAGCAGAAATAGTAAGTCCTTTTTGCAGTTTCTCTTTTTTTCAAAAAAAGAGAGATCTGTCTGTCTGTTCTCCAAGGGGCCATTTGGAGCAGTGTGCTGGTTAATCATGCTATGTACTTCTTAGTCATGTAGGCTGCAGTTTCTCCTCCAGCCACTAGAGGGTGCAGGCTCGCTCAGTATGGCCTATTTTTATATAGGCAGGAAGTGGAAGGGCGGCCATGATGTCATGTGGCAACAGGTTCAGCAGGGCCTCTGGAGACATAGCAGTAGCCCATGGGTAGTAACAAAGTGTGAGTACTTACTATGGCAGAATTGTGTGACAGACAAGTCATGATTATATGCTGCATATTTACTGCTTATCCAGAGGGACCGTACAACTTTAAGTGGATACACCCCTGGATGGTTAACAGTTTACTTTAAAGTGTTGACTGCTTGGTAGGCAGGCGCAGCGTAATATACATGCTTGCGAACTTGTTGCTTAAATGCATGTTTAAATATACACGTTTGGAAAAACATGAGCATGGGTGCATTTTAAGGAATTGTATCTCCAGTATAGTGTACTTTTGGTCTGCAAAAGCTTATTTTTTTTGCTGTTCTGAAACAGTCTAAAGGCTGCATTGGATGCATATGTGCTTGGCTAAATCATGCAGGACTAGTATGGAGCCAACTGCAGTTAAGCAAGTGCATGCTTGCAAACTAGCTAAAAACACATGGTTGCTGAAACGCACAGTTGCTAAAGATACATGTTTTTACATATTCACATAAATATACATGGTTATACATGTTTGCATAAAGATGCATGATGCATGGTTGCACACAGATGCATGGTTGCACAAAGATCCCTGGTTGCACAAAGATCCATGGTTGCACAAAGATGCATGTTTATTCCCATTTGCATAAATATACATGGTTATACATGTTTGCATAAAGATAAATGGTTGCATAAAGATACATGGTTGCACAAGGATGCATGTCTATTAATGTTTGCATAAATTTACATGGTTATACATGATTGCATGACGATACATGATTGCATAAAGATACATGAATGCATAAAGATGCACGTTTATACATGTTTGCTTAAATATACATGGTTAAACATGATCGCATGAAGATACATGATCGCATACAGATACATGGTTGCATAAAGATACTTGGTTGCATGTTTATACATGCCTGCACAGATACATGTTGCATAATGTTGCATAAACACGTTTAATAATTGCATGCTTGCTTATTGCGTAAACGCATGTTTCCATGGGCACGTATTGCATGAATGTGTGTTTACAGGGACACACGCTTTCATATTTTGCCTAAATGCATAGTTGCATAAGCACATGCTCACATGCTTCTATAAACGCATGCTTTCATAGATGCATATTGCTTAAACACATGCTGGTAAGCTTTCATTTGTACTGCATATGTATGTTTATTTACATTAAGCTGTATACATATGTACTTGTTTTCCTGGGACTACATACATATGTGCTTATTTGCCTAGGACTACATACATATGTGCTTATTTGCCTAGGACTACATAAAGATGTGCTTATTTGCCTAGGATTACATAAATATGTGCTTATTTGCCTAGGACTACATGCATTTGTGCTTATTTGCCTGGGACTACATGCATATGTGCTTGTTTGCCTGGGGGTACATGCGTGTGTGCTGATTGGCCTTGTACTGCATACATAAACGCATGAATGCAAGAATACTTGTATACCTGCATGTTTGCATACCTAGGCACTTGCATACCTGGGTACTTGCAGACCTAAGGGGTTGCATAGAGTTAAACCAACATTGTTTTAGGCCTGCATCCTTGGAGGACTGTATATTAGGTTGGCTAATATAGTTGCTGCATTATTTACCTGTTATATCAGTTAAATGGTTCCAGAAAAGTGAAGCAGGCACCGCTCTCAGGTTCAGGGATCTGGCGGTGTCCACATCTCCCAATGGACAGTGGTGTCAGGTGCATCAGAGCCACTGTGGTATTTGGCATTGCAGTGTTTCCTGTCGCATTCATTTTTCATCAGACTGCGGGCGCTTCACCTTGATCATGCCTGATCTCGGTTGATCAAAGCCTAAGCAGGATCAAGCCTGGTTAGTATATTGATGGGAGACTGCCTGAAAATACCAGATGCTGTAAGCTTTCCCCACCTGGGTGAGTGAGGCATCTGAGGCGGCTGTGCTTTGGGAGTATCTCAGGCCAGAAGATCTTAGGGCATTATCTGAGGTGGTTTGTTCCATCTTTAGCCGGCAGAAACCTGGTAGGTTAAGTGCACCTCTTGGAACTGTCTAGGTCTGCCACAGAGTCGTCAGTCTTTTGCCTTGCATTTGCTCTTGGAGCAGAAGTTATGGACTCATTATTGTGAGACAATTACATGGTAGCAGTTCCAAAACCAAATAGGAACATGAGGTCTAGCTCAAGATCTCAAGCCGTTGAACATCCTTCTGTTTTCAGAAATGCTAGATCTGTTCAGTAATTTCAGGGTCCATAATCATCTGAATATGCACATCTTTATGTGGCGGTTTGTTTCCAGGCTTATCAAGGATTTCTGTATTTGCAGTGGAAAGCATTTTTTTGGTGAATCTTCCTTTTGGGTTGGCCAAAGCTTCACAAAGCATCTAGCCCCAGTGCTGGGCTAGCTAAACACACCTCAATACTTATTACCTCAATAATCTTTGCTCAGGAAGCAGTCGATTCCAGGGGTTCCTTTAATATATTTCTACAGGAGGAAGCTGTGTTTAGGTCAAAGCAGGTTCCCTACATACAGCTCTACTCCAGGTCTTGGTAAAGGTTCATTCTCTCTGTCTGGAACTTGAAGATCTAGGCATTGGATTGCCAGAAGGCTCTGTTTCCGGGGGGGTGTTGCAGAGCAAAAAATTCATAAATTCATAAATTTAGAGCAATGAATTTGTTTAATTCTATAACTTGCAGAATGTGTACAGAATGCCCCCCAGAAACATAATTTCCTGCTTGTGTTATTGGCTCACTGATTTTCCTAGAAGTGTACACTAAGATACAATTTAGATTTCAGGCATCCCCTGGAATAAAAATACAATTTTTGGTGAGATAATTCCAACAGGAACATGTCTAAAGGGATGCAGACCCTGCAGTTTTCCTCATTACTGCCTTGTAGGTGCACAGCTGATTGATTTAGAATAACAAAAGGTAGGAATCTGCCACAAAGTTTGCAACTTTTTTTGCATTGATACATGTCTCCTGGGGCAGGACCTGGGTCCCCAAACACTTTTTATGACAATAACTTGCATATAAGCCTTTAAAATTAGCACTTTTGATTTCTCCCATAGACTTTTAAAGGGTGTTCCGCAGCTTTTGAATTTGCCGCGAACACCCCAAATTGTTTGCTATTCGGCTAACAGGCGAACACCCGATGTTTGAGTCGAACTTAAGTACGACTCGAACATTGGGACCATCCCTACTATCAGGCACTTGATAGTCCAGAATAACTCCTTACCACCAGAAAGTAAGTCCACAGCCAGAACAATTTAATCACATTCTGTTAGATATGCTTTGGACACTTCCTGAAGAGAAGAAACAGCATTGACCTGGCATATTTTAGCAGTCATATGTGCCTATAACAGTACAGAGAATGATGCTACAGGGTACTCCCCCTATTTGCTCACGTTCAGGAGGGAGGCCTGACTGCTGGTTGACTTAACTACTTCAATACCGGGCACTTTTAACCCTGTCCTGCCCAGGCCAATTTTCAGATTTCAACGCTGTCATACTTTGAGTGAAAATTGCGCGGTTTTGGTTTTATTTACTCCCCATTGTGTTTTTCCTTTTTTGCTAAATAAATTTAAAAAGACCAAAAAAAATCCCATCATTTTCTTTGTTTCTGTTATAAAATTTTGCAAATAAATAATCTTTCTTTGTGAATTTAGGCCAAAATGTATCCTGCTACATTTTTTGGGTGAAAATAACCCAAATCAGTGTATATTATTTAGTCTGTAGGAAAGTTATAGAGTCCACAAACCATGGTATATACAGTATCTAAAAATTGATCAATCCTGATGTACTGACATTTATTTCATTTATTGAGGCCCAAAAATGTCAGGACAGTACAGATGTCCCCCAATGACCCTTTTTCTACTCTGGGGAAGTGATGAGTATTTTTTTTTACACATTATGTTTGCATATAGCAATGAGTTTCATTGCTATATGCAAGCATTTTACTGAATGCTAAGGGAGCATTTTACTGAATGCTAATTGAGTCGTTCAGTTTGTTTTGTTGTGATTAGCTGTGATTGGCCAGAGCTAATCACATGGTACAGATGGGCTGTGATTAGCCCAGTCTGTACCATGTGACCACACTGACCAATCACAGCTAGCAACACAATTGTATAGAACTGCTCTGATTGGTTACAGCGGTCACATGGTACTGGCAGTGGGCCGATACAGTGTAAAATCATCAGTGTTCTGTGGACGTAGCCTGTGACAGACTGCACCGCTGTATGGATCACATGTGGATCCGGCCATCCAGATTGACGAGAGGTTCTCGCCGGCGTCATCTTGCTATAGTCCAGGCTTGAACCAGTTAATATTCAACACATCTGTAGACCAAATTTTAATAATATCATAGCCAATCAACTTTGGTTTAGGTTAAGTGCCACATCCCTAAATAAGGTCTAACATCAAAGTTACACTATAGTAATGACTTGGGACTTTTAAGGCACAGCATACTTTTTGTTATTAAAGTATATTTTGTTTATTCATAATTGTCTGAAAGAGATACATCAATTCAATTTCCAAATCACATTACAAAATACATCATAATAAAATACAAAAATATAAAAGAGGTCAGTGTTAGTACTGCATTATATATTTGCATATAACAGTCTTTACAGCTCAACGCATTTCTTGGAAATTGTACTCTTTGTCAGGAGCTACCGATATATAATATATATAATAATGCCATCTAGACAAAATAACAAATTATCAGTGATTACATTTTCTCACAGATTCTCACAGATTCTCCCACACAAAGGAAAAGAAAAAGAGGCAAGGGGAGGGAAGAAGAGAGGGAGGAAAAAAGTAGAGAGGAAGGAGGGATCTAAGCAGGCGAGCCACCCAAGGGTCATGGTTGTATGCAAAATTTAATGTCATTCAGAAGGAGATCTACGCAACCAAAATTGGAGAATTGTTTGTTGTTTTTTGGTTACCTTGTTTCTATGGCAAATATTTAGGCTGCTATTTGTCCTGGTAGGGTGATAGTCATACAGTCCCAAATAAGTAATAATAAGTCTCTATAAAAAGTAGGTATAAATTTTAATTTCTTAGAAAGGAAGTTTGTTCTTACAAATAGCTGGGAATCAATTAAAGGGAATATAATAAAATATAACTTTTTAGCAAATATTTTTTTTTTTTTAATTGTTTATTTATAATATAACAGATACATGACAGCATATCACGTTTTACACAAAATACGGCTTTTTAACTTTGGTTAGTACAATAAAAAAAAAGAACAGAAAAAACAGGTGGCATAAAAATACATGTAAGAGTCTGCAATGGTAAATGTAAGGTTTAACGTCTGCAGTTTCCAAAAGTGGGTCATTTAGATAGGATGTCCATTACATTAACCTAATACCGCGTAAACCAGGGTAGTCAAACAGAGTGCAAGCAATGTATGCATGCAGCAGTGAGATAACAGGCTGTTCAGAAACTGGCACTAGTGGGGATTAAGGGGGGGTATCTGAATCAAGGGGATATATTGATCTGTCCCAGTTCTTTCAGATCTTATCAAACAAGGGTAGGTCATTGTCAATCTTTGCAGTCATATGTTCCATTCTGCGTATTTTTGTAATTATTGTAAGGAGGTGGTGGAAAGTGGGGGGAGAGGGAGATAACCATTGTCTAGGAATGGCTCTCTTTGCTGCCAGTAGTATGAAAGATCCGAGTTTTTGTAGCGGTTTAGGGATTCCCGGGAAAGGGAGGCCTAGAAGGAAGTGAATAGGGGTTCTCTGTATTGTGCTGGAGAGGAGCGTTTGTAGCAGCTTATGAACTTCAGACCAGTAAGGGTCGAGAATAGAGCAGTCCCAAAAAATATGGATATGGGTACCTACAGACTGTCTGCATCTCCATCATAAGTTGGGGACAGATGGGTTTTGAGCATGGAGTATGTCTGGAGTTCTATACCAAAAAAATTATATTTTGATGGCAGTTTCCTTGTGGGTTACGCATCGTGAGATTTTTGAGGTGGATTCCCATATTTTATCCCAATCTATCAGTGAGATTGGACGATTCAGTGCTTGAGACCATTTCTTCATATAGTTATGTGTCGAGTCTGTCAGGGGAGGGGTTTCGTGCAACATCTTATATATAGAAGATATTAGTTTAGTTTCATATGGACCATCAGCACATAGCATTTCAAAAGCTGTGGGTTTTTCTAAAGTGAGGGAGGGAGAGCAGGAGAGGAAATAATGTTTAAATTGCAGGTATGAGTATTCTAAGGAAGTGGGCAGGTCGTGTTTCTTTTTTAGTTCCCTGAAGGTACAGAGTTTACGGGATGCTGGGTGTACCAAATGTCGCAGCTGAAAGACCCCTGCTTGTGTCCATGGAAGTGTGCGTGTATATGACAGTCCATCCGGGATGTCCGGGTTAAAAAGGACATTCTGGAGTGGGGAGCATGATGAAGACAGGGCAAATCGATCAGCACACTTCTTCCAGATAGATAGGGAAAAAAGCATCGGGGCTAGACAGAGGGACCTCAATCGGGGCATAAATTTATTGGAAGTTGGCCATAGCAAATAGCACAGATGTACTGGGGCAGTGATGCTGATTTCTATTTCGGCCCATCTGCTGGGAGCTTTTCTAGAGGTCCAGGTGGCCATCGCCCTAAGGTGTGAGGCATAGTAATATTTAATGAGATCTGGAGCAGCTAATCCGCCTTTGGACCTGAGGGCAAAGACCACCGACTTGGCGATTCTATGGGACGCGTTGTTCCAAATAAATTGTAGGAATTTTCTCTGAAGATTTTTCAGCTGCGACATTGGAACTGAGATTGGAAGTGTTTCAAACAAGTAAAGCAGTTTAGGTAGTATTGCCATTTTGAGGACATTGATTCTGCCAAGGAGAGATATAGGGATAGAGGTCCAAAGATTTAGAAGTCTTGTTATTTCTGAGATCATAGGAGAGAAATTGGCCTGGTAGAGAGAGGTGTATGAGGGGGTTAGATGTATGCCCAGGTATTTTAGTGAGGATGTGCACCATCTATATTTATATGTAGATTGTAGGGAGGAGAGTACATCTGGAGGTACGTTTATAGGAAGGGCTTCTGTTTTCGACTGGTTAATTTTAAATCCTGATATAGAGCTAAAGGAGGATAGTATATTGTGGAGAAGAGGTAGGGAGGAGTCTGGGTGAGTGATAGTCAGCAAGATATCATCAGCGAAAAGTGATAGTTTATAGTCAAGTTCCTGTAGTGAAATCCCCCGTAGTTCAGGATGAGCTCTCATGGCTACCGCAAGTGGTTCAAGGCTTAATATAAATAATAGGGGTGATAGGGGGCAGCCCTGTCTGGCTCCATTGCTAAGAGTGAACCTCTGTGATGTGTAGGAGGACATTTGAACTTGGGATGTAGGGGATGAATATAAGGCATGTAAGGCTTGTATAAAAGGACCAGAAAATCCAAACTTTTGTAGGACCGCAAACATAAATGGCCAGCTTAAACGGTCAAATGCTTTTTGGGCATCTAGGCTTAGCACTATGGTGGGTTGCTTGGTCTTAGTCACTAAGTCTATTAGGTCAATGGTTCTCCTTGTATTATCGCCGGCGTGTCTTGTTGGGACAAATCCTACTTGGTCTTTATGAATTAGAGTTTTTAGCATGGGGGATAGTCTGTTAGCTAGTATTTTAGTGAAAATTTTATAATCTGAGTTTAGTGAGGCTAATTGTCAGGTATGGCCGGGTCCCTACCCGGTTTGGGAATCACTGTTAGATTGGCATGCATGAATTATGGGTGTGGAACAGTACCTTTGAGGAGGGATAGTATATAGTTTATAGTAGGAATAGGGAAGACCATCCGGACCTGGGGATTTGTGAGTCGGGAGATTCTTAATCACATCAGTTATTTCTGTGGAATCAATCGGGGAGTTAAGTGTGGAAAGCTGTGTAGGGGAGAGGTTAGGTAGTATAAGAGAAGACATGAAGTTTTCAAATTTAATTTGAGAGAATTGGGCGTTCGGGTCTGAGCTTAAACAGTTATATAATTGGTTATAAAAGTTTCCGAACGTTTTGGTTATAGTCATGGGGCAATATGTGGGTGTACCGTCCGGCTGCAGTAAATGGTCTGGTATTGATAGGTACGGTCGGGGTTTTAGCCTGTTAACTAGCATGGTGTGGGGTTTGTTAGCAAATTCATAAAACTTTTGTTTGGCCCATAACATGGATTTAGAGATTTTATTCATGTCAAGTGATTTAATCCTATTTCGGAGCGAGGTAACAGTTCTCAATCTTTCCACCGTGGGGGAAGCCAGGAGTTTTTTTTCTGCAGAGTAAAGTTGAGCAATGAGGTCGGTTCTTATCTTTGCAGAGTCTCGTTTTAAGCGTGAGCCTGTGGAGATACATTCACCTCTAAAAAAAGCCTTGTGGGCTTCCTACAAGGTGGAAACCTCCGAGACTGATCCCTCGTTTATTTGAAAAAATTCGACTAGCTTTTGTTCCAGGTGTGAATGGGATTGTGGGTTTTTCAGCATGGATTCGTTAAGGCGCTAGTGGCAGGATTTCGGGGTGGTAGACATTAACAGTATATCAAGTTCAATAGGTGCATGGTCCGACCAGGTGATAGGATTTATCTCGGATGATACAACATAAGGAAGGAGGGGGTCAGTGACCAGAAAATGGTCTAGTCTAGAATATAGTTTATGGGCATGAGAGTAGAAGGAATAGGTCTTTTGGGTGGGATGCTTAATCCTCCACGTATCAAAAAGATTATGTGACCTTGTTAGCTGGCGAAAAGATGCTGATAGTTTCTTGGAGGTGGGTTGCGCGGTATTCTTAAATAGGGTTTGCCTATCCCTGGTCGGTGACATGCACACATTGAAGTCGCCTCCCAATATCATAAAGGGTTGGGAAAAGGGTTGCAATTTTTCAAACACTGAGTTCAGAAAGTTGATTTGTCCCACATTGGGGGCGTAGATATTTGCTAAGGAGAAATGTGTGTTCAGATGATCACAATTCAGGAGAATAAAGCGTCCGTGAGGATCTAGGTAAGACGAAAGGACCCGTATAGGGCATGAACGTTTGATTAGAATCGCTACCCCCGCTTTGCCGGAGGGATCGGAGGCTATGTAAGCCGTCGGGAAATGTTTGGAAGCAAATTTGAAAGATCCTTCAGATTTAAAGTGTGTCTCCTGAATCATGATCCCCTCTGCATTGGAGGCTCTAAACTCCTTCAGAGCTTGCCATCGTTTCTTGATGGAGTTCAGACCCTTCACATTACATGAATATATCTTAAGAGCCATAATCTAGTAGGATTAGATAGTGCCATGAAAAACATTCTACACAATAACTTGAAGTATATGAACAACCATATGTGGTAACATTTCGGGATAGAAATAAACCGAAGTTGAAGTAGAAAACAACATTGAACAGTGGTTATCTGAAGTTGGTCAAAAAAAAGGTGACCCATAAATTGTATTCTCAAAAAAAACGCATATGTATCAGAGGCAAAATTAATTGCACAAAAACAAAAATAAAACATGTGGAGAAAATAAAGAAAAAAAACATGGGGTGGGGGGTAACACAAAACGAATAAGAAAAAGACAAAAAAAACAAAAATGTCAAAACATTTCTGTCGATGAGCCTGAAAGTAAAAAAATTTCAGGCTACCCAGGCAAAAGCCATGGGTCTCAGTGGAACGCATGACGACTTGCGGGAGTCACCAAGTGTAGGGACGTGTGTCCCCCTCTCTGCTTGAGAGGACTGCTCGGGTTCAGAGTAGAAAGTAGTAGTGCCAACGTGGCCATGTGTAAAAAAAAAAAAAAAAAAAAGAATCAAGGCAACGGAACCGAGATGAAACAAAAAGGAGATGAGTTTTGGTAGGCAATGAAGCTCATCTCAAAGGTGGAGGACGTAGTTCCCAATAATTTTCAAGGGGAAGATGGCCGTCTTCCAGTGGGGCCGTGTTCAAGGCCTAAGAACAATTTCTCCAGGGATGGCCCGGAGGGTAAAAGGCAAAAGAAACCAAAGCCGGTTCCTGGGGGGATGAAGGCCCTCTTCAGGTCGGGAATCTGTGGGGGTTAGGCCTCTGAGAGGTGGAGAAGTTCTTCTGCGAACGTCGCTGGACCGGGGTCCAAATCTTGGCCGGTGTGGTGAGTGGTTTCGTATTAGGGACTGGAGCCTGGAAATCCTCTTTGGGTAATGGTGGGAGACAGAGGCTGCGGATAAAGGATTCTCCTTCATAGAGGTCCCTCAGGGAGTGTTGGACGCCATCTTTGGTTGCTGACAAGCGAAAGGGGAAACCCCAACGGTATGGAATCTGGTGGTTTTGCAGATGTGTGGTAATCGGACGAAAACTGCGCCTCTTTGCTAGGGTGATTGGGGATAGATCACTGAAGATCTGGATTCTGGATTGCTTGAATTCAATACGTGACTTGTTGCGGGTAGCATTTGTCAATGCTTCTTTGCTTTCATAAAAGTGGAAACGGACAATGACGTCTCTTGGCTTTGCATTAGGTGGTGGCTTCGGGGCTAATGATCTGTGTGCCCTGTCCAGGCGCCAATCTATGTCTGGTATGTGGGGTGCCAGGGTAACGAAGAGAGCTAGTAGGTAGGGGCGAAGGTCTTTGTCACTAACCGTTTCAGAGATCCCTCTGATTCTTAGGTTCTGGTGTCTTTCGCGGTTCTCCAAATCTTCCTGCTGTATTTGAAGTTGAGAGACAGTGTGCTTCATACTGGCATTGTCTTCTTCAAGAGCATGTACATATTGGGTTAGTTCATCAAATTTATTTTCAAGGGTGTCAGTACGTTCCCCTAGTTGGTCAATTTCGCCCCTCAGCTCGTGTGCAATTTTACCCACTTCTTTAGCAATGTCGTGGGTTAGGTCATGTAAAAGCAGGTTGAGCCTTGTGTCCAGTACTGCTATTGTCACCACATCTGTTGGGGTCTCAGATGTGTGTGGGGAGTGGGGTTGTAGGGATTGCTGGGAAGGCTGGGAGTTGTTGTCCTCCGTGGCGCCGTATGTGGCCTGGAAGTATGCGTCGGGCCTAGTGGGTCACTCGAGGCCGGGGATTGCGGCCTATACAGGAAGCGCTCCATACCTGAGGTAGGCCGCGATGGCGGCGGCGGAATAAAGCCTCTGTAAATGCTTTTTTGGAAGCCAATCTTCCCCATACGTTGCCTGGGGGGTTCCGGCAGTAAGCGGTATCGCTCCTGTGCTTAGGGCTGCTTGTGTAGTTGTGTAGGAGCCGCGGGTCGGGAGACGGAGACCGGAGCTCTTCCTTTACACGTCTGCCATCCCGCACGCCGCGCATGCGCCGCCTTTAGCAAATATTTTAATAACAAAAAGTATGCTGTGCCTTAAAAGGTCTACGCCATTACTATAGTGTAACTTCAATAATATCACTAAGCAGATATGTGGACTGTATGAGGAAGAATCTGAAAATGCCATATGAGAAAGCTCAGGCTGCTACAGACATACAAGGTCAGCACAAAAAAACAAAAAACTTTGATCTGAAAATCAGGTTACAGGACCAGTAACCAGGTGACAGAGTACTACTGAGGAATCTGGGCTTTCTTGAGAAGCATAAGCTAGCTGACCGGTGGAAGTAAACAGGGTAACCAAGGTGCTTGATTAATACATTGTAATCCTGTTTATTTACAAATAAATATCTAAATTTACATAAAGGCAAGGTAGGAGCATCTCTGAGGTAGGAGGTAAACACCCATATCACAACAACTCAGACCATCAGATCAGTGGGCTGGGTAATGGAGAGCTGTACCTGTGAAAAATCAAGCCCCCAGTGGCATCACACGGCCTCGCTCTGACACTACATTGCTACATAACGCCACCCTGAAGACGTGACAAACACGAAACGTACGTCGGTAGGCGGTACCTGATCACTTTGTATCTTTGGATGCACTATTGCTGGACTTCCTGTGATATTGGCTCTGGTTGTCTGGTGAGTGGAACGCACGCTAGAGACGCACGCCACGAGGGAAGGATCCGCTGCTCCATCGAATCTTTTAACATATCGCAAGTAGCCTCAGTGCCGGGTAGGCACTGGAAAATGTAAGTGAGCAATTGGCTGCTGTGTTTTTTTATGCTATTTTTTAAATAAAAACGTTATTACGCTATGAGGTGCGCCTCTCTTTATATTCCCATATATGTTTCCAATCCATTCCATCTGAGCTGGTCTGATAGAGGGAAGAGAGCCCTTGAGTGAGGGTGTGTCACTCAGTGTACAGGCACAATCCTGTGAAAGCGCATTTGATTGCTTCTAAACAAAGTAATCAACTCCATTTGGTAAGAGGCCATTTAATACTGCTGGTTCTCACATTGGGTGGATCGAGAATTTGTCTGGTGATGGTGCACAAGCTATATCTACAGGAGTGATTGTGGCGTTTTACAGCAAGGACTACTATATGAACTTTGCGTTATATCAATTAACACTGTGTTTTTTCTAATTTATATAATATTTTTCACGTTTTTTGGATGTACCCAAGATATTGGGATTATTTGCCAATTTTGTTGGTTTGCACTTTTTATATATTAGATTGGGCACAAGTGCTTGATCATTAACTTTCGTTGTACACATTGTGATACAAGGTACAGGGTTTGTTATATTTATATTATATAATTTAAATAGAGCTCGGTTAGCTCTATTTTGTGTGTTAATTATCTCTGGGGTAACAATTAATTTATACCTCACTGGTTCACGCTAGGTGTCTGGTGTTATTATTGTTTGTATAAACACACTTTAACCAATTTTTAATTATTCACATTATAATGGTTGTAATGTATGAGTAACCAAATGTGGTTCACTATTGTCACTTTAAATAGTTATTAATTAGCTTAGTTCATGGTAGATCTATATTGTGTCTGCACACCTTTTTTCAATAAGCTCTTAGTCTCTACTATACAGTTCAGAATATACAATTAATTAACCTATTAATTAATTTAGTATCTCATGTTGGTACTAGCGCCCCTCATTTAATTAAACTACTTCATTGCTACTGCCAATACGAGGATGTGTTTTGGGGCTCCACCCACTTTTTCAAGTCAGCCCACACAAAGGTAAATTACCAACTTATATGCTGGCAGGTAAAAGAGTGGTACATTAGAGCTGTGGGGACCAGCACGGACTGCAGAGCCAGTGCTCCCTATGTTTAATTGATGTAGAGGGCTAAAAGGACAAGTGGCGAGGGACAAAATGGGATGAAGCCGACAAGTCAAAGGAGGACAGAACCGATGCGGGCTACAAGAGCAGGCACTTCATTTATGTTCAAATGAACTATAGAACTACACAGACCACTGATAAGGGGCTAAAATCTTTGGAATCAACAGGTCAGTGGTAAACAGCCAGTGACTGGAGCTTCACCACTCAGCTCACAAATACTGCAGCAAGCCAATAATTATACAATTTCCATCAGATAAACAATAAAAATGTATACTAATTGTATACTGTTTATATAAACATACTGTATATTTTTTCCTTTTGTATTACATTTTATTTCTTTTGTAATACATTGTTTTTCTTTTTTTTATGATTTTCTTTTTATTACACTGTGACCAGAGAAAAACAATGTTACCATAATAACAGCTAGCAACGCAATTGAACATAATGGATGGAATTAAATGAAGCCGTCCATTGTTTACAATTGTCATGTGATCTGCTGTGATTGGTATCAGTGATCACATGGTACTGGCAACAAGCTGGTCTACTGATCAGTCATCGGCTGTGTCCATCAGATCACGCCACTGCGCAATCCCGCGGCCTCGTAAGAGGTTTGTTATGCCAGGACATCATATGACGTTAACCCAGAAGGACAAAAGTCACTGGTAAAACACCTCAAGTATCTATCCCAATTGTGTGCATTTTTACCAACAAGCAGTTATGAGTAGGGAGTTTATGCTTGTATTCTGTACAGCGAGTCATACATTTAATTTTACATGAAATCTACAAAAGTTAAAGCTGAAGTTTAATTAACCTCCCTGGCGCTATGATTATGTCTGGAATTTTGGGCTGAAAGCGGTACAATTATTTTGCATGGAAATTTGGCGTTTTTAAATTGTAGGCATGCAAATCTTATGAATAACTCACTTAAATCTGTCCAAACCAGAGTCTAGTAGACATCCCGGGTATGATAACGTTTGAAACACAAAATCATAAATTATAATAAAATAAAAATATATATAAAAATTATTCAATAATGTAATCAAATCAAAAACACTAAAATTTGCTCAGTTGCAAAATAGTCGCTGTCATTAAATTTAGTGTTTGATGATGAATTGTGATTCTAATTTATTATCGTTGTTTTCTAGCTGGTCTAAAACCACTTTTGACATAAAGGGACACTTTTTGGTTGCTATGGACAATCTCCAGTTTCCAGGCAGAAAAAAATCTATTTATTATATAAAATGACATGCAGGGCACTGGACAGACCACTAGGGACAAAGGGGATGTGTATTTGTTTTATACAGTACTGTAATCTTACAGATATTTTATACAGTACTGTATGTATATTGTGTTTTTTAACTTTTTTGAATTTGGCGCCGATCTCTGCTCCCATGCGTCGCAACGTCGCAGGGAACGGAGATCAGCGGCACTCGGGCACTGTGTGAATCGAGCGAGCAGACGGCTCACTCACACAGCAGGGAGACATCGCAGGATCCAAGGGGCAAGGTAAGTAACTTCCCCCTGTATCCTGCAATGCAAGCCCGGTTTGGGGTTACCGCTTTTGGTACAGAAATCTCCCCCCGAGCCTGACTCGGGAATACCGCCAGGGGGGTTAAAAAACATGTTTTTTCTTACAACGTTAATTACAATACTTACCTATAATGAAGGACGTCCCATGAAATGCAGGCTGCTGGATTCTGAAGAAATCTTTACTCATGGCTGCCCTGCCCTCTTCCTGCTGCTGTACTTCCAGCATTTTGGGAATTGATAGTTTCTGGTCTCCAGGCTCAGCTTCACTAAAGATGATCCAGTTGGGACAATCCCTCTCCTGCCCTTGTAAATTTGGTAGAAAATCCTGTGACTTATCAGACTCCTCTCCATTCACTTTTCTCAGTGAAGTAGAGGTAATTCGGATCATCCTTAGTGCAGATACCTCAGGAGTTCCAATGCTGTTAACATCCACAACACCCTAAGTTCAGCAGCAGGAAGAGGACAGAGAAGCCCTGCAGTGAACAGTTCTACAGAAGCCAGCAGCTGCCATATTGTTGTACTTACTACCGTACAGGTAAGAAGGGCTTTACTTCCCAAAGAATAGATGCAGGTGCACCTCCTCGCTCCTAGTCACCCCTTGTCTCCGCCCCCCTACCCTGCTCCAAGTACTGTCCCTTGGTTCCACCCCTTATCCACCTCCCAATACCACCCCTTTAAGAGAATCAAATATCATTTTGTGGTGCTAAGTAATTTGTATTGAATTTGTTAATGATAACAAGATAGACAATAAAATGGATCCTCTGCAATAATAAATCCCCCTAGCAATAATAGATCTCCCCCAGCAACAATAGTTCCTCCCATCAACAATAGATCTCCCCCAGCAACAATAGATCCCACCAGCGACAAAAACATCCCCCTCAGCAACAATACATTTCCTCCAGCATCAATATACCCACAGCAACAATAGCTGCTCCCCTTCAGCAACAATAAAGCTGCTAGCAGCCAGCATCAGTAGACCCCTCCCTCAACAGTAGATCCCTCCATGCAACAATTTAACCCTCAACAACATTAGACTCCCCTGCAACAATAGATCTCCCACAGGGACAATAGATTCCCCAAAAGCCAGCATCAATAAACCCTCCAGCACATCCCACCACTCCTTGCCATTACATACAGTCCTGATAAAAAAAAATGCTCTGCAGGTAAGTAATGCAATTAAAGCAGTAGAGAAAAAACGATTTTTTTTAGCTAGACTTCAACTTTAAGCTCCCTATAGCACTATGAATGAATAGCTTGGCCAAATGTTTATTAAAGCATCTTTGGGATTTGAACATTAGGACTTAGTAGTCCACACAGTTGGCACTGTTTTTTTTCTTCCTTATAAAGAATCAGGAGGGCAGTTATTAGACTTCACTATCAAGAGCACCAGTTCCAATGAGTTGATTTAAAAAAGATGCTTTCAGTGACAGAGACTATGATACAGCATTATTAGCTAGAAATAAATCAATGTACATTATCCATTACCATGTTAATGACTAAAGTATTTGCATTGCATTTACTGTGCTGGGTTCATTTTGAATACAGTGTAACTGCTTTAAGCGCAAAGCTGCTGCTTTCATATCAGTCAACTCCCTGTCATTATCATAACGAATTTGTAATTTTATTAGCTAGCAAGAAGTACTAATCTGTCTCAAAATTGTATAATTCCTTGGAGTTGAAAACATCTAGTTCTTTTATAAATGGTTCTCTGAGGCAGAGAACTAGAGGAATTAGGATGTAGAATCTGGAAACAGCAGTTAAAAAAAGCCTTAAATGTGTGACAAACATTCAATCAATTTTGACAGCACACAAGTGCCTCAGTAATGAAGATTTTCAGCATACTGAAGTAGAATGTGAAATGATTAGGTAGCACTATTTCTTAAGCATTTAAACCAAAACTACTCTTATAAGAGTTTAAAAGAGTTTAACACTCACAAATCCTACTCCCATCCATTTTTCTTTCAATAAGTTAGTTTGATTCAAAGTAAAACATGATCCGCTGAGAAGCTGAGCCGGCTGCTCCCGGCCCCTCCACAGTCAGTAGATCTCTGCTCAGGGAGCTGTGAGTTATCGTCAGTGTTCGATCGCTCGGTTCTCAGTGTAGAGGCACCAGGGGACAGATGCAGCATCCACCTTGGCAAGTATGAATCCCAAAAAAATTAAAAAAAAAAAAATACCCATACATCTCTTTTAAATTCATGCTCTTTGTGAAAAATATTTACTTTAAAATTGTGGGATCTAGCTACTACCCATTAAAACTAATAGGGACATTTTCGATGGTATCATGTTGGGAATGCCAAGATAAAACTATATGAAATCACAAAGTGGTCAGTTTTCTAATTATTTTTAACTTTTTTTTTGCAGGAAACCTCGTCACCTTCAATGTCATAGGGGCTACTAATAAACTCTGCATTCCTATTTATTTGTTCTCCAGTTAGGTACATCTCCCTCCATCTAGTGGTGGTGCCAGGAGATAGTATGTGTACTCTAGCACGCCTCACTGCTGGCTGCCTAGAGAGGAGAAGGGTGAGGTGTTGCATTAGCACTAGTTCCCACCCTAAACCTGTAATGGAAAAGAAGTGGACCTGAGGGGGCTGAAAAAGGACGGAGGGGACTTTGGCACTTGCAGTACAGTGCCAGGCTGCTGAAGGTGAAATAGGTGTGAACTAGAGTGCACAAGGAAGTAACCCTATAATTGCAACATTAGGTACTGCTATGTCTGGATAGACATATGTTCTAGAGGTTAGTGTCTCCATTCTCACCACATTAAAGGTATTTAGTCCTAGAGAATAGTCTTGTCTCAGGGTAGGGTGACCCGTCTATCCCTGAGCTGCTTTTAGGGTGTTAGCATCTAGTCAGTCACAGGAGTAGATCTGACATTGCACAATAGCGGATTTATGAAAACGAGTACAGAAGGACAGCTGTTGACCATAGTAGTTACATTTTTCCATTACATTCTAAATGTCCGAAATAGCTTTAGTTATCTGTACTTTTCACAAATGGGAAACCCATGATGGAGGGAGGGAGGGGCTATAGAGGATAACCAATGATGGTCTACAGCTACTTCCAGATAGGGTTATGGAATGGGCTGGTAGAGATTGAGTGCACAGATCACTTCATACTGCCCTGGCAGATGGGGAAATATGTCCTTGAGCATATATTCAATTGTATAATTTAAGAACAATGTTGATAGGAGTTATTTTTTACTGCATTCATTTACTTACATTTGATTTCTGTTAATTAAGCTAAGTGTATATGTGAATACACTCCAATCACTCCCCCAGACCCAACAGACAGAAAGGAGGTGGAGTTGGATTCCTTCTATCCTCACAAAGTACCTTCCAAGTCCTTCCTATCCCTCCCTCTCTAGCCCTCTTTTCTTTTGAGATGCACTATATTCGTCTGTTTTCTCCTATTTCTCTGAGGATAGCAGCACTTTATCGGCCTCCTGGAGCGGTATCGTGCTTTCTTGATGACTTTGCTGCCTGGCTATCCTAATTTCTCTACTCGGAAATACCCACGATCAT
This sequence comes from Lithobates sylvaticus, assembly GCA_028564925.1. Classification (NCBI taxonomy): domain Eukaryota; kingdom Metazoa; phylum Chordata; class Amphibia; order Anura; family Ranidae; genus Lithobates; species Lithobates sylvaticus. The sequence continues at coordinate 99,092,236 of CM053036.1, forward strand.
TCTTGGTGACTTCAACATTCCCGTCAATGTTAACAGCCCAACTACAGCTAAACTCCTCATCTTTTGACCTAACCCAATGGACACATACTTCCACTCACTCCAATGGTAATACCATTGACCTTGTATTCTCGCATCTCTGCAACCCTGGCAACCTCACAAACACCCCATTTCCTCTCTCTGGTCACAACCTCATTAGTTATCCTGTATCCTTGCCTCCAAACACCCATTCCTCCAAGAAGCAAACAATTACTTGTAGGAACCTTCGCCCCTTTAACCCTTCTCTTCTCTATTCTGCTACTGACCACCTATATGCATAATCTCTCCCCTGTCCTGACCTGGCCACCTCTGTCTACAACATTTCACTCTCATCATCACTAGATGCACTTGCTCCTCTAACCACACACATGAATCAGGCCCTGACCGTTACAACCCTGGCAAACTGACAACACTAGAATTCTCAAAAGACATTTCTGTGCTCTTGAACTACTGTGGCGTAAAACCAAATGCCTGCAACGCTTCACCCTATATAAATCTGCCCTTCCAAAATACAATTCCTGCCTCCATGCTGCCAAACAAGTCTACTTTGTCTCTCTTATTAATAATTTGTCCTCCAGTCCCCGTCGGCTCTTCTCAACCTTTAACTCTCTGCTTCGTTCCCAACCCCCTCTACCCACTAACTCACTCACTGCCCAAGAGATTGCCAATCACTTCAAAGACAAGATTGATGCAATTCCTGTGGACACCTCCACTGTGCGTACATCTTCCCTACCCAACATAACTTGCCTAACAGCAAATTCAACACTCTCCTCTTTTGAATTGACTACTACTGAAGAGGTTACAAAACTTTCCTCAGATGCCCACCTAACCAATTGTTCCTTGGATCCTGTTCCCTCACAACTACTACGGTCACCCTCTTCTATCCTATGCTCCTCACACAAATCTTCAATCTCTCCCTCTCTAGTGGCACCTTCCCCTCCCCTATAAAACATGCGCAGATCACTCCCATACTTAAAAATCCCTCACTGGACCCCACCAACCTGAACAACTTAAGACCCATCTCATTGCTCCCATTCACCTCTAAACTTCTAGAACGCTTAGTCTACAACCGTCTTAGCTCCTACCTCAGTGAAAATGACCTTCTTGACCCCTTACAGTCTGGCTTTCGCTCGCAGCACTCCATGGAATTTGCCTTACTAAAACTTACTAACCATTTACTAACTGCTAAAACCAACAGCCAGTACTCCATACTTCTACTACTTGACCTCTCTGCAGCCTTTGATACTGTTGACCACCCGCTCCTTCTCAATAAACAACTTTCCCTTGGCCCTTATTCTGCTATATCCTGGTTATCTGCCTATCTATCACAGCACTCCTTCAGTGTCACCTACAACTCTGTCTCCTCCTCTCCATTGCCCCTTTCCGTGGGGGTCCCCCAAGGCTCTGTTCTTGGACCCCTTCTCTTCTCTATCTACACCTCCTCCTTTGGTCACTTGCTAACTGCCCACGGCTTCCAATACCACTTATACGCCAATGGCACCCAAATCAATCTGTCTATTCCTCACCTCACTCCTTCAGTCTCCTCTCGCATTACTAACTTACTTCCTTAAACAAAATCTCTCTAAAACGGAGCTATTAATATTCCCCCCGCCCGTGCCCCCCTCCATGACTTTTTCATTAAAATCAGCAATGCAACTATCACTCCCTCCCCTCATGCCAGGGTACTAGGTGTATTCCTAGACTCTGACTTGTCATTTAAGCCTCAAGTCCAATCGTTCTCAAAAGTTTGTAGAATTCACCTCCGTAACAGCTCCAAATGTGCCCCTTTTTAACAAATGAAACCACCAAGCTCCTCATTCACTCCCTTGTTATCCCTCGCCTTGACTATTCCAACTCCCTTCTCATTGGACTGCCTTTCCATAGGCTATCCCCTCTTCAGTCTATCATGAATGCTGCTGCCAGACCTATCCACCTTACCAACCGCTCAGTGTCTGCCAACCCTCTCTCCAATCCCTACACTGGCTCTGAATCACCCAGCAAATTAAATTCAAAATACTAGCTACAACATACAAAGCCATTCACAACTCGTCTCCTCCTCCCATGCTCGTCTCCAGGATTTCTCCAGAGCCTCTCCTGTCCTCTGGAACTCACTACCTCCACCTGTCCGGCTACCCCCTACTCTTGCTACTTTCAGGCGATCCCTGAAAACTCATCTCTTCAGGAAAGCCTAGCACGTCTCCAACTAATCTTTTACCACTTCCATCAGCTCATTCCCCACAGTTACAACCTTTTGTACCACCTGCCCCACCCTATTAGATTGTAAGCTCTTCTGAGAAGGGCCCTCTTAATCCTCTTGTATTTTATTGTATTATAACTGTATTGTCTCCTTTTTATATTGTAAAGTGCTGTGTAAACTGTTGGCGCTATATAAATCCTGTATAATAATAATAATAATAATAATAATAATATTAATAATAATAATAAAAGATATTGGGGGTTATTTACTAAATGAAAATCCACTTTGCACTGAAAGTGCACTTGGAAGTAAGTCGCTGTAGATCCGAGGGGGACATGCAAGGAAAAAAAACAGCATTTTAGCTTGCACATGATTGGATGATAAAATCAGCAGAGCTTCCCCTCATTTCAGATCTACCCCTTATATTTAGAGCGATTGCACTTCCAAGTGCACTTACAGTGCACTTTCAAGTGCACTTGCAGTGCAAAGTGGATTTGCCTTTCGTAAATAACCCCCATTGTGTTTTTTTCTAAATTGTCACTCTTCTTTTGTCTGTAGAGCAAAAAATAAAAACTGCAGAGGTGATCAAATACCACCAAAAGAAAGCCTATTTGTCGGAAAAAAAAGACGTCAATTTTGTTTGGGAACAGCGTTGCACGACCGTGCAATTGTCAGTTAAAGCAACGCAGTGCCGTATCGCAAAAAATGGCCTGGTCATTGAGCAGCCAAATGTTCTGGGGATGAAGTGGTTAAAGTAGAAAACTATTTACAGTAACACCATCTGGGAAGCTAGGGGTAGTATGATCGGGAAACACACTATGGGGTTTAAATATATTTCCATCCAAATAAAATGTATTTCTAATATAATATTTACATCTGTTTTTGGAGATTTTATATACAGTAATATCATTTTCTAACACCTCTAAACTTTGCATCATGCACCCCTGACCTCTGCAATTGTGTCCCAGGAGCACTGATATAATAATGTGGCTGTCTGTGGGCACCCTTTGGTGTTTTTTGATGGTGGTTGGTGTTAGGGCCTGGACCTGAACCTGGGACCTCTGCTGTGTTTGGCAGTAACTCTTCTCGCTGAGCCACCCAAACTGAGATGCTGGACAGAACCCTGTATGATGCCTTGTGCCTTGTTTCTACTGAATCTTGAACTTATTGCTCCTTACATGAACTTCCTATTTAAGCCATGCCTTTGTACTTCCTGTTTGCCAAATAATTATGCTCTTTCAAGCCAATATCTCACTCCTGTCACTCCTGCTGCTCCTCTGTATTTTCACTACCACTCATTACCGACCTTTGGCTTGTTCTTTGACTATGCTTCTGCTTGATCCCTACCTGCTATATCTGCTACTGGACCATGGTTTGCTCCCCTTCTGGTGGGGCAATCCTGAAGACTGCAACCTGGTTCTAGTTGCAGCAAAAGCCCCATCTCCATTATCGGGAGCTCAGGCAAACATGGGTTAGCGCTTAGACCCCACACTTTGGGTCAGCAGCAGCATCTGCCTGTTCACCTATCCAGCTGGTTGGTGGGAGCCTCTCTACTGCTATAGCTACTGGTCTCCAAGTCTGATCCCTGACCATGGCATTTGGTATGAAATCAGTAATAGTTCCCTCCACATATTTTAATCTATTTGGAGGTTACAAAGCAGCTATATCTAGACGCTTGTAAGAGTGTAGTGGTACTTAAAGTATGCACTTTTAAAATGTAAGTGGTTTTCCACTGATTTTATATATTTTAATAAACATTACTATTCAATGGGAAGCTTTTATTTCTCTTTTGGGTATTTTTTTCAACTCTGAGTTTAAGATGGATATATCAATCTTATGATATAATGAACCAATGGCTGGGATGTATATTGTTAAGTGAACCAACTGAGTATCTGAAGATCTTTTGGCATTTCCGATGCTGGTTGGTGAGAATCCATTCCATGTTCCCCATATACATTATTATCTACTTTGAGGTTACCCAAAAGTTACATTTGTATGCTTCTGAAAGTGTAGTATTATGTATGCATTTTTAAAATATGAGTTTCTTTCTTTTGGTTTCATACCTTTTTACATCTGTAATTACTCTTTGGGAGTTATCTTTTTCTCTTTATGGATATTTATTACAACTTCGTGAGTTAAGACTGTAAGGCCCTGCCACTGTGAAAATGGTTGGAAAACAGGATACTCAAAGGTGCAGCTGGAGAAACTCCAGCATAGGTTTTGTGCGTAGAGAAAACTGTTTAAGTTTTTTCTGGGTTTGGTAGTCCTACATTGGGCCTGGAGTTTAACCACTTCAGCCCCGGACCAATTGGCAGCCAAAGGACCAGGCCCTTTTTTGCGATTCGGCACTGCGTCGCTTTAACTGACAATTGCGCGGTCGTGCGACGTGGCTCCTAAACAAAATTGGCGTCCTTTTTTTCCCACAAATAGAGCTTTCTTTTGGTGGTATTTTATCGCCCCTGCGGTTTTTATTTTTTGCGCTATAAACAAAAATAGAGCGACGATTTTGAAAAAAATGCAATATTTTTTAACTTTTTGCTATAATAACTATCCCCAAAAAATATATAAAAAAACATTTTTTTTCCTCGGTTTAGGCCGATACGTATTCTTCTACATATTTTTGGTAAAAAAAATCGCAATTAGCGATTATTGATTAGTTTGCGCGAAAGTTATAGCGTTTACAAAATAGGGGATAGTTTTTATAGCATTTTTATTAATATTTTTTTTTTACTAGTAATGGCGGCGGCGATCAGCGATTTTTATTGTGACTGCGACATTATGGCGGACACATCGGACATTTTTGACACATTTTTGGGACATTTGTCATTTATACAGAAATCAGTGCTATTTAAATAGCACTGATTCCTATGTAAATGACAGTTGCAGTGAAGGAGTTAACCACTAGGGGGCGGGGAGGAGTCAGTGTGACGTGTTGTGTTTTTTTTACAGTAGGGGGGCGTGGCTGTACGTCTCACGTCATTGATCGGCTTTCCCGATGACAGGGAACAGCCGATCAATGACAGGCAGAGTAGGAAGCGCGGGGAGAGGTTTGTTTACACAAACCTCTCCCCGTTCTTCAGCTCCGTAACCCGATCACGGGATACCAGCGGCGATCGGGTCCGCTGGTCCCGCGTCCGTGGTCACGGAGCTCCCGACCCGGGTCGCGAGCGCGCCGCTGGCACGCGCGCGACCCACGGCAGGCAAATTAAAGGGGACATACCCGTACCTGCTTTTGCCTGCCCGTGCCATTCTGTAGACGTATATCTACATGAGGCGGTCGGGAAGTGGTTAAAGGTTACAAAGTGTCCTGGATGGGATGGAACTTTCAATCCTGTTTCTGGACTTTGCAAGACACCTGCAGCCTGTGTGAGTGCAAAGGTGTGCAGGGTGTTATAAGCCAGATTTGAGAGCAGCTCAGAGCAGTTGGAGTTGCAGTTGCTGCCCGTTAAGGACAGAGCCCTGTCAGCAGAGCTAGGAGTCCCTGCTGGAGACTGCATCCCTTTTAAAGGGGAATCCTTCCCCTAGGACTGGGAGAGTGGGGACAGCTACACTGGTCTGAAAGGCTGAGAAAGCTGAGTTGGCTAGCAGGTCCAGGATGCTGGAGGGAATCTGGAAGTCTCTATAGAGAACAAGCTCAAGAGGCTGGGAAACCCTATCAGGAAGACAGGAGTGGGCCCATACAGCAAGGTGCTGCAACCAAGGCTGAGAGAGTCTGAATAGCCAGTGATCTGGGAGACCAATGAAAGCAGAGGTGCTGCGGACAAGAGAGCCAATGTTGACACATTTTTGGGACCATTGGCATTAATACAATGATCAGTGCGATTAAAATTGCATTGATTACTGTAAAAATTTCACTGGCAGTGAATGGGTTAAAGTATGTGTTCTAACTGAAGGGGGATGGGACTGTGTAGGGAAACTAACAGATCACTGTTCATACTCTGACGATCTGTCAGTTCTCTGTGTGCCCCAAGCGATCGCAGGAGCCCGGCGGTAATCGAGACCGTAGGGCACTCGCATCGGCTCGGGGAGCTAGCGGGGGGTGTGCGCCTCCGGCGGCGTGCAGGCGCACCCTAGTGGCCGTTTATGGTACCGAAGTACAACTGCGGCAGCTGGTCTGCAAGCGGTTAAAGAAGAAATTGAGCACTTCAAGTTATACACACAATTTCTATAGACACTTTATGATTTATAAGGACTTATTTAATTGAAAGTTTTTTTTTTCTTTCCATTTCACTTGATGGACACTTATAAGGAAATAAGGAAGTGCTGCGTATTGTTTAGTGTATTTAATGTATGATATATACAATAAGTGGCAGCTTTTTGAGTGATTTTTTATTTTATGTATTTGATCCTTGGGCACAGTGTTATCATATTTATATGTTGTATTGGCAAGTTTTTATCTTGCATGTCCAGTAAAAGTGAATGAAACAATTTGGTAACAGCTTGCGTGACCGCGTCCGGTATTCCACAGATATGCAGATCGATGCACCTGTTACAATTTTCTAAATCCTCTATGTGTGCCTGGACTTGTTGAAAGTTATTTAAAAGTGTTTCATGTTCTTTTATCAAATCAATATATGCTAGACTCAGCTCATAATGCTTAGTTTACAGCCTATCTGCGTGACTCCCTAATGCCACCAGTTCTTGTTTGAGAGCATTGACAGTTTGCATGTTTGCTTTTTAAACTTAGCTGCCAGTTTCTCATACATTTCTTCCAGCCCTTTGTCCTAATCCTCTTTAGTGAGGTGATGTAAGTACTCATAGTTTTCAGAGCGATTGTTGGGTGTTGAAGAATTGGCTCATAGGTCTAGGGAGCCATGCAGTGTCAAGCTGCTATTTTGGAAAATCTTAGGACATTTCCTCGTTCTGATGAGATAGGAGGTAAGAAATGTCTGCAAGGAGCTTCCAAAGTTTTTTTTTGCTTGACAGCAAGCATGAGGTTATACCCTGTTGATGGTAAAGGTTACCAAAATTAAAGCTTGCTATCCCTGGGGAGCAGGATGTCTTCTCTGAGTGTTGTAGAACTACTGGAACAAGCATTTGTCTTGCATTGCACCGCACATGCTCCACTAGAAGTTATTTTTATTAGGATAGTACAAAAGACCACTGAACACCCATCTACACTATAGTGGGGCATTTCTACTGACACCATTGTGTTGAGCACTCTTATGAAAAAGGGGTCCCCTAAAAATTTTGCTATGAAGCCCTATAACTTGTAGTTATGTTCCTTTTTCAGACCATCTGTGTTTAATTTGTAACTTAAAATATTTTACACAAGCTATTTTTATACCTCGTTCTGAGTTATATTGTGAAACAAAAGTAGGCAGTATGCAAATTTGTCAGGAAAACTGGGAGCCTAGCTTTTTAGAAGAGGTTTCAAAAGAATTTTCTGGTTTAAGGCCTTCCACATTAGATCAGGAAAAGGTTATCCGTGCAATAATAGAGGCTAACTGTGCAATTACGCAATGAAAAACACTATGGAATAGATTCTTTATATTGTGGCTTTTAAAAGTCTTTTTATAAGTATATATTTTGTATAGCTGCATTTTTTCTCATCGCTATTTTGTTGTTATAGTTTGAATATCAGTAAATCTAAAGTTTTAACTATTTTGTGTGCTTTTAAGAGGGATCTTCTAAAGAGAGATTGTTATTCAAATTCCAATGCTTAATTATCTAATCATTATAATCTTTATTTATCTTACGTAAAATTATAGTTTTTGGGAATAATTTACTATATAAATTGTAGTTTAAATTTGCTTTGGGTCCATAGGCAAGTGGAGACCGACTATGGATAAAACCTATGACCACCTCAACACACTTCGATAAATTAAGTCAGATAGTAAACATCAGGTAGGTAGCACATCTTAAACTTGTGCAACTGCTAAATGGCCTTTTTTGTAAAAAGCTATTTCACAGAACCTGCCTTCTGAACTACAGAGGTAATGGGAGGAGGGGTTTCAGGAGGTGAAGTCAGTCCAGAGTCACTGCTTGCAGGAGCAAGGTGCTATGGACTATGTAGTCCTTAGAAATATTATTCAAATAGCCGAGGAGAAGCATGCAGGCAAACCAGGAAGTTGTGGAAAAAGATTGCCAGAGGATCACTTACAACATTAAAGGAGATTTTTCAAGTAAGCTTATGTTGGATTGTCAAACATACCGTAACTACTGCTTGTATTGTTATTATAATACTGATGTTATAAATTAAAATGTATGCTGTGCCAATAGATTTCCTTTAAAAAGTTAAGGACAAAGAATGCTCAATGATTTCATACTTACTCTTATAACATTCTCTCCTGCTGCCATATCTGTATAGATTTTTACATTATAGGAGATGTTAGAAAATGTTGGAGTGTTGTCATTTGCATCTATAACCACAATGTTGACAGTTACTGGGGTACTTTCTTGGGTTCCATCAGAAGCAACTACCTGAGGATAGAATGAGAAAAAAAGGATATTTTTAGAATTACTACTCTTTAAAGAAACCAGTCACAGGACAAGTATGTAGATTGTCATTGTTCACTTTTTCCAAAAATGCTGGTTGATTGACTGTCATGCTATTTCTTTGGCTTCAACTCTCTCTGACTCCCTGACACAGAACCAATATCAAATATGGAATTCTCACTTTTCTGACTTTAATCTGCTATACTGTATGCTTCTTCCATATATGTTGTTCAGAAGTACTAAGCGAGACACCAGACACAGCCAGACACCTAGTAACTGGGTACTAACATTTATAAGTAAAAGTTGATCTAGGGAATATCCAATGGCCTCTCGGGGGATCAGGAAGTATTTTTTTCCCTGCTGTAGCAAATTGGATCATGCTTTTTTGGTGTTTTTCACCTTCTTCTGGATCAACTGTGGGTATAGGATTGTGTATATTTTTTTTTTTTTTTTTTTTTAGGTTGAACTAAATAGACTTTTGTCTTTTTTTAATCTGACAATGTAACTTCAATGTAACATTGTAACAATGTAACTATGTAACTTCAGGAACTGGCAAGCAGTGGCATCTTCATATTTCTCTTGTGAATTCTATACTTTATTAAGATAATTTAATGTTATATTAAAAATATTATATATAAAATATTGTATAATTCAGGACTTCAACCCCTGTTTCAGTGGAGCTTGCAATCCAAATCCCCACTTCTATATTATAAACATCTAATGCTGTCTATACATGTATTTTTGTCTGTAGATAGCCTTTGTATTAGCATTCTTATTATGGCCAGATAATATTTAATTCATACATCATTTTGCTGACGTTTTTATATGATTACTTATAATTGCTACTAATTTTGTATATTCCATCAAAGTATTCTGCAGAACTTTACAGAAAATGGTGGACACTTTGCATCAGCCTTTTAACCATATAGTGCTGGGGACATAAGAAGCAATTGTAGGTCATTGCTCAGGATTTCATCTTTTACAAAGTCACTCTCACTGAGCAGATATTTGAAAATTGAAAGTCATGCCATGTTTAGTTAAATTATTACCCACGAAAATCTGTAAGCAGTGCATTACATTCTTAATGATATAGAAAAGACACAAACAAGAAGAATGCCCTGTAGAACTCACATAGGTTAATTTTTAGCCTACATAAAACCTATGTGGCTCACGTCCAAGGGTAAAATAGCTATAAGTAGAAATAATGGCGCATTTAAAATATAAAAATGAAGACACACTATTATCATTTAAAAGATACAAAGAATATAACATACTATTTAAAAAGATAATTACGGCTGCAAAAATTGAAAACAAACATTAGGTTGCAAAAGAGATTAGGACAAACTTCAAAAATTTTAAATTAAATTAACATATTAAAAGATAAGTCTGGGAATCCGTTTTTTTTTTTTTTTTTTTATATTGATAACTCAATGCAATCAAAGAAAAAAAAAGATATACCAATGCGTGAATATAGTCCGTTTTGTGTTAAAAAATCAGTTCAGCAGTGATACGTAATCTTATGGTGAGTATCCAAGTCTGTAATAGTGTCATAAACAGGACGTAACAAACAGTGCTCAGTTGGATGCCTTCCCCACATAAAACACACGCCTCCTACTAGACGTCCTCGATCTCAAGTTATAGAGATCTCAATCATTGAAAGTACATACAAGGAGTTCAGCAGCAAAAGGGAGACTCATCCTGATCCACTCTTATTATTACAGTATGGTAATCCCAGGGTATCAAGCACATGGAATAGCAGACTGGTAATCACTCCCCACATATGCAGAGAAAGGAATACTTCATAGTGTAATATGTTTAAAACAAGCATTTATTATAAAACACTAAACGCACTTACACTTAAGATGTTTAAAACCAGCAAAACACAAACAGTATCAAGCACAGCGATGGTCGGCACCAGCCTGCTCATGGGGAATGATGTCACAGAAGTCCTACTGTAGATGATCCCTGGGTCCGTCTCTAAAATTAAAAAGGGCATCCTATGGCATTGTTTACTTGTGGCCCAGTTGGTCATTCCTGACATTGGAAATCCACCACTCTGCCCCACCTTATAGAATGGCACCAGATTTTAAAAGAGATCATAGCAATGGAAACCCTGGTGGTGGAAGATTGCCCTGATCCTGATAAGGTGTGCACCACATGGACATGCTGGTGGGCCTTTATTGATTATTCCACTTTCTGAGCCCTAGTGGCACAATAATTGGTTCATTCCCTTTGCTGTTTCTTCAAGCATTTTTCTGAATCTTTCTCCCATGTCTAGTCACCCACTTCTTCCCTGTTACAAATTCCGCTGTAATGGAACACTTTAATACATTTTTCTTCCTAAGTGCCAGATTTCCATCTACTGGTTTTCAATTAACAATATTTTTATTGAGTTTCATAGATACAAGTAAAGTTGCGGGAATATATTCATGTAAATACATGTAGCAGTAGTATCTTGGTGTTATATAACAACGGAACTTATAACAGACAAAAAGAATATAAACAGAACAAGCTATTCATCACTGTATTTCAAAATAAGGGCAAAAAACTGTTTGTGATAAAGGGGAAGTTACCAATCTAAGGGTATTGTATTTTATACCATTTATTCCAGGTTTCCCATTTTTTTGAGGCTTGCGAAAGGCGGTTTTGTGAACTAGCGTACATTAATTCGAACGTGGCGTGGGTGTTAGTAGTCGTCACTACTTCAGATATGGGTGGAGCTGGAAGTTTTTTCCAGTGGCGGGTCAGTACTAGTCTTGCACTCATAAGTATATGTGTTAGTACCGTCCTGTGTTCCCCTGGTATGGAGTCAACGGACAGTGAAAGTAGAGCCATCTCTGGGGACGTGTTGATAGTGTAACCCAAGACTTGGTTGATAATATTAAAGACTGCTCTCCAGTAGTGTTTAAGAACCGGGCATGCCCATAAAATGTGGTATAAGGTTCCCACCTCTCCACATTGTCGCCAACATAGGGCGGAGTGGCGAGGTGTGAACTGTGCGATTCTGTGTGGTGTTAAGTACCAGCGAAGTGAGATCTTGTGGGTTAGTTCCCACAGGTTAACACTCTTGGTTGATATATAGTTCACCTTAAAAGCTTTTTGCCACTGTTCTGATGTGAAATTCTGACCTAAGTCAGTTTCCCATTGAAATATTGCCGGGGTTTTGTTGAACACTTCCTTGTTATTCAGCATCCTGTAAAATAATGTGATACCCTTGGTTTTGGTATATGGGCTTCTATAATATTGATTCAGGTTCCATGGGAGGGATAATGATGTGTGAGGGCTAGTATGTAGGAAGTGGGTAATTCTGAGGTAAGTGAACAAGTCGTGAGGGAGCAAGTCGTATTCTATTTGCAGAGATCTAAAGGTTTTGGGGGTTGGTCCAATCATCAAGTCTTCAATTTCATTTATTCCTTTTGTCACCCATTCGTCGATGTTTAGGTCTGGTATAGGTATTTTTAGGCTTTGTAGTGGGATTGGGATATTGGTCAATTTTGTTTGTTGAAAGGTGTGTTTTGTCAGGAATTCCCAGGCTCGTAAGGAGGCTACTATAGTTGGGGATGGAAGGATGTCTTTCAAGTGGATATGTTGTCTTTGTAGGAGTGCATGGTAGAGGTTGTGGTGTTGTAGTTGGGCTTCCTCTGTTTCTGTCCATCTATTGGTCGTGCTGGCGGGGAACCATGCTTTTAGCTGGGTAAGGATCGTGGCTAAGTGATAGTCTCTTAGGTTGACCATTCCTATTCCTCCCGCTCCTCTGGATTTGACAAGGCGCGTGAAGGCACACCTCGCTCTCTTCCCTTGCCAGATGTATTGATTAATCATTGAATGTGCTGTGTTAAAAAAGGTGATAGGTACCGGTATTGGGAGTGTTCTGAACATATATATTAGTTGGGGAAGGATAGTCATCTTAAAGGCTGCCAGTCTCCCTGTCCATGAAAGCTCCGTCTTTGCTAGTCCTGTCAGTTTATTTTTTAACGTGCCTAAGAAGGGTGTGTAGTTGGCTTTATATAAGTCAGCGGTTTTAGGTGTGAGAATGATACCAAGGTATTTAATTCCTGATTTTTCCCATGTGTATGGGTAGGTAGTGTTTAACTTATGTTGTAAGCGTGTTGGTATATTTAATCCTAATATGTATGATTTGGACTCGTTCACCTTGTAATATGACATATTGCTAAACTCCTGTAGTACGAGATACACCGAAGCCAGAGATTTTTCCACTTCTGTGATCATTAATATGACATCATCTGCAAAGAGGCTTATAGTGTGTACAGATGTGTGCAGTTTGATACCAGATATATACTGGTGGTTGCGAATGTAACACGCCAAGGGCTCCATAAGTAGATTAAATATTAGCGGTGACAAAGGACACCCCTGGCGCGTCCCATTCGTGATGTTAAATGGGGTCGACAGGACCCCAGATGTGAAGATTTGGGCTGATGGGTTGGTATAGAGTGCCATGATTGCTGAGGATATAGGGCCCTTAAAACCGAATGCGGTCAGGGTTTTTTCTAAGTAACCCCAGTGAATGCGATCAAACGCCTTCTCTGCGTCCAGCGCCAAGAGCAGAGAAGGCGTTCCAGACGCGTCGGCGTTGTGAATAACGTTGATTAACCTTCTGGTGGCATCCGACGTCTGTCTGCCCCTAGTAAAACCTGATTGGTCTGGGTGTATGAGATCAGGAAGAATATTCGTGAGTCTTTGGGCAATCAATTTAGCATAGATCTTTAGATCATTATTTAGCAGTGAAATGGGTCTAAAGTTTTGGGGGGTTGAAGGGTCCTTCCCCGGCTTGGGTAAGGTTATAATAAGAGCTTTAAGCATTTCTGAGGGGAAGGAAGCAGAGGCAGCCGCGCCATTGAATACTCTTAAAAGGTGAGGGGCCAGAATATGGCTGAATGTTTTAAAATACTCCCCAATGAAGCCGTCAGGTCCTGGGGATTTGTTAGAGGGTAGAGAGGCTATTGTTTTGTTCAGTTCTGCGAGGGTGAATGGCTGATTCAACTGAAGGAGTTGGTCCTCAGTTACTTGGGGTAAGGGTAATTTAGCGAGGAATTCTGTTATATCGTCTGGGTTTGGCTGAGGGGTGGCTGGGTCGTTCTTCAAATTGTATAGGGAACTGTAGTACTCACCGAAGGCATCCGCTATATCTCTAGGATGGTATTTTTTAATTTTGGTGGAAGGGTGGATGATATAAGGAATTTTGGTCCTATATCTGTGGCCCCGCAGGCGTTGGGCTAGGAGTTTCCCTGCCCTGTTGTTATTAGCGTAATAGTTCATACGTAGTCTCCTGGATGATTTTTCAAAATCACCCAGAAGGCATAGTCTTAGGTCGTGCCTGAGTTTAGAAATAGCTTCTGTGGTAGTACTTGTAGGGTGTAGTTTGTTTTGGGTCTCTAGGACCCGGATGCCCTCAGTGAGCTCCTGTATGCGTCCCTGCCTCTGCTTCCTTAATTTTGCACCAAGTTGGATAAATATGCCCCTCACATATGCCTTGTGGGCATTCCATACTAAAAAAAGGTCAGATACTGAATCAACATTATTTGCAAAATATTCATTTATGTGGCCTTCCAGGGCCTCTCTAGTGTCCAGTCTTTGGAGGATGTATGGGTTAGCTCTCCAAACCGGATTTGCCCCAGTAGCCAGTGAGTCCGAGAATGACAGTGTCACTGAGGCGTGGTCTGACCAGGTGATGTTGTTGATGTTGGAGTCGGTTACTCGTGACAGCAAAGTTCTATCCACCAGGAACATGTCGATGCGGGAGTAGGATCTGTGGGGGGCTGAGAAAAATGTATAGTCTCTCTCGCCAGCATGACAACAGCGCCAGGCGTCATAGAGGTCATGTTTAAAGATTAAATCTTGCATAGAGGGACCTGTACGGGGGGTAGCAGAGGTAGAGTCTATGGATTTGTCAGAAACTATATTGAAGTCTCCACACACCACTAGGGTTCCTCTCTTTAGTTCATCCAATTTCCGTAAGATTTTGTTGAGAAATGTAATCTGATGAGTATTAGGCGTGTAAACATTGGCGATCGTATAGGTCTTAGAGTTGATGTCGCAGATCAATATATGAAATCTACCATTGGGGTCCTTTACTTCTTGGTGTAAGTGGAAAGCCACTGTGTCCCTTATTGCTGTTAAAACACCTCTCTTTTTTGCGTCTGCGCTTGCTGTGAAAATGAAGGGAAAGTTCTTGTGTGAGCATTTAGGTTGCGCATCTGCGCAAAAGTGCGTTTCTTGCGCACAGAGTATGTCAGCTCTGTATTGTAATGCTTCAGACCACAGTGCTTTCCTCTTGGCCGGGTGGTTGAGGCCTTTTGCGTTTATGGTTAGGAATGTCACTCCCATTGCGGCTTTATGTAGATGCTTTGGAGTTGCTTCCTCTTCCGATGTAGCAATTCGCAAGGCAGGCACATAATCTCAGTGTAAGGTATGTCATTGCCGGTGGGGCAATACGTGAATGTTGATGGTATGTGTGGTTTACTCACAGTTAGAAGAGACAAGATGTTAGGAGTCCTGGTTCTCTGGTTGTCGAGGTGATGCATGGTCCTTTGGGTATCTGGGGGTATCTGGTGGTAGCTAGGTGTTAGTAGGTAGTTACTTCCTGTGGATGAAATCCTTCTCAAGGATAGATGTACACTGCGGTGAATAGCGGGGGTAAAATAAAAAAACATGAAAAGGCGAAATAATCGCAATTGAGGGAAGAAAAATAAAAGGTTAAACAAACAAGCATAGTCTCGTATAAGTAACATCAGATTGGATTCAACACTGGATAGTTGGTCCAGCCTAATCAACTGAAGATTTGAATGCCAACATGCAATTCAAATGCTTTTTTGGGGGGTCAAGTTCGTGGAGTCGTGATTGACTCACGGAACAACAGGACGTGTACAATCCCGTGGATGTTTAGGTAACTCAAGTGTGTTTCTTGGAATTTTTTGTTGTCACAGTTTTCCATTCTGTGTCCAGCAGTTGTGGTCTCCTGGGGTAGTCAGAGTTGTTATCCAATTCAGGAATGATATGCCACTCCTTCAGGAGTGCTAGGCCCTTTTCTAGCGTGTGTATGATGAATGTTTTACCATCCTTGGTGATGGTAATGTTGGTCGGGAAGCCCCACCTGTAAGTTATTTGATGATTGCGCAGAGCTTTTGTAATTGTGACCAAACTACGTCTCTTTTTGAGGGTATATTGCGAGAGGTCTGCATAAAATTGGAGGTGTTGGTACTGTGCTGGGACCAGTTCCTTTTTGCGCATGGATGCCATGAGTTGTTCTTTGGCGTGGAAAAAATGCAATCTTAATATCACGTCTCTGGGAGTCTGGTCAGGGAGATAGGATGGTTTTGGGAGACGGTGAATCCTATCTATGATGACGTCAATTTCTGTTAGGTCAGGAAGGAGAGCCTTAAACAGTGTTGTGGCGTAACCTCTCAGGTCATTCTGGAGCACTGTCTCTGATATTCCTCTTATCTTCATATTGTTTCTTCTGCTCCTGTCTTCCATGTCCGCCATCTTGGCCCTCATGGTCTCCATCTCCCCCTCATGATCCTCCTGCGCTTCAACTAAATCATTAATAGTGTTGGCAAATTCCCCCATTTTGCACTCCACATGGTCTACTCTGGCCTCCACCTCCTGAATGTCTGTGTGAAACTTGCTCATGCAGGACATCATGTCCGATTGGATAGTGCTTCTAAGGGACAGTAGCATGTCTTTAAGGACAGTGTCCATGACAGGTTGGTTGGTCGTGGGGAAGCTCTCTATCCTTTCAGGCATCTCCCTGGTGTCCTCCCCCGAATCTACATCATGGCCGCCCTGCGGGCTGAATCCGGAGCCATCCAGCCTGAATCTGGCTTTGGCTGGGCTTGCAGTTTGTGGTGTGTCAGGGCAAGCGTGTGAGTTATTGGGGGGGCTACCCTTTCTGTTTTGGGAATCCGATGGGGAGGAAGACGGAGTGGATTGGGGCCTTGTGTTGCGGGCCGGGGTTGATGTGGCGCCGGCGCCATCTTGCCTACCTCCGTCCTGCCGAAACTTGTAGTATTCGGTCATTTTAATGGGGTTCCGATTCTCCTTTCTCTTCCTCGTCATGCCAGTGCAGGTGTGCGGGTTATCTGCTAGCTGGATGGGCTGTTTGTAGCCTCCGGGAAAGCCGATGTTAGCCGTTCTGGGTCCCGTTGTTACGGAGCTCTGTGCTCAGGCGTCCATCTCTGTCCGCGGCTAGCCACGCCCCCCCCATCTACTGGTTTTCTTAGTGGTTTTCAAGTACCCTTGTTGCAGGGTTTTTGTACATTTTCGATAATGTTTACATTTTTGATACTCTATATTAAAATGAATTTCTTGTTGTGGTATTACAATCAGAGAGAGAGAGAGACATAATTTTGTCCCTGTACACATCGTTAGTAAAACTTTGTCTGGAATATTCAGTTCAGTTTTGAGCACCAGGTGACAAAAAAGGAAATCAGAGAACTGGAGAAGGTGCAGAGAAGGGCAACAAAATTGATAAGAGGCATAGAGGATCTTAGCTATGAGGATAGATTAGATGAAATTAATTTATTCTCTCTCAAAAAGAGTCGATTAAGGGGGATATTATCATCATATACTGTAAATACATAATTGGTCCATTTAGTGAACATAGTGTAGAGTTATTCACTTTCAGGTCATTACAGAGGACAAAGGGGGCACTCTTTACGTCTGCAGAAAGAGATTAAACCTTCCCACATGGAAAGGCTATTCACAGTAAATGTGGAAAATACTCCCTCAAGTTCAGTATATATATATTTTTTTTAAGTGCTGGATGCAATCCTAAATGCATAAAAAATAACTGGATACACATTTTTAGATGTAATCATGCTTTACTGGGGTTTTTATGCCTTCCTCTGGATCAACTGTGGGTATAAGACTGTGTATATGGAGTTTTTTTGGGTGGGGTTTTTTGGTTGGATTAGATAGTCTTTTTTCAAGCTAACCATCTAACTCAAAATCACTGCAATGCAGAAAATTATTTCTAGGAGTTTACAAACAATATATAAGCCTCAGAAAATATGAGAAAAATAGGGGAGATCTACATACATTTCTGATTCTTGTTTACTAATACTCTGCTAATGTTCATCCCCCATCAAGTGCATACTTTGTTTCCTTATATTAAAAAAGTTACACCAACAAGATAAAACAGGAAAAAATCATTAAAATCCTAAGCTTTATATTTTTCTAGGATGATTACTTCCTGAAAATCGGGACTCCATAATGCATGAATTATACTGGTGCTTATCTTCAGTGCTTGAAGCACACACACAATTTTACTGTAAGTTAGGCATGCTCCAACCTATTTTACATCCTTTAAAGATTGGATATCTGCACCTAGAACAGAATAGAATGTTTGATATTTACCCTCTGCTGGAAGTACTATAAGACTACAACATTGAGTAAACTATTTTCTTTAAAAAAGTTCCTGAATATAATAAATTATTTTTGTGTAATTTGCTATGTAGAATTAATTTACATTATGCTTTCATGTGTCAAAATCAAGTCATATTTCTGTAACAGCAGTAACATTTTTTGTTATAATGATCTATAGTTTTTTTTATATAAACCTAAGAACAAAAATGCAATATATTGCAGCTTACAGTCCTTAGGGGTGTAGGCTTACTTAGTTTTGTTTTTTTGTTTTTCAAGCTAAGAACATTTTCAGGAAATACAGAAAATACATGTTGATCTTGCCAAAAAAGTGCAGTGTCCTTGTCACTTCCCGTGAGCTGCACAGAATAGCTTTCTTCCTACATACCTTCTGTAATCTACTAATTGCCTTGCCCTGCCCTGTTGTAATTGAGATGAAGAGATAGATCTTTGTAGTTTATATTAGTGGAGCAGCCTAGGGTGACAGCCATGACTTCTACCACAGTTATATAGAGTATGACGCAGCCACCCACGGACAGGAAGTATGTTATCTGTAGGATTACCAGATGAAAATATATGAAAACAAGCTTGAAAAAAAAATTCAGCCAGCACACTGAAGAATATCAAGCTGCATTTTTAATTTTGGGTTTAGATACACTTTAACTGTTATGTTTCGTAAAACCTTTGCCCAATCCATTGGCTGACTGAAATAGAGACATCAATGTCACAACTAAAAGTCACAGTGTAGACCAGAGCAGTGGTTTGACACTGGAAGAGGAGGAGAATAGAATAAGGACAGCTACACATTCTGTTCTAGATGTAGATCCATTGAGGAGGCCAACAATTGCTGACAGCCCAAATTTGTCTAATGGACTAAGGTAAAGTAAAAAGTGATTACTATCCTTTCATATAGTTAAGAAACTTGGGGTTTAAACTTGGGGTTTAATTTAGCAGCAGTGTGTTGCTATAAAAATGCACTGGATCATCTTCAGTTCTTGCCAATAGCTTTAAAATAACAAACGATAATCTTTTGCTTCCTAAAAGACCCATGTTTAAGCCATGTCCCCAAGTCACTGCCACAAAACCTGTGATTTACACAAACTGCACAGTGTGCATCCAGGAAAATTGTAAAATTCATAGCTTCCCAGTGGTTTAGACAACACACAGGGATGTATCATACATGATACAAAGATACCTCATGTTAAAATTCTGGAAACATCATGTTAAAAATGACCTTAGCTTGCACTAAAAAGCCTCAATCAATTTGACAACCAAGGTCCTAATTTGTGTGTAATGGACATTGACACTGTCTCCTACTCCATTGAACAGTATAATGGCTCATTAAACCTTCAGTGAAACTATGTCACACTTTTAATATACCATACTTAACTGCCACTGTTAGGAGCAATTTCATTACTTATTAATTAGCTCTCTCAGGTCTGTAGTATTTATATATAAATATATATCAAAACTTCTAAGTGGCAAAATGTCAGTATTATGATACAGTACATAAAAAATAAAGTTGGCAAAAATGTTCCTATTTTTGAACGACATGCAATTCAAAATTCCAAGTGGCAAGATGTCAGTACTATGATGTAGTATATAACACAGAGCACAGTATATAACAGGTATATGCAATTAGCGGACCTCCAGCTGTTGCAGAACTACAAGTCACATGAGGCATAGCAAGACCCTGACAGCCACAAGCATGACACCCAGAGGCAGAGCATGATGGGACTTGTAGTTTTGCAACAGCTGGAGGTCCGCTAATTGCATATCCCTGGTATATAACATACTTCACAAGATACGGAAAAGAAGGATGTCTAAATCTACAAAGTAGAGTTTAAACATGGCATCCTAATGAAATACACTTCCAACTGGCAATATTATATAATATAATATCATATGTATATACAATGCCTTGAAAAAGTATTCATACCCCTTACAATTTTCCAAATTTTATCATGTTACAACCAAAAACGTAAATTTATTTTATTGGGATTTTATGTGATAGACCAACACAAAGTGGCACATAATTGTGAAGTGGAAGGAAAATGATACAGTGGTGTGAAAAAGTGTTTGCCCCCTTCCTCATTTCCTGTTCCTTTGCATGTTTGTCACACTTAAGTGTTTCGGAACATCAAACCAATTTAAACAATAGTCAAGGACAACACAAGTAAACACAAAATGCAATTTGTAAATGAAGGTGTTTATTATTAAAGGTGAAAAAAAATCCAAACCATCATGGCCCTGTGTGAAAAAGTGATTGCCCCCTAAACCTAATAACTGGTTGGGCCACCCTTAGCAGCAACAACTGCAACCAAGCGTTTGCGATAACGTGCAATGAGGCTTTTACAGCGTCCTGGAGGAATTTTGGCCCACTCATCTTTGCAGAATTGTCCTAATTCAGTTACATTAGAGGGTTTTCGAGCATGAACGGCCTTTTTAAGGTCATACCACAACATCTCAATAGGATTCAGGTCAGGACTTTGGCTAGGCCACTCCAAAGTCTTCATTTTGTTTTTCTTCAGCCATTCGGTGGTGGACTTGCTGGTGTGTTTAGGATCATTGTCCTGCAGCAGAACCCAAGTTCGTTTCAGCTTGAGTACACGAACAGATGGTCGGACATTCTCCTTCAGGATCTCTTGGTAGACAGCAGAATTCATAGTTCCTTTTATCACGGCAAGTCTTCCAGGTCCTGAAGCAGCAAAACAGCCCCAGACCATCACACTACCACCACCATATTTTACTGTTGGTATAATGTTCTTTTTCTGAAATGCAGTGTTCCTTCTACGCCAGATATACTTGGACACACACCTTCCAAAGAGTTCCACTTTTGTCTCATCGGTCCACAGAATGTTGTCCCAAAAGTCTTGGGGATCATCAAGATGTGTTGTGGAGAAATTGAGACGAGCTTTGATGTTCTTTTTGCTCAGCAGTGGTTTTCTCCTTGGAACTCTGCCATGCAGGCCATTTTTGCCCAGTCTTTTCCTGATGGTGGAGGCATGAACGCTGACCTTAACTGAGGCAAGTGAGGCCTGCAGTTCCTTGGACGTTGTTGTGGGGTCTTTTGTGACCTCTTGGATGAGTCGTCGCTGCGCTCTTGGGGTAATTTTGGGCGGCCGGCCACTCCAGGGAAGGTTCACCACTGTTCCATGTCTTCGCCATTTGTGGATAATGGCTCTCACTGTGGTTCGCTGGATTCCCAAAGCTTTGGAAATGGCTTTATAACCCTTTCCAGACTGATAGATCTCAATTACTTTCTTTCTCAATTGTTCCTGAATTTCTTTGGGTCTCGCATGATGTGTAGCTTTTAAGGATCTTCTGGTGGACCTTACTGTGTCAAGCAGCTCCTATTTAAGTGATGCCTTGATTGTGAACAGGTGTGGCAATAATCAGGCCTGGGTGTGGCTAGAGAAATTGAACTCAGGTGTGGACAACCACAGTTATAGTATGTTTTAACAAGGGGGGCAATCACTTTTTCACACAGGGCCATGATGGTTTGGATTTTTTTTCACCTTTAATAATAAACACCTTCATTTACAAATTGCATTTTGTGTTTACTTGTGTTGTCCTTGACTATTGTTTAAATTGGTTTGATGTTCCGAAACACTTAAGTGTGACAAACATGCAAAGGAACAGGAAATGAGGAAGGGGGCAAACACTTTTTCACACCACTGTAAATGGTTTTCAATACTTTGCAGAACCACCTTTTTCTGCAATTACAGCCACAAGTCTTTATGGGTATGTCTCTACCAGCTTTGCACATCTAAAGAGTGACACACGTGTCCATTCGTCTTTGCAAAATAGCTCAAGCTCTCTCAGATTGGATGGAGAGAGTCTGTGAACAGCAATTTTCAAGTCTTGCCACAGATTTTCAATTGGATTTAGGTCTGTACTTTGACTGGGCCATTCTAACACATGAATATGCTTTGATCTAAACCATTGCATTTTAGCTCTGGCTGTATATTTAGGGTCGTTGTCCGACTGATTGGGTGAACCTCTGCCCCAGTGTCACGTCTTTTGCAGGCTCTAACAGGTTTTTTTCTAAGATTGCCCTGTATTTGGCTCCATCCATCTTCCCATCAACTCTGACCAGCTTCCCTGTCTGTGCTGAAGAAAAGCATCCCCACAACATGATGCTGCCATTATTATTACTATACAGGATTTATATAGCGCCAACAGTTTACACAGCGCTTTACAATATAAAAGGGAGACAATACAGTTATAATACAATAAAATACAAGAGGATTAAGAGGGCCCTCAGAAGAGCTTACAATTTAATAGGGTGGGGCAGGTGGTACAGAAGTTTGTAGCTGTGGGGAATGAGCTGATGGAAGTGGTAAAATATTAGTTGGAGATGTGATAAACTTCCCTGAAGAGATGAGTTTGTGTAGGGGATAGCGGGACAGGTTGAGGTAGCAATTTCCAGGGGATGGTAGAGGCTCTGAAGAAATCCTGGAGAGGATCATGGGAGTAGGAGACAAGAGAGCTTGTAGGAGGTCTTGAGAAGAGCAGAGAGGACAGTTTGTGTAATATTTGGAGACAAGGTTGGCGATGTAGCTTGGGGCAGAGTTGTGAATGGCTTTGTATGTTGTGATTAGTATTTAGAATTTAATTCGCTGGGTGATTGGGAGCCAGTGTAGGGATTGGAGAAGAGGGTTGGCAGACGCTGAGTGATTTGTAAGGTGGATAAGTCTGGCAGCAGCATTCATAATAGACTGAAGAGGGGATAGCCTATGGAGAGGCAGTCCAATGAGAAGGGAGTTGCACTAGTCAAGGCGAGAGATAACAAGGGAGTGAATGAGTAGCTTGGTGGTTTCATTTGTTAAAAAGGGGCAAATTTTAAAGATTACAGAGGTGAATTCTACAAAATTTTGACAACGATTGGACTTGAGGCTGAAATGACAAGTCAGAGTCTAGGATTAAACCTAGTACACTGGCGTGAGGGGAGGGACTGATGGTTGCATTGTTGATTTTGATGGAAAAGTCAGGGAGGGGGGCACGGGCGGGGGGGATATTATTAGCTCAGTTTTAGAGAGATTTAGTTTAACGAAGGGGTGAGACATCCATGCTATGTCAGTTAGTCATGTGAGAGGAGACTGAAGGAGTGAGGTGAGAAGTAGACAGATAGATTTGGGTGTCATCTGTGTATAAGTGGTATTGGAAGCGATGGGTAGTTTTCAG
This sequence comes from Lithobates sylvaticus, assembly GCA_028564925.1. Lineage (NCBI taxonomy): Eukaryota > Metazoa > Chordata > Amphibia > Anura > Ranidae > Lithobates > Lithobates sylvaticus. Next base: position 99,115,475 of record CM053036.1, read on the forward strand.
GTGACCAAGGGAGATGGGATAGATAGAGAAGAGAATGGGTCCAAGAACAGAGGCTTGGGGGACCCCCACGGAAAGGGGCAATGGAGAGGAGGAAACAGAGTTGTAGGTAACACTGAAGGAGCACTGTGATAGATAGGCAAAGAACCAGGATAGAGCAGAGGCCAAGGGAATGGAGTTAACCATGTTTTGCGGTGAAAAGTGTGTATTCAGGGTGATGTGCAGTATTAGTTTTCGACCACACATAGCGTTTTGCTTTTAGGCCAATTTTGGTCTCATCTGACCAGAGCACCTTCTTCCACATATAGTTACATAGTAGGTGAGGTTGAAAAAAGACACAAGTCCATCAAGTCCAACCTATGTGTGTGATTATAGGTCAGTATTGCATTGTAAATCCCTGTATGTTTTGGACGTTCAGGTGCTTATCTAATAGTTTTTTTAAACTATTGATGCCCCCTGCTGAGACCACCGCCTGTGGAAGGGAATTCCACATCCTTATAGTAAAGAACCTTCTACGTAGTTTATGGTTAAACCTATTTTCTTCTCATTTTTTTGTAAAACTCCCTTCCGCAAAAAAGTTTTATCCCTATTGTGGGGTCACCAGTACGATATTTGTAAATTGAAATCATATCCCCTCTCAAGCCTTTCTTCTTCAGAGAGAACAAGTTCAGTGCTTGCAACCTTTCTTTATAAATAATATCCTCCAGACCCTTTATTAGCTTTGTTGCCTCTCTTTGCACTCGCTCCATTTTCAGTACATTCTTCCTGGACTGGTGCCCAGAACTGGACAGCATACACTAGGTGCGGCCAGGCCAGAGTCTCCAGGAACCCAAACCCCTCCTCATTACACCAGTTCCTCAGCCACTTGTTTACTTCCCTAATCTCCCTTTCTGGTGTGGCTCGAGGTACCGTTAGTATTCCTGAGAATACTACCTTGGAGGTCCTTTTCCTTAATATAGCTAAATCCCTAAAATCGTTCTTTAGGACACCCCATCTGCCTCTGACTTTGTCATTGGTGCCAACATGCACCATGACAGCCGGGTCTTCCCCAGCCCCTCCCAGTTATCTGTCCACCAGATCCGTTATGTGCTGAATCCGAGCGCCTGGTAGACAGCATACAGTTCGGCGCTTCAGGTCTTTGTCACAGAGTCCCCTACCACCAGAATCTGTCTATCCTTTCCCTTCGCTCCAGGAGAGTCCCTCAGCTCCAGCAGTGCTGGTCCCTGACTGGTTTCACCAATGTCACTCAATGGAGTGTACTTAATGGGATGCTCCAGCCCTGGATTGGCCTCCCTGGCCTTTTCCCCCTCTATCCTTCCTGACTGTCACCCATCTACTTTTTTCTGGTGCCAGCACCTCTTTCTCTCCACTCGCTTCTGTGCTGGCCCCTGCTAGAACCGGCCGGGTACGTTCCAAACTCTCCTTTAGTATGGAGGGTCTTCTCAGTACTGACAGTTGCTTCCCGAGATTCAGAACCTGGGCTTCCAGGGAAACAATGTGCTTACATTTTGCACAGCAGTATTTTCCCTCGACCAGATAATCAAGGAATGCATACATGCTGCAAGATGTACACGAGTCACATCTCCACACCCACCGGGCATCGTACCTACCAATTTAATGAGGATTGGGGATTATACCCTGTCCAAATTACCTAACAACTAACTTCCTGACACTAATACTCATAACACTACCCAGGTACTCAACAAGACAATACACATGCACTTGCAGACCACGTGCACCTGCAGACCCGTGTGCACCCGCAGACCCGCATGCACCTGCAGACCCACGTGCACCTGCAGACCCACGTGCACTCGCAGACCACGTGCACTCGCAGACCCCTGTGCACCAACAGACCATGTGCACTCACACTACACAGTACACAGGTACTCCCAATACTCAGGTACCCACATGTTTGCTATGTCCCCCACATAACTTCTCGCAAACTGCGAACCAGACTTCTTATTAGGAACATCTGTGTTTCTTCTTTTTAACTTATGATGTCTTTGTATCATGTCCCCCCAAGCAGTAGTATATTATATTAGATACTTTACAAGAAAATCTATTTCATACAAATTATATAGTTCACCTTTACTAAATTCCCACACAATCTCACAGTGAAAAAAGCTTTCAGAATTATAACTTCATTTAACCATGTTTTGTTCCTTTGTATTGTTTTCACAGGGCAAAATTTGATCTGTTAATTGACAGGTTCAATTTCTAGGCATACATTGTCACTTTAAGATGATACATTTTCTGCCATTGCTCTTTAGTATTTCTATCCAATATAGACACTGCCATGCATTTGATAAGCTACTTTCATTCAGAATTAGCCTCCTGTGACAAATAAACCTGCTCTATGCATTGTCAAGTCCCTTTATTAGCAATCATATTTAGTTTTTTCTTTCATTTTACACCTCATTCATATTCACAGTTTGGAATTTCTTTAAAAGTTGCTTATAAACCCTATTTTTAGGAGGGACAAGGTTTTTGCAAGCATTACATCACAAATTTGGGAATAATATTCTGTGCCAAGATGCTCAACTGATCCAATTTTAGACATATCTACATGTTCTATTCAAAACCTAGACATTCTGTTGAAATTAATATGCGTTTGAGACACTTTTATTACTGGCTGGCAAGTATAGAAGTGCAGCTTAAGCTCTCTAGGTATAATGATTTTTTTAGACTATGAAAATGAAGAGGAACAGTCATTTCAATTTTCCCTACGGCATTGGATTCTAAGTGAAATGTTTGTAGCATGAATCAATGCATTAACATTAAATAATTGGCGCAGAAATGAATGTCAATACAACAAAACAGATTTTAACAAACATGTTACCTCTATCTTTAAATACACAGAATAAATAGATGATGAATTAAACTATAAAATGTCACAGTAACACTGGAAATAAGGTTAGCAGAGGTGTGCTTGTTTTTTGTTTTTTGATAAAATTAGTTTTTCTCATCTCAACACAAATATATTATCTTCTACGTGTGTTTATTTGGGACTTCTTCATTGTTATTTAAGAAAATCAGAAGCAACGTGTAAAACATACAGTATTTGAAGGTACAATTTGACCCAGAAAAAAAATCATTTGTAAAATGTCACCTTTGAACTTCCTAATTGGAGTAAAAGACAGACACCAAGGGGTTTGTCTCAATGTGTGTAATATGTTAATTTCCTATGATCATCAGCTCCATGCAGTAGCCATAATGCAGTATTTTCTGATTTGCATAGTTGGTAAGGTTGAAAAAAGACACAATTCCATCAAGTCCAACCAGTGTGTGTGCGCTTTTATGTCAATATAACATTGTATATTCCTTTATGTTGTGGTCGTTTAGGTGCCTAATAGTTTGTTGAAATTATCTATGCTCCCTGCTGAAACCACTGCTTGTGGAAGAGAATTCCACATTCTTATCGCTCTTACCGCAAAGAACCCTTTATGCCGGTTAAATCGCTTTTCCTCTAATTTTAGTAAATGGCCGCAAGTCTTTTTAATTGCCCTTTCGTGGAAAAGATTTATCCCTATTGTGGGGTCACCAGTACTGTATTTGTACATTGAAATCATATCCCCTCTCAAGCGTCTCTTCTCCAGAGAGAAAAAGTTCAGTGCTTGTAATCTTTCCTCATAACTAAGATACTCCAGTCCCTTTATTAGCTTTGTTGCCATTTTCTGTATTCGCTCCATTTCCAGCACATCCTTCCTGAGGACTGGAGCCCAGAACTGGACAGCATACTCCAGGTGCGGCCAGACCAGAGTCTTGTAGAGTGGGAGCATTATCATTTTATCTCTAGAGTTAATTCCCTTTTTTTAATGCATACCAATGTCCTATTGGCTTTGCTTGCAGCAGCCTGGCATTGCATGCCATTGCTGAGCCTGTCATCTACTAGGACCCCCAGGTCCTTTTCCATTCTAGATTTCCCCAGAGGTTCTCCCCCTAGTGAGTAGATTGCATTCATGTTTTTGCCACCTAAATGCATTATTTTACATGTTTCTACATTAAACCTAATTTGCCATGTAGTTGCCTACCCCATTCATTTATTCAGATCTTCTTGCAAGGTTTCCACATCCCGTGGAAAAGCTATTGCCCTGCTTAGCTTAGTACCATCCGCAAATATTGATATTGAGCTATTTATCCCATCCTCCAGATCATTTATGAATAAATTAAATAGGAAAAAATTGGAAATTATCCAAAAAATAAAAATCCATCTCAAAACATAATCGATAAAGTCAACCAACGGCAAAATTAATAATGTGAAGAAATTCCACCAAAGTTCAGTGCACAAAATGAACAACAAGAGGAACAATCCAGAATCTTGTAATCTCGATCTGCTTACCAGAACCAGGTTGTAAATAGGCGATGTTATCAAAAGAGGTGGGTGAGACTTGATCAAAGCGACAAATGAAGACTGGATCCAGACTTCTCCAGTAAGTTGTGAAATGACAGGAATCACGGATCCAGGTAGATGGAATGAGCTAAAGGAATCAAACTTTGCCGGCCTTTTCCTGTCCCAAAACTGGGGACCCAATCTCTCCTCTCGGATACTGTGAGATTCGTGCTCGGAGGGCAGATATGTCGAGACTTCAGCTTGAAGCAGCATCTTTTCTGATTCTATCTGGTGCTACTGAAGTACTTCAATTTCCTTGTACCAAAGAGCTTGATACAAACGTGCTTTTAAACCCAAAGGAATTGTTTTGCTTTGTGTGCATCTTGATGCTGGAAGTGCACATTTTGGCACAGTGTGGATTTTGCGTACAAAGCCCAAGGAAATTTCCATGACAATTGGCGACTTTCTGGTGGGACCCAACGGTAGTATCAGCGCAGCGATCCAAGAGGAGAGATTGGGTCCCCAGTTTTGGGACAGGAAAAGGCCGGCAAATTTGATTCCTTTAGCTCATGTCATCTACCTGGATCCGTGATTCCTGTCATTTCACAACTTACTGGAGTCTGGATCCGGTCTTCATTTGTCGCTTGATCAAGTCTCACCCACCTCCGGCACCTTTTGATAACATCGCCTATTTACAACCTGGTTCTGGTAAGCAGATCGAGATTACAAGATTCTGGATTGTTCCTCTTGTTGTTCATTTTGTGCACTGAACTTTGGTGGAATTTCTTCACATTATTAATTTTGCCGTTGGTTATCTTTATCTTTATTTGAGATGGATTTAGATTTTTTGGATAATTTCCAATTTTTTCCTAAACACATCATTTAAGCGCTACACTTTGGTTTTTGTATATTTTGAGTTTGCCTATGAACAAACTGTGTTGGCTGCTATCACCCTACACCTTTGAAATTAGCACAGATATTTTGTTCACCCGTTTTTCCAATAAATTAAATAGGATTGGTCCCAGGACAGAACCCTGAGGCACATTCCACATTGGACCATTCCGAGTACTCCCCATGTATCACTACCCTCTGAACTCGCCCTTGTAGCCAGTTTTTAATCCAGGCATTCACCCTTTGGTCCATGCCGACAGACCTTAGCTTGTATAGTAAACGTTTGTGGGAAACTGTATCAAATGCCTTTGCAAAATCCAGATACACTACGTCTACCGGCCTTCCTTCATCTAGATGGCAGCTCACCTCCTCATAGAAATGTAATAGATTTGTTTGGCAAGAACAATTTTTCATGAATCCATGCAGATTACTGCTAATGATACCATTTTCATTACTAAAATCTTGTATATAGTCCCTTATCATCCCTTCCAGGAGCTTGCATACTATTGCTGTTAGGCTAACTGGTCTGTAGTTTCCATGGATATATCTTGGTCCTTTTTTAAAGATTGGTGGTACATTGGCTTTTCTCCAATCATACCAGTATACCAGTCAGTAGCCTGTTCGTAAAAATTATTAACAACGGTCAGGCAATTACTTGACTGAGCTCCTTAAGGACCCTCGGGTGCAAGCCATCTGGCCCCGGTGACTTATTTGTGTTAAGTTTTTCAAGTTTCTGATTTTATCCTCTGTTAACCATGGGGGTGCTTCCTGTGATGTGTCATGAGGATAAACATTGCAGTTTTGGTTATTGAAGCCCCCCGTTTCCCTCATAAAGACTGAGGAGGAGAATACATTCAAAACCTTCTCCATCTCACCATCCTTTGTAACCAGAATCCCTTCATCATTCTTTATGGGGCCAATATGATCTGTCCTCCCTATTTTACTATTTATGTACCTTAAGTATTTCTTTGGATTTTTCTTACTCTCCTCCGCCGTGTGCCTTTCGTGTTTTTTCTTAGCCGCCCTGATTACACCCTTTTTGCACATTTCTTATTGCATTCTTTATAACATTGTAATGGTAATGATGATCCCTCAGTCTTCTCCTTTGCTTCTACATACATTTTTACATTTTTACATATAATGACACTTCCCATCCTTGCTTCCATTCCAAACTGGGATGGGAGGTCTGTCTCCCCCTCCTCCCTCAGGTTAGGGGGCCTATAGCATACTCCAAGTATTACATTCTCCAGGGGTTTCTCTTTGTAACACTACCCATAAGGATTCCAACTCTTCCCTTGCTCCATTAGTGATGTCATCCCTCACATTCACCTGTATATAATTTTACAGGCATACCCCTCCCCCTTTTTTACCCTTCCTGTCCCTGCGATATAGGGAATACCCTTGAATGGTCATTCCAACAAAATCAAATTTCTCCTCAAACAGTAGTAGCTCTAGTTCCCCCATCTTGTCCGCCAGACTCCTGGCATTAGTGAACATGCCTTGTAGTTTTGTCCTTATTGGGTGTTCTGAGGTTGCAAATAGGACTTGTTACTATACTTACCATGGGTTTAGGTGTTTTAGCCAACCTACCACTAATGCCCCCAATACTACCCACTGAAATACTTTCCACACTGGCTATCTCTATGTCTGGACCCTCCCCCCTTCGCCTAGTTTAAGCGCTTCCCGACCGCCTAACGACGATATACGTCGGCAAAATGGCACGGGCAGGCAGAATCACGTACCTGTACGTGATCGTGCATGTGCCTGCCTGTGGGTCGCGCGCGCGCTGCTAGCGGTGCGCTCGCGACCCGGTCGGGAGCTCCGTGACCCCGGCCGCGGGACCAGCGGACCCGATCGCCGCTGGTGTCCCGCGATCGGGTTACGGAGCTGAAGAACGGGGAGAGGTTTGTGTAAACAAACCTCTCCCCGCGCTTCCTACACTGACTGTCAGTGATCGGCGGTTCCCTGTCATCGGGAACGCCGATCAATGACGTCACACGTACAGCCACGCCCCCTACAGTAAAATAAACACAACACGTCACACTGACTCATCCCCGCCCCCTAGTGGTTAACCCCTTCACTACAACTGTCATTTACATAGGAATCAGTGCTATTTAAATAGCACTGAATTCTATATAAATGACAAATGTCCCAAAAATGTGTCAAAAATGTCCGATGTGTCCGCCATAATGTCGCAGTCACAATAAAAATCGCTGATCGCCGCCATTACTAGTAAAAAAAAAAATATTAATAAAAATGCTATAAAACTATCCCCTATTTTGTAAACGCTATAACTTTTGCGCAAACCAATCAATAATCGCTAATTGCGATTTTTTTTACCAAAAATATGTAGAAGAATACGTATCGGCCGAAACTGAGGAAAAAAATGTTTTTTTTTATATATTTTTTGGGGATATTTATTATAGCAAAAAGTAAAAAATATTGCATTTTTTTCAAAATTGTCGCTCTATTTTTGTTTATAGCGCAAAAAATAAAAACCGCAGGGGCGACCAAATACCACCAAAAGAAAGCTCTATTTGTGGGAAAAAAAGGACGCCAATTTTGTTTGGGAGCCACGCCGCACGACCGCGCAATTGTCAGTTAAAACGACGCAGTGCCGAATCGCAAAAAGTGGCCTGGTCCTTTGGCTGCCAATTGGTCCGGGGCTGAAGTGGTTAAAAGCCCCTCTAACTTTTTGGCCACCTTCACTCCCAGCAGATCTCACCCTCCTCATTTAGGTGCAGTTCGTCCCTTCTATAGAGCTGGTGAGCGACTGAAAAGTCACCCCAGTTCTCTAGGAACCCAAACCTCTCCTTTCTACACCAGCTCCTCAGCCACTGGTTTACTGCTCTAATCTCCCGCTGCCTTACTGGTGTGGCTCGAGGTACCGGTAGTATTTCTGAAAATACTACCTTGGAGGTCCTATTCCTCAATTTAGCTCCTAAATCCCTAAAATAGTTTTTTAGAACACTTTGTCATTGGTACCAACATGCACCATGACAGCCAGGTCTTCCCCAGCCCCTCCCAGTAATCTGTCCACCAGATCCTTGATTTGCTGAACCAGAGTGCCTGGTAGACAAAATACAGTTCGGCGCTTCAGGTCCTTGTGACAGATTGCCCTCTCTGTCCTCCTGAGAATTGAGTCCCCTACCACTAAAAACTTCCTTTCCTTCCCCTGGGCTTAACTCCCACTCTCACTGGAGGAGTTCTTCCCCTGGCAGCTAGGAGCATCACTCTGCTCCAGCAGTGCTGGTCCCTGCCTGGTTTCACCAATGTCACACAACAGGGCATACTTATTGGGATGCTCCAGCTCAGGATCAGCCTCCCTCATGCTTTCCCCTCTACCTTTGCAAACTGTCATCCATCTACTCTTCTCTGGTGCTGGTCCCTCTTTCTTTCTACCGGCCTCTGTGCCGACCCCTGCCGGGACCTTCCGGGTGCGTTCCCAGCTCACCTTTGGGATTGAGATTCTTCTCGGTGTTGACAGTTTCTTCCCTAGATTCAGAAAATGGGCTTTGAGGGAAACAATGTGCTTACATTTTGAAGTCCATGTGAAACTTAAAGTGACCAATGAAATCTAGTGTGGCTGAAAAATTATATATATAACAATATAAAGTCTTTATATTGTTTACATGGGCATGCTGGACACATTTCAGGGACTCTCCGGATGGTACTGATCCTGTACACGCTTAACCTACTAAATCGCACTCAATATGAAAGAGACACTTTCTGGAACTTTATCTTATCTTGATATGTTCATACTTGCCTCATGGACCATAACACCTCCCGTCAGCTAGACGTCGACCCGCAACCACATATCTTTAGACTACTATACACCAACATGATACATAAGCTCTCAATGCATCCCCACTCCCCCCTTCCCCTCTTTCCCCCCTCCCCATTTTTTTTTTTTTTTTTCTCTCCCTCTCTCTGTTTTGTTTTTGCGTTCATACACATTGTCTGATACGGGGTTTAATTGCCTCACGTGTACCCATTGCAGTGCCGCCTCTCACGTACTCACTAGATCCTACTATTCATCGCGCCCCCGCTCACAGCAAGATCCCTTCAGGGGTGAGCGGAGGCGAGATATACACTGTCGGCCTGAAACTACCCCGATATATACTCACTTCTGACCCCACAATGTTTTCTCGCTCTGAACATTCACTGTTCACCTCTAACCATCACACAGCTAGACATGATGTCCTGATTTGGACCATTACTGGAACTCTCGAGACTTATTTGTATTTTTTACCCTGACTACGGATCGCAGGTTTATATTTGATGTTTTCTGTTCTGTTTGGAACCCACTATGCATACCACTGCATTTTGTTAAATATCTACTTCTACTGTATTCTGTACATGTTCTTCATTTTTCATTTATTGTACAACTGTAAAACTTCAATAAACTTCTTTGAAAAAAAAGTCTTTATATTGTTATATATATAATTTTTCAGCCACACTAGATTTCATTGGTCACTTTAAGTTTCACATGAACTTCCAATTGTGGTTCTTATTAGTCATTTAACTTTGCACATAGACTGTATGGATTAATATTGTCTTTTTATTTATTTTTTTTTTTCACTTTTTGGTATTTTATTCATATTCAATACTTAGCACGGCTTTTTGTACCATATAGTTCTGTTTAGTCTGTATATCTCACATTTTTTTAGCTGCCGCTTCTTTCAATATTTTTTTATTTTTTATTTTTATCATCACACCCAATTAACTGAATGTTTTATCACATTCATTTTTCACTGGTTAGGGATTAGCACGGTGTTTGCTTTACTTTTTCATTGCTTACATTTTGCACAGCAGAATTTGCCCACGATTGGAGGAACGCATACATGCTGCAAGATGTACACAGAGTTGCATCTCCAACCCCGCCGGTCATAGTACCTACTAATTTAATGGGGATTGGGAATTATGCTCTGTCCAAATTAACTAACTAGTTTCCCTACACTAATACTCAACAGTACAATGCACAGGTACTCACATACACAGGTATACACATACATAATCACAGCACTCACAGCACTCGTGCACCCGGCCACTTACAGCACTCGTGCACCCGGCCACTCACAGCACTCGTACACCCGGCCACTTACAGCACTCATGCATCTGGCCACTCACAGCACTCTACACAGGTACTCGCAATACACAGGTACTCACACTACACAGGTACTCACAATACACAGGTACTCACAACACCCAGGTACTCACAACACCCAGGTACACACAATACTCAGGTACTCACAATACTCTGATTACTCACAGTACTCTGATTACTCACAGTACTCAACAATATACAGTGTCCCCACTACATACAGTCAGTGCTTTCTGTTAGTTATGAGTTGACCGCTATGTACTTGCTAAAATGCCCCTGCAATCTGACACGTGCAGGGCTTGTCAGCGCCTACAGTTTCCCTGGTCAGCCTGCCTGTTTCTGCTAACTCCGCTCCCTTGTCTGTCACTCTCCCCCTCCGGTTCACAGCACACTAACCTGCTGATTCCCGGTCAGCCCTGTCACCTTGCGGTCTCCTGGCACTGGTACTGTGCCTCCCGCTCCCGATGGCCCGTGCCCGCCGCTGCTCTCAGTCCACCGGGTCACCCGCCGCCGCTTTTCCTGTCTGGGGGGTTGGTCCTGTGCAGTCTGCACTACACCTTTTTTTGTAAATTAGTGTAAAGTTTTGTATAGCTCTGTAACTGTCTTCTGTGCCACCCAAACTTCCCTTGCCTGAAAAAATAGGTGGTAATACTGAGGACTGCAGAGGTTTTTTAAACCTTTGCTGTTTGCATTTCCACAACAAACCTGGGACTTTCAGCACCTCTTCTGCCAAAGTGACTTTTGTGATTTTTATTGTTCAAAGGGAAAGCCCCGGCATGGGTCTATCCATAACTGGAATGCAATGATCCTGTGCTGCAAGACACTGATAGATTTCTGGCTTCTCTCCAGACTGTATTTGGCAAGACAGATAGAGCTTCTGCAGCTGAGTGCTCACGTTTGGACATACAGCAAGGTACCAAGCCTGTGGCACAATATGCTATTGACTTCCATAGCCTGGCTGCTGGGACTAATTGGGACTCAAGGGCATTAAGTGCAGCTTTCTGTAAAGGTCTTACAGATTGCATTAAGGACAAATTGGTCTATAAGAATTCCCCTGAAGACCTTGAAAAATTCATAGAGCTGTGTGTTCGTCTGGGTGTCTGGTATCATGAAAGGTGCCAGGAGAGACGTAGAACTCGCCAGCTTCCTAGGCCAGTTTACCATTTGGCCCCTAACTTCCAAGCACCACCTCAGCCTGAACCTGAAATTTCAGTTGAGTCCAAGACACCTGTGGAACCCATGGAAGTTAGCCCTCTCCACCTAACAGGGTCAGAGAAACAAAAGAGGGGTGCATTGGGCCTATGCTTGTACTGTGGACTTAAAGGACATTTTTTATCTGTTTACCCTTCCCGTCCAGTAAAAGGCAGAGTCTAACCAGTGTGGGAGGAGCTGGGTTAGACCTTACAAGTACTTCCTCCAAGACCAATATTACTGTACCCTCAAGCTTCCATTTAGCCTCTAAACTTGTCTTCTGTGAGGCATTTGTGGATTCTGGAGCCGCGGGCATATTCCTGCATTTTGCTATGGAAAACAACATTCCATTTGTTCCCAAGGCTAGACCCCTGAGCATCACCACCCTGAATGGACAACCGTTGGGAGATGGCCTTGTACAGTTTGAGACTACAACAATTACCCTTCAGTTAGGCGCACTCCACAAAGAGGAAATCGTCCTTTCTCTTATTGATTCTCCCCTTTTGCCTGTTATCCTTGGTTACCTATGGTTACAACAACACAACCCTTCTTTTGATTGGGTAAATGGAGAACTAACCTCTTGGGGGCTTTCCTGTTATCTGAACTGTCTGTTGGCTTCCGTGGCCATCCCTCCTACTTTCCCTCGTGAATACCATGGATTTGCAGATGTATTTTGCATCGTTCCTTTGACTGTGCGATTAATCTGATTCCTGGAGCACCTCTTCCCAAAGGAAGGACCTATCCCCTGTCACTGCCTGAACAAAAGTCCATGGAGGAATACATTAAGGACAACTTGGCGAGAGGTTTTATCCGATCCTCTTCTCCAGTAAGGGCAGGTTTTTTCTTTGTTGAAAAGAAAGATTGGGGGTCTTGGACCATTCATAGACTATTGATGGCTAAATCATACCACCGTAAAAGGCTCATACACTTTTTCTCTTACTCTAGAAGTGTTTGATGTGTTTAAGGGAGCCGTTAGCTTCACTAAGCTGGACCTCCCAGGGGCTTATATTCTGATTCGAATTAGAGAGGGAGATGAGAGGAAGACAGCATTCAACACATGCAATAGACATTTTGAGTATCTGGTTATGCCATGTGGACTCTGTAATGCCCCTGCCGTCTTCCAACGTTTCATGAATGGAATTTTTCATGATTTCAGCAACAGTTTTGTGATTATCTACTTGGACAAAATTTTAATCTTTTAAAACACTCACCTAGAGCACATGTAAAGCAAATATTACAGCGACTTAGAGAAAAGCACATTTACGCTAAGATTGAGAAATGCAGTTTTCATCAAAACCGCATACCTTTCCTTGGATACATCATAAGTGCTGTAGGTTACCAAATGAACCCACAAAAACTTTCTGCTGTCTTGCAATGGCCCTAACCGACCACTTTGAGGGGGCTCCAAAGCTTTCTAGGGTTCGCAAATTACACAAAGGTTTTGCCTCCATTGCTGCCCCCCTTACTGCTATGACTATGACTAGGAAAGGTACAAATTGCAAAGTGTGGCCCTCAGAAGCAGAATTAGCTTTCCAGCAATTAAAAGGCATGTCCAGCAAGGCTCCAGTTCTTCAGCATCCAAACCCCGATCTGTAGGAAATAGTTGAGGTTGATATCTCTGAAGTAGAAACCTAAGTCCGGTAAAATCCATCCAGTGGCGTTTTTCTCTAAAAATTAATTACGATGTTGGGAATTGAGAACTACTGGCTATAAAATTGGCATTGTCTGAATGGCGACATCTTCTGGAAGGGGCTCCCAAGCCTTTTTGTATCCTGACTAACCATCAAAACCTGCTGCATCTTCAGACTGCTAAACGTTTGATTTCATGTCAAGCTCGATGGGCTCTGTTCTTTTTCAATTTTGTTCTCTCTTATGTCCCTGGGCATAAGAATAAGAAAGCTGATGCTCTTTCCAGACAGTTCGCTACTTTTTTTAAAAATCGACCTACTGAGCAGTATATAATCCCACCACACAAAATTGTTGCACAGATCTCTACGGCTCTTTCCCAACAGTTACAATAAACACAGAATCATACTCCTCAAGGCTTGAAGGTACTACCAGGTCGCTTGTTTGTAGCCCCAAGCCTCAGAAAACCTGTACTCCTCTGGGCATATGATGGCATGTTATTCAGTTATCCTGGTGTCACCATCACTCTTAAGACCTTGCAGCATGATGTTTGGTGGCCTCACATGAAAAAAGATTTTACCGACTATGTAGAACAAAGTCTAGGGAAGTGCAACACAACTGCATGCAATGCACGGTGTGGGATTTTAGGGGTTGATACAGGCAGTGAGGAAGTGATTCAACAATTGCTTGTTGAATGCCTTCTGAAAAGCGATCCATTGTGAAAAGGGCTACTGCAAGCATAAAAGAACCCAAGGGTTTCTTCCACACCTACGCAGAGGAGACTGCATATGCACATTTAGAACAGCCTATTAATTTCTATGGGCTTCCCTACAAAAATGCACAAAAGAAGTGCATAACCCTTAAAAAAGTGCTTGCTTTAGCAGGATGCATAGGGGTTCCATTAAGAATGAATGGCACCATTAATTGGTTACCACTTGCAGACCTGCAAAAGGACTGAGTGTTTTTGTGCTTTGCAGGAGCACATGCCATTTTGTGCATGTCCCCACAATGCACAACTATGAACCTATCTTATAAAAGGGAGGGGACTAAAGGGGTCTGGGGAGGAAGTCTGGGGCTGAGTCCCCCTCTTGCCCTTGTACTTTGTACAAATCACACAGAAACATGTAGTGCCAGCCTGGAATGAAAGCAGCCTCTCTTTCTTCCCCACTGTAGTCATGTGATATATTACATGACAAGGGGAGACAGGAAGAAGGGCAGTCTACCTTCACTCCCTAGTGCTGCCAAACTGAGACTGAAGTGTATTCAGAGCAGATGCTGGAGGGAGGAGAGAACAGACTCTTTCCTCCAACAGCTATCTACCCTGCTCCTTCTGACAGGAGCGACACTGCAGTTAAGGCAGCCAAATATCATAGTGTGCCCCCCTTTAAGAATCTCAAAGTATGGATCATTTTATTTATACCAGATACTTTTGCACCGGTTAAACATTTCCAATAACTATGTATTTAGGAAACCTATTGAATTTGTACCTTAGACAATTTGGCTCCCAAGCGTTTGATCGAGGAAATTGAGATATGATTCCCTTAGTCTCTATCTTGGAAAGGATTTATTTTGATTTAGAATATTATTACTTCTTTAAACCAAATAAAATATGGTGAATGTGTAAATTTTTTTAATTTTCATTTTTTCGGGTCATTCGTTATGATCGCAATTCGTAAATTCAAAAATTCGTAAATTTGAAAATCCGAAAATTTAAAAAATTTGAAAGTCCGAAAATAAGAAAGAAAATCTGAAAATTCTAAATGATAACTAACTAATAACTGACTATTAAATTATAGGTATTGGAATTTCCTTTAAAATTTGTCTGTTAGTGAATGTAACGAATATGAATTTATCTGAAGTTACAAATTATCTGAAATAATGAATGCTGTACCTAAACAAATGGAACAGAACAGATTAATAATAAACAATAATAATAATAAAATGTTTTTATTGTTATTTATTAATTTTAACTTGTTACGTTCCAATTGTTTAGATACGGCATTCGTTATTTCGAATCATTCGTAACTTTGGATGAATTTGTATTTGTTAAATTCACTAACAGACAAATTTGAAAGGAAATTCCAATACCTATAATTTAATAGTTAGTAATAGTTAAGTTATTATTAGCTAGTTTTTATTTCAGATTTTCAAATTTTCAGGTTTTAGGAGTTTCGAATTTCCGAATATTTGGAATAATGTGTTATACGGGTTTTCGTTAATTTGGAAATTGTCAAAATTTGTTAAAAAACTAATTTGGAACTAAACAAATTGCACATGTCTAATGTGTATAATGATGTAATCTTTAGTTGGTTCTATTATAGCTGATTGTATCCTTCCAGCTATATACAGATTTATTTATAGACATTTGCATATAATTCAGGTCTTGATATCATTTTTCAACGTTCCTATCTACCTACTTCTATGGGTAAGTGGGTTGTTATATGAGACTTTATTCCTGATGGGGATGCGCTTGCATTCTCATGCATATGTGCATGCATTATTTACAGTATATGCATGTGCCTCATGGGCTTGGGTGCCCTTCCATTTAAATGAACACATCATTAGTTTTACATTTTTTTGGTAATGTACTTGACATCCTTTTAGACAGATGTTGGCGCCAGATTAATCTTCTTAATGTTGTTTGAGTCCTTAATTAGCTAATTACCGTAGGTATGATATTATTGTCATTTATTGTTGTCATTAATTTTGTGTTTTAGTCACTTCTAAAGCTTTTATTCTGTTTTTTATTATTAATGAGTCACCCTCAAATCACTCTTCTGGGTATATTGTACTGTATTGTTATCTGAGCCACTTTGTGTAAATTATCAATATAATGTCTGTTGCTATTTTGGGTTAACATTTATAATCCATTGATATTGCCTATTGCTGTTTGTTGCAACCCCTGGTATCAGTCTCCTTTAGATGCCAGCAATCAAGGAGCTGGGTGGGTTCCTCTGATCCCGCCCTCGGCCCACAACCTTTATTAGACTGCACCACACTTCCACGCTGGTTACCATCACAGCCGGCCACTTTCTACAGTCCCGACTTCTGCCACTACACCAACCTGGAAACGGCACTGACACGCCATCTATTGGGAATCCTAATGCCTAGCCATGGGGTTTATCTACATGCTTGTGTTTATCTACTAAATTTGAATTGCTGATTTATTGTGCTTTTAAAAAAATCCAGGGAATCTAACCGCTGCACTTAGTATGGCACCCCCCGTGTTTTCTTTATTACCTAAGTTTTGTTAGTAGTTTAGGAAGCTTGAGTAGATGATTTTTCTTGTTTCGTGCTATAAACATGCTGTACAAAGCCCCCCTGCATTGAAACTGTGCTTGCTGCGATGCTGAACAAAAGTGTAGGACAAATCAGTTTGGACTCTTCCTAGGTGTCCCTGTATCATGCATGGTTTACTGCTGCCAATACCAGTTGAGCCTATGCTTCTTACAACATATATAAATCTAAATGAGGGCAAATAACAAAAAATAATAATTTGCCAATGTGCTTGATTTATGAATCAATATACTCATCCCTTACAACATTTTGTGTTTTCAAATGATTAATAGGTGAATGTAACATAAGAAGCATGAAGGTACTTACCGAGAATTTATAAATCTGCTGACGTTCGCGGTCAACTGGTTGAAGCAATGTGAGATGGCGAGTAATTCCAGA
Organism: Lithobates sylvaticus; assembly: GCA_028564925.1. Lineage (NCBI taxonomy): Eukaryota > Metazoa > Chordata > Amphibia > Anura > Ranidae > Lithobates > Lithobates sylvaticus. The sequence goes on from CM053036.1 coordinate 99,132,289, forward strand.
TGAGGTTACTGCAAACACTGTGCTGTAGTCTACCAAATATAGATAGAGCTGGGGATCTTTTGTCTTGTAAAGAAAGGAAAATAAATTTAGTGTCATTGCAACTAGAGTTTACAACTTAGTAGAATTTTCAAAGCTTTTGCACATTTCAGGAGCACATAAATGAATGAACATTCATTTAACACATTTGGGGTTGATTTACTAAAGGCAAATCCGCTTTATACTACAAGTGCAATTGGAAGTGCATTCGCTTTAGATCTGAGGGGAAGATCTGAAACGAGGGGAAGCTCTGCTGATTTTATCATCCAATCATGTACAAGCAAAAATGCTGTTTTTTATTTTCCTTGAATGTCCCCCTCAGATCTACAGCAACTGCACTTCCAAGTGCACTTGTAGTGCAAAGTGGATTTCCCTTTAGTAAATAAACCCCATTGTCTTACCAGTGCTTAGATGTGGTGGCTACATTCGTTTTAGTTTTGTTCACCCTATCTTTTTTTCTATCTGGTGATACCACACTTCCTATAGATCAATGTCACCCTAGGCTGCTCACTCCTACATTGAAATACAGAATACCTACCCCTTTCCTCATCTCCAATACATAAGAGGTTACAGTTCACACAACAGAGCAGCTTTGATAACAATGTGTACAGGCAGAGTACACAGGAAGTTAGAAGCCCAATGGGTTTCTGTCAGAATCAACAGTTTTTTTTTCCTGTAATTGTAGTGTTTTTAAAGGTAATACATGGGGAAATATGCATGTAATTGAGAGATGTACAGGATGTTTTTCATACATTTTGTTTATGTTGCACTGTCATACACTCTAAATGAACAATTTCCTAGGATTTAACATAGACCAGTAGTTTCAAGCAATCTGACTGGTTTATAGGTCACCTAGGATGGTCAGGATGTGTAGTGGCTACTAAATATAGAGATAAGACATGTAGAGAACTACACACAGAAATAAAAATGCTTTGAACACTTAATATGTTTATTACCACTTGGACATGTTCTAATCTGTTGGAGAATCAATGTTCATGCAGCCATTGTCCCCCTTTCTCAATAAAAAGGGAAAGGACTAGCTAGATCAAGTAGAAAAGGTATACAATGTGCAGAAATTCCTATGCCTGGCCAAGGATATTATAAAGTGGGTAGATCTTGTATAATGAGATGTTGTTGAATAGAAAACAACACATATTTTATAACCAGCTAAATTTGTACATGACCTGGATGCTGTAGGAGCCAAGAACAGTCTTGAATATTTTAGGCCAATGGGATTTAGTTACAATGAGCTTCTAAAATATTAACCCATCTGCAATGTTATAAGTAAATATTTTTAAATAAATTAAAAACACATATTACTAGAAAGATCAAACAATACATGACATGCCAAGGGTGGTGTATGCATCTAGGCTCTAACAGCTGAATTGTAACCCTTACTGACCCTACTGTTAAAGACATTTTGTAAAATCATTACTAGGGATGAGCTGTGGCTGGGCTGAACCTTCAGCTGTAGCAGAAAATAAGTCATTCAGCAGTGGTATTACTACTTCTATATATGACTACTGCACAGGCTGGTTGTTGAGGAGCCAGCAGCTGCCGACATCCCACAAACCATGGTTATCCATACCCAGCCTATTCAGCTGTCATCCAGGGATTCCCAGCTGGCGATTGAATATAAGCACAGGGGAGGGGATTGTGCAGTAAAAAGAAAAACTGGTGGCATGGTGATATTTGTGTCATTATAGATCAAATATGATCTGGTCCATATTTGAACAATGATGTCACCTGGAACTGACAGACATTCTAACTGTGCAAATAAAAAGTTTAATTTGAATCCAAAAATGTTATTTGTTTATTCTATTTTTTCATTAGTTGAAGAATAACCCCACTTTTGTAAAAAAAACAAACAAAAAAAAACAATCCCCTCTGGGTATCCTATGTACAATGCAATCATTTTAACCAGCTTTGTAGTGCTATCTGAAGAAAAGCATCACTTTCATCATGCAGGTCGTTGGAAACAGTACCTAAATGCTAGCTATAAGCATAAAAAAGGCCCAAATCCTCCTCCAGTTTCCAGCTCCTCAAGCTTCCCCTTTACTCCCACTATACAAGATGTATAACTCCTACCCTTCCAGTTGATGTATTTGGGCCCTTTTTGTAAAACTGCAGTCTGTGCTGTACCAAAGTGGTCAATTCCTGGTTGGCATTTCTTCACCCAAAAGGCCATCCCTGTCCTTCAAAATGATGTGGAGGGTAATGTTCCCACAAGTATGGGCAGGGTAACAGCTGGTGACAGTGCAGTCACCTCCATAATTTCCTCCTTAATGCTTTATTTGGGTGAGTCATCCTCTGAACCACTGATCCCCCACAAACATTCAAAGGCTATGCAATGGCTAAGGAAAAACAATGCCACAGGACAGGAGCCACACTGGGGCAGAGATGAGGTATTTAACCCCATGCCATCTTTTGCCAGGAAATGTTGCTTAAGAAAACAGCACCACCAACCTGCTATCTGCCCTTTAGCAGAGTGAAATTCAGTGGGAGCTCTCTGCCCACAACCTGCCTGATATGCCACATGCCCACATGGTGGAATTGTACCTTGGCTATGCTGCAGGGGCTGCGCATGCAGCAGCAGGTCATGAATGAGTACCTGTGCAAGTAATACATGATGACAGGCTGGGTGAAACTCGGGTTCTTCACCCCAAATCAGTCGCTCTTAATGCAGGATGCATACAATTTACTGCCATTGTTTAAGGTGGCAAAATGGTGAGCTTTGGTAATGCTGGGGCAGACACTGTGCACAGTGGAGGCACAGCCACTATATCCAGATACCATCCCTGTGAGGCCTCAGTAGATACAAGAGGAGCAAGAAGAGTAATAGAAGGATGGTTGATGTTGTGGCATTTTGGAAGAGGAGAAGGACATGGGACAGGCTTGCAGATATAGGTTTTATCCTTCGCCAACCTCGGGAGTTGTACGTAGGTGAGGGAGAATAGTTGTTATCCTTCTTGATTTATATTCCTTTGACTCTGGCAACTTGTAGTGGGTGGGCTCATTCATGTTTCAGAGCCCAGAAAAGGAACTTAGGTTTTGTGGCATCAAAGACAGGGACATTATTGGTTGGTAACCCTACTGGATCCACATTACAGAAGGAAAACCACTGAACTCATCCTGTCCCCATACAAGGAGCAAAAGTTGAAACATCGAAAGGACATGCTGTAAAGGATCCTGTTAACCTCCTTTCCAGATGCTGTGTCTTGTCTCACAGACAATATGGCTTAGATCCTGCTGTCATTGGAAGGTTGGGCAGCAGTGGGGGTAGCTACCTAAGCAAGGCATTCAAATAATTTTTCTGTACTCAGTGCTCAGGACTATCCACTGCCAGCAGCTATTATTTCTGGGTAGTGAGGATGAACTACAGCGTGCGATCATCCTGCTAGACTGTACGGCAGCCACTGTACTCTTTGAACATAAATTTAGTGCTAGGGGGGCTTTGCCACCTATAAAAAAAGTCAGTCTATCCTTGGACATGGTTAACCAAGCCCCTACTGCAGATGCAGCAGATTACATTTTTGGGGGATTTTGTCACCCAGAGTATTTATTTTCAGTACCTCCTGAGCCTCTTTTTTATCACTGCAGTCCTTAAATAAAGCCAACATCCTGCCTCTGTTGCCATCTCCTTCCCCCATGAGCAAAACCAGCTACTATTAACACCTCCTAACACTGTCAGCACGACACTGTTAACATATACTGCCACTGCTATAGGCCTTCAATTCATTACCATCTCATACTGGGCCCATTGCTATTGTTTGTTGCAATTGCACTTTTAATTTGGCACACCCAATTTTTCCACAGCAGTTTCCCCATTGCAAATAATTTAACATTTTCAGGCAGGTAACATCCTGTGCTCTGTACTAATGTTTTTGTAGGATTATATTATTTTAAGTATACAATATTATTTTGGATATACAGCCTTTTAAGGAAGTCTGGCCTAACAGTGATGCTTTAAATAGAAATCCACCATTCCCATTCGCTAACACTGGATTTTGTGGCCAAAAACATACTGTATTTATCGGCATATAACACACACTTTTTTCTCCTTAAAATGAGGGGGAAATGGGGGGTGCGTGTTATACGCTGATCCCCCGCCATTTGTAATCTCTTCTGCCGTTCTTGGTGGCTTTCGGGTGTCTTCGGCCGTTCTCGGCTATCTTCGGCTGTTTTTGGCTATTTTCGGAAAGCCAAAAGCTGCCGAGAACAGCCGAGTGCGGTCGAAAATAGCCGAGAACGGCCGAAGATAGCCGAGAACGGCCGAAAATACCGGAGCGCCGCCAAGATACACAGGACATCCGCTCTGTATCTCGGCGGCGCCATTTTTAAAAGACAAAAAGACACTGACAAGGCTGCAAATGACATGAAAAATGGCCTCTCCTTGTTGAATGATGTTCATTTTTTTTTTCTTTGGTACATGTCCAATAGGTTAGGTATAGGTGTTCAGCCCCCATGCCCTTTTTGCCAATCCCCAAGCTTTTAGAAAATAGTCATTACTAATAATGAATGTTTGACTGTCATTCATTTCAATTAGTTCAGATTCCGGACCTGGTATGTTTGGCTTATCACTAATAAACATAGATACAAGGCGCTTTGTCTGGGGCTTCCTGGCAAGGTGTCCTTAATCATGTAGAATGCACATGGCCCAGTATGTTTTGGGGGGAAACTTTTGTTTTAGTACAATGTACAGGTTGGCGTTATTCTCAAGAATGTTATATACTGTAAAGCAATTGTGTATTTTTCATGTTGCCCTTTAAGCCTTTTTAAAAGAGCTGTTCCTTGCTGAATGATTAATTATTTTTTTTGGATTGGTACATGCCCCCCATGGCAGTGGCTAGCTACCTATGTCCCAAATGAAAGTTCCCAGTTCCCATCGCTAAATGTAAACAAAGGGGTGGGGTCTCCTGGGTGAAATATTTGACATGACCCCTTACTCATTTACATAGGTGCAGTGACTAAGCCCCCCCCAGATTCCTATAAGCCTGCTGCCTGCAGACTCCCATAATCACTGGGCCTAGGTTGTGGTGAAGAGGCTTTGTCCTCATCAACATGGGGGCAAGATGCTTTGTTGGGGGGAAGGTTCCCCCTGGCAAAGTATCCTCACTTTGTTGAGGACATGGGGCTTGGTTTGGATCAGGAAGGGGCCAAACACCTGCCTGACTGAATACTCAGATATTGGTCTGGTATAGAATTTGTTCTTTTGTGGGGTCCCCCTTTTCCATCCATACCAGACCTTCATCAAGGATAAGGTTGTGGTATGTATTTTTAGAGGGAACCACATGCCTTTTATTTTGCATTGGGTATCCCCTAACAACCAGAATAAGTGTCTAGTATAGATAAAGAAAATACACTTTTTATCTTTCTTTTTTTTTTTCTTCTTACAAACAGAACAAAGCAGCTATTTGATGTTTCGCTTTAAGTATTAATAAAATCACTGCTCCTTGCCAAACTGAATTAAAATATATATATATTTTTTTAGCTTTTTGTTTGACAATTTCTTATTTTCAAACCTTCAGTTTCCATGAACTTTATTGGGGTTTTGATTCAGCACCCATATTTCAAGAATGTTCTGCCAACCTGCTTCAAACTTTGTACATTCAGCTCAGCCCTAGTTACCAGTAGACAACTGTCACGTTTGCCTTACGTTTAGTTTTCATTAACTAGTTTTATTTAGCAAGGAGTTAGGATGAATTGAAGGCCTATAAAAACACAGAGTTATCTATTGAATCTTATATCCTCTTTTTTTGCTTAGTTTTATTAAAAAAATGATTAATTCATACATTGTCCCTCAATATTTGAACTTAATTATTATTTGGAGGTTTCTGAGATTATATTTTTCAAATTATGGAATTATATTGTTCTAATATATTTAATAAGTAACCAACAGCTTTCTTATTTCACCACTTCATATCATGCCAGCCACCCCAATTAATTTCAATGAATTGATTTTTGAGACAAGAAGCTGGTAGTGGATTTGACAAACTTCCAATAGATGAGTACTTAAATTTTGCTTCGACTCTGTTAACTAATGATCACTGAAGCTGTAATCAAGATGACAGCATTTGAGATCTATTAAGCAATGCAATAAAATTGCATGGCAAAAAAAAAAAAAAAAAAAAGGTTTTAATGTTTTGCTTATGCCCTAAAATTTACGAAAATACATAATTATGTTAATTATTCTACTAAACAACAATCAAATTAGCACATTTTTCCTGTTTGCACACAGCATTCTCATTTTCCTAATGGTGTCTTAGAAAAATAGTGAATACAAATATAATTTTAAACTGCAGTTTAAAATTGAATATAACCAAAATTATGGTAGTTTACTCCAGCCCCTATCTTGCCCATGGAAACACATACCGCATATACTCGAGTATAAGACAACCGGAGTATAAGCCGGGGCACCTAATTTTACCACAAAAAAATGGGAAAACGTATTGACTCGAGTATAAGCCTAGGGTGAGAAATGCGCAGCTACTGTAAAGCCCCATACACACGCGCGGATTATCCGAGGACCAGGTCCGTCGGACCATGTCCGTCATACTTTGTCTGATGTTGGTTTTGCGTACACACGGTCAGACAAAGTTGTCGGAAAATCCGATCATTCTGAACGTGGTGACGTTTGTTGCCTACGACGGGACTACGTAGAGGCTAGTAGCCAATAGCTTTGGTCTTGTAATGTGATCTGAGCATGCGTAGCACTTTGTCCGGTCGGACAACCGTACACACGATCGGATTTGGTGTGATCGGACCGTGTTGTCGGCAAATCTTTCCAGCAGGAGATAAGACTTTGTCCGTCGGACAATCCGACGTACACTGTCCGATGGTGCATACACACGGTCTGATTTTTCAACAACATTGTCCGATCGGACAGAATCCATGAAAAAGTCCGACCGTGTGTATGGGGCTTAAGTGGAAAATAGGGTCAACAATGCCCATTTGCCGCCTCACTGTGCCCATTTGCATGCCTCACTGTGCCCTTTTGCAGCCATAGGTCCCTCAAACTTCAATCTTGGTAGTTAAGGGTTCCTAGATGCCCCCTAGCTGCAGCCCAAAGGGTCCCGAAATTACATTGCTGCAGATGGACACAGTTGACCGAATTTGGGGCCCCATATCTCTAGGGCCACTTGGTGCTAGGAACCCCAAATTTGGTGTGCAAACCCAGTGGAACTATCACTACAACATATCCAATAGATGGGGTTCCTATCACAAGGTGGCCCCGAGATACAGTCGGTTCGGTAAATGTTAAGCACTTTTCTGCAGAAGAGAATGACATTTTCTGACCCGACTTTGGGGCCCCGTATTTAAGGGCCACTTGGTGCTAGGAACCCCATCTGGATATGTTGTAGTGATAGTTCCACTGGGTTTTCACACCAAATTTGGGGTTCCTAGCACCAAGTGGCCCCAAGATACGGGGCCCCAAAGTCGGGTCTGAAAATGTCACTGCTGCAGAAAAGTGCTTGACTCCAGTATAAGCTGAGGGGGGCATTTTCAGCACAAAAAAATTTGCTGAAAAACTCAGCTTATAATCGAGTATATACAGTACTACAAGATGGTTTATTGAATTGTGAAAGATTGTGATATGGATCTATATACTGTAGCCCCTGCTCTCCCTAAGGATCACACACTATTGTGGAGCAATAGAAGAGGGCTTATAGAATTGTATAATTTTTTTTACATTAAAAGGATATTTACCAAATCCCTCCAAGTGTTTCACAGAGCCTGTGGAAGTGGGATATTTGAAACCTGTAAAACACACCATGACATAACTGTTGAGATGCGCCCCCCCCCCTACTATTGTCAGCTAGGATCTTGAAGTCCTCTGACACAATTACAACAAAAGATGTATATGTTCTCAGAGTAGAGTGAATGAATGATTGAATGAATGATTTGTATAGCGCTGCAACTGCGAACTGAATCGCCTCGAGGCGAGTGGTAAAGCCAATGTTATACTGTGAAGCAAGTACATTGTGGATCTGTAATTAGGCCATGTGTGACAACATAGTGTTGTACAATTCATACTTTGTTGATACATTTGTATAATTTTAATAGTAGTGTATATTATTATATGTATAATTTTAGGCACATATAAAGTATAATTTCAAGTGTGTTTTTTTTTTTAGATTTCAGGGCTGTTGGTGTCTTTGTGGTTCTGGCAGTATATATTTATATCTATTTAAAAAGTATTAATGTTTTTCACTATATTTAGCATGTTGGGACAATATGATATTTATCAACATATTTTGAACTTTGTGGGGAGTATTTATAAAGATAATTTATATTTGGTTTCATATGTAATATGCTGTCAGCTACAGTCAGTGATGTCCCTGGTAGACAGGAGAAAGAAAACGGCTGATTTTTAAAATGGACTTGTGCATGGCTGTATAGTGTGAAGGACCCTTTTACCAGTTCACCAGGAAGAAGCTGGCTACTGTGTACTGGGGATGCAGAAGAGCTTGATAGGGCACAGTGGTGATATATTGTATGAGGAATAAAAGTATTCAGAGAGGGACTTCTGGATTGTTTGATTCACACCCAGATGGATGCCAGTGCTGATTGGAGACAGCCAATGTATGTTTGTATTTTTAAAACAAAATATTGTATATAAAAATAAATTTACAGACATAGACATAGTTGGGCTTGTCATAAATAGGCACATTGCTCAATAAGACTTGTGCCAAAGACAACCTCATCAGTATGATTGTAAACTGACATTGAGAAAAACCACCATTGCAGCATGTGTCCCTCTGGCTAAGGCAGTTTAAGGAAGAGCCCCCCTTTATCAAAGCCTGCCCACCATTCACTATAGATATGTAGTATGTACAATCTCTGACCACTGCTAAGAAAGAAAGACCCCAACAGAATCTTTTCAGCACATGGCATTTTGACCTCTTAATGTCAGCCCCCCCTTAACACAGATGGCCATTGGCCTAATTTGGAGACCTATTTATACCTCTCACTTTTTGGCACTCTGTGGTGACCTGTGTTGGTCAGCAAAGAAGTTTCCCTTTACAATAAGGGTCAGTGAACTCCCCTCACTACTGTGATATTGAGCAAAGTTCCCCAATACATTGGAGGCTAGTGAAAGAGTACTCTTGTTATACTAGTAATCAATAAAAAAAGTACCCAATCTAGATTGGTTGTATTAGTATTATGTGGAGAACTGCCCGATACATTGGTGTTTTAGAAGCCAATATATCAAAGTGGGCGTATCAAATAAACAAGCAATATAAATTTACACTCCTGGGGCATCATCCCATAATAATCAAACGCAAAAGGGAAGCAAGTAAACAGGACTTAATAGAAGCCATTGGGAATGAATGTATGAAAACATAATTGTAAAATACAATTAAAATCTATCACTATTACAAAAGGTCATATATAAAATATGCTTATTGGTAATTTTATATATGACCCTTTGTAATAAAAACTGCTAGATTTTAATTGTATTTTACAATTATTTTTTCATGCATTCTCTCCCAATGGCATATATTAAGTCCTAAGATTAAAGCGGAAGTAAACCCATTGATTTAACAGTCTAAAAAAAAAAGGCATGCCGTGAATGCTAACTGCACATTGGCTGTGCTCTCAACCAAACAGTCAAACCATCCAATGGCTGGTGTCATAACGGATCACATGTGCAGCACTGTGGCAGTTGAAGATTAAACAGAGGCAAAGATGGCAGCTTCCTTGGCTGAAAACGATAGGAGGGTTTACTTCCACTTTAAGAAAAAGTGTGTAGTGTCAAAAGTAAATGAACAGTGATGAGATGGGAATACTGTGTTATAAATGGACAGCACATTGAAATAAAGTACAAAAAAAAATTAAAAGTAAAAAAATGCTAAAGTAAAATAAAAAATAGATATATAGAAGTCCAATCTTGTGGATGGAAATCCAATGTAGTGAAGATTTAAATGCACAGTCCCATGATAGGATCAGCAATATAAACTTATAGGTGAAAACACAATAGTTCAGTGCAAAGACGTGCACATAAATTTGGTGGTGACTTAAAAAATGAAGAGGTGGTCCACTCACCAGAAAATAGAATCATCAAGCGTCATTGGGATATCCTTAAGCGGGATTCTTCCCTTAAACAAATCCCTTCAGACAAACCTCAAATAGTTTTTAGGAGGGCCCCAAATCTGAGGGATAAGATTGCACCTAATGTCATTAATCCCCCTCAAAAAGTTAAATTATTTGGCAAAATGAAAGGCTTTTACCCATGTACAGTAATAAATTTGTCATGTGTGGTGTTAGTGGATATAGACATAGGAAGAAGACAAAATTTACCTCCACTATGACAGGTAGACAATATGAGATTGATCAATTTTATTTCTTGTGATTCTACCCATGTTGTGTACCTTTTAGAATGTATCTGTGGGAAACAGTATGTGGGTAGAGCCACAAAACATTTAAGGGACAGGCTAAGAGAGCACATCTACAATATCAGACATGGATATAAACATAATAGTCTCACGTCACACTTCAGAAAGTACCATGCCAGAAAACCTAACAATTTGAAATTTGCTGGTATTGCTAAAGCAAAATTACAATGGAGAGGTTGTAACAAAAAGAGGTATCCAAGTTAGAAGTTTGGTGGTTCCATGAATTATGCTGTTATTTCCCCTCAGGACATAATATTGAGTGGGATATAAACAGCTTCATTGCTAAAAAATTGATGTTTGCCTGTTGCTGTCTATTTTTAGATATATTTGTCCTACGAATGTGTGCGTTTTTATATATTTTCATGCATTCTTCTGTATTAATATATTTCACTTTGGTGGATCATTACTACTCATTGGCAGCGATGTCTGATTTTTAGATAGTTGTTTTTTTGTTTATATATTTTTCCTATTTGAATTCATTTTTGATGTTCTCTGAGAATTTTTTAGACAGGATATGCACTTTTTCCTGCATTAGGGGACACCAATACTCTTTAGGGGATACCAATATATCTTTTGGTGGTTGTTTCTCTGAATTATTTTTGTTACTTCCTAGTCTGCAACAAAATGGCATTTTTATGTATTTCCTGTGCTTTTGAGCATAGATATAATGGTGGCCGTGTCATTTCCAATCACTGGCAAAATGGCCGACGGATCACTTCCTGTTTTTAATTTCTCTAAGAAGACACTGTGATTTTAGTAGTTTTGAGAGGCTATATAAACTAGTTTGATGTGGTCCCGCCCTCAGTTATAAAAGAGCTGTCACCTGAGAGGACGGTCATTGTGGCGGGTGCCTCCCACCGGATCGGTGGCGGTGTGCAGGGTTTTTTTTTCATTCCAGTGGCGGAGCGAGATAAGAAGATGGATGGACTTCATGGAACATTTTTATTTTTTTAATAAAGGACTTGTCCCAAGATGTGTCTTGTGTTTTTTTTTTAATTTTCACACTTTTTTTGTGAAATGGTATGGGTACAATGTACCCGTTACCATTTCAAAAAGGGGGGCCGGGATCTGGGGGTCCCCTTCCAGATTCCGATAAGCCCCCTGCTCGCAGACCCCCACAAACACTGGGCAAGGGTTGTGGGGATGAGGCCCTTGTCCCAATCACAAGGTGCTTTGGGGGCTACCCCAAAGCACCCTCCCCATGTTGAGGGCATGTGGTCTGGTACAGTTCAGGTTCCTCTTTTCCAGCGGCCGTGCTCGGATAAGGGTCTGGTATGGATTTTTGGGGGGACCCCATGCCATTTTTTTATTTTGTCATGGGGTTCCCCTTAAAATCCATACCAGACCTGAAGGGCCTAGTATGGAATTTGGTGGTGCCCACCCTTTTTTTTTTAATTTTGGTTTGGGGTTCCCCTTAATATTCATACCAAACCCAAAGGATGGATTTTTGGGGGGACCCCATGCCATTTTTTCAATGACTTATCTGTATTGCCAAGACCCAACAATTCATTATAGCCGTGGGTAGTTTTAAATTAGTTTTTTTCCTTTAAAAATGTAATTTTGTGCAGGGACTGTTCTAAACACAGGAGGAATATTTCACTTTTATTTAAATTTTTTTCACTTTTTATTTTAAACGAACATTTTTAAAACTGTTATTGCATTGATACATGTCGCATGGGGCAGGACCCAGGTCCCCAAACACTTTTTATGAAAATAACTTGCATATTAACCCCTAAAATTAGCACTTTTCATTTTTCACGTTCGTGTCCCATAGTCTTTAACGGTGTTTGTTCGAACTAATTTTTTGCCTGTTCGCATGTTATGCTGCGAACCGAACCGGGGGGTGTTCGGCTCATCCCTAGTCTTTAAGTAGACTTATGAAGGTATTGTCAATACCCAAAAGGTAAAATAGGGGGAGATATTTGCTTATGGCTCTGTTTGGTCCGAGACCCAGGAAGGTGTGAGCCCTCCCATGTGGGGGCTGTCAAGGACTACATCACTACAAATCACTAAGGGTGATACTTCTGGGGTGTGCTAGCCATGGAGACTAGTACTTGTGAAATTTATCTCTAGTCATGTTTGATTTGGCAAATAGAAATTCCATGCGACAATGATAGTTGAGGTGAGGAAGCATAGTGTCGTGGGTCCTTCCAAGCCTGTGCTAGGCTTACACGTGCTGCTTTTAAGATGTGAGTTACAATGGGAAGAAATGTAGTAGGCCAGATAGGAGGGTCTAGACCAAAGAGAGCCATTTATAGAGTTAGAAGATGCCTGTTTAGGATGAAAAGTGTCAGAAAGGGCTTTTGCTGATGCCACTGCATTGCCAGAAATTTTACTACACGCTTTTAATGTCATCTATCATATGAGTGACCATTTTATATTTTCAATAAATAGTTTTACTCAAACAGTATCACACTACGGGCCCTATCTTTTTTCCTTTACCTATGTGGGATGAACAACGATATACATTGGTCAGCCTACTTTAAGTTCGTTATCTACATGCCTATCTAAAGATGTATCCTTGTCAGTCGGTGTATGTCAGCAGCCTGTGCCGTTGTCTATTCCCCTGGGTGTGTTTACACCAACAAGCCTGTCAGACTCACTCGATATAAGCCTAGTTGGGTCAAATTTATCCAGTAAGCCTCTCTCCATATGGTGGCGGATATCTGCAGACAAGTCACACAGTCACTTCATTTATTTTAAGCACCTATGTCACTGTTTATTCACCATTGATTCACATTTACATTTATTTTGTTAGTTTTTGCATTTGAGTTATACCAATCTTCATTTATTTGGTTCACATTATTATTCACTGTATTTGGCAGCACATACCGTGTTTACTTTGGTAGGTTGCATTTATTTTTTATTTATTAATATTATCACTCATTTAAAGGTTAATTCCATAATTTCAGCGCTGCACACCATCTATTTTCCATTTACAGAGTCAACACTTGTGAAACAAGAGTAATTTCAGCAATCAGCGTAGATACATTTTCCCAGAAGGAAGCAATGACAGGGCAGTCCCACCAAATATTAAAGATGTCCCCTATTGCATCGCAATTTCTCAAGAATTTCAGGGAGTGAGATGGGAAGAAGTGGGCCAGTCTGATAGGCATATAATACCATTTGTGGTATATTTTCATGAGAGTTTCCCAATGAGAGACATTTTTGGAGAAAACAGACGGCAGCCTGAGAGATCAATGCCAGATGTCTGGGGGAATTGAGATCTGCAGTTTTGATTCCCAAAATACCATACTTGAAGATTTGGATGTGGAAGCTGGTCAGGAGAGAAGATTATAAATGATGAAGGATATCCCCTTGGTTTTGGGGGATAATCGAGTGTAGAAGGAGAGAAAATCCTTAGATACAGTTTCATCAGTAATGGATATTGAGGAAATAATATGACGAATCCTGAGGTAGATGTAGAAGTCCTTACTAGGGAGGTTGTATGAGGCCGAGAGTTGCTTGAAGTCTTTAAGCTGTAGTTGATGGTATAGGTCTCCAATCCTATGAATCCCTGCTGTAGACCAATGCTGTTGTGGTAGGTTTGGTGATAGTAGACGGAGAGAGAGGAGTGGAAGAAACTGCAGGGCATTTATGTGTATCCCTTGGAAGGTTTGTTGTATAGCTTTCCAGGTTGTGACTGTGGCATTGACAGAGGCTAAAAAGGAATGGAAGGTATGAAAGTCCATCCATATCATTGCTAATAGTAGATGGGGGGGTAGAGAAATTGCTGTAGCTTCAATTTGAAGCCATGAGGCAGTGGAGAGTGGGGCCCACCACTGTTTTGCTTGGTTTATGATGATTGTATTGTAATACCATTTGATGTTGGGTGTTCCAGGACCAGCAAAAGCAGTAGGGGTACTCAATAGTGAGGACTTTAGTTAAGGTATACGACCTGCCCATATGAAGGTGTTGAGAGTTCACAAAATTTTAGCTATGTCAGCTGATAGAATTGGTAATGGCAAAGTCCTGAAGAAGTATAGGACATGTGGGAGGAGGAACATCTTAGCCAAAGCTATGCGTCCAGCCCACAAAGCTCTAATGGATGACAAATACAGTAAGTACTTATAGTTTGAAGTTTCTGAAGAAGAGAGGTGAGATTTGTGCGCAAAAGCATAGAGGATGTAGAAGTAAGTTGAATACCCAAGTATCTCATGGATGAGTTGGGTGCTCAGGAAAAGGAGGGCTTTTTGGATATATTGGTTTTGAGTGAAGATTACAGGGAAATTCAAATCATGGATGATTTAGAGTGATTTAGCTTATACATGGAGACCACACTAAAGTTCTCCAGGACTTAAAATAAAGGGGGCATTGAACGTAATGGGTCTGTAAGGGATATGATGCTATCATCCGCATATAGACCAATTTTGTGAGCAGTATTTCCTAGCAATATTCCAGAAATGAGAGGGTTGGTGCAAATTGCTTGGGCTAGGGGCTCAATAACTAGGGCAATGATCAGGGGTGAGAGTGGGCACCCCTGCTGGGTGCCATTGGTGATGGGGAATGAGTCTGAGAGGAGGCCTTTGGTCCAAACCCTGGCACTGGGGGTGGACTAAAGTCCCAGTATGGCTTGTAAAAAATGACCCTTAATGCCAAATTTCTTTAGTACTGCCTCCAGGTACTCCCAGTGTACCCTATCAAACAGCTTCTCTGCATCAAGCGAGATGAGCAGAGAAGGGGTTTGGAAGGTCTCTACCCAATGAATGAGGTCTAAAAAATGTCAGGTTCCATCTTAGGCCTGACGGTGAGGAATAAATGCCACCTGGTACGAGTGTACCAGGTGGGGCATGTGCTGAGCAAGATGATTTGCTAATAATTTGGTGTACAATTTAAGGTCTGTATTAGGGAGGGAGATGGGGCGATAATTGGCTGGATCATGAGGGGGGCTTGCCAGGTTAGTGGTGATGACAGCATCAAGAGATTCTGATGGGAAATAGCCAGTGGCCAAAAATCTGTTGAGGGGTTACAGAGATGGGGTACAAGTTGCTTTCAGGCGGAGTTGTATAGCTTCAGAGTGTTCATCTTGGATGTCCACTACAGTATTACAAGCTGTGGTGGCTGCTGATAAGTGATGTTTAATGTGCTCAGTACATTCCCCCAAGAAATCAATCTTGGTGTGCAAGTGGTTAATGGAGGCTCTAAATTCTTTCTGCATGTCAGCTTGTAAGGAGAGCAACATTGCTTTCAGAGAGTGTTCTGAAGCAGGGTTGTCAGAAGTTGTGAAAGCTGCCAGTGATTGTGTAGGGAAAGCATCATTCGTGGGACTACAAGTGGTGTTTTGTTTTTTCAGGAGGAGGTTTAGTGGGGGAGTAAGCTGGATATATGGCTGATCTCTTACCTCTGTCTGTGGGAGACGTGTCAGGATGGAGCTGCTGTTCATGAGTTTCCTCCATGTCTGAGGCTGAGTCAGAGTCCCCGTCAGGTTCAGACACAGGCTGTGGAGGCAGCGGCGGGTAGATTCGGTCCTGGCTGGCGCCATCTTGGGCTGGAGGCTGTGCGGGCCGCATATAGTAATCAAGGAGGCAGCGCGATCCCTTAGGCTGGGTACGCTTGTGGGACATAATCCAAAGGTTTTGCGCTGTGTGGAGCTCCCTTCCTCAGAGGGATAAGTGCACAGAAGGGTTTCTGGATGGCGCTGAGAGTAGCTGTGGAGGAGCGGAGCTCTCTGTTCATGCAGCCATCTTCTTCTGCTGCCAGGCCACGCTCCACTACATTGTTTTTTTATTGTTGATTTCCATCCACAAGATTGGATCAAAGGATCCTTAGATGCAGATATCATCGCGGGATCATTCCATATACATGAAAACCTCGTCCTATACATATGCTACTGAAGAAATCCAGAGATTTGGACGTAATGCATGTATAGGACGAGGTTTTAACATATATGGCATCATCCTGTGATCATCTCTGCATCTGAGGGTCCTTTGATTGTATATGACAGACACGCGATTAATGGTTAGCACTGCCTATAGTGTCATTTTTGTAAGTGCAATGCTATACCTTTTTCTAAATAAATGTAGTTTTAAATGGGTGCTTTTTCTTCCTGCATGTATGCTTTGGGGATTGGAAATCTAATAATCCATCCATCTGAGTAAAGCCCCATACACACGGTCAGACTTTTTCATGGATTCTGTCCGATCGGACAAGGTTGTTGAAAAATCAGACCGTGTGTATGCACCATCGGACAGTGTTCGTCGGTTTGTCCGACGGACAAAGTCTTATCTCCTGCTGGAAAGATTTGCCGTCAACCCGGTCCGATCACACCAAACCCGATCGTGTGTACGGTTGTCCGACCGGACAAAGTGCTACGCATGCTCAGATCACATTACAAGACCAAAGCTATTGGCTACTAGCCTCTACGTAGTCCCGTCGTAGGCAACAAACGTCACCACGTTCAAAATGATCGGATTTTCCGACAACTTTGTCCGACCGTGTGTACGCAAAACCAACATCAGACAAAGTATGACGGACATGGTCCGACGGACCTGGTCCGCGGATTGTCCGACCGTGTGTATGGGGCTTAAGAGGCATTTGAAGTGTCAGCAGTTTGTCTTCATCCCCAGAGAGGGAAAAACATGTAGTGAGACCTACTGGTAATGCAGGGGTCATGGCAGTGAGGTGAGAGGCTAATGCAGGGGTCACAGCAATGCAGGGTTAACGGCAGAGAGGTGAGAGGCTAATGCAGGGGTAACAGCAGTGAGGTGAGAGGCTAATCTACAAGGGTGGAGGATTCACACTTTGCATTACATGTCACATGATTGGAGTGGATTCAAATTGCATATCATTTTCTTTTCCTTTGATATTTTGAATATATATATATATATTGGACAATTTTTTGCACAATTGTTTGCACTTTTATCGTTTCCTTCTTTGATATTTTTGGATATACATTGGATTATATATATATATATATATATATATATATATATATATATTTGTACACATTTTTGTACACAATTGTTTGTATTATATTGTGGTTATTTTTTGTAAGTTGTGCTACACCATTCTGTTGTATATATTAGCTCACTAAGGTTTGAATCACTTATGGGTGTTGGCTAGCAACTTTTTAAATTAATTTCATTGATATAGCATTGGATTTTGCAGATAGATTATTTACACACTGTTAAAGAAATCATCATGACTGCTGTCACTGTGCTCAGTAACTTCTGCTGGCCCATCTGTTCCCAGCCATTATAAAATTAAACAGTTTTATCATTTCCAGTCTGAATGGTGGTTCAATCCCCACTTTCCCCAAATTGACTAACTAAAGTGACAAAGTTGATTGCTGTCAAATGACGTATACTGGAATCAGCGGTGGATCCAAGGGGAATCCCCCCCCCCCCCAAAATATTACCGACTCCCGAGTCTCTCTTTCACATTTAGAATCAGCAGCAGGCCAGCAGCAGCGCAGAGAGATACCTTCCTGTTGTTGCCCCTGCCGCACCACATCGCTGGCCTCTACCACTTGCCACACTGGTTGCTATCACCTGCCGCCTGGCATCTAGCAACCTGTGTCGTCACATCTGAGCCAAGGAGGAAGAGAGTGAGGCCCCAGCATTCAGAGAGCAGCCTTCTTCTTCTTCCTCGCCTAGTGTGAATGTTGGCTCCACCCACCTCCTCCCTCCATCTTCTCCAGGCTCCGGCGTGAAGACAGAATAAAGCATCTGGCTGTGTGATGCTGCAATCCTGCTTATCTCTATTGCTCCTCCAGATGGGAGCCCCTCCCCCCACCAGAGCACCAAAGTATGAAAGTGAGTACAAGCATTAACCATTGTCTAAAATCACAGAATACAGGTATGTATGCCAGTATTTATGAAAAAAAAGTGCTGTCCTTTTAATATCGCCATTTTTGTCTTATCCAAATCTTAATCTAATTATAATGCAGTATATTGATTTAAATGTGGAGCTGCAGCAGAGCAAACAGCTAATTCAGAAACACAGCACCTGGCACTTTCATAAATTCTGGCTACGCTCACCTTCTCAGCTATATCATGCTGGCTGCTAACACTTTGAACTGCCATTTGGGCTCGGTTCACACTAGATGCAGTGCGCATTCACAGTGAACCTTTTCATGCGAACTGATTGCGGAGTGTATGTTAAGTTAACAACACCCCGCAATCAGTTTGCAAAACGCAGCGCGATTTGCAAAATCAGATCGCATGGGTGTGCAAACCCATGCGATCCAATTCTGGTACAGACAAAAAAAAAAGAGTCCTGCATGAGTTTGGTCCGAATGCCAAGCAAATTCAGCCCTACAGTTAGGGCTGAATTTGCATCACACAAACATCGCATGTGATCTGCACATTTTATGTCAGTGCCCCTCCCAAATCAAGACTGTGGATTTGCCCCCTGACTGGAATGTGGATCATCTTTGGAGGTATATGGCTTGTGGTATGCTTCCATATGCAAAAATGGCCTGCCAACATTAATTCCTGGTTCCTCTAGATATGATTTTTTTAACCACTTTCCGGGCGCCGTACATGAATAAAAGTCCTCGGACAGGAAGGGTGATATCTTGGTCATCACTGTAGCAGTTAAGCTTTTATTAAATTATTATTGGCAACAATTAAAGCGCCCCTGTTCCCCCGTGCTCCAGCGCAAATGTGAAAGCGCACGTAAGTCCCACACTCATATGTTTCATAGTTACATAGTAGGTGAGGTTGAAAAAAGACACAAGTCCAACCTGTGTGTGTGATTATATGTCAGTATTACATTGTATATCCCTGTATGTTGCGGTCGTTTAGGTGCTTATCTAATAGTTTCTTGAAACTATCGATGCCCCCCGCTGAGACCACTGCCTGTTGAAGGGAATTCCACATCCTTGCCACTCTTACATTAAAGAACCCTCTACGTAGTTTAAGGTTCAACCTTTTTTCTTCTAATTTTAATGAGTGGCCACGAGTCTTGTAAACTCCCTTCTGTGAAAAAGTTGTATCCGTATTGTGGGGTTACCAGTATGGTATCTGTATATTGAAATCATATCCCCTCTCAAGCGTCTCTTCTCCAGAGAGAATAAGTTCAGTGCTCACAACCTTTCCTCTTAACTAATATCCTTCAGATCCTTTATTAGCTTTGTTGCCCTTCTTTGTACTCGCTCCATTTACAGTACATCCTTCCTAAACACTGGTGTCCAGAACTGGACAGCATACTCTAGGTGCGGACAGAGTCTTGTAGAGCGGGAGAATTATCGTTTTATCTCTGGAATTAATCCCCTTTTTAATGCATGACAGTATTCTGTTTGCTTTGTTAGCAGCAGCTTGGAATTGCATGCCATTGCTGAGCCTATCATCTACTAGGACCCCCAGGTCTTTATCCATCCTAGATTCCACTCCCAGTGTATAGATTGCATTCATATTTTTGCCACCCAAATGCATTATTTTAAATTTTTCTACATTGAACCTCATTTGCCATGTAGTTGCCCATCCCAATTATTTGTTCAGATCTTTTTGCAAGGTTTCCACATCCTGCGGAGAAGTTATTGCCCTGCTTAGCTTAGTATCATCCGCAAATACAGATATTGAACTGTTTACCCCATCCTCCAGGTCGTTTATGAGCAAATTAAACAGGATTGGTCCCAGCACAGAACTCTGGGGGACCCCACTACCCACCCCTAACCATTCTGAGTACGCCCCATGTATCACCACCCTCTGAACTCGCACCTTGTTGCCAGTTTTCAATCCATGTACTCACCCTATGGTCCATGCCAACAGACCTTATTTTGTACAGTAAACGTTTATGGGGAACTGTGTCAAATGCTTTTGCAAAATCCAGATACACCACGTCTCCTCATAGAAGGTTAATAGATTGCTTTGGCAAGAACAATTCTTTATGAATCCATGCTGATTACTGCTAATGATACTGTTCTCATTACTAAAATCTTGTATATAGTCCCTTATCATCCCCTCCAAGAGTTTACATACTATTGATGTTAGGCTAACTGGTTTGTAATTCCCAGGGATATGTAAACAGTGATCGCACCACACATGTGAGGTATCACCATGAACGTCAGAGCGAGAGCAATAATTGAAGCTCCAGACCTCCAGTGCAACCCTAAACTGGTAACCTGTAAGGGTTTTTTTAAATCATTGCCTATGGAGATTGTACGGTACCTTAATTTGGCGCTGTGCCACGGACGGACACAATTTTAAAGCATGAAATGTTTGGTATCTATTTACTTAGCGTAACATCATCTTTTCACTTCCGCCATTCGTTGGAACGCCTGTTTGATCAGCATTTTTTAGCTTTGACACAATAATTTTTTACATACTGCACTATGATGAGCCTTTCTTTTTGTTCTTGAATATATGATATACCATACCTGGTGCCTAGAGGATGTGCAACTTCTTGGGCCGATGACCTGGAGATCATTTCTGCTTGACATGATGGTTATGACTACCTGTAATGGGTGTCATGTACGTTTGGTCAGTAGGATGTTTGCCTAGGGGCTGGTGGAAGAAAGCACTTCTGATTTCACCTTTATTTTGATGGACTTGTATACTATCACTTGGCTGGAGATATATGGTGGAGGTGTATGGACATTGCACATTATTTAATACATTTATTATGTTCCATATAATGTTTGTGTTGATGGTTTTAGTTGAGTACAGTATGAAAATCACTGTTGGTGTATTTTTTTTTAATTTTATATCTTTTATATTTTACCAAACGGTTTGAGTATTATATTGTGATTATGTTCATTAAAATTCATTAAAGAGGAAGTAAACCCTTTATCCCCCTGCAAAGTAAAAGCATAATGGGCTAGTATGCATCGCATACTAGCCCATTATGTGCCACTTACCTGCAAACAAAGACCGTAATGTCCCTGCTGGTGGCTGTATCCATTTTCGCCCCTCTTCCTTCCGGGGGCCACAGACTCTGGCTCTGTGACTGGCTGAAGTTGTGTGACGTCACTTTTGCGCATGCGAGTGAGAGCCGTCAGTCACAGCACTTGCTAGTGAAGGAACGGCATGGGGGGCTGTTTCTTTACAGCACATGCGCCGATGACATCATCAGCGCACTACAAGGTAGATATCTCCTAAATGGCGCACGTTTAGGAGATATTTACAGTATCTATAGGGAAGCTTTATTATAGGCTTACCTATAGGTACAACTTTCGCATTGGGGGTATACAATCACTTTAAATTGTATTATTTCCAAAAAACGTTGCGTTTCAAAAATCGCTGTGCAAATATGACATAATTATGACATAAAAATAAGCAACTTCCATCATTTTATTCTCTAGGACCTCTGCTTAAAAATATATAATGTTTAGGATGTTCTAAGTAATAGGTTGTTTACATGTAAGAGAGGAATGTCAGAATTGGCCAGGACGGGAAGTGGTTAAGTAATGATGTAATAGATTAGGATGTACAACAAAGACCAGATGACAAACACAGTGAACTTGATTTCAATGCAGATACTGGGGGTTATATTAAAACACATGCACCCAATAATAGTATAGTGCATTAAAATAGGCTTGTACATAAATAAATAATGACAATGTAATGAGATCAAACACTTCCCCTGAATCAGCAAAGCCTATTAAACTTAATGACAAAAAAAAATGCCTGGTGAATATAGCGAATGTAGCTACAAGCATCACATATATTGGAGCAAAACATAACACATGAATGAGTTAATTGTTATGTGCAGTAACTGTTTTTTGTAAATTACAGCATGTGTTTTTTAATTACATTAGCATAGAATGAACACCACACAGTAAAATAGACATGAGAGTAATTTACAGACAGCTAATGTTTAACAATGGTTTAGAAAACAATTGAAAATACATGCATAGTATTATTTTACAATAAAAGATGGAAAAGCAAACAGGAGATCTTAGTAAGTGTCACACTCCAAGCCATGCAAGATTTATTTAAAAAAAAAAAAGTCACTCTTGCATACATACTGGAATTGCATCTGGAGCCAGCTAAAAGCAAAACAAAGTGTTATGAACATTACAAAAAAAAAAAAAACTAAAAAATAACCACAAGCGCACACATGGCACAATACACAAATTTTAACATGATTTTAACATAGAATACAACATGATTTCCAGTGGCAGAGTGTACCTGGTGCTCCTGTCACTGTGGTTGAAACACACTGAGAGTGGGTCTGCTCGAGAAGCATGAACTAGGATTGCAGCAATAAAGTGATATTAACTTTCAGTTTTGAAGCACTTTTAGCAGATGCTTTAATCACTCGCAGCTCTTTAACCTTTTAATCCTTGCCTATGTTTCAATTTAAGCTGGTGCCATAAGCTCTGCTTCTAGTTTTAGTGTAGCTCCTTTCTCTCGCAGCAAACCTATAGAGCCACCTTTGCATGCAGGGACTCTCTCTACACTGTGTGCATCAATAGAAACATATCTGTACATTTCCATAGTGTAGGATGGCAAAGCGTTCACCTGCTCACCCTTCCTCCTCCGCTCTCCATACTATGTCTCTTCTGCAATACAAACTTCTACTTTCCTGCCTTCAATCCCCTAAACTATGCTGTACACATGCATAGGAGTTATAGCACCCCATGCCGTCTTTTCAAAACCCATAAGAAACATAGAAGAATGGCGTCAGTAAAAGATCAAGTAGTCTTGAGTCAGCCCCTTTTTTTGGTTTTAGTCTTGTTGAGGGATGGTAGAGGTGTAGCTTTATGTTTGTACTAAGCATGTTTACATTCAGACAAAGACCAAGCAAAGATGTAATTGGTAGGCATGTGCAGAATGAAAAAAATAGTTTGTTTCGTTTTGATTCGTTATTTACAGAAATTAGTTTAGTTAAATTTGTTTAATCCGTTTAATTTGTTTTCGCAATTAGTTTTGTTTATTTGTATTCAAATGATTCTAATTTTCCAAATTCAAATAGTTTTAAAACTCGAATAGTTTTCAAATTCTGAAAATTTTAGAATTCGATAAGTTTTTCAAATTGAATCGTTTTCCAATTTCCAAAGAGAATAAAATAGAAAAGAAGATAAAGGAATAGAATAGAAAACAATATAATAGAATAGAAAATAAAAGAATAGATTATAATATAATAGAAATGAATACAATAGAATACAAAAAAATTTGAATTAAACCATTTTCTGAAATTTGAATAGAAAAAAATAGATTACAAAAGAATAGTATTAAAAAAAAAAACAATAGAATAGAAAGAACATAACCATTTCCCAAAATTCAAATAGAATCAATTCAAATTTGAATAGAATAGAAAAGAATAGAATAGAAAATAACAGAATAGTATCGAAAATAAATCTTCCTATTCTAATCTATTATTTTCTATTCAAAGTTGAATTGATTCTATTTAAATTTTGGGAAATTGTTCTATTCTTTCTATTCTATTGTTTGTTTAATATTTTTTTATATTTGTTTATTCTATTTAATATTTTTCTATTCTATTATTTTCTATTCTATTAATTTTCTATTCAAAATTAGAATTTCAGCAGATGGTTATATTCTTTCTATTCTATTCTATTCATTTTCTATACTATTCCGTTTTTTTCTATGCTATTCTTTTCTATTCAAATTGATTCTATATGAATTTTGGGAAATGGTTATATTCTTTCTATTCTATTGTTTTTTTAATTCTATTCTTTTCTATTCCATTATAGTATATTCTATTCTATTTGTTCATTTCTATTATTTTCTATTCTATTCTTTTCTTATGTATTCAAATTCCAATTTATTCTATTTCAAATTCGAACTTTAGAAGATGGATATATTCTTTCTATTTTATTCTATTCTTTTTATATTCTATTCTATTTTTTCTATTCCATTCCTTTATTCTCTATTCTATTTTATTCTCTTTGGAACAAATTTAAAACTTTTTGAATTCAAAAATTATTCGAATCCATTTAAAATTCAATTTTCATCTGAATTTTGTTTCGTTATTTGTTTTAATTCGGTACTATTGTAATTCGGAAATTCGGATACATCAGAATTTCCGAAAACTGAAAATGTTTCAGAATTTCAATTCGGAACAAAACAAACTGCACATGTCTAGTAATTGGAACCATTGTATTTGAGGGTACTAGTATTACATGGAAAGCTCTCTTTTTTCTTGGTTAAAGCACGAGCTGCCTTTCTCCATTTGAGGTGGAAGCCAATGGTGTCTGCAATAGCCTACATATATACATATGTTTTACATATAAGCACAGGTTCCAATATGATTAAGCCTACCAATATTGACATTTCATATTATGGTGGAAAAGAAACATGATTTACAAGAGAACATTTTACTATTTGAGTTAGGTAGTGAAGTGGTAATCTTGTTATTGGCTCACCAATTAATCAAGGGTGAGCTAAAACACACTTATAAAGATACCTTATCATGTATTTATCATCCAGCATTACTTCATACATACATGGCCCTTTATCAGATGTGATTGTTTAAGAACCTTGTTTTTATCAACTGTGATTGGTTAAGAACAGCAAACTACTAATTTCCTGTAAGGTATAGTAGGGGAAATATCATATATAACTTCATGCCAGGATTACTGTAGGGTGTAGTACATGCCTGAAGGCAGTTCATGCCAAGTATACAAGGCAGAGGCCCTCAACTGTCCAGATGACTCAACAGTAGATAAATGTTTTCTTTGTAACTTTTTTATTTTTTATTATAGCACAGAAAAGTCATCTAAAAACGTTACAGGTCTCATTCCAGTACATATCACAAATTAAGAGTATTATTCCTCATTTTAGGATAGTGGTTAAGTCCATACAAATCACTGCTTTATGTCTCATTGGCTAGGTGCACATACAGAACTGCTGGTGCAAATATAGCCACCTATTATAGAGCCATTTCAAACTGCATACACATTTTCCAACGGATGTTGGCTCAAACTTGTCTTGCATACACACGGTCACACAAAGTTCGTCGGAAATTCCAAACGTCAAGAACGCGGTGACGTACAACACGTACGACGAGCCAAGAAAAATTAAGTTCAATAGCCAGTGCTGCTCTTCTGCTTGATTCTGAGCATGCGTGGAACTTTGTGCATCAGAATTGTGTACACACGATCTGAATTTCTGACGGATTTTGTTGTCGGAAAATTTGAGAAACCAGCTCCGAAATTTTGTGTGCTGGAAATTCCAATGGAAAATGTCCGATGGAGCCTACACAAGCTCCTATCACACATTTTCCATTGGAAAATCCTATCGTGTGTACAGGGCATTACAGTGATTTCTGCTATTAAAACATGTACAGAATAGGTGCAAAAAATGTAGTCATCTCAATATGATGGTGAGCTAAAAGAGAGCCCATCGCCACACCTCACTTTTAATTTAAAGTGGATGTAAACCCTCACATATACCCAGTGAAGTGAACAGCTTCAGATGATACACAGAGATGGAACAAATCTCCCTACATAAGTTTTATTTGTACAGTACACCTGCAGTCTTCAGCTTTCTACACTGTTTAGAAAGTGAACATCATGTTAGAAATGTTTCTTCCTGTTCCACCACTGGGTGTGGAGTCTTGGTATACACTGTGTGACAGCTGATTGGAGGAAAGGCACACACACACCCCCTCCACATGGGTAGAGACACACTCTCTGCTAATCTATCTCTATGCACCCACCCCGACACAAATTTCCAGCTGCTTTTATCTCCTGTGTCAGAGAACTTGTCTGGCATTATCATGCTGATAACAGAGGGATAGAGCAGCAGAAAGACACAGGACTTAGTGCTTTTGAGAGAGATAAGTAAACACTGCAGATATATGTTGCTTGGTTAGATTTCATGAATTTTATTTACATCCACTTTCATTTATAGAGATCTGTAAATTTTGCAGGGAGTCATAATTTCCTGTATGCCACATCTCTATGCGTGCTTCAGCTTTTACTCTTCACTCCACCACACCATATACCCTGCATGTCACTTGTGTACTTGTGTACATCCACTATCAGTAATAGAACAGCATTGAGCTGGGAGCTGGCTGCAGCAGCAAGAGCCAGTCAGTAAATGTAAAAGGATCCTGCAATCAACTTTGTGACACATGAGACAACATACCGCTGATTGTGTTGTCCCATATGTTCAAATTAGGTTGCTTGGGTTTCCTTATGATTAGAACAGACTTGGAGCAAAAGAGAGCCTCACCATTTACTTGGACATCACAACTATTGAATGTAGTTTAGTATTTTTACAGAAAGTACTGTATAGACCTGGGGTCATTAAAAGTCATCAAGTTTGGCCCAACAAAAAAAGTTGTTTTTGCACAAATCCTTAAAATCCTTCATAGTTTAGACATAAGCAAAGCAAAGCAAATGACAAAGTCTCTTCTGCTGGCAATAACCCGGCATGCACTGACAAACTCAGTGGTAACAGCAGATAACCTTCCTAAGAAAACTTATTAACTGTAGCAATTATCTATCAACCAGAGGGAAATGTATCCTCCAATAATCTAATGCAAAAAATGATCAGTAAGCCGATTTTCTACTGGAGAGTTCAAAAGCAATCACAGAGGGAAAAAAGAGGGGTAGGTGTTTCCAAGGCTAGGTGAAAGCATCATAGCATTACCAGGTCCCCCATCCACTTGTAGGACCTGGCCTTTAAAGCTGGCATCTGCTGATGCTGTGACATCCACGCATTAAATCTTGGCGAATGTGCAAATCAAAAAACATGCAGCTTAGCTGCCATACATATCTGGGAAAATATTTGCCTGGTGCTGAAAGGCCCAGAACTTTACTGCCCTGGAGATGTAGGTAGTTACAGGGAACAAACATTTTAGTCCTTGCAAGGAATATGTCTGCAAAATAGTCTGGGAAATCCAATTAGAGATTGTTGCACTGGATGCAGAGGATCTCTTGTGTAGGCCATTCAGAATAGCAAAGAATCCATCTTAGAAAGTCAACTATTGCTATAAAAAGAAAATTGCCCCAGCCACATCTATCTGTTGCAAGCAAATTCCCTTAGGACATGAAGAAGATACAGTAAACAAAGAGAAAGCAACACAGTGCTCTCTTTGAGGCAAAAAGAATACAAGCCTGACAGCTCTGAAATCCCTCAAGCTAAAGTGATAACAACAAGGATGGCCACCTTTTGAGATAAGGTCAAAAGAAGGATCTCCTGTATCGCTTTATTGATTGATGCATTTAAGATGAGGTATCTACCATTGGGGTCAACCTCAGAGTGAAGCAATTTGAAAGACACAGAGGAACATATGGCAATTAAGACCCCAGCTTTCTATTTAAGGGAGTTAGCAAAAAAAAAAACAACGTGGGAACTGCTTATGAGAACAGTTGGGGGGTTTACAGGAGAGAAACATTTTCCTGAACACAATTCAGGTCCGACTTGTGTTTTTAGGGCTTCTTAAAATAATACATTTTGTTTAAAAGGAGAGTTAAAGCCCTTCATGTTTAACAAAGTAATGATGATCCACTTGTTGGGAAATGATCAGAACAGTCAGAAGGGGGAAGGTAGACAACAGCAATAAAACAGCGGTAATATGAGTAAAAAATACCATTACCAATAACAGATTTCGTATGCATGCAGTGTAATAGAACTAGAAATTCAACAATAGACAAAAAAGGCAATAACAGATACAACAGATTGCAAAACAAATGAGAAACTTGACTAATGTTAGGATGCTTAGCACCCCAAGAAGAGAGACCAACAAAAACTGAAAGCGCACTTTGAGTGACGCTCACCTGGGATATTGTGTTGCTAAAATTACAAAAGCAGTCATAATGCTAAGCTAGCACATGAGTGACTGAAGGTATGAGCAGGAGTAATGCCCTGTAAACACGGTCAGACTTTCCAACGGAGAATGTGAGATCGGATTGTGTTGTCAGAAAATTCCTATTGTGTGTGGGCTCCATCAGACTTTTTTCGTTGGAATTTCTGACACACAGAGTTTGAGATCTGGATCTAAAATTTTCCGACAACAAAATCTGATCGTTTAAATTCTGATCGTGTGTAGACAATTCCGATGCACAAAGTGCCACGCATGCTCAGAATAAATTACGAGACGAAAGCTATTGGCTACTGGCCCCTTTATAGTCCCGTTGTATGTCTTCTATGTCACCTCGTTCTGAACGAACAGATTTTCTGACAACTTTGTGTGACCATATGTATGCAAGACAAGTTTGGGCCAAAATCCGTCAGAAAAAATCTGACGGATTTTGTCGTCGGAATGTCCAACCGTGTGTACAGGGCAGAAGAGTCGCAACCTTGGTCAGTAGGGATGAGCCGAACACCCCCCATTCAGTTCGCAACAGAACTTCCGAATAGGCAAACACGTGAACACCGTTAAAGTCTATGGGACACGAACATGAAAAATCAAAAGTGCTTATTTTAACGGCTTATGTGCATGTTATTGCTATAAAAAGTGTTTGGGGACCTGGGTCCTGCCCCAGGGGACATGTATCAATGCAAAAAAACTGTTTTTTCAGGAGCAGTGATTTTAATAATGCTTAAAGTAACACAATAAAAATTAAATATTCCTTTAAATATCCTGCAGGGGGGGTGTTCTTAGTCTGCCTGTAAAGTAGCGCATCTTACCCCTTTTTAGAACAGTAATACAGCAAAATTACATTTCTAAAGGAAACATTTTCATTTAAAACTGCTCGCGGCTGTAATGTATTATCGGGTCCCACCAATATACATAAAAAATCATTGAAAAAAATGGCATGGGTTCCACCACAGTCCATTACCAGGCCCTTTGGGGGGTCACCCATTTATGTCAATGGGTGGCCCCACCCTCAGCTATATAACAGCTGTCATTGCAATAAGCCTGCAGTCATGGGACGCCTCCCAATGAGGCAGAGTTTTTTTTTCTCGGGTCGTCTGCGCTGTCATCGAAGATGGAGTTACATTGTGGGACACTTTATTTCTTAATAAAGGACTTGCCCTAAACTGTCTCCTGTCATTTTTACCATTTTGACACTTTTTTGGTGAATGTGTAGGGGTATACATGGGGGGTGGGATCTGGGGGCCCCCTTATTAAAGGGGGCTTCCAGATTCCAATAAGCTCCCCGGCTGCATACCCCCACAACCACCGGGCAAGGGTTGTGGGGAAGAGGTCCTTGTCCCCATCAACATGGGGACAAGGTGTTTTGGGGGACCCCAAAACACCTTCCCCATGTTGAGGGCATGTTGCCCAGTTCAGGAGCGTGCTGTGATTGGCCAAAGCATGCAGGTCCGGTGCATGCTTTGGCCAATCAGCAGCCGTCAATGCACTGCGATCTTGCAGTGCATTGACGGTCTCCCCATTCATTATGGGGCGTTCTGCTGGTGCTCAAATTTCTCGCAAACGCCCCATAATGTTCGGTATTTGTCGAACGGGCGAACACCTGATGTTCGATTTGAACTTACATTCGACTTGTACATCAGGCTCATCCCTGTTGGTCAGTATGAGGAGAAAGATTTCATGAATTTGCACTCTTGGGTTTTGCGTGTGGGGCACTGTGGTTTAGGATAAGATGGAGGAGAGGTGAAGAGGCCCCAATTTAGCAGCCTTTTAATGCCTTAATTTGGTGTAAAGATGTTGGTTGTCTGGTTTTGGTAGGTCACTACTAACTTGGTTGGGAAGCCCCATTTGCACGTGAAGTTGGTATCTCGGAATACCACAGTGACTTGGGTGAACTTCCTGCACTTTTGAGCTGTGGCAGTGGATATATCTGTGAAGAAGGTGACAGAGAAATAGGGATCTGGCAGTGTGAAGGCAGAGCGGGCGGCGACCATAATTAGCTTTTTTATGTGCAAAAAGTGAATATGCGCTAGCACATCTCATGGTATAGATGCAGGAAGGTGGTTAGGCTTGGCAAACCTGTGTGCACGGTCTGTAATGATATCAGCTTGTGACAACCGAGGCAGAAGTTTGAGGAATAGTTGTTGTAAATAGGGGGATCAGGTCTGGAGGTTTGATGTTTCCAGTTATGCCTCTAAATTTGATATTGTTCCTTCTGGAACGATCTTCCAGGTCAGACAATTTCACTTGTAGGTAGAAATTTTTTTCCGTGTGGTGATCATGAGCCTCTGCAACCTCATTGTAGGCCACTGTGTGCTCAGTGACATTGATCTATCCTGGAGTGCAAAGAAGAAATGGAGGAGCAGAGGTCATTACAGGGGTATTTCTGTAACGAGAGGAGCATGAGCTTCAGTGTATGTTCCAGAGGCAGGCTGATCACTGGCAGGGTGTGTAACAAAGAGATCAATATCATTCTCCCCATGAGGTGGATCATCAGGGGTATCCCAGTGCTGCTTTTTATATGAAGGAGCTTTGAATGGAGAGAGCACAGAGGATCGAGCAGCCCTCTGTCTGTGGGCGAGCCTTAAGAGGGGGCTGTTGTGGGCACTGTGCTGACCATGTCCTCCTGGTTGCTTGTAGAGTCCGGGGTATCACCGTCGGTTAGTGAGGAGGAGGTGCTGTTTTGGCACATCTTGGCAGCGCTGCATGACCGGCTGAGAGAAAAAGTCTGTGAGGCAGCGAGAGTTGTGGGGATGATTGTTCCTGTTTCTGAACATACCGCAAGTGGTAGTTCCTCTCTGGTGCGGGAGAGAGGGGTTAGAAACTGCTGTGGAAGGCAGATGGTTGCTGAATGTCCCGAGGCTGAGCGGAGCTGGTGGATTAAGCAACCATCTTACTCTGCGGCCAGCCACACCCCCTTCCTGTATTGGTTTGAAGCGTACATCCTGAATTATCCTGAACCAGAATAAGATGTCATAAATCAGGGAAGGCTTAACAGGGTCAATGATGTGAGCAATGGTGATATAAACCAAGGAATGTGAAGTCTAAAAAAACTGACACAAAGCCACCAGGGATGAAATCTTTCACTTGATGGTGCACCAGGCACCCATCCATGCCCAAATGACAAAACCAGAGAGCTCTGCACAATTTGAAGTTTTGTCATTCATTTTAGACTAGTATAAAGAACACTCTGCAACAAACATTTAACCACTGCCTGACCGCCTTACGCTGATATACTGAGGCAGAAGGGCACATACAGGCAGAAATGTGCCTGTATGTGCCCCCTTAAGAGGCGATACCCGCAATTGTCTCACGGTGAGGAAGAACGGGAGATGCTAATGTAAACAAGCATCTCCCTGTTCTGCCTAATGACAGTGTGACTCCCCTGTAATCGGGAGCGGTGATCAGTGTAGTGTCACAAACAGCCCCTCCCCCCTCCGTTAGAATCACTACCTAGGACACACTTAACCCCTACAGCACCACCTAGTGGTTAACCCCCTTCACTGCCAGTCACATTTACACAGTAATCAATGCATTTTTAATTGCACTGATCGCTGTATAAATGGTCCCAAAATCGCGCCAAAATTGTCCGACGTGTCCGCCATAATGTCGCAGTCTTGATAAAAATCGCTGATCGCTGCCATTACTAGTAAAAAAAATCATCAATAAAAATGCCATAAAACTATCCCCTATTTTGTAGATGCTATAACTTTTGCGTAAACCAATCAATAAACGCTTATTGCTATTTTTTTTAACAAAGATATGTAGAAGAATACGTATCGGCCTAAACTGAGGAAAAAAAAAAGTTTTTTATATATTTTTTGGGGATATTTATTATAGCAAAAAGTAAAAAATAATGATTTTTTTTCAAAATTGTAGCTATTTTTTGGTTTATAGTGCAAAAAATAAAAACCACAGAGGCGTTCAAATACCACCAAAAGAAAGCTCTATTTGTGGGGAAAAAAGGACGTTAATTTTCTTTGGGAACCATGTTGCACGACCGCGCAATTGTCAGTTAAAGCGATGCAGTCCCTTTGGCCAGCCAAATGATCCGGGGCTTAAGTGGTTAAAGTATAACCAAAGCTAAAACTTTTTGAAAGATTTGGATAAAGTACTGAAGGGTATTACCTTCTGTGTCTCACTTAAGGAGATTCAGTCTCTCAAACTGCCCTGACTGCCCTTATCAATGTCATGGGGAATGAAAATTAGGTTAAATCCAAAATTATCAGAACAGAAAAAAATAGAAATATTCCAGTAGGGGCACTTGTTCACATGAAAACGGTCTAAAGCCCCATACACACGGTCGGATTTTCTGATGGATTCTGTCCTATCGGACAATGTTGTCGGAAATTCCGACCGTGTGTAGGCACCATCGGACATTTTCCATCGGATTGTCCGACGGACAAAGTTGTATCTCCTGCTCTAAAAAATTTCCGACAACAAAGTCCGATCACACCAATTCCGATCGTGTGTAGCGAATTCCGACGGACAAAGTGCCACGCATGCTCAGATCACATTACAAGACCAAAGCTATTGGCTACTAGCCTCTACGTAGTCCCGTCATAGGCAACAAACGTCACCACGTTCAGAATGATCGGATTTTCCGACAACTTTGTCCGACCGTGTGTATGCAACACCAGTGTCGGACTAAATCCGTCGGAAAAAATCCGATGGATTTTTGTGGTCGGATTTTCCGACCGTATGTACGGGGCATTAGAGGTGATCTCCCTCACATTTGAAAGACAACCTCTCTCTTTGTGTTGAATCTACAGGAAGTGAAGGGAAATCTTCTGAGACACAAATGACATGCAATTATATGCAATATGAAAAAAAAAAATGGGCTATAGATATACATTACATTAAGGATATTCGATTTTATAACTATTTTCAGCCTGTGGTTATTGCATATAAATTGACTAAGCTTTTTGTGAATCCGGATATAGTCATGATTTACAATAGGGTACATTATCAACCCCATGGTTCAATTTTTATCTTGTTTTGGTAAAATAACTCCTGCAATAATTGTAATCTAGTAAAACATAATTTTGCTCATACCTTAATCTTGGGCTCAGCAGAAGCATCAAAGTGACTACTATGTAAAAACAAGCAATCTACAGAGGAGGCAGTGATTAGTATCTTACAAAAATAATTTCAGAAATTAAGAGATTGAATGAAAAAGAAGCTGCACCTTGGGTATATAGTTATGAGTAACGGAATGCAACACTGATGTTTTACTATTCAGTGGAAATATCCCAGAAGGACTAATCAGCCCTTTCTATAACAAGATTTATTATTCTTTAAAGGGTACTTCAAAAAGTCTTTAGTTACAGAAGACATTAGTAATGTTAAGTGACTTGCACTGTGGGTTAAAATCTGTGAAATTCCATAACATAATACAAATTGTACTCAAAATTACATCAAATTGACAACCTTTGAAAGGTTTACAGTGGCTGATGGTCCCACATTACAGGGAAAACCCAACAAAGTTAATATATCCTAACACTTGTTATATTATGAACAAATCACAATGAGTTAGCAATACAGAGTAAAAGCATTTTTATTGACCTTAACATTTCACAACATAAACAAGAATGTTGATTTAATGAATGTTGTAAATTGATAACAGTAAAACTTAAGGTTGGTTTTTCAACACATAGTAATATTTGCATCTCCCCGGGCAATGTACCAAACTTGCTAGATTTGTGAGCTATATCATTTATATTGCTGCAAATCAGGACTAATTTTGAAATGTGAATCATTAGCTGTTTATTTAACATTGCTTTTTCTGCATCCAAAATGGAATATATGAATGAATTAATGTACAGTGAAAAGCCCTGATCTTTTGGGGTTTTTAATAGAGATATGATAAAAAAAAAACAATGCTGCTTTTACATAAAAAAATGACAATTTGGGGGCGCATGCGCGAAGCCTAACATGGAGGACGCTTCCTGCTAGAGCTCCGCACTCCTCACCGCTAACTCGGGAAACATATAGCCGTCTGAGCCACCCTCACGCTCCACCCTTCCAGGGATCGGTACCCGAAGCTCCCTAGCACAGACCGGGATGGTTCTAACAGGACATCGTGGCAAAAACAAGCCAAAACCCATCAAAGAGGCCCTCGCCCGCGCATCAACCAAAATGGCGGCGAAAGCACTCGCCAAACAACAAGCGGCGTCTTCGCCCAGGCCCGAGCCCACAGACAGTGGGGAAGAAGATGAATCGGATTTTCACATCGGTTCTCCGTCTCTACCACCACCAGGTATGAACCAAAGCTCCTTTCTCCAATATATGGAGACCATGCTCCAGAAGGCCTTGAAAGCCACCTCGGACCAAATCACCACCAGACTCTCACGGGAGATCCGTGAAATAGGCCAGCGCACATCAGACCTTGAGACCCGGGTAGACGATATCGAACTGACCCTGCAGGAACATGCCCAAGAACATGCAGCTCTCCGTGAGGAGAACGCTACCCTTCTATCCCGCCTCGAGGACGCCGAGAACCGGTCCCGCAGGTCGAACCTCAGGCTCAGAGGAATCCCCGAAGTGATAGATGATGTGCAATCTTTTACTACAGCCCTGTTTCAGGAGCTAGCCCCATCAATCCCTATCGAACGGTTGGAATTCGATCGCGTCCACAGAGCCCTGACCCGCCGTCAGAGTGATGGCCCGCCACGAGACATCATCATAAAGCTCCACTTCTTCCGCACAAAGGAGCAGCTTCTAACTGCGGCACGCAACAAAGAAGCGTTACTGTTTCAGGGCCACACTTACCAGCTATTCTCTGATCTTGCTCCTCTAACCATCGCAAAGCGCAGAGCCATGAAACCGCAACTCCAGGTACTCATGCAACACCAGATCAGATACACATGGCGATTCCCCTTCGCCCTGCAATTCACCCACCAAGGCCAGCAGCATACCTGCACATCCCCGGATTCCCTGCAGCGCCTTCTGGAGTCACTACGTCTAGCAACACCAGAGAACCGGTCAGATCTCAATCTCCCCCGCACACCAGCACGATCGGCTGCACACCCATACTCGGCCACACCGACCCGACACCAACCGACGCCTTCATCGATTCGTAGAGGGACCCCTTCACGCCCACCAGAAGACAACTTCGCCAGCCCAAGAGCCCGTCCGCCTCGCTGATCCCGATGAGGTTGTCTTCAGATTTAACTTTTTCTTTTTGCATGTCTCCCCTCCTGATACCAGGTCCTCGGTAGCCTAAAACAGAGCGTTTAGGCCTTCCTTTTTTCATCCTGGAACACCCGAACCGAGACCTAGGGGGACATCCACCCGGTATGTACCTTCTTTCTTTCCCCCTCCTCATGGAACCGCTTCCCTACAACTGAAACATGATGGCTCAGACGGCCCTCAACCCTACGGCATAACACCCCCTTCCCCCCCCCTCCTTTTTATTTTTATTTTTGTCCCCCCCTTCCCCCCCCCCTTTTTTTTTTAAGCTTTAATCTTAATTCCATAATTCCCTTTTGATGCTGGACAGTAGCCCTACAAATGTGTACTATTGCCTATTTGGCCAGTTTCGCATTATCCTGCTGACCTGGACAACCACTTTTGCACTATTTGCTAATCTTGTTGCCTAATAGGTTATATATCTGTGCTACACAATGAATCTGTTGCATCATGTTTAAGAAAGTATCCCTTTCCCCCCCTCCCCCCCATTCTCTCCTCCCCTCCCCCCCCCCATTCTCTCCTCCTTCCTTTCCCTCAGATCCCCCTTCCCCCCCCCTTCTTCCCCCCCCCTTCCTCTTTCCCTCCCCCCTCCCCCCCCCTCCCCCTTTCCCCTCTCCTCCCCCCCCCCCCTTTCCCTCTCCTCCCCCCCCCTCCCCCTTTCCCTCTCCTCCCCCCCTCCCCCTTTCCCTCTCCTCCCCCCCCCCTCCCTCTTTCCCTCTTTTCCCCCCATCCCCCTCCTCCCCCCACCTCTCCCCCCCACCCCGCTCTTCCCATCTCCTCCATCTTACCCTTCCCCTCATTCTTCCCCTGCTCTCCCCCTCCCCCTTTCCTTTTACCCTCTCCCTCCCTTTTCCTAGCCCACTACACTACTGCCTGTAAATGGTGTGCCCTACGCACCACACCCCCCTCCCCCTCCCCCTCTTTTCTCTTACTTTTCCACCTTCTCTATCTTCTCTCCCCTCTTACTTTGTCGGTCGGCACACACACACGACCCACTACTTCTTAATAGACATACCCCACCATCACTATGGCTCCTTTAAATATCCTTTCCCTTAATGTTAAGGGACTTAATTCCCCAAATAAAAGAGTGAAAGCGTTCCAGACTTTTGCGTCCCTTAAAGCCAATATAGTTGCACTCCAGGAAACCCATTTTGTGGCCAAGCATACTCCCAAGTATTTTAGCTCTCGCTACCCTCAAGTCTTCACAGCCTCCGCAACCACTAAACACAGGGGAGTTTTACTTGCTTTCCACCATACCCTCCCTTTTATCCCCTCAACCGAAATAAAAGACCCTGAAGGACGCTACATCATCTTAGTAGGCCTATTGCAAGACGTTGAAATTACTATAGCGTCCTACTACTCACCAAATACCAACCCAATCCCTTTCTTCTCACACCTCCTGCAGGTCGTTAAACAGCACTGTAGAGGCACCCTCTTTATGTGCGGTGATTCAAACTTAACTCTTCTCCCACACCTAGACAAATCTCCATATACCCCTGAACGTCATACCCTCTCAATTCAGTTCCGCACACAACTTCAGGAAGCTTCCCTTATAGATACATGGCGAGAATGTAACCCACTGAAGAAAAACTACACATTTTATTCCTTCCCCCACAAGTCATTTTCAAGGATAGACCACATATTCGTTCCTACATCCTCTTTCCCGATAGTACAGAACTCCGTTATCTCTCCGATCCCCTGGTCAGACCACTGTGCAGTTGTCACCACAATTTCCTCACTAATCCCCCGACCCACTAGCAGCTCATGGTGTTTGAATGAATCACACCTCACCAATCAATCCTATTGTTTTGATATCCAAATAGCCCTTAGAGAATATCTACAACACAACTCCACCCCAGAAATATCCCCAATCCTCCTCTGGGAAGCCCACAAGCCTGTCATCCGAGGCAAATGCATTTCTGTAGCCACCCATCTCAAAAGAGATAAAAAGCTGAAACTGCAACAATTAGAACTCTCCTTTCACCAACAATTTCTACAATTTCAAGCCTCTCCTACCGAGGAAAACAAATTATCCCTAGATAAAACCAGACTTGAGCTTGACCTTTTACTTGCCGAATCTGCCGATAAAGCAATTCGTAGCTCCAACCACACGATCTACACTAAAGCTAATAAACCTGATACATTCATGGCCCTTCGACTTCGTCGACCTGACAGAATTCACAAACCGATCAGACTCAAAATTGCGAACGACATCCACACTAGTAATCCCCTTAAGATTCTCTCAGAATTTCGTAACAAACTTGCCAAACTATATGAAAATAGTAACGAATTCCCAGTACATCAAGCAGAGGCACTATTTAGCAATCTCCCAATACCCCAACTCTCTGACTCCAATAGAGAATCTATGGACTCCCAAATCACGATTGCCGAGGTCTTGGCAGCCATCAAAACGTTAAAACCTAACAAACGCCCTGGCCCGGATGGTTTACCTAGTAATTATTACAAGAAATTTGCAGACATACTGGCCCCTCTTCTTGTCAAATCCTTTAATGCCCTTCTACACCAACACTCCTTTGGCAGGGACACCCTCACGGCCATCATCTCCATGATTCCCAAACCCAACACAGACGACACCCTCTGGTCCAATTACAGACCTATATCCCTACTGAATGTGGATATAAAGATTCTAGCAAAAATCCTAGCTCTTCGTCTCAACCCAATTATAGGCAAATTGATCCACAGGGACCAAGTGGGGTTCATCCCCCAGCGACAGGCCAGCGACAACATTAGACGGGTCATTCTTCTACAGCATCTAGCGAAATCACGTAATATACCCATGCATCTCCTATCGCTCGATATTAGAAAAGCTTTCGACACTGTCTCCTGGTCCTACCTAGATTTCATCTTGAAACGCTGGGGCTTTGGTCCTCACTTTCTCCAGTGGATCAGAGCCCTTTACACTAATCCCCAAGCTTTTGTAAAATACTCAGGATTTCGCTCAGAAAGTTTCCCAATTCAGAGAGGGACAAGACAGGGTTGCCCCCTCTCCCCCTTAGTTTTTGCCTTGGCAATTGAACCCCTAGCTGAACTAATTAGAACAAACCCCAATATTCAAGGCCTGGAGATTGCTTCAGTCACCCACAAACTATGCTTATTTGCTGACGACGCACTCCTATTTATCACCTCACCCCATACTACACTGCCAAATCTCCTACTACTCCTGGACAAATTTGCTCGGATCTCAGGCTTGGAAGTTAGCCAGTCAAAATCTAAGGCCCTGAATGTATCCCTGCCCACATCCACTCTCACCCAGCTTCAAAACAATTTCTCTTTTCAATGGTCCTCCACATCCTTACCCTACCTAGGAATAAAGCTCACTACTAACCCGTCAGATCTATTCCAGAAAAATTACCTTCCCATGTTGGCCCACCTCACTTCTCTTCTCAACGCCTGGCGACCCCTTTGTATTTCCTGGTTGGGCCGCATAGCTGCGGTCAAAATGTCGCTACTCCCCAAACTGCTGTACCTTTACAGAGTATTGCCAATTTTAGTACCCCCCTACTTCCACAGAATTATTCAAAACCGAGTGTTCAAGTATATATGGGGCTCTACAAGACCTAGGGTCTCCAGAAAGATCTTGCTCCGCAACAAAAACTCTGGTGGTTTGGGAGTACCGAATTTTCTTAAATACTACCATGCGGCCCAACTAGCACAAATAACGTTATACCTCGCCAAAGATGAGATCCCGATCTGGGTGAGCCTGGAGGCAATTGACCTTTACCCTACCCTCATCTCCAATGTCCTATGGTTACCAGCCCCACTACGAGGGCCCATTTCTAATCCTGTGACCCTTCACTCTTTAAGACTCTGGGATAGACTACGAGCCTCCTTTGCACTAACATCTCCCCATATTCCACTCCTCTCCTTCCTGGATCATCCTCAATTTTATCCAGCCTCCTCTGAACCAACCTCTTTCCAAACCTGGAGGCGACTCGGTCTGAGTCGTATATGTGACTTAGTTGTAGGGAACTCTATAAAAACGTTCGTAACCCTACAATCTTCAACGCAACTTCCCGATAGGGAATGTTTCCGTTACCTTCAGGTGAGTCACTTCCTACAAACACACTTAGGGTCTAGCTTTGCACTAGGCCCCCTATCCATATTTGAAAAGGTATGCGACTCAGACCCACACGCCCCAGGTATCATATCAGATTTCTATTCTTATCTCACCTCTGCCCCAGGTGCTCTCCCTCCCTATGCCCAACATTGGTCCACCGACCTCGCCAAAGACCTAGATGCAGATGAATGGTCCACTGTCTGGGCCAATACCAAAATATCGTCCCAAAATATCCTTGCACTCGAAGCCAGCTACAAAGTACTAATGAGATGGTACCTGGTCCCGGCCAGGATTGCCAGGTTCCTCCCATCATATTCTCCTAACTGCTTTAGAAACTGCGGTGAACGAGGCACACACCTCCACATATGGTGGACATGCCCTATAGTGCACAGCTTCTGGGCAACAATATTCCAGATGATCTCTACATTAACCCAAGATGATTTCCCCCCAGACCCCTCCCTAGCTCTTTTAAACCTCCTCCCAAATCACCTTACTAAAGCACAAACTCGGCTCATTCTGCACCTTACCACAGCTGCCAAGCAAACCATTGCAAAAGCCTGGAAAACCCCTACCCTCCATATAGCCGAAACTAAAAACAGGGTCACCCAAGCAATGATCCACAGCAAAATTGAGGCCACCATCCTAGATAACATCCCCAAACACTTAAAAATTTGGCACCCCTGGATCAACCATTTCCTACCCCAAGACTTTGATAATAGTCTACTTGAGCCATGACCCCTTTTATAAAAAAACTCAACCTCAAAGCTTACTTTCCCGTCCTGTGTGTGCCGTCCGACCCCCCCTCTCCTTTGCTGCCCTCCTTCTTCCTTTCTCTCCCTGTCCAACACTACTGCTTCACCTTCCCCTCCTGGGCCCCCTCTCTTCTCCCCCTCCCCAAATCCAAGGTAACGCTCTGCCCCCTTATGACTGGTTCGGCTGATAACTTATCTCCCCCCATATAGTGTGTTACCTTCAGTTTGTCCACCTTGTTAATAGGGGCTCTGGCCCGATTCTGTTTACAACTTTGTAACTGCCTAATTTCATATGTGCACTTATGCTCTCCCTGCCCGAGCACCTTATATTGTACAATTGCGTTATCCTTACGCACATTACTGAGTACTATGTATGCACTTATCCCAAATGGCTGAACTGTTGTTATTTATGTAATGTTTTTGTTTGTTACCAATAAAATATTTGAAAAGAAAGAAAAAAATGACAATTTTAGTTAACTTATTAGATAAAATGAAATACTACAATTTTTTTTTATTTTAAAAACGATATATATGTTAAATTTAGTAACAAAACTATTGTACGAAGTACACAAATGATAGTAAGGAATCATGTATCTAAAACAAACTATAAAGCGCCATCTTTACTTTTATTCTGTTACGAACAGTGGTGGATGGAATGGGCTCTAATTGTATATATCGACGGTCACTTGAATCTAGTTTTTTTTTCAATGGCCATATATTTAGATATAATGTAAATGCTAACAGCTTACTGGAAAAAGCCTTGACAAAGTGTGTTCTACTTTTTACCTA
The DNA here is from genome assembly GCA_028564925.1 of Lithobates sylvaticus. Taxonomy (NCBI): domain Eukaryota; kingdom Metazoa; phylum Chordata; class Amphibia; order Anura; family Ranidae; genus Lithobates; species Lithobates sylvaticus. The sequence continues at coordinate 99,173,211 of CM053036.1, forward strand.
TACTGTAACATCTTGTTATACAGTACAATGCACCTAGCTGTCACCATATTTGTTCATTAAGTATGAATGATATGTTTTTTTTTAGATAGCATAACACAGTGGCACTACCTAACTTCATTTATCAAAGTTTATGAACTGTTCACATACTAAAATTTAATTCAAGCAAGCCAGTTTACACAGGTTCAAAATCCACTGTGTATCAGGCCAGTTTAATCCAAATCCAAGCTTGGCTAAACAGGCTTTTTGCTCTTAGCCTGGACACTCACTGAACAATTAAAACAAATCAAAAATAAAAATGACCAGCTTACTTCACAGAGCATGCAGTGCTTTTCTTTTCTAAAGGCCCTCTGGTCACCAGTATGGACTTTCACATATACTGGCAGAGGGGGTTATAGGGTGAGAATCCCTTTCCCCTGTGACATGCATGGGCTAATAATGAACTCAGGATAATAAAACTTTTTTAGGGTAAAGTACATGTAAAATGAAACTATGGACACAATCAAACATTAAGTATATGATGCAGTCTATTGCTAGTAAAAATATAGCAGTTATTTGTTTTTCCCAACTACAATATGTTTAATCACCTGTTCATTCTGCCAATAGATCTGTTGATTTTGAACTTCCTTTAACCTTTTCACTGTCAGGTCCACTGGTAGATCATAAGCTTAATAATAGCATGCAATGCCAAGCTGTGGTTTCCAAAGCAAGCAAAGTCCATTCTTGTATTAGGAGAAATATGGACTCCAAAGAGAGAGATATCATTTTGCCCCTGTACAAATAATTAGTAAGACTCATCTGGAATATGCACTTCAGTTTTGGGCACCAGTTCTCAGAAAGGCTATCAGGGAACTGGAGAGAAATGCAGAGAAGGGCAACCAAACTGATAAGAGACATGGAGGAACTCAGTTATGAGGAGAAGAGGATATTAAAGGGGGATATGATCAACATGTATAAATACTTAAGGGGTTCATATAGTGAATTTGGTGTTGAGATAACCACTTTAAGGTCATCACAGAGGACAATGGGGCACGCTTTACGTCTGGAGGAAAAATATTTTATCTCCAAATATGGAAAGGTTTCTTCACAATAAGAGCTGTGAAAAACTGTGAATATACTCCCTCCAGAGGTTGTTCTGGCCAGCTCAGTAGGTTGCTTTAAAAAAAGGCCTGGATTCTTTCATTAACGTACGTAATATAACTGGGTACTAACATTTATAGGTAAAGTTGATCCAGAGAAAGTCTGATTGCCTCTCCGGGGGATCAGTAAGGAATTTGTTCCCCTGCTGTAGCAAATTGGATCATGCGTTGCTGTTTTGCCTTCCTCTGGATCAACTGTGGGTGAAGGATTGTGTATATTGTATTGTAAGTTTTTCTTTCTTTTTTTTTTTTTTTTTGGTTGAAATGGGTGGACTTGTGTCTTTTTTTCAACCTGACAAACTATGTAACTATGTACAGTTATCATATGCTAATTGCAAAACTGTTCTAGTATTTACCTAAAATGTCACTCCACCCCCACCCGCCACCACTTCTCTGCCTTTCTCCCCTGCTTCCTACCCCTCCACATCCTTGCCGCACTGGCTGCTTAAATGCCCCCATTTAGATAGAACCTGTTATAATAACCTAAAAAAAAAAACATATCATGCATATTTAATGAGCAAAAATATTGTCACAGTGTCTTAAACATCAGTAGCACCTTCTTTTTATTCTACTGGATGTGTGCTTTCAGAAAATGTATGGTTTGGGGGCCTTTTACAAACTCTGAAAGCTGTAGGTGAAAAATGAAAACTTTCAGATTTTTTGATAAATTTGGTTATTTACAGTCTTGCATAATTTCAATTTTCACCATTTTTCAAAAAACACGTAATTTAAAACTTATAAAGATTTGTTATGTATTACCTCAAACAGTTTTAGCTTTTATATTTGGTAGGAATTTAGCAGGAATTTTGTAAAAAAATTCGGAGTTTGTATCTGATAATAATTTTAGTGCATTTTTAGCAAAAATATTGCTCTGATAAGCTTTTGCTCAAATATCACCGGTCATTAAAAATCAGTAGCACCTTCTGTTTATTCTACTGGTCGTGTGCTTTCAGAAAATGCATGGTTATGGGGAGTCTTTTACAAACTCTAAAAGCCGTAAGAAAAAATGTAAACCTCCAGTTATTAAGAGAAATTTGGCTATTTGCAGTTTTGTGTAGTTTCGATTTTCACCATTTCACAAAAAGGCAAAATTTTCAATTTACAAATATTTGTTATATATTAACTCAATACAGGTTTAGCTTTTATATTTATTTGATTTGAGTGTATTTTTAGCAAAAATATTGTTTTGATAAACATCTGTGCAAATATCACAGGGTATTAAAAATCAGTAGATCCTTTTCTTTTTTTTTTTTTTACTAGTCATGTGCTTTTAGAAAATGTATGGTTTGAGGGGTCTTTTACAAAATATTAAAGCTATAAGGGAAAAAAGCAAAGGAAAAATTGCAAAAATGTTCTGGCCACATGAGTTTAAAAGTGGAGCGCAGGGCCTGGTAGCAAAAGGGTTAACCTGTTTTCTGTTCACTCTGCAGTGGAATTGCACAGCAGTATTGTCACCCTCCAACATTGCCCATGCTTTTTTCTTTTTTCTTTTGTTTGCATGAGGTCATCCTTAACATCTATACCAACTCTCATTTGGTCTGGTATGTATTCTTAGGAGGGACTCCTTTTTTTGTATGGGTTTGCCATTAACATCTATAACAGAGTCTGGTATAATTTAACCCCTTTATGCCTACATAACACATATATGCAGTGTCCAGGAAGTGGGCTTTAATCCTGGGTGCCACATACTGTATTAATATAACTGCATTTGTGCTGGAAGGGAGCTTGATTGAATGCTCCCAGCACTGAGACCAAGCTCTCAGTGACAGCTACGGGTCTTGTATTAATGATTAAGACCAAATCGTGATTGCTGTAATAGCCTGTGATTGGCTATCACAGTGACCATTCACTCTGTAGCTCCTCCCTGTGTTGTTTCTCCCTTCTCTTCAAGTGAAGAGGAAAAGAAACAAAGGGGGGTAGTTACTAAAACTGGTGCACACAGAATCTGGTGCATCTGTGCATGGTAGCCAATCAGCTTGTTCAGTTAAGCTTTGACAATAAAACCTGGAAGCTGATCAGTTACCATGCACAGCTGCACCATATTCTGTGCTCTCCAGTTTTAGTCAATCTCCACCAGAGTATCTTTTCCTCTATGCTAGAGGTTAAGTCTGAAAAAAAGCCTGCCACTGCCTCCACCCAATGACTTAGGCCAGCCATACAACCCATGGTTGCAGGACAGAAATTTGACTTGATTCTCTCATCAACACAGACAGTGTTGATGCAGGAATCCTTCTCCGCTATCACCACTAGCGATAATTGCAGGTAAAACCTGGCATGCTCGTTGTACCCAAGTTAATTGGTTGATCAAGATGGTACATTCAGCCTGCCCATACCTGGTTCGAATCTCGGCCAGTTCCTGCTATACCAGATTTGAATCGTGTATGGCCTTGCCTTACTCACTGCCCAGGAGATTGCTAATAAACAACAAGACTGAAGCAATTAATGCTTAGATCTCTACTGTCCAGATATATCCTCTACTTAACATGTCATGTCTACCATCACACTCAATACTTTCCCTGTTTTGAACAACCACAAAAGGGGCTGCTAAGGTCTCTTTTAACAACCCCCAACCACTTGCCCCCTGAACCCTGTTTTTTTCACAACTATTATGCCCCTTCCCTTGACTTTTCCATTAAGATTAATGACACATTTATCAGTCCTTTCCCTCATTTCTCCTTTTATCTTCACATCCAATTGCTGTCCAAATCTACATTAACATTTCCAACATCTCCAAAATATTCCTCTTCTTAACCATGGCCACCACAAAGCTAAATTATTCACTCACTTGTTATCTCTCACCTCGACTCTTTCTCATTGGCCTGCTTCTACATAGGCTATCCCCCTTCAATCTCATCATAAAGATTGTTTCCAGAATGATCCAACCTTACAACCATTCAGTGTCCACCACCCTTCATTGCCAATCCTGCCATTGGCTTCAGATTGAACAACAATAAAATTCTAAATCCTGATAACATACAAAGCCATCCACAACACTAGCTACATCACAAACCTTGTCTCAGAATATCATTCAAACTGTCCCTTTCAATCCTCTCAAGACCTCCTACTTTCAGTTTCTGCCATTCTCTGAAACTCCCTACCCCAATCCTTCCAGCTAGTTCACACTCTGTCCAACATTAGATGATCCCTGAAAACCCATCTCTTCAGATGTTTTCAATAAACTGCACCTTTACCTTTTCCATCAGCTCAACCCTCACAGTTTTTACATTTTGGAATTATTTGACCCTCACTAGATTGTAAGCTCTCTTGTATTAAACTGTATTCTTTTGTAAAGTGCTGCGCAGACTCACTTCATAAATCAAGTATAATAATATAATAACAATAATAATAATAATAATAGCACATCCCTCTTTTTTAACAGGTTCTTGGCTTGCACACAATGTGCAGGCTTTTAATTGCCTCCATAAAATAAAACAAAGCATTTCATGAATACAAGAAACTTGGAGCTGATATTATTCTCCTTCAAGAAATACAATTCTCATAACTTTCTCACCGGAAATATTTTGATAAAACTTAAACTTCACCACTTTTTCTTCAAAGAAAAGAGTGGTCGCCATACTTACACATAGCACACTGGGGGTTATTTACTAAAGGAAAAGCCACTTTGCACTGTGCAAAGCTTGGAAGTGCATTTTGAGCGACTGCACTTCCAAGTTCACTTTCAAGTGGATTTGCCTTTCGTAAATAACCCCCATTGTCTTTTGATTTACATCATATTTTTAAAGATCCCAAAAGCAGGTTTATGATTCTCCAGAGCTCTATGGTGGGTCGGAATCTTACAGTGGTGAGTGATTATGCCCCTAATGAGTTTAATTACTATGTTTTTCCATATCATGGATTGCTACCACTTACCTGTAGGCCAGTCTAAATTACATTTGCTGTACTGCCATTCTACTCACTAATTCTACTGATGCTGCCATGAGTTATCAAAGACCTGCACCTATATATCACCCAAATACCAAAAGTGATGTGAAAACATATATACACATATAGTGTGCTTCTGGTTACTATGCAATAAATAAAATATTAAATGTACAATCAAACAGTGAATTAAATGGTCTATAAAGTTCAATATGGGGATAGGTCCATGTGCCAATAACAATGAAAGCATATAGTGGAATGAAGGTGTATCTAATTCTTCTCAAGATAACAAAATATCTCACAGAGTAGCAAACAACGTGAATTGTTAAGGAATTCCACTATACACATACACACTATACACATGTGCATTTGAGCTGTAATCAAGCCTCTTACCAAATGGTTGTGATCCCTAATTACAGAGATCAAACACACATGAGAAATAATGGACCCCTCCAGTTGGCTGTTGCTTGGCAACTTCAAAGTTTCTGCTCCCACCATAGATTTTCTATTTGATTAAGGCCTGGAGACTGGCTAGGCCACTCAATGACCTTAATGTGTTTCTTCTTGAGCCACTCCTTTGTTGCCTTGGCAGTAAGTTTTGGGTCATTGTCATGTTGGAAGACCCATCCATGACCCATCTTCAATGTTCTGGCTGAGGGAAGAAGGTTCTCATCCAAGATTTTACAACACATGGCCCCGTCTATTGGCCCTTTAATGCGGCAAAGTCTGCCTGTACCTTTAGTAGAGAAACAGCCCCAAAACATAATGTTTCCACCTCCGTGCTTGACTGTAGGGATGGTGTTCTTAGGGTCATAGTCAGTATTTTTCTTCCTCCAAACACAAAGAGTCGAGTTAATGCCAAAGAGCTAAATTTTGGTCTCATCTGACCGCAGCACTTTCTCCCAATCCTTCTCTCAATCATTTAGATGTCCATTGGCTAACTTCAGATGAGCATGTGCCTTCTTGAGGAGGGGGACATTGCGGGCGTTGCAGGATTTTAATCCATGGCGGTGTACTGTGTTACCAATGGTTTGTTTAGTGACCGTGGTCTCAACTGCCTTGAGATCATTCACAAGCTCCTCCCATGTAATTCTGGGCTAATCCATCACTTTTCTCATGATCATCCTAACCCCATGAGGCAAAATATTGCATGGAGCTCCAGGCCAACGGCGATTGATTGCTATTTTGTATAGCTTCCATTTGCAAATAATCGCTCCAACAGTTGTCTTCTTGCTGATGGTCTTGTAGCCCATTCCAGCCTTGTGAAGGTCTGAAATCTTGTCCCTGACGTCCTTTGACAGCTCTTTGGTCTTGCCCATGATCATGAGGTTTGAATGTAACAAAGAGATTCTGTGGACAGGTGTCTTTTATACACATAACAAGTTGTCGATAGGAGCACCTTCTTAAATTGACAGGACTAAATCTGTGTACCACATGAACACATACTGTAGCCAGTCTGTGGGAGCCAGAAATGTTGTTGCTTGGTAGGGGGGATAAAATACTTATTTTATTCACTGAACTTCAATAAAAATGTTAACATTTGTATCATGTGTTTTTTTCTCGATTTTGGTTGATATTCAGTCTCCAGCATTTAAAATACACCTATCATGAAAAATATAGACCCTTTATTTCTTTGTAAGTGTGCAAACTTACAAAATCTGCAGGGGATAAAATAATTGTTTTCTTCTATGCTTCAGAAGCACACCATCATTTATGGTTATATTAATGATAAATGGGATATTTGGCCATGAAGCATATAGACGTGTCTCTGCCAAATGTTACTACATGTAACAATGCTACTGTTGACCTCCATGCCATTTAGTTTAATCCTGCTTAATTTATTCAATTGCATGTATTGATCTTTGGTATGTGTACCTGATCCAGGATATGGGAATATATGTCCTTCAACCCCCACAATCCAGCGAAGCATCCACAGCCATCAGATGAAGGGGGGGGGGGGACATTAGCCAAACAGTTGAGATGATCTCATTAGGGACATGAGGCTAAAAATCAGCCACCTTAGTAGAGCCCAACTCTAAATAATCTGAAATCACAAGGACCTCTGGACATGTGCTATCTTCCATGGGAAGTGTCTGCACTAGAGTTGCAGCATGAGTTGTCTGCTGACAATCTAATGGAACACCTAATCCTTCAGCAATAGATTCTTCCTGTCCTGCAGACCCTAGTGCACAAATCTTGATCCCCCAGAATGAGGACTACAGATAGAGAGGCACATAATGCAAAAACAGTGCCTCTGAAGTAAACCATGTGGTTGGGGTAAAATCCTTAAAGTTTTCTAACATAGGAACCAGGTCATATGGAGAATTCTCAAGCCCTCCAATAGATAAAGGTCTTACAGCACCAAAGTCATGTCCAACAGAGTCCAGGTCAAAGAACCTACTCACAGTGGAACCCAAAGAAGCAGACACCGACTGCACTGACTTGACAACAGCCCTGAGACAATGAGAGAAGGAACAACAACATAGACCCTAAGAGACTTAGGGTACATTACAATGACTATTAGATCAATAGTAGCCTCCTGCGAGTCTTGCCTCATGTACAGACTTTTTAAATATATTTATAAATGATCTAGGCTCTGGAATTAAAAGTACCATTTCAGTCTTTAACCACTTCAGCCCCGGACCAATTTGCAGCCAAAGGACCAGGCCCCTTTTTGCGATTCGGCACTGCGTCGCTTCAACTGACAATTGCGCGGTCGTGCGACGTGGCTCCCAAACAAAATTGGCGTCCTTTTTTTCCCACAAATAGAGCTTTCTTTTGGTGGTATTTGATCGCCCCTTTTTTTTTTTTTGTGCTATAAACAAAAATAGAGCGACAATTTTGAAAAAAATTCAATATTTTTTACTTTTTGCTATAATAATTATTCCCAAAAAATATATAAAATTTTTTTTTTTCCTCAGTTTAGGCTGATACGTATTCTTCTACATATTTTTGGTAAAAAAAATGCAATTAGCGATTATTGATTGGTTTGTGCAAAAGTTATAGCGTTTACAAAATAGGGGATAGTTTTATAGCATTTTTATTAATATTTTTTTTTTACTAGTAATGGCGGCGATCAGCAATTTTTATTGTGACTGCGACATTATGGCGGACATATCGGACATTTTTGACACATTTTTGGGACCATTGTCATTTATACAGCAATCAATGCTATTTAAATGCATTGATTCCTGTATAAATGACACTGGCAGTGAAAAAGTTAATCACTAGGGGGCGGGAGGGGTTATGGTAAGTGACGTGTTTTTTTCTTTACATTAGGGGGCGGGGCTGACGTCTGACGTCATTGATCGGCTTTCCCGATGACAGGGAACAGCCGATCAATGACAGGCAGTGTAGGAAGCGCGGGGAGAGGTTTGTTTACACAGACCTCTCCCCATTCTTCAGCTCTGTGACCCGATCGTGGGACACAAGCGGCGATCGGGTCCGCTGGTCCCGCGGCTGTGGTCACGGAGCTCCCGACTGGGTCGCGAGCGCGCCGGCGGCGGCGTGCGCGCGACCCACAGCTGGACTCTTAAAGGACCACGTACCTATACGTGCTTTTGCCTAGCCGTGCCATTCTGCCAACGTATATCGGCGTGAGGTGGTCGGGAAGCGGTTAAACAAAAAAGGAAGAGGAAAGAATGGGACTTCATATGAGGCACGTCACTGAATAACTAAATATCTAGTTTATATTGGTCATTAAAATGTTTATTAATTCCAAATCAATTTAAAAAGTATCAATCTTTGGTAAAAGATATGATATACTGTAAATAACAGTTCACTTGTATACACATACAATTATACAAAGTAAAATACAACATGATTAGCAGTACAATTTCATAGATCATTCATCCATTAATAATAAACATAAGCAATTGCCCTTAGTGAGCCAAACTTGTCTGGGCATCAGTTCAAAGAGTACTCAACGCATGTTTCATGGCTCACACCACTCATCAGGAGTAAAATGCTCTGAAATTAAATCAATAACATATCTTTAAAAATAGGATACACTTTAAAAAAAGAACCATTTCTCAAAAAAGGGAGGTCTATAACTTACAGAATGGTCCAATAGTAACGCCCAACCTATATCCAAGGGAAGACAGGGGACAGGGATGATGATCTACCCCGGGGCTGAGGTGAGGAATCCCATCCAAACTGGGGACAGCAGCCAGATGAAGACCAGGCGACATGTAACTATGTAACTCTCAGATACCGTGCAGGATGCTCAGGAAAGACCAAAGGTCAAAAGGAGAAGGAGATGCAATGTAAAGGCAATTTAAAGAGGGAAAGCCCCTAAATTCCCTCCAAATGGGAAGGGGGGGTTGTACTAGAGTGGACATAAGATCTAGTGCTGATTACAATTGACTAGATTGGCTCCAAACAAATTGCCAAATCCCCCAAAAAAAAAAAATCAACTCAAGAAATCTAAGAAAGCTGGCAGGACTTTTGAATCACTATACAATACAAATCTTTTTCATAAAATCTGATCATATTTATACATTGCCTATGAAAAAGAACATTCTTAAAGTCTCAACAACATTAAAATTATTAAAACAATAAGACCCCCTTTTTTACAATGTCCATCACATATTTAGAATGCATTACAACTTAAGTAGGTATAAAATCCTTCCATATACAATAGTATTTGCAGGTATTCCTATTGCAAATGCAATAGAAAATTAGGAAGCTAAACTCGTTTCTTGAATTATATGACTCCGCTTTATCAAGAGAAACTAAGGTGGATTGGCAAACTAATATGTCAAAAGACATACAGTAAGACCATTACAAACAACTGAATAGAGGTATTTCTACATATGCATAATAAACTAAGAGAGCCCGGATTAAAAGCCAGGCTAGGGTCAAAAGGGGAGGGGGGGAAATATCCCCAAAGGGGGTCCCCCACTGCTGGGATTCTGAATCTGAACCAGAAATCACAGCAGGGGCTGCAGACTCAGTCACATGTGGGTTAGAGACTTATTATGTCAAGTATGGCACCAGAGTGTGCTTAGAAATGTTATGGATAGAATAATTCAATAGCTAGGCATGAACAGCTAGGAAGTCCCTAGTGGACTTAGCAGAGGATTTGAACCCATCTGCCAGAGCTAAAAAAAGACTTGGCAGACAAAGACCCTCTAACAATGGGGGTGGTGTCATGTTCCAGATTACAGATTACAGAGCAATTCCATCTGGGGATTCCAGGAAAATGCCCCCAAAACCATTAGGTGATTATGGGATGAGGACAATGGTAGCAGTGGGACTAACTTCTGTGTATCTTTTGTGAAGATATGGTCTGGCATGTGGAGGCACACACATAGGCCCAGTGTAAGGCAAGGCCTTGCATTTTTAAAATGGAGCCCAATAGTTTCAACTCGAGGGTAGATCCCAGTGCTTTAACTCAATCCAACCTTACTTAAAAAGTCCTTAGATACAGAATTATACCAGAGGATGAGCATTCCAATGAGCAACAAATATAAATGAAAAAAAAACTTCAGAAGACCTCAATAAAATAAAGCCTTAGGCAGTTAAATGGCAGATGTGTAAAAAGTAAAGCAATGCCCTTGGAAGCTAAACATATGAATGCAAGTTACTCACTAGGGGGTGAACCTTTGGGAGAATCAAGGATGAAAAATGGCCTTGGTACCCTAGTAGATCCCAGACTCAGCAATGCAAAGCTGTAGCAAGCAAGGACAGCAGACTACTAGCATGCATTCAAAAAAAAGAGTATTTCTCAGGAGAGTAAACTATGATTCTTCCACTTTACAAAACTGTGGTTTGACCACATTTTGAGTATGTCATCCAGTTCTGGTCACCAATCTTCAGGAAGGATGTGCTGGAACTGCAGAGAGTCCAGAGAAAAGCAACAAAGCCAATAAGGGAGCTGGAGGACCTCAGTTATGAAAGGTGACTACAGACATTAAACATATTCTGCCTGGAGAGGGGATATGACAGTAATATTCAAAACTTTAAATGGTGACCCCAGCATTGGGAGTAAATGTTTAATCATAGAAGACACACAGCGACACAATGAAGTTAAGCTTGTGGAAGCCTGTTTTATCTGAGCCAGCAAATCTTCTTGGAGCAAAAGAAAACTTCCAGAAGACAAGAAGAGAAGAAGTTTCAGGTTCACTAAACATCCTAGAGAGGGCGTCTGGTTTGGTGTTCTTCGACCCGGGCCTTTGGTGGCGTCAAGCGAGAAAGTCCTAAGCTTGTGGATCTCCTGACAGCAGGGAAATGACAAAGCCTACTTTGGTGGCGTCAAGCGAGAAAGTCCTAGGCTGCAGGGCAAAGAAAAGTTCACAAGCATTGTGGAAAGCTCGAAATTTGCTACGGTCCCCAGAAAACCGCTCAGGAGTGGGAACCTTGGGTTCAGGTGGCAACATCACGACTGAAGGAGCAGCAGGAATCCCAGGTGAAGGTGACGTAACTGTGGATAGGATCTGAACACGTTCCTCGAGCCGGGTATAGCCTTCCTGAAGACTCTTCACTGCCTGGGTTAGGCCAGCCAGGTGGCGACACAGATCATCCACTGGAGCAGCTCCCTGCGTGGGCTCGGACATTGCTGTCCGGTACTGTCACGTACCTGGTGGTTGAGCCCACGAATGCAGGGAGCGGCGTCTTGTATACCTCCGGCTCGGGAACCCCTGGTAGAATAGACAGGGGCTCGGAAGCACAAAGGGGCACAAGTGCCCGGCGGGTTACAGGTGAAGGGCTGGTCCGGACGTCTGGAGTACTGTAGGACGACCAGTAGAAGACTAGGCCAGGAACCCAGTCGTAGTAGGCAGGCAGGTGGAACTTGTGGATAGCCGGAAGAGACTGGAGTCCGGAACTGAAGCAGGTCACAGACGGGCCGGGTCAAACACGGGCAGGCAGGTGTGGTACCAAATCAGCAGGCAAGGCGTAGTCGTAAAGCAGGCCGGGTCGTTAACAGGCGGACAGCAAAGTACCAAGGAACAGGCAGAAGAGATGTCAGGACAAGCCGGGATCGAGGACAGGCAGCAGGTACGGGATATCAGGAACAAGCCGGGTAGTCAGGTATCAGAAGTCAGGTAATACACAGGTAGCTGGTAGCTGGGGATCACGGGAACGCTGTAGACCGGACAGCAAGACAGCATGGACAGGCACTTCCTTAAATAGCGCTCCTGGCGCCAAAACGGGCTCAAACAGCGTGCGTGCGCGCTCCCGTGCGCGTTCCCGTGCGCGCGTGCGCGCTCCCGTGCGCCCGCGTGCGCGCTGAGCGGCTCTTTTGCTGGGCATGCCATAGCCGATTCTCCTGCTGGCAGAAAAAGATCCTGGACGCTTTTCTTGACAATGTCATCCAGTTCTGGTCACCAATCTTCAGGAAGGATGTGCTGGAACTGCAGAGAGTCCAGAGAAAAGCAACAAAGCCAATAAGGGAGCTGGAGGACCTCAGTTATGAAAGATGACTACAGACATTAAACATATTCTGCCTGGAGAGGGGATATGACAGTAATATTCAAAACTTTAAATGGTGACCCCAGCATTGGGAGTAAATGTTTACTGCTAGAGCAGTAAGGATTTGGAACTCCCTTCCATAGTTGGTGGTGCCAGTGGGGTATAGATACAGTCAAACATTTTAAGATGTGTTTCTTAGTTTCACAATGTACAATGATATGTAAAATGATAGTGACATGCACAAACGCACAAGTTGAACTGGATGTCCTTATTGAACTTTACCAACTATGTAACTAAATCACAGAAAAGAAAAATATCTATGGGGCACTGAGTAAAAAACTAAATAAAAAAGCGAATAAAAAAGCTAGCGAAAAAATAATTATCCTTTTTTTTAAGCAAAGCTGAGAAAACAATAACACTAGGACACTGAAAACAAGAGGCATGATGGTTAGAGGTGGTTATATGAGGGCTGGCTTTTAACAGCATTTTTCTGATGAAGCCTTCTGTAGGCAGCAGCATATAGCCTGACAATTTCAGAATTCAAGCTGTTCTGTGTTCCTTAATGAACAATAAAGGTATGTAGGGATTAACGCCATAGGGTTAGTAGAATATTATATTGTTTGCTATAGTTGTCCTAGTGGTATACTTACAATGATGACATAAAGTTAATGGCTGTATCTATTTAATGTGCTACCAATTTACGGTCAGTGGTGTCACATTGGGCCAAACTTGTTCAAATTTGAAAGTTATTAGGGATAAGAAAGTTTCTGGATATTGGTCATATTCAAACACTAGTGGAAAAGCTGAGAAACTAGATTAGGCAATAAAATATAACAATACACTTTAAACTACCTGTCTTGTTTATTCAAGCACACTGCATGGATTTTTTGTTATGGCTATGTAAAGTACAGTATATCTATGGATAAGATTACTCTGCCTTTTTCAGGCAATGCAACATGTCAATTACCCAAAAAAAACATGTTTCAAGTGTTCAAGTGTTTCAAGTGTTCTGCTTGCATAAAAAACATATCCTATAAAGATCCATTTCAAACATCCTTAACCCATGGACATGTGTTGCAAGACCTCTAAAAAGCTAAAGTAAAAAAAACAAGCTAACAAATCACAGTTTTTGTTCAGAAAATTAGAACAGTCTGTTCTCATCATGCCTAAGGCAATGACCAAGTGTAAACATCTTGCTTTAGCTGTTAATGCCAGCAGTGCAAGCAAGTCAGCTCAGCTCTATTACCTTTTCAGAAGCCTGGGTTACACTACTAGGTAGAATATGCAACTCATTGATGGTAGTGATGAAAATAAAATGACTGCCAACTACAAATTTAGCACATACTGTATGCGAAACAGAACATATCTTAAACATGTGACAGGCTCGCCACACATTATAATGTCATTGAATGTAGCAATAATAATACAGTCTATTTCATATTTATCATCTAAGGAAAACAGTAAATACATTTAAATTGACAATCGCTTATTATTAAAATATTGCGATAATAGCAGGGAGAATAAATCTAATTAAATAAAACCATATTTGTTAGCAAAACCATAAAAGTTACTGTGAATTTAACACACCATCAAGACCTTTGGAATCTAAAGTATCTATAAGTGAAATAACTGATATATTATTTAGACATAAAGACAATATAAATGCTGCTGGGGTCTATTTGTCCAGATTCAACCCCCAAGTTATAATCACCAGACTTATTAGTGGTCTCAAATGTGGATCACACCAGGGGGTATTCATTACGCTGCGCAATGTTCCTAGATGTTCCATGATTCATAGAATTATTAACTACTCTTAACATACAGATGTAACTAGTATTTTTTTTTTTTTTTGGTGAATGTGTGTGTAGTGTTTGCTTTGAGTTGAGCCCTAAGCAGAATAGAATATTAAAACAAGACAACACAGGAATATTAACACAGGAAACTCACCTCTTCAATATCATTATCCAAAGCTATCAATTTCAATGGAGCAGTTAAGTTAGAATTGTCAGAAATAGTTGTTCCAACAGGAGAAGACTCCAGTATGTAGCCTTGGTATGTAGCCAAAGTAAAATAAGGAGCCTGATTGTTCTCATCCAAAATTTCAATGTGAATGTTTGCAAATGCTGGAAGAGGATGACCATTGTCTTGCTCAGCCTGAAAAAAATTGTATTGCATAGATTAAATATTATTGTAAAAATAGCAGCTGGTTGTACACTTTTTTTCAAATCTCTTTATTACAAAATTTTTCATTACATAATAATATACATTTTGCATTTTTATATAGTTTTACATTACTTTATATAATACAGATTATAATTACATTTTCTCCTCTCATTCATTCCATTCTCTTTCATCCTCTATGGTCACCTTATACTATGTTTTCGGGTGTTCCTATATCCACTATTAACCATGTTCTATTCCATTTTGCCCATATATTTTCATATCTTCGCCCGTTTCCCCTTTGTTCATACATTATTTTTTCGTAGGGTAGGACCTGATTTACCGCTCTCACCCATTGGGTTACTGTCGGGGGATTTGGCTGAATCCATTTTTCTATTATTTGTTTTCTTTCCAGAAACAATACCTCCCTTAAGAAGGTATTGTTATCTCTATTATCTCTCTCTTCCCTCAATATCCCCAACAAACATAATTCCATCGTAGCCGTAAAAGATTTGTTCAAAACTTTTCCTATTTTCCTAGCTACCTGTTGCCAGTATTTTCCTATTTTACCACAGTACCACATTAAATGAAGAAAGTCTGCTCCCCCCTGCCCACATCTAGTACATCTTGGTTCAGCCATCCTCCCCATTTTATGCAGTCTATTTGGGGCCAAGTACGTCTGATGTATTATATTCATCTGTATTATCCTGTTATTCATTGCGGGGGATACCTTCAAGTGGGAAGTGCAGGCTTCATCCCATTCATGATCGCTCATGTCTGGGATAGCCGTCTGCCACTTCTCCCTTATTTTCAGGGGTTCACCTTCTATTTTCCTCTGCAGCAAATGTGTATAAATTTTGGCTATCAGTCCCTTAGGTCCCTGCGATCTCAAAATACCTATAAGGGGTATTTAGATATTTTTATTTCCTCCGTTCTAAACTGTACCTGTAACACATGCCTCAGCTGAAGGTATCTATAAAACTGTTTACTCAGTAAATTATATTGTTTACACAGGTTTTCATAGGTTACTATAACATTTTTATCATAAATCTGGCCAAGAGTTGTTATCTTATTCTGCTTCCAGAATTTGCTGGTTGTACACTTAAAGGATCAAAAAACATTTTAGGGTGCAAAAAGCTTTTATTCCAATACAAATAAACTTAAATAATGACATCCCTCTGTGTTTATACTGTATGTGCACTTAAATATGTAAACTGTATCACTAATTTCTCATAAAAGCTTTAATATATTAATGTAAGTTCAAAAGTAATTTTCATTATTTTAAAGTGTGCAGATTTCAATAAAATAATACTGGGCAAACCTGCTTTGAGGGTACTTGCTTAGGCACTCCCTGTAATAGGGTGACAACACTGTACGGGTTACCAATTGTGTTTCAGTGTTGTCACCCTGTCAAATGTTAAGATTACAAGTGGCTGTTGCAGCACAGGTTGAGCAGGTATAATCCAGCACTGTCACTTTTAGGAAACCCATCCTGAGAAATACCATGCAGCCATTATTGGAGTGAATGGACATAGACAGGAAGTAGCTGCAAAAGAGTTTCTGGAAAGAACCATTGCTTAGATGCAACAAATAATGAAAAAAAGAAGAAAAAATATTTTACTTAAAGTGGATGTAAACCCAAAATTTTTATTTTTTTCCCCGTCTAGCACAATATAGATTATGGGATTTCAGATCAGCTGTGCCCAGTCTTGCCACAAAGAGTTAATACAGCTCAGAGCAACCCTTATATCTTTTTTCAGTTAAATAAAATGGACAAACTGTGGAAACTTTGTCCATTCTTCGCCCTTGCTGTGATTGACAGGTGATTTACATATCTCGTGCTCTAGCCTAAGACATGCATTATTTTTTAATTTCCACCCCCACTCCTTTCTTCAGAAGCTCTGCAAGGATTGTCCGTTCCACACCTCAGCATGATTTGGCATGCTGAAGTCATGTGGGGACTTTTTTGGGTTTTGACTGGATGTTAGTGATCATAGCAGAAATTCAGTGTAAGAAATACACAGGAGAAAATGCATGTTGATAAGGGGAGTGTAGAGGTGGGCGGGGAGTCTACTGACATCATGACTCCACCCACTGAGCCCTTGAAAACAGACCCACCCACAAAATCTGCAGTTTTTCGGGGTCTCATAGCAGACAGAGGGGACACATTTGACAGATAAGTATACATGCAGGAGGCATGTATATTCTTCTAGATAACCAATATTGCAGTAGTTTAGAAAGGATGAGAGTGGGTTTACATCCACTTTCAGAAAATAGGAAATTGTTTATGATACAGAGTGCTTTTAAAAACAAAATGTCATTCAGTTAGAGTTTACATCTTACAAAATACATGTAAACTTAACAAACTTAAGAAATGGTAGCTCAATCAGTTTTGGAAAATAGGATGACTTAAAAAATCATAATTTTTGAATAGAAATGTTTAAAGTTTAGGGTTTAACTTGATTCCCTATGGTTTTCTGCGGAGATATCATAGATCTGCCAGCTCTTCTCCTGCTTTACAATTCCAAGTCTATACATTTTGTACAATCACCAGCTACGGGGTTGCCATAGGAATGTCCCCGTGCATCAGAGGGGGGCGGGGTCACCCAGCGACATCACCGTGTGGCCCCGCCCTCAGTTATAAAACAACTGTCACATGAGAGGACGGTCATTACAGCGGGTGCCTCCCATGGAGGTTTTTTTTTTTTTCGGTCCGTCGGCAGAGCAAGAGAAGAAGAAGACGACTTTGTGGGACATTTTAATTTTTTTTATTTTTGTCCCAAGCTATGTCATGTAATTTTTACAATTTTTACACTTTTTTTGTGAAATGGTAGGGGTACATTTGTACCCTGTTACCATTTCACATGGAGAGGCCAGGATCTGGGGGTCCCCTTGTTAAAGGGGGCTTCCAGATTCTGATAACCCCCCCGCCATCAGACCCCCACAACCACCAGGCAAGGGTTGTGGGGATGAGGCCCTTGTCCCCATCAACATAGGGACACAGTGCTTAGGGGGGCTACCCCAAAGCACCCTCCCCATGTTGAGGGCATGTGGCCTGGTACGGTTCAGGAGGGGGGCGCTCTCATCTCCCCTCTTTTCCTGCAGCCTATCAGGTTGCGTTCTCAAATAAGGGTCTGGTGTGGATTTTTGGTGGACCCTTACGCCAATTTTTTTTGAATTTTGCAATGGGGTTCCCCTTAATATCCATACCAGACCTGAAGAGCCTGGTATGGAATTTGGGGGGACCCCCACACAATTTTTTATTTTGGTTCAGGGTTCCCCTTAATATTCATACCAGACCCAAAGTCCCTGTTAATGGACTGTCGGGGAATCCCATGCCGTTTTCTTTCAATGACTTTTATGTGTATTGCCGGGACCAACAATTCATTATAGCCGCGAGTACTTTTAAATTACCTTTTTTCCATTAGAAATTTAATTTTGTGCAGGGACTGTTGTAAACACGGAAAACATGTGCCACTTTACAGGCATACTATAGACCCCCCCCCCCAGGTACGAAATTTAAAGGAATATTTCACTTTTAATTTTATTGTTTCACTTTAATCATTAAAATCACTGCTCCGGAAAAAAACTGTAGTTTTTAAAACTTTTTTTTGTATTGATACATGTCCCCTTGGGCAGGACCCGGGTCCCCAAACACTTTTTATGACAATACCATGCATATAAGCCTTTAAAATTAGCACTTTTGATTTCTCCCATAGACTTTTAAAGGGTGTTCCACGGCTTTTGAATTTGCTGCAAACACCCCAAATTGTTCGCTATTCGACGGACAGGTGAACACCAGATGTTCGAGTCGAACTTACATTCGACTCGAACATCGGGCTCATCCCTACTTGTTAATACACCCCAAAACACATTTTGCTATGCGCCTGCAGAATATGGGGATACCATACTGTATGTGTGAGACTTTTTGACAGCATAGATAGGCCCAAAATTCAAGTAGTACCCGTAGGATTTCAAAGAACATAAATTACTGATCTAATTTACTGACAATCTATTACATTTTTGGAGGCAAACATTACAAGGTATTTTCTGAAGGGCAGTCAGTCTTTTGAATATGTATGGCTCATCCCTAGTAGAAATATAATGAAAATACAATCAAGATGATTTAATGTACACCTTCAATAACCATTATTAAAAAAAAGAGAGAAAAAAAACGAGATGATGGTGTTAAATCAAAACTAACGTTTACAATAAATGCTAGTGAATTGTGACAGAGAAGACTGTGTGTCTTCTTCTTCTTTTTGCTTTTGTTTCTAGCAAACTTTTTTTAGTGCACACTTCCTGTAAGGCTCTATGCAAGTTCTGTGCCTTCTAAAAACTATTTCTTACAATTGCTGTGCTAAGTGCAGACTTAAAATCAGGGGGATGAATTGTCTATATTCCCACAGCTAGCAAAAAATAACAAGCTCTTAACTAGTGGATAAACACAGTCTGCATAAATGAAGTGCTTGCCTTTCTTATCAGAAAGCCCAGTATGGTTTTTAAACTGCCACTCTATAATAAATGACATTTTACACAAAACTAAAAAATGATTTGAAGCATCCGTTATATAATATACACAGTTAAAAATGGTATCTTAAAACCTGATTGTAGCTAAAATAATAGCAGTAAAAACAGCACAAGGGACATAAACTACAGTCAGTAATTTATCTGTCTCTTGTGTTGGTCCCTCTTCTTTTAGCTGAAATTTAATTTGGGCTTGTCCCCACACTCCTGCTGCTGTAAACTTCCAAGAGATGTTGAGGTTGTTATGTGGGTTTTAATAGGTTTACCATAGTTTTTAACCTGTGTTTTCTGTCTTTATTTTTTATTTTTTGTAATAAAATATGTTTGCTAAATGTTAGCTGCATGAGAGTCAGGTCCATTTTTCAAGTGTAATTCCACTTTTGTTGAGAAAAAATGTGCAATAGTGCCCAATTAGCCATTTTTACTCCCTGGTGTCATGTGACTCCTTAGTGTTACAAGGTCTCAGGTGTGAATGGGGAGCAGGTGTGGTAAATTTGGCGTTATCGCTCTCACTCTCTCATACTGGTCACTGGAAGTTCAACATGGCACCTCATGGTGAAGAACTCTGAGGATCTGAAAAAAAGAATTGCTGCTCTACATAAAGATGGCCTAGGCTATAAGAAGATTGCCAAGACCCTGAAACTGAGCTTCATGAGTGCTGCCAGAACTGGGGAGCTACAATTCATTGAGGGAACCATGAATGCCAACATGTACTGTGACATACTGAAGCAGAGCATAATCCCCTATGTTGCCTTATGAGTTTAGTTGAAATCTCCATTAATAGATGTAAAATATTGTAATTAGGAATATATTTCATTTAGCTTGTATCTATGCAGGCCAGAACATATTATCCTAACATATATCTCTGGTAAGACCAGACATGTCGGTGCCCAGGCTTTTGCGTACAAACAATGGGATTCAAACTTCATTGTTTTACACATACTTCAAATGATCCCATGCTGGGATATGCAATGAAGACAGGCCAGCCCAGGAACATTCAAGTTAATCTCCTGCTCAGAATAGTCACAAGGATTTGCATTAAAGGGGGCTGACTTATGCAAAGTATAGGGATTGGAGAGGTAGCCAGGGAAGCTCTCCAATCAGAAGTCATGCTATGCCAACCAATGAGGCATCAGCCTGTAATGATATACACACACTAGATGGGAGGGGGAAAGACACTTTATGGGAGAGAAGCCATCAGAATGGAACCTTGCTGAAATGGGTAATTATGGAAAAGGTCTGCATTTTACTTGTAACTAAATAGGTTTGTAGATTAATGTTTTAAGGAATAGACTCTGTATTCATTCATGTAATTCTCTTAATTTTTTTGTTTACAAACATAATTCTCTTATTTTGACCTAATATTTTCTTCCTTGGTGTAGACTATAGATAGATGGTTGTGTATTATATAGACTTTCAACTACTTACCAATAAATGTTGTTATTGTTTTTTCACACTTAGTCAATGAACTTTCATTTAACCCAAATCATATCTAAGAGACTTTAAATCTTAAATATAGTACACGGGTAACACCCTCCCTTTGGTGACTGGGCCTCTGGGAATTATTCCAACATAACGACCCCAACACACACCTCCAAGATGACCACTGCCTTGCTATAGAAGCTGAGGGATGGACTGGCCAAGCATGTCTCCAGACCTAAACCCTATTGAGCATCTGTGGGGCATCCTCAAACAGAAGGTGGAGGAGCGCAAGGTCTCTAACATCCACCAGCTCTGTGATGTCGTCATGGAGGAGTGGCAACCTGTAAAGCTCTGGTGAACTCCATGCCCAAGAGGGTTAAGGCAGTGCTGGAAAATAATTGTGGCCACACAAAATATTGACACTTTAGGCCCAATTTGGACATTTTCACTTAGAGGTGTACTCACTTTTGTTGCCAGCGGTTTAGACAATAATGGCTGTGTGTTGAGTTATTTTGAGAGGACAGAAAATCTACACCCTTATACAAGCTGTACACTCACTACTTCACATTGTAGCAAAGTGTTATTTCTTCAGTGTTGTCACATGAAAAGATATAATAAAATATTTTTAAAAATGTGAGGGGTGTAATCATTTTTGTGAGATACTGTACATATGCATGTATTCTTTCTATATAGAGTGTACTAAAGTCTATTTTTTTTTTGTAGTTAAAATTACAAACATGTCTATACTTATCTGCTCTGTGCAGTGGTTTTGCACAGAGCAGCCCAGATCCACCTCTTATTGGGTCCCTTTTTTGTGCTCCTGGCCCCTCCATCCTGTTGATTCCCCCCACAGCAAGCAGCTTGCTATGGGAGGCACCCGAGCCGAGTCAAAGCTCCCTGTGTCCATTCAGACATGGAGCTGTGGCCCCTCTTTCTCCTGATTGGCTGACTGACTTTGATTGTCTCTGCCATTTAGGATGGAGAGTCTCAGATGGCAGAGACATTTTGTGGACATCGCTGGAGAGAGAAAAGTAAGTATTAGGGGGAGCGAGGGGGCTGTTGCACAAAGAAGGCTTTTTATATTAATGCATAGAATGCATTAAGATAAAAAAAGAACCCTCTGCCTTTACAACTTCCTAAGCTTTATCTCCAAATACATACTCTGCTTTGTGAAAAAGATGTAAAATGCAAAGACCGTGGCAATATCCATATATCACATCAACAATGTATGTCAGATAAACAAATGTCCACTTGGGGGTAATTGCTACATTTGTAAGAAGCTTATTTTATGTGGTCAGGAGTAGGGATGGGCCCGGTGTTCGATTCAAACCCATGTTCGAATCGAGCACTGGGCGTTCGCTTGCTCGGCGAGCCCAGAACTATTGGGGTCGCTCGCATCAAATTCGTGTGATGCGAGCGGCCCCGCAATGCATTGCGGCCCGCGCAGTGCAATGCTGGCTGATGATTGGCCAAGCATGCACTGTGACCCCGCATGCTTGGCCAATCACAGCGCCGGCAGCGAGGAGAGACATAATTGGCTACAGGCAGGATGCCTGTAGCCAATTATAGCTCAGGGGCTTTAGTACACGCCCCACGGTATAAGAGGCCGCCGCGCCGGAGGCCTCGCACATTATGTTTCAGTCAGTGTCAGCGTGTCAGTGTGCTGCTGACAATATGTGCTCTATTTCTGGGGATATGTGTGTGCGTGCTGTTAGAACAGCATTGCAGTATCACATCTGGGGGGTGTCTATAGGTGGCCTGTGAATGGGGGGCAGGTTTCCTGTGCTTAGAACTTTCCCTGCAAAAAAGTGTCATTTTTGCAGGAAAAAAGCTATTTAAAAGCACTCGCGGCTAATGAATTGATGGCTCCTGTAACACAGAGAACTGTCATTCATTAATAAAAAACAAAAAAAAAGCGTGGGGGTCCCCCCAAATTCAATAACCAGGCCCTTCAGGTCTGGGATGGATATTAAGGGGAACCCCAGTCAAAAAAAAAAAATGGCGTAGGGTCCCCTCAAAATCCATACCAGACCCTTATCCGAGCACGCAACCTGGCAGGCCACAGGAACCGGTGTCGGTGTCTCTGTCTCTTCTTGGGCCGCTCCGCGCAATGGGAGGCTCCCGCTGTGTGAGGCTCCGCTCCGTCTGACAGGTCTTTTATAATGGAGGGCACCTGGTGACCCCGCCCCCTCTGACGCACAGGGACGTCATGGGGAATTCCATGATGGCTTTCCCCATGATGTCAGAGGGGGGCGGGGTCACCAGGTGCCCTCCGTTTTAAAAGACCTGTCAGGCGGAGCGGAGCCTCACATAGCGGGAGCCTCCCATTGCGCGGAGCGGCCCAAGAAGACACCGACGCCGACGCCGACGGAAGAAGATGCCGGACGAGAAGGACGAGAAGACCAGCGCAAGAAGAAGCGGATCGGAGGAAGAAGAAGATGGAAGAAGATGGAAGAAGATGACGGAAGGAGAAGATGAAGAAACCGAAGGATGAAGAAAGAAGAAAGAAGATTTTAATAAAGGAATTGTCAAAGACCGTCTCCTGTCATTTTTACCATTTTTGCCACTTTTTTGGTGAAATGGTAAGGGTACTTTTGTGACCCCTTACCATTTTACACAGGGGGGGCCGGGATCTGGGGGTCCCCTTGTTAAAGGGGGCTTCCAGAGTCCGATAAGCCCCCCGCCCGCAGACCCCCACAACCAATGGCCAGGGTTGTGGGGAAGAGGCCCTTGTCCTCATCAACATGGGGACAAGGTGCTTTAGGGGTCTTAGACCCCCAAAGCATCCTCCCAATGTTGAGGGCATGTGGCCTGGTACGGTTCAGGCGGGAGGGGGGCCGCTCTCGTCCCCCCCTCTTTTCCTGCGGCCTGCCAGGTTGCGTGCTCGGATAAGGGTCTGGTATGGATTTTGAGGGGGACCCCACGCCATTTTTTTGGCTAGGGTTCCCCTTAAAATCCATACCAGACCTCAAGGGTCTGGTATGGATTTTGAGGGGGACCCTACGCCATTTTTTTTTTTTTTTTGGCTGGGGTTCCCCTTAATATCCATCCCAGACCTGAAGGGCCTGGTTATTGAATTTGGGGGGACCCCTACGTTTTTTTTTTTTCATTTTTTTTATTTTTTATCAATGACTTTTATGAATGAGTTTCAATGAATGACTGTTCTCTGTATTACGGGAGCCGTCAATTAACATTAGCCGCGAGTGATTTTAAATAGCTTTTTTACTTTCAAAAATGACACTTTGCGCAGAGACAGTTCTAAACACGGGAAACATGCGCCCCTTTACATGCATACTATAGACACCCCCCAGGTACGAAATTTAAAGGAATATTACACTTTTATTGTTTCAATTTAAGCATTATTAAAATCACTGCTCCTGAAAAAAAACGGCCGTTTTTAAAACTTCTTTTTGCATTGATACATGTCCCCTGGGGCAGGACCCAGGTCCCCAAACACTTTTTATGACATTAACATGCATATTAGCCTTTAAAATTAGCACTTTTAATTTCGAACGTTCGCATCCATTATAACTAATAGGGTTCTAAAGCTTGCACGGACTTTAGGTCCGTTTGCGGGTTCTGGTGCGAGCCGAACGGGGGGGGGTGTTCGGCTCATCCCTAGTCAGGAGGAATATCTGAGGTTCCTCTGTTCGTATGGTTTCTTATATAATTAGAACTATGTACTATACATAACTTATTTTAGGATTCACATGTTAGGGTGTTATATTGTATATGTGTTGACCAAAATCCTCCATTACCCAACTAATTTTAAACTTTCTGATGCAAAGTATCTACATATGGAGGTGGTCAAGACAATATTTGAATTAAGTCATTAGGGTACACCCACTGGTTAACAAATATGACCAGTTCAGTAAATTTTACTTTTTAAACAAGATGTCTATTGAGAAGGCAATACAATGGTGTGTTTATGGATTTAAAGAGCAAATCCACCTTTGTTGAGAAAAAAAAAACATCCCCCCGAGTGAGCAATGTACATAGGGTCCTTTATCTGCTCTGGATAAAAAACTGTTTGTTCCACTATATCCTTTGGATACTGGTTCTAAATATCAGGGTTCTATTTGTTATATTCAGCTGCTGCACTCTTCATGTTCTGATAAGAGAAATCACAGTATCTGAATATCACAAAACCGCTGGACTTTCCAATCGTGTGGACTTGCCCACACACGCCCGGACGTTTCCGGCGGACAATCCTCCGGAGTTTTGGCGAAAGTCCGCGGGACTTTTGAAATGGACGGACTTGCCCACATACAGAGCAATGTCCGTTCATTTAGAACGTAACTTCAGGTAGACGGGACTAGCTAAGGCAGTCAATGCCGCTGCCTCGCTAGCCCCGTCACCTGGTATGGATTTAAAGGGCGGGGGGCGTCTGTGGGCGGGGGGCTTATCGGAATCCGAGAGCCCCCTTTAATAAGGGGCCCCCAGATGCCGGCACCCCCACCCTATGTGAATGAGTATGGGGTACGATGTACCCCTACCCATTCACCTAACGAAAAAAGTGTAAATAAAAAAAAACACACAATTTTTGTTAAATACTTTATTGCACAGCTCCGGGGGTCTTCTTCCGTCTTGGGGGGGTCTTCTCGCCATATTTCTTCTTCGTCGCCACCGTCTGGGGGTCTTGTTCCAACTTCGGGGGTCTCTTCTTTTCTTCTTGCCGGGCCTCTGCTTTCTTCTTCCAGCTCTTTTACGAGCGATGGCCCGGGCTTGTGTTGCCGTCGCTGTCGCCGCTGTCCCCGCCACCTTCTGCTTCTTCTGCTTCCTTCTTCTTCCGATGTTGACTCGTCGCTATCTCTTCTTCTTATGGCTCCTCCGGGACTGTGACATCATATGGGGGCGGGTTCACCATGTGACATGAGCAGGTGACCCACCCCTTGTCCCTATATAACTGGAAGCGCAACACGTCGGAGCCATAAGAAGAGACAGCGACGAGTCAACATCAGAAGAAGATAGAAGCAGAAGAAGAAGCAGAAGGCGTCGGGGACAGCGGCGGCAACACAGCCCGGGCCACCGCTCGTAAAAGAGCTGGAAGAAGAAAGCGGAGGCCCGGCAAGAAGAACAGAAGAGACCGCCGAAGACCCCCGAAGTCGGAACAAGACCCCCAGACGGCGGCGACGAAGAAGAAAGCCGGGCTCCTCCGCTAGTGAAAGAGCTAGGTAAAAGAGCAGAAGATATCGGAGGAGTCCGGCGAGAAGACCCCCCAAGACGGAAGAAGACCCCCGGAGCTGTGCAATAAAGTATTTTAAAAAAATTGTGTTTTTTTACACTTTTTTCCATAGGGTGGGGGGGGCCAGTATATGGGGGCCCCCTTATTAAAGGGGGCTCCCGGATTCCGATAAGCCCCCCGCCCATAGACCCCGACAACCAACGGCCAGGGTTGTCGGGAAGAGGCCCTTGTCCTCATCAACATGGGGACAAGGTGCTTTGGGGTGGGGGGGACTGTATTTTCCGGCGTATATAAAGAGATAAACCTCATTGCACAGTACATCATAACAGTATTTATTCAGATAAAAACGATTGAAATTGCACTCACATTGCTGACAAACAAAAGCAAGCTCTGTTTTTATGTATACAGCCTCTCCCCACCAGAAAGATGGCCGCCGTGCCCCAGCATGCAGTAATGTCACATTGCCGAATCATCCATCAGGTTTGTGAGTAGCAATGTGAGTGCAATTTCAATCGTTTCTATTTGAATAAATACTGTTATGATGTACTGCCCAATGAGATGTATCTCCTTTTGTCTGCAGGGGATGTCATATATTTGATGATTACTAAGGATGAGCTGAACACCCCCCGGTTTGCACCAGAACATGCGAACAGGCAAAAAATTTGGACGAACATGCAAACACTGTTAAAGTCTA
This sequence comes from Lithobates sylvaticus, assembly GCA_028564925.1. Taxonomy (NCBI): domain Eukaryota; kingdom Metazoa; phylum Chordata; class Amphibia; order Anura; family Ranidae; genus Lithobates; species Lithobates sylvaticus. Next base: position 99,199,627 of record CM053036.1, read on the forward strand.
TGGGACACGAACATGAAAAATCTAAAGTGCTTATTTTAAAGGCTTTATGCTAATTATTTTCATAAAAAGTGGTTGGGGACCCGGGTCAATGTATCAATGCAATATATATATTTTTTTAAACGGACGTTTTTTCGGGAGCAGTGATTTTAATAAAGCTTAAAGTGAAAGAATTAAAATTAAATATTCCTTTAAATATCATGCCTGGTGGGTGTCTATAGTATGCCTGTAAAGTGGCACAGTTTTCCCATGTTTGGAACAATACCACAGCAAAATGACATTTCTAAAGGGAAAAAGTCATTTAAAACTGATCGCGGCTGTAATGAATTGTCGGGTCTCAGCAATATAGATAAAACCCATTGGAAAAACAGCATGGGTTCCCCCCCCAGTCAATTACCAGGCCCTTTGGGTCTGGTATGTATATTAACCCCTTCAATACCCGCCCATAGTCATATGACGCCCACAAGGTGGATCTACCATCCTGGGTGGGCGTCATATGACGTCCTCCCATTCCCGGCCGCCTGGAGAGCGCGCGCCCGCGGCGTCGCTCGGGACCCGTTGCGGGTGCCCGTTAAAACAACGGGACCGTGCGGGACCGTGGAGCTGTGTGTGTAAACACACAGCTCCACGTCCTGTCAGCGAGCAGGAGACCGATCATGTGATCCCAGCACGGAGGAACACATGATCGGTCTCCTCCCCTTGAGTCCCCTCCCCCCACAGTTAGAATCACACATTTAGGGAAAACATTAACCCCCTCCCCGCCCCCTAGTGTTAACCCCTTCCCAGCCAGTCACATTTACACAGTAATCAATGCAATTTTATAGCAACGATCGCTGTGTAAATGTGAATGGTCCCAAAAATGTGTCAAAAGTGTCCGAAGTGTCCGCCGCAATGTCGCAGTCACGAAAAAAAAATCGCAGATCGCCGCCATTACTAGTAAAAAAAAAAAAATGCAATAAATCTATCCCCTATTTTGTAGACGCTATAACTTTTGCGCAAACCGATCAATATACGCTTATTGCGATTTTTTTTACCAAAAATATGTAGAAGAATACGTATCGGCCTAAACTGAGGAAAAATAATGTTTTTTAAAAAAAAAAATGGGATATTTATTATAGCAAAAAGTAAAAAATATTGTGTTTTTTTTCAAAATTGTCGCTCTTCTTTTGTTTATAGCGCAAAAAATAAAAACCGCAGGGGCGATCAAATACCACCAAAAGAAAGCTCTATTTGTGGGAAAAAAAGGACGTTAATTTTGTTTGGGTGTAACGTCGCACGACCGCGCAATTGTCAGTTAAAGCGACGCAGTGCCGAATCGCAAAAAGTGCTCTGGTAAGGAAGGGTGTAAAATGGCCCGGTGCTGAAGCGGTTAAGGGGAACCCCGAACCAAACATTAACAAAAAAAAAAATTGTGTGGAGGTCCCCCCCAAATCCATACCAGGCCCTTCAGGATCTTAAGGGGAACACTGCATAAAAATTTTAAATAAAAAAGGCGTAGGGTCCCCCCAAAATCCACACCAGACCCTTATCCGAGCATGCAACCTGGCTGGCCACAGGAAAAGAGGGGGGGTTTGGAGTAGCCCCCCAAAGCACCTTGTCCCCATGTTGATGGGGACAAGGGCCTCATCCCACCAAACCTTACCCCTACCATTTCACAAAAAAAGTGTCAAATATAGTAAAAAATACAGGAGACACTTCCTTTATTAAAATATAAAAAAATAAAAATGTCTCACAATGTAAATCCATCTCACGCCTCCAACGAGCCGAGAAAAAAAAAAAAAAGCTGCAACAGCTCCACCTCCATGGGAGGCTCCTGCCGACTGACACTTCTTGGTGACAGCTGTTATATAGCTGAGGGCGGGGCCACTCGGTGACATAAACGGGCGACCCAGCTTTCCTCTGATGTCATGTGGCATCAGAGGTGGGTGGGATCACCCATTTATGTCACCAAGTGGTCCCGCCCTCAGCTATATAACAGTTGTCATTGAGAAGAAGCGTCACTCGACAGGCGCCTCCCTTGGAGGCGGAGCTGTTGCGCCTTTTTTTTTCTCTTCTCGGCTCGTCTGTGGCGTGGGATGGATTTACATCATGGGAATTTTATTTTTTTATTTTTTAATATTTTTGACTTTTTTTGTGAAATGGCAGGGGTACAATTTATCCGTTACCAATTTACATAGGGGGCCGGGATCTGGGGGTCTCCTTGTTAAAGGGGGCTTCCAGATTCTGATAAGCCCCCCACCCGCATACCCCCCAACCACAAGGCAAGGTTGTGGGGATAAGGCCCTTGTCCCTATCAACATGGGGACAAGGTGCTTTGGGTGGGCTACTTCAAAGCACCCTCCCCATGTTGAGGACACTTTAAAAATGTATATACAGACTTACACATAACCATGAACCAATAAGTGGCACAAACAACTCTGATCTGCAGTTTTTTTTACATTGAAATGGGATATTATTTACACATGCATGCACATAACATACAGTTTTACACTTCATATATGGTTAATTGTGAATGTTATTTTATGCGGTCACAATGCAAGACTCTTAAGATGCTTGATACTGAGCTCAGCACTTAAAGTCAACTGGTTTCACTTAAAAATGATCCATTCTCCAGGCACACATTTCCATTTTTATTGCAAGGTGTAATGTTATTCCATTCTAGGTAGTATAGACTGTGGACATTCCAAAGATTGCTTCAGGCATTCCTGCATGGTGAATTTGCATCTTAAGAACTAGCTTTGCTCCTGTGCCATGATGGCTACTCAATACAAAGTTTATGATTATTTTTCCTAGAGTATATTGAATGAGATTTGGCTCCTGTTATTGGGACTGTGGAAGATGTTTATGATATACTCTATAGATGCAAGTAGAAATGTGATGATGATCTTGCATGACCTGTGCTTTGGAAATGTATTGTAAATGAAGATTGCATTTTGCTGTCACCTTTGCTGTCCTCACGTAGGGAAAAATGAACACTGTTCTATTTTGCAATCTCCAAACAAATGATTGATTCTGCACAGTACTTTCCTGGTGAGAAGTGACTGCAAGTATGAGTAACCTTGAAAGTTTTCCTTACTTAATATAAACACTTTTTAGCTTCCCTCACAATCCTCCTCTCATCCTTTTTACTTTCTTACCCTAAATTCTGGCAGACACTAACGGCTGATAATGCAACCTAAATTGTCATTA